>OV815993.1:24726004-25326004 GCA_929113495.1 Andrena minutula
GGTCAGCAGCAGGAGTTGCTGCGCGTTTGTTTTTTGACTGGGGCGTCGTCGTCGTTCGTCTTTTGTTTTTCACTCTAACGGACGCTTCTTCTCGTACCGTTGTGCACATGGCGTCACGGCGTGCCAAGCGTGAATTCTTATTATTTGTCATTTCACTATAACTTTTAATAAACTATCTTCTCATATTCATAATAAGTGTGCGTGGCAGGTTGTTATATTCAATATCCCAACAGGTTATGGGCCCAGCACGCTTCCACTGCGCAGGAGGTGTAAAAACGTGACGCCATTAATTGTTTCTTTTTCTGATCTGTTTGCCGTGTGTTCTCGTGTGATTGCGCGTCAGTGCGGTTGGTAAAAGTGTCGTGCTACAATGGCAGAAAAGGAAGTTTTTAATCTAACGAAGCTGGACGGCAAAAATTTTCCGATGTGGAAATTCAGCGTTTCGTTCATGTTAGAAGCGCAAGAACTGACCGAATATGTGGAAGGTACGGACACGGAGCCCAACAGAGAAGCGAAGCCGATTGATTGGAAACTATGGAAGAAAAATAAATCGCGAGCTGCCGTGATTTTGCTGTCTTCGGTTGAGAAGTCACTACATGCAAATTTGATCAATTGCACATCACCAAAAGCAATTTGGGAAAAACTGATTTCTCTGTACGGTGATACGAGCGAAGATGAGAAACAAAGTGCCTGGAAACAGTACTATGATTTTCAAATAAAAGGCGATTCAAGTGTGGCGACGGAGCTGGAAAAATTTGAGAGCATCTGCAGAAGGTTGGCAGATGCAGGTGAGAAGTTGTCTGAACCTTCTATATTAACCAAACTACTGAGCAGTCTGCCTGCTAGATTTTCGCCTTTCACAATGGCATGGGAGTGCACTGCGCCGGCAGATCGAAAGAAGGAAAATCTGACTGCAAGAATCCTACGCGAGGACAAGCGTCTCAGGGAGACAGAGGAGGTCTCCTCCTCCCTCGCCCTCCAAGTAAATGCGTTACGAATATCCGACAAACAAAAAGACCATAAAGGGACGCAACAAGGTAAGAAGAAGAAGCTGGGGGAGCTGAAGAAGAAGACCAAGTGCAATTATTGCAAAGAAAAGGGACATTGGGCTCTTGAGTGTAAGAAAAGGAAGGCAGACCAGAAGGATGACACAAAGAAAGAAGAAAAGACTGAAGGAGAGAAGTCTACAGCTACAGCATCTACATATGTGTGCGAGGCATCGGCGTTGGCTGTGGAAACAGTGGACGAAGCGGATGTGTGGATCGCGGATTCGGGCGCGTCCATGCACATGACGTCACGACGCGACTTTTTCCGTCTGCTCGAACCGTCGAAAGAGGTTCATAGTGTGAAGATAGCGGGCAATAAGGCGCTACCGACGGCCGGTATCGGTATTGTAGATGTCGTGGCATCGGTTAATGGAAAACTGATTGATCGACAGTTGTCGAATGTATTGTATGTGCCTGATCTGAAGCGGAATTTGTTTTCAGTGGGAGCGGTGAATTCCAGAGGGTTTTCGTTCCACTATTTTAAGGATTGCTGTGAACTTCGCGAGAGTAATGGTGAGATTTCAGCAAAGGGAGTTCGTCATGGTAACCTTTTCCGAATGTTATTTGAAACGAGAAAACCCACTGAATGCAATGTAGCGCAGGTAAACTCCTTGAAGTTGTGGCATGAAAGGCTCGGACATATAAATGTAAATAGTATTAAAGATACGGAGAGAATGGAGGCTGTAAACGGGTTAAAGATAAATGATCGGTCCGAATTCTTTTGTGAGACGTGTGTGTTAGCGAAACAGACTCGTAAGTCGCATCCGTCGAGTAAGCGGGAAAAATCTTTTAAACCAGGCGAAATGATACATACTGACGTGTGTGGTCCGTTAAACGTTGAGTCCCCGAGCGGCTCGAAATATTTCTTATTGTTTAAGGATGAATGTTCTGGTTTCCGTACGGTGTATTTTTTGCGATACAAATCGGAAGTTTTCGATAAATTTAAGGAATTTGAAGCATTAGTGTCAAAACAAACCGGCAATCAAATTAAAGTATTACGTTCGGATAATGGGACTGAATATGTTGCGACACAGTTTAGAGAATTTTTGAGAACGAAGGGAATTGTACATGAATTCTCGTCACCTTATGTGTATGAACAAAATGGCCGAGCTGAGCGTGAGATGCGGACAATAGTTACGAGCGCGCGGTCAATGCTGATTGCCAAAAATGTTCCGAAAATCTTGTGGGCCGAGGCGGTAAGCACCGCATGTTATGTTTTAAATAGAACTGTTTCAAAGCAAAGCGATGGTAAGACAGCGTTTGAGAGTTGGAATGGAAGAAAGCCGGAAATTAACCATTTGCGTGTGTTTGGAAGTAGTGCGTATTTACATGTCCCTAAAGAAAAACGTTCTAAATTCGATGCGAGGAGCAGAAAGGTAATGTTTGTTGGTTACGATAGTGAGTCTAAGAATTACCGATTATGGGACAAAACGGCTCGTAAGTTACATATAAGTAGTGAAGTTGATTGTGCGGAAACCACGTGTGATGATGATGTGGTAGAAGAAACTGATAATTTATTTTATTTTGATCTAAGCTTTGGAGAACATAATGAACCACTTGAAGAAGAACAGCTAGAACGAGAGGAAGAACGTTGTGAACCACAGGCTGAGGATCGACACTTGGAGGTAGAGAATCCTGATGGAAGCAACAATCAGGAGGAACCACGTCAACTACGAGATAGGAGTAAACTGCGAGGGCCTAACCGGTATGATTCAACTGCATTTGTGGCTGAAGCTGTTCCGTTATCTTATGGGGATGCTATTTCATGTGAAGAAGCTAATAAATGGGAATTAGCAATGAAAGAAGAGATATTTGCTCTGCGAGAGAATAGAACGTGGAAGCTGGAAACACTGCCGCCCGGAAGACAAGCGATTGGATGCAAGTGGGTCTATGCCATTAAATTAAATGAAAAAGGTAAAAGGGAGAGGTATAAGGCACGCTTGGTGGCAAAAGGGTATGCTCAACGCGAGGGCATTGATTATTCGGACACATTTGCACCGGTGGTCCGATATGAGTCGATTCGAATACTTTTGGCCATGCCAGCGAGGGACGATTTAGAAATATCTAAGTTTGACGTCAAAACCGCGTTTCTCAACGGGGACCTCGAAGAGGAGTTGTACATGAAGCAACCTCAAGGTTTTGAAAGTGCAGAACAGTCACAACTAGTTTGTAAATTGCAGCGAAGTTTATATGGACTAAAACAGTCTCCACGTTGCTGGAATTCAAAATTTGTTGGATTCTTGGAAAAATTTAACTTTCAGCACTACGAGAGCGATAAGTGCATTTTTAGGGGAACTGTAAATAAAGTAGTAGTGTTTTTAGCACTGTATGTTGATGATGGATTGGTACTCTCTAAATCACGGGCTGCAATAGATGAGGTGTTGGAATATTTGCAGGGAACGTTTGAAATTACGATTGACCAAGCGAATCAATTCGTCGGTATTGAAATTTCACGTGATCGTGCCAATCGCACGATAAAGATTAGTCAAACAGATTATATAAAAAGAATATTGAAGAAATTCAATATGGAAGAAGCGTGCCCTTCAAGTATTCCTGCGGAACCGGGACTGCATTTAAGTCGAGTTCAATCTCCTAAAAGCGAGAAAAGTAATTTGGAAATGCGTAATGTACCATATCGAGAAGCAGTTGGTTCGCTTCTTTTCGCTGCAAGAGTTAGTCGTCCAGATATAGAGTATGCTGTAATTCATGTAAGTCAGTTCTTAACAAATTATGGGCACGAACATTGGCAAGCAGTAAAGAAAATCTTGCGATATTTAAAAGGTACAATAGACTATGGAATAGTTTATGGAAGAAAAGGGTCTGAGGGTGAATTAACTGGATTTACAGATGCTGACTACGCTGGTTGTCTGGATGCAAGGAGATCCACTAGCGGTTTTGTGTTTCTTTTAAATGGTGGCCCCGTAACTTGGTCCAGTCAAAGACAACCCGTAGTCTCACTTTCAACCACTGAAGCTGAATACATAGCTTTAGCGCATGGTACCAAGGAAGCGATTTGGCTGCGTAGAATAGTATTAGAATTAGGACTAAGATGTGAAGCTGTAAGAGTGTATGTTGATAACCAATCGGCTATCAAACTTTCCAATAATCCGGAATTTCATAAAAGGTCGAAGCACATAGATGTGCGATATCACTTTGTAAGAGAAGTAAGCGAGCAAGGCGAAATTGATGTTCAATATGTCCGATGTAACGAGCAAATGGCGGACATTTTTACGAAGCCGTTAGCGAAGCAGCAATTTTGTTATTTGCGTCAAAGTATGAATGTGGTTGGCAAAGCCGAATAAGTGGGAGTGTTAGAAATGTTACACCCGGTGTATCCGGCCTTGCCATGCAGAGTGGTCAGCAGCAGGAGTTGCTGCGCGTTTGTTTTTTGACTGGGGCGTCGTCGTCGTTCGTCTTTTGTTTTTCACTCTAACGGACGCTTCTTCTCGTACCGTTGTGCACATGGCGTCACGGCGTGCCAAGCGTGAATTCTTATTATTTGTCATTTCACTATAACTTTTAATAAATTATCTTCTCATATTCATAATAAGTATGCGTGGCAGGTTGTTATATTCAATATCCCAACAAATCTATTGCTGTCACTCCCTTATCGATACGATAAACAATAAAGAATTTTTTAATACGCTGAAATGAATATTTCACTCTCGACTGTGAGTCGCGGACCTCGAGTCGCTGGGGTCGGCCGAGGATTCATACCTGTTTCAGAAATAAAATATTTCTTTATTCTTTATCGTATAGATATGGAAGTGACACCGATGAATTCCTTATATTTCTCCGATGAAAATCGTACCAAATTTCATGTAAATCGGACTATTTTTAACGAAGCTAGCGCGAAATTTTATAAATTAATAGTTTCATCGGCGAAACATACGGAATCGATTGGCGTCGTTTTCGCAAAGATCTGATGAGAAATGCAAATATCCTGGACATTTCTCACTACTTCTTGATGATACTCAAACCCCCTCGAGGGTCGAAAGCCATAGAATTCGGTGTGGAAGACGGTCCTCGAGACCTTTATACAACAATAGACCTTTTCAAGTGCTCGAAAAGGGCCAGCGCGGCGCGTCGTGGGGCCCTGGCGGCGACGCACAGTGGTTCGAGTATACTACATTAGGGTGGTCCTTATTTTTCGACTTTTGAAAAATTACCGAGGCACCTTGTCATATGATTCTCTACCCTAAAATATGAATTAGTATTTTTTTATTTAATTTTTTGAAAGGTTTTAGAGGTCGCTACCAGCAGTCAAACTTTCAGAAAAAGCGTTGTATGGCCACTTCAATTATGAATCCGGCTAATTGACTCCAGCATGTTTATTAGCCTATTTTAAAGTGAAATAGCATGCAGAGAGACTCACTTTAATCAACCCCCTCCTCTACTCCTTTCGTACGCCTACGCGTGGAGGTTGTGTCCCGCGTAGAGTCTCGACAGCGTTTCAAAAATCGAAAAGCAATAGCAGAGTCTCTCAAAAGCGAGTTCAAATCTGATTTGCCATTAACGATTCATTGGGATGGCAAATTAATTGAAGATATTAGTGGACATGAAACTGTTGATCGTCTGCCAATTTTGGTATTAGGACATGGGGTCGATCAGCTTCTAGCGGTTCCAAAATTGGATCGTGGAACAGGCGAAGCATGTGCATCAGCTGTCTATGAAACAATAAATTCATGGGGCTTGAGCGGTAAAATAAAATGTTTATGTTTTGAAACTACGGCTGTAACCACCGGCTCGAGAAATGGAACTTGAGTTCTTCTGGAGCAAAAAATGGAAAAAGATATGCTTTGGCTTGCTTGTCGACATCATATAATGGAAATTATTTTAGAAGCTGTAGTGATTCAATCGCTCGGTCCATCTAGTAGTCCTGATATTCAATTGTTTAAAAGATTTAAGAATAACTGGGGCAAAATTGACCAAAGCGATTATAAAACAGTAATTTCCGATTCGACGTCCTCAAACATCGTAGAAAATATTCGTGCAGACAGGATTTCTTTCGCTCAGAAACAACTTCAAGTATATCAACCTCGAGATGACAACAAAAAGTTGTTACATCTCACGATCATTTACTTGGGAGGAGTTCCTCAAAAAGGGATTTTATTTAAGAGGCCTGGTGTTCTTCACCGTGCTAGATAGATGGTGAAAGCTATGTCAACCGTAAAAAAAAAAAGAGAGAGAGGGAGGAGGAGGAGGGGGCGGAGGGAGAGGAGAGGAAAAGCGGGTTTAAAAGGAGTGGGATAACAGCGAGATCGCCAGAAGAGGGGAAGATTGCGGATAAGAAGACGGGGGATGTAGGGGGGGTGGGTGGGTTGGAAAGGATGATAAGGGAGTTGGTGAAGGGAATGAGTGAGATGAAGGGGGAAATGAGGGAAATGAAGGAAGAATTGAGAGAAGAGAGGGAGGAGAGAAGAAGAGTGGAAGAGGAATGGAGAGGGGAAAGGAGGAAGTGGGAGGAGTGGATGAAGGAGGAAAGGACAAAAAGGGAGGGGTTAGAGAAAAAAGTGGGTAGGCTAGAGGAAACGGGAAAAAAGATGAAAGAGGTGATAGAGAAGGTAGGGAAGTGGGAAAAACAGGGATTGGGAAGTGGAGGTAAAGAAGCGATGGATGAAGAACAGGTGGAGGAGTGGAGGCTTAGGATTAGAAGAATGGAGGTGAAACAAGACAAAAAGGAAAGAGAGGGTAGAAGGAACAACGTGGTGATAAGGGGAATAAAGGTAGAGGGGGTGGTGGTGGAGGAGGAGGTAAAGAAGCTCTGGGGAAGGATGGGTCTGGAGGAGGGAGGCATAAAGGAGGTGATTAGAATAGGGAGGGCAAGAGGGGATGGGTTCGGGATGGTTTTGGTGAAGCTTGCGGGAAGGGAGGAGAAGAGGAGGGTGATGGAGGCGAGAAGGAAAATGAAGGGTGGGAGGGAAAGGATTGAGGATGATTTAACGGAGGAGGAGAGGAGAGGAAAATGGATGGTAGAAAGAGAGGCGCAGAGAGAAAGGGAAAAGGGGAAGGTGGTGCAAATAGGATATATGAAGATGTGGGTGAATGGTAAGATAAGAAAATGGGATGAGGTGGGGGAGAAATGGATAGAGGAGCAGGGAAACGGTGGGGGGTCGAGAGGAAAGGGGGGGGATTAGGGGGGGGGGGGGGAGAGGGAGGTAAAAAATGCAGGGTGGCGTTTTGGAATGTAGCGGGACTAAAGAATAAGGATAGGGATTTCTGGAAAGGACTAGAGGAATGGGAGGTGGTTGTTTTATGTGAGACGTGGATGGAGGAGCGGGATTGGGAATATGTAAGGAGTAGGTTGCCAAAGGGGTACGTGTGGTGGAAGCAGTGGGCGAGGAGAGAAAATAAAAAAGGGAGGGCGATAGGGGGGATGGTGATGGGGGTAAGAAAGGAGGTGGAATATAGGGAACAGGAAGGAGGGGAGAAAGAAGGGATAATGGTTAAAAAGGTATTGTTAGGGGGGGAATGGTGGCGGGTGGTAGGGGTATATGTAAATAAGGATTTACAGAGGAAGCTGGAGGAAATGGAAGAGTGGGTAGAGGGTAGAGAGGAGGGAGTAAGGGTGGTAATAGGGGGGGACTTTAATGCGAGGACAGGGAGGGAAGGGGGAAGGGTATGGGGGGGAGAAGAGGAGGGGGAGGAAAATAGAGCGGAAAGCAGGAGATCAAAAGATAGGGAGGTAAATGGGGAAGGAAGAAAGCTGTGTAGATTTCTAGAGGAGAAGGGGTGGGGAATTTTAAATGGAAATATGGAGGGGGATGAGGATGGAGAGTGGACGTACACGGGAGGGAAAGGGAACTCAGTGATAGATTATATAGTAGGGAATGAGGACACAAGGGAGGGGGTTGAAAGGATGGAAGTGGGTGAAAGGGTTGAATCGGACCATCATCCGGTAGTGGTATGGCTGAGGGGGAAAGGGGGCGGGGAGGGGGAAAAGAGTGAGCAGAAAGCTGTGGGTAGGGGATTGAGGAGGGGAAACTGGACAGAGGAGGGGAGAGAGAAGTTTATAAAGAGGTTCGGAAAGAGGGAGGGAGGGGATGGAGGAATACAAGAGGAATGGAGAGAGCTGAGAGATAGGATAAGGGGAGCGCTGGAGAAGGGGGGGAAGGGGAGTGAGAGGGCAGGAAAGGGGGGGTGGTGGGACGAGGAGTGTTGGGAGAGGAAAAGTATGGTAAGGAGAGAGCTGAGAAGATGGAGAAGGGAGGGAGGGGAGGGGATAGAGTACAGGGAGAAAAAAAGAGAGTATGGGAAAATGTGTGAGGAGAAGAAGAGGGAGGAGAGGGAGAGATGGGAGAAAGAGGTGGAGGGGATCAGGACGGAAGAGCAGGTTTGGAAAGTGATAAATAGGGATAGGAGAAGGAGGAGGAGAGTGGAGGAAGGAATAGGAATGGAAGAGTGGGAAGAGTATTTTAAGGGGTTGTTGGGAGGGGTAGAGTGGAGGGTGAGGAAAGGGGGTGAAAGAAAGGCAGGGGAGGATGAAGAGGAGGAGTTAAGGATTGAGGAGGTGAGGAGGGTGGTAAGGAACTTGAAGGATGGTAAGGCAGGAGGGGGGGACGGCATACCCAACGAGGTTTGGAAGTATGGGGGGGAAGAGGTGGAGCAATGGCTATGGGACATATGTAGAAGGGTGTGGAGGGGGGAAGGTTGGGTTGAGGAGTGGAGGGAGGGAGTGGTAGTACCCGTGCTGAAGAAGGGGAGTGGGAAAAGCGTGAAGGATTATAGGGGAATTACTTTGACACAGACGGCATATAAAGTTTATGCGTCCGTGCTGGCGGAGAGATTGAGGGAGGAGGTAGAGGGAAAAGAGCTGCTACCACCGAGTCAGGCCGGCTTCAGGAAGGGTAGGGGAACTATAGATAATATATATGCTTTGAATTACCTGATAAACAGGCAGGTAAACAGGAAGGGGAAGAACATGATAATATTCTTCATGGACCTGAAGACGGCCTTTGACTCGGTGGACAGAGAGATACTTATAAAGGCGATGAGGAAGAGAGGGGTAAGGGAGGGGTTAGTGGAAAGGTGTGCGGAAGTTTTGAAGGAAACAGTTTGTAAGGTGAGAGTAGGGGAGGAGGAAGGGAAGGTTTTTTGGACGGCTAGAGGAGTGAGACAGGGGTGCCCGCTAAGCCCGAGTATGTTTACGCTGTTGCTTGCGGATCTGGACGAAGAGCTACAAAAAGGAGGATGGGGTGGGGTGAGATTGGGGGGGAAGAAGATATACACACTGGCGTACGCAGACGATATCGCTGTGATGGCGGAGGATGAGGATGGGATGAAGGGGATGTTGGGGAAGTTAGAGAAGTATATGGATGGGAAGGGACTGCAGTTAAATGTGGAAAAATCGAAGGTGATGAGGTGCAGGAGGGGTGGAGGTAGATGGAAAAAGGTGGGTTGGAGGTGGAAGGGAAAGGAGCTGGCTGAGGTAAGGGAATTTAAATATTTGGGTTACACACTGATGGGAAATGGAGGGCAGGAGGCGCGTGTAAGGGAGAGAGTGAGGAAGGCGGCGGCGGTGATGGGGCAAGTGTGGGGAATCGGAAAGTGGAGATTTGGAAAGGATTGGGGGAAAAGAGTATTGATGTTTGATAGGTTGGTATGGGCAGTAATAAGTTATGGGGTGGAAATCTGGGGTTGGAAAGGTAGGGAGAGGGTGGAGGGGGTACAGGACAGGTTTTTGAGATGGGTTTTGGGGGTGGAGTGGTGTACGCCGGGTTATTTAGTAAGGGAGGAGTTGCAGCGGGAGATGTTGAAGGGAAGGGCGGGGATGAGGGCGTGGGAGTATGAGAGGAAGCTGGAGGAGGGACAAGGACGGGAGGTGGCAAGGATGTGTTGGGAGGAGATTAAGGGGAGGGCGAGTAGAGGGGGGGGTACTGGGGGGATGGGAAGAGGAGAGGAAAGGGTTCTTTGAGGAGAGGGGATGGACGATAGAGGGAGTGGAAAGGATGAGGGGTAGGGGAGAATTAAGGGGAGAGGAACTGGTAAGGGTGGAGAAGAGGTTGCAGGAAGGGGATAGGTGGGAAAAGATTAGGGAAGCCAGGTATAATAGGTGGTATGGGGCGGTAAAAGGGGTGGGGGTTCCTGGATACCTGAAGAAGGGGTGGGGGGAGAGCAGATGGAAGAGGGTGGCGAGATTCAGGTTGGGGAGTGAGATGAGGGGGGGGGAGATACTGGGAGGATGAGGGGAAAAGGAGATGTAGGGTATGCGGGTGGGGGGAGGAAACATGGGAACATGTATGGGAGGAATGTACGGGGTGGGGGGAGGGAAGAGGATGGCAGGAGATGGCGGGGGAAGTGTTGGGAGACGATGGAGAGGGGGAAGGGTGGATGAGGAAGGTGGAAGAGTGGAGGGGGGTACAGGATGAAGGAATGAATGGGTAAGGAATGGGAGTGAGAGGAGGCGTGCGGAAGCGGGGGTCCGGAGGAGGGAGGGAGGGACGGGAGAGGTGTGCGAGGCGGTGGCGAGCGAGCGAGCGAGCGGGCGTGCGAGCGAGCGGTGACTAGGCTTAAGGTTTAGGTTAAGGAGATGTATTGAGCATTGTAATCCCCAAGGGGGCACAATAAAGTATATATATATATATATATATATATATATATATATATATATATATATATATATATATATATAAAATTGCCAACCATGGCCGACATCAGGATCTGCTTGATTTCTGCCGCCAATTTGCGGGCGGTTTTTGTCAACAAGATCTGATCGAAATCTGACATCAATCTGCGGTCAGATCCTGATGTCAGGCTCTGACCGCAGAACCATAGTCAAATGCGGACATAATAGGCACCGAATCTGACGTCAGAATCTGCTCTGTATCTGACACCAATCTGCCGTCAGATCGCGCTGCGCAGGATCTGCTCGATTTCTGCTCTCAATCTGCGGTCAGCCACGGCAGCATGATCTGATCGAAATCTGACATCAATCTGCGATCAGATCCTGAGGTCAGGCTCTGACTACAAAACCATAGTCAAATGCGGACATAGTAGGACCCGAATCTGACGTCAGAATATACTCGAATCTGACATCAATCTGTCGTCAGACTGCAGTCAGCTTGTTTACTGGGTAATAAACTGATGACAACAGATGAAAAGCAAAAGCAATATTTGTTTTTGTTGGTAAAAGAGTCCAGGAAGAAATTCCCTGATACAAAAAAATCACCCCTTGTATCCTGATTATGAATGATTTTAATATTAATATGTATCTTAATTTGTAATCTAAACAATAATTTTGCATGCTAAATGTTTTATATCAATAAACACAAATGAGCGATTAATATGTGTTTTCATTTTTTTCATTAAAATTCAAACCTTGGTAGCGACCCCTAAATATTGTTAAAAAATTGTGAAAAAATTACTGAAATAGTTTCTTAGGGTAGAAAATCAAATGAGATTGTGCCCCGTCAAAAATTTGACAAAAAAAAAATTTGACCCATATAAGGACCACCCTAGTATGTATTTATCAATTTTTTTTAGTTTTATTGAAATTGTTGACGTTATTTTTTTAAATAACCTCAAACTTTGTTATGAGTTGTATACTAACTCAAATTTTTATGAACTTACTTAATAATATTCAGCATTTTCAACGCGAAAAATGGAATGTTGCATTTTCCCCTATTTCTTTGGATTCAGGCCCACTGTACGATATAGAATACAAGTGATTACTCCATTATTAGCAACTATTGTCAAATCTTGTTTTCGCAGTTGCAAGGACAAATATATATTGTTTATACAAGTTCGTGGAAGGTAACTAAAAAGTCGAAAAATACTGATATTTTTTAAATGGGTTTCTTATAGAAAAATAAATGTATATAACGAATTATTTGCTATTATTTTGCAGAATCGATACTATTTCTGACCTTTAACTTTACTTTAACAAACTTTGACAGAAATCACTTAAAATTTTGCATAAAACAACAAATTTGACATGTGTTTACACGCAGATCAGATGTAGCCGTCATGATATTTTTACATTTTTTTACAAGAGCTCATATTATTAGTTTACAAGAAATATATATATAAAAAAAAAACATAATTCGATAAGTTATGAATTCTGACTTCTTTCCTTATTTCAGGATAATCTGTCCGAATGTGAGATGGATCGCAGAGTGGCTAGAGTCGCAGAGCGGCTAGAGTCGCTAGACTGCTTCTGGAGCAGTAGAGCGGCAGCCGCTGTGCGACTAGGCGATTCTGCTGTTACGGCGGAAAACAGACACTCGTGGCATTGTGTAGTGTCTCGAGTAGCCTAGGCTGCTCATGAACCAAACGCGCATAGGCTATAGCAATCCTGGCGCGGGCGCAGCAGTCGCAGCCGCCCATAGGAGTTGGGATGAATGCTTTTCCATTGTACCAGTCATCGCGACAGCGGCTGTAGCCGCCGGTCGATGTCGCTGGCGGCTGTAGCCGCTTATTGGAACGGCCACCTTAAGGTTACAAAATCAGGATCGAAACGGGGAATGCTGTCAAGCGCCCTATACACTCTCTCTTCGTCTTCTCGGGAACGCCAAACGTCTAATACCGACATTTCTAGGTCGTTCGTCCGGGAACCAATGGATGGTCGGCTACTTGATGATGGCGGTAGGGGGGGAGGAACTACAGTAGGGGCGTTTAGGGGGGAAGCATTTTCATAGGTTTGGGTGTTAGGAAAAATATGTGAAGGGGGTGATCTCAAAATACCACCCGTCATTGTGACTTTGGAATTGCAAGAAACTTCGAGTAGTAGGAAGTGTAGTCAAGTTACGAGCAGATAAGATTGCGGCAAGTCGCGTTATGTGGCGACAGCACGCTCTCTTTCTCTAATAAGAAATAATAATAAGGGAAAAATAATAATAAGGGATAAAAAGAATCCCACTTCTGACACCAGTTTGTTACGTCCTGAAGGGACTATTCTATAAATCTCCCCGAGCAGCTGGAATGATCTATCGGGTTCTTGCTCTGTTTAAGTGCTAAAGCACACCTTGACTATACTTACCATGGGACGGTAGGGAGGAAAGAGGGTTGAATAAACCAATATAAGAATATAATGGGAAAAACAATAGGAGGAAATATATTCTGAGAAAGTATGATAATTACAAGGAGCTAAACATACCACGGAAACGGCGTTCAGGTCTCCGTTATCGCTGGGCGCTCGCGTTTCGTTGGACCTTGAGCTGGTCTCGGCCGTCCGGAGTTTCCCTTAGATAACATACGGCACGCTTGCCGTCTAACGTTACGCTGTCTCGTCCGTGTCGCTGAACCTCGGGTAGGTCGTGGTCGCTCGTCTTACTGCAGTCATCCGGACACTCGAATACTCCCTCGCTGGTCCTCACGTTTCGCGATCGCAGTGGCACGGATCGGCGCTTATGTGTTCTCCCGGCTAGACCGTTCTCAGTGCGTCGGATGGAGATACACTTTTGCAATACCTGTTCCGCGGCTCTCGATCGCGGGCTGAACCTCGGACGATCCCTACGAACGGGGATAACTGCCCCGTCGGCAGCTGTCGCTTGCTTAACTAATTCTTAGATTATTGTGAAAAAGTCGGGGCCTGGGCCGAACGCGGTCGTTGTCCCTAACGCTGTTGCCACGAGCTCAGCACAACGCGATTGCTACACGCGGGGCGATTCCGCTGAATCGCCTTTGCGAAAGAAAGCGACGCGAGGACAGCAAGCACGGAATGGACCGATAGGGGCATGTAACACACGCATGGAGCGTTGCATTCGCAGGCGCGGCGCCGCCCGCCGTCGAGGGCGCTGGGGCCACTGGGGCCGAAGTCGGAGGGACGTCGGCCCTCGCATCGGCGCCGGCTGGATGCAGCAGCGAATGATGTCGCATCCCACACTTCGAGCACACGGCAGAGACCGGGCACGACGGCGCCATGTGTCCGAGCGCGAGGCAGTTAAAACATAGCCGCTTCTTATTCGCGAAATCGCGACGCTGATCAGGTTGCATTGCCCGGAATGCATTGCAACGGTACGCGGCGTGGCGCGCCCGGCACATGGGGCAATGCGATTTGCTCGCAGGCTGAGGGGGGTCAGGCGTGGCGTTTGTGGCGCACATCCGAGCGTTCGATGAGGCGGCTGATTTGGCCGAGGGGGCTGGTTTCGACGAGGGGGCTGGCTTCGAGGATTCGGACACCTCGCCGCGAGCGCGAAACCTAGCTTCCTCATGTGCTTGTGTGGCCTCCCGTGAGCGAATGCGCGACTCGAGAAACCGATCTAATTCGTCGTATGTCGGGGAGTCGGTCCTCGCGCCGAGTGACTTCTCCCACTCCTCCAGGAGCCCGGACTCCAACTTCAAGCATACCTCGCCGATAACAAGAGCGTCCCACTGGGTGGTGGGGCAGCCCAAATTGGCGAGAAGTGTGTTACATGCCCCTATCGGTTCATTCCGTGCGTACTGTCCACGCGCCGCCTTCCGTTTCGACGGCGCCGATTCAGCGGAATTGCACCGCGGACGAGAGTCCGATTGCCGAACCAAGGACTCCTTTTATTATTATTATTAATATATTTAAACGGGAGAACCCTTTAGAATACAAAATTTGTACATAAAGTGCATGAAGAATAGAATATAAAAAAAAATAAAATATAGATATAGTTAACAGTAGATATAACGAAAACATACATAACAGTCAAAACAAGCAACAAGACTAAGGCAATGGCCGAACATTAAGGCGATGGCAGACTCCTCAGGAGTAGAGCCCTAAACGTAGTTAGGGAGTCTATGAACAAATCAATATTGGCAGGGCACTGATTCAACTCACTCACAGCACGATTAATGGGGTCTGCCGAGAAATAGTGATATTCAGGGAGCCGAGTAGTAAAGAGGGGTCTAGGACGCAGCGCGCGTTGTGGAGCCATGAAGCAAATCCGTGAGACAAGCTCCTGGCAGTTAATCTGACCATGGAAAGTTTTGTAAAGAAATAATATATCCGCACAGACACGGCGATTACTAAGAGATAATAGTCCCGTTATTTGCAAGGCAGGACCGTAATCATGGTCAGAGAACTGCATAGGGCTACCTGAGGCCCTCATGGCCAACCTCAGGAACTTGTGCTGCACCCGTTCAAATAGGCTGGTATATTGTATATGCCTAGGGCTCCATATTACCGACGCGTATTCAACCTGTGACCTCACCAGTGCGACATAAAGCAACTTCAGTGTTCTGATTTGTTTGAAATGTTTACCAAAACGGGCTATAAACCCTAGGGTTTTCATAGCTTTACTCGTAACATTTCTATAGTGATTGCGAAAATCCAGCCGTGACATAAACGTAACACCCAGGTCCCGGACTTCTGCCACCTCAGACAAAGTGGTATCATCTAAATTATATGTTGAGGGAATGCCACTAACAGACCTGTGTGTCCTTAAAAATACACATTTACCCGCATTTAACCGCATCCTATTGCCGGTGCACCACTGCTCAAATCTAACGAGATCCTCCTGCAACAGTTTCACGTCAAGAGTACTACTAATAGTGCGAAAAATCTTTAGATCATCCGCATACATAAGAAATTTGCTGTGTCTAAAAGCCCTCCCAAGATCATTAATGAAGAGAAGGAACAGGAGAGGACCAAGGTGAGATCCCTGCGGGACCCCAGAGGTCACATTGACTGGATCAGACACTCGGCCCTGCACCCTGACTACCTGCACACGGTCTTCAAGGTAGCTATCGATCCACGCAAGGACTGGACCATAAATCCCGGATGAAGCTAATTTGCGATGGAGGATACAATGATCAATCGAATCAAAGGCCTTCCGAAAGTCAGTATACACGGTATCGACTTGCAGACCCTCATCCAGTGCATCAGAAATGAAGCAGTGGTAAACCGCCAGGTTAGTTGTCGTCGACCGACCAGGAACAAATCCATGCTGCTCATCGCATATAACATTAGTAAGGTTAGGCGTTAAGTACAGGGTTATCCACTGAAGACTGGCGGCGCTCGCGCGAGTAGAAATGAGAACGGCAACAACGTCACACGCATAATTACTACTACAATCATATGTCGATACATCCGTCATCTATGGGCTGTTGCTAAAAGTGTAGGTTCTAAAAATAAAATTATGCCTGTGACGTTGTTGCCGTTCTCATCGAGCGCCGCCAGTCTTCAGTGGATAACCCTGTACTCAGTTATAATCTCCTCAAATATCTTTGGGATGACAGATAGCTTACATATCGGCCTATAATTTCTAACGTCTGACCGGTCGCCCGCCTTGAATACCGGGGTAACCAAGGTGGTCTTCCAAGCTGCTGGGAAAATTCCCTTGGCTAATGAGGAATTAAATATATGCCAGAGGGGCCTAGAAAGGATGAAACGACACTCTCTTAGAAACAGCGGTGGGACCCCATCGAATCCCGGGCCCTTTGACGTATCAAGAGAGTTGAGTTTAGAGAAAATTTGACCGATGGAAATAGAAACCGAATGAATATTAACATCACTATAAGAGAACGAACCTGGATTCAAGGCAGGCACCGCTCCAGCACGAGGGGTGTATACAGAGCCAAAAAACTCAGCGAACAGATTAGCAGCTTCCTCGTGCGACGAGGCAGTCATACGGTCCAGATGAACCTTTTCTGGAATTCCATGCACGCCACGCTTCGTATTAACAAATTTCCAAAAGCTACGTACATTCTCACACACAGCACTCTCGACGCTTTCAATATAGACTCTATGATCGCGTGACAGGGAAAGCTTACACCTTGCACGAAGACTCGCAAAGTTAATATAGTCAGAAAATGACCCAGAACGTTTAAAGACTTTATGCGCCCTTTTCTTCTGCCCGATCAGGGACCTTAAGCCAGGGGAAAACCAAGGCGGAAACGTGGATCGACCCAGATACCTAAAAGGAATAAAAGCTTCTATTGCCATATTAATGTGGCCATATAAACACTCCAGGGCTAATTCAGGGTCAGAGTCACCAGCCTCGTTATCCCAATCCACCGAATTGAGATATTCCAACACCCTTGGGTAATCACCACGCTTAAAGTCCCTATACTTAAGGTTGTAGCGCATGAGGTCAGGACCCGATGCCAAACCATTAAACTTTATATATAAGGGTGGATGATATACATCTGGTTCAATAAGGACTTCAATGACCCGATCCACAGCGACATTAGAGGAGCTAACAAAGACGAGATCAAGCACAACGTCAAAGTCATTAAACACATTATTTACTTGAGTGAGATTACAATATCCAGCACAACCAAGTAGAAGGTCAATGGATGCAGATTCGTTCGACGAAACACCCGATCTCCTGTAGCAATCTTGGACCGAGTCATTGAACCATACCGCGTGAGGAAGGTTAAAATCGCCGTACAGACAAAAGGTGTCGTCGCTATACTTGTGACTTAATTCCATTACTGAGTCAACATGATTTGCATACAGTGACGTCTGAGATGCAGGCGGAATATAAACCGCTCCCAGTAGCAGGTATTTATTACCGTGAAGGTGGGCTCTAACAAACAATTGTTCGACATCTGTACAATTGGTAGTTACAACGCATGAAGACATACAGTTTTTTACCGCGATGAGCACACCACCACCCCTAGTGAAACAGCTAGATCGTTGGGACCTGTCACACCTATGAACGGTATAATCCCGCAATCCAAGTTCATTAGATGATATGGCAGGAGTGAGCCAGGTCTCAACAAAAATAATAACGTCATACGACACTGAGGATACAAGTACGGAGTTGATGAGGGTATCTAATTTAGTACGGAGACCACGAACATTTTGCATATATACTAAAGGGTTCAGTTCACGTTTTTTTGAGACGATGCATTGGGTGTTCTGCCCTTCACGATCTTGGGAACACCCGGAATGTACCGGCTGGTCATCTGGGTTTGACCCTGTTCATGAAGGTCCCGGAGCTTCGCTCGGAGCTGCAAAATGGTCCGGCGTTGATACCTGGTCTTATCGTCTGAGATCGTGTACGGGCCCTTGTACCGATGTTTAGCCTGGAGTATCCTCTTTACCTCCGCTGTAGAGTCAAGACGAACACAGAGAGGCCTACAGGATGCTGCACCCTGCTTGCCCAGGCGATGCGTGGCAAGATCCAGATTGTTGAAGGGGTAAAACTCGGTCAAGACCCCACGAGCAGCATTCAAATCGACCGATCGATTCAATTCCAGTGAGGATTCTTGAGGCTCCGGCACCCCGAAAATGACGATGTTCTTGGACCTAATCTCCCTGTCATTCAGCTCTTCAAACACGTCCACTGCAGTCGAGGGCATCTGATCCGATGGGATGGTGGGCTTCTCCTCTAAAGCCTTGACTCGTTCGGACAAGGAATCAATATCGGCCTTCATATTACCCAGTTCAGCTCTAATACTCTTAAGTATTTCATCCTGAAAGACCGAGAGCTTCGCGTCAATTGCAGATCTTACTATATCTCTGATCTCCTCGGCAGAGGGTAACGCAGAGAGCGACTGGAGCGTGGCCGTTGGTATGGTAGATACCGTCTGTACCGGCGATGTAACGGCCTGGCTAACGGTGGATTGCGAATTTGATGATCCAGCCCGACAATCCAAAAGGATCTTATCGGTACAGGGATGGCCCGATCGCGACAGACAAGAGGCTCCAGGATGTGTACTGATTCCGCAGCCTACACATGTTACCGGATTGGCAACTGCAGTGGAGCAGCCCTTACATTTCTTCGACCCACTCGGCATCTCAGATCGTGTAGAGAGCGAATGCCGAAACAGTTAAAACACGCTGTGGGTACACACTGAAAACCAGCACTGCAGAGCTAGTGAACGTTAGCTCTATTACGAGATAAAAGCAGATTAAAGAGGGCAAGTAGCTGGTTTAAGCTGGAGCACACAGAATCTTGAAAACACCGAAAGATTCAAACTGCCAGAGTCACATGGAGAGGCACATAACAACGTTCGCACAACCAAAACAAACGACCTGTCACCTCGGCGACTGATTACGACTCCTCGTCGTAAGCGCAACGTGACCATCGACGGCCTGAGCTATGAATCTCCTTATAAGGAGCGGTCGACGAATGCCGACGGGGCGGTTTCCACTACCGACGTCGAAACGCGAGGCACGAACAGGGACAGCGGAAGTTATAGCGAGGATTCGTTTTTGCGACAGCGAGTTAGCAAGTTGCGACGAGCCAGCGGGCCGTCTTAGTATCGCGACCTTTTTTCCGCGCTTAGACTCACCCGCGTAAACGCGAGCGGCCGAACAGGTATTGCAAAAGTGTATCTCCATCCGACGCACCGAGAACGGCATAGCCGGGAGAGCACCTACGCGCCGATCCGAGCCACCGCGATCGCGAAACGTGAAGTACAGCAAGCGAGTAATCGAGTGTTAGCGAGAGAGAGAGAGAGAGAGAGAGAGAGAGAGAGAGAGAGAGAGAGAGAGAGAGGGAGAGGGAGAGAGAGAGAGAGGGAGAGGGAGAGGGAAGAGGGAGAGGGAGAGGGAGAGGGAGAGGGAGAGGGCGAGGGAGAGGGAGAGGGAGAGGGAGAGGAGAGGGAGAGGGAGAGAGGAGCGGAGAGGGAGAGGGAGAGGGAGAGGGAGAGGGAGAGGGAGAGGGAGAGGGAGAGGGAGAGGGAGAGGGAGAGGGAGAGGGAGAGGGAGAGGGAGAGGGAGAGGGAGAGGGAGAGGGAGAGGGAGAGGGAGAGGGAGAGGGAGAGGGAGAGGGAGAGGGAGAGGGAGAGGGAGAGGAGAGAGAGAGAGAGAGAGAGAGAGAGAGAGAAACATCGTACGTTAAGCGTGCCGTGCGTTATCTAAGGATCCTCCGGACGGCCGAGACCGACTCAAGGTCTAGCGACACGCGAGCGCCTAGCGATAACGGGGACGTGAACGCCGTTTCTGTGGTATGTTTGGTTTAGTACATTAATTATATTTTCTCCCAGAATATATCTCATCCTATTGTTTTTCTCTTCTAATTTCGTATATTAGTTCATTCAACCCTTTCCTCCTCATCCTTCCCTGGTAAGTATAGTCAAGGTGTGCTTTAGCATTTCAATAGAGCAAGAACCCGATAGATCATTCCAGCCGCTCGGGGTGATTTATAGAAAAGTCCCTTCAGGACGTAACAAGTGGGAGAGACCGGTTAGTCGTGTCGCACACCCGCGTTAGTTCCGCGGCAGAGTCGTTCGACATCGGCGTCATTGTGATTAGCGCGCGAACGTGGGTCGCGACGAGAGCGCGTTTGTTGTCAAAACGCCGCGTCAAGGCCGTCCAAGCAGTTGCGAAATTCGCGCCTGTTATGGTTAGGTGTGCGATGACATTGAGCGCGGCGCCGTTTACCGACGTTTTTAAACATTGTAACCGCTCGACGTCGTCGAGAGCCGCATCCTTGATAACGAGCGACGAGAACAGATCGCGAAATGCCTGCCACTCCTGGTATTCACCGGAGAAACGCGGAAGGTCGAGGCGTGGGAGCTTAGCTCGGCTCCTCGCTGCTCCAGATGAAGTAGCGGCTGTGGTCTCGGCTCATCCGCCGACGCTGGGGCCGCTGAGGGAGTGGAGGACCTCCAGCAGGAAGTCCTTGGCCTCCCAGAACTCCGCTTCGGCCTGTGTGAACTCGTCGTCCACCAGATAGGCGCAGGCAGGACGGTTGGTCGAGGGGACCTGCACCTCCACCTCCAAGTGGAGCTCCTGGCACTGGGTCCAAATCCGGTCCAGCGCGTCGATTCTCGCCTGGGCGTTCTCAACGCTGAATTTTGCCTGACCCATCTTCTTATAGTTTGGCACCAGGCGCTGCCCCGACGAGATGAGGGACCGTATCCGGGTAATGTGGGCCTGCCACGGAGCGGTGGCCGCCGCACCCTCACTGTCTTTTGCGCCTCCACCAGCCATGGGGTCGATCAGCTTGCTTCTTCTTCAGCAAATCTCCGGCTCGAAGGACCAATGTTTTCGCCAGGTGCGAAATTTAAAAACGCCGGAAATGTATGATTGACGGGAAGGAGATGGTGCAGTACGACGCTTGTTGGAACTGGCACAATATGTATTTTTCCAGTGGTCAAGTTGGCCACTGGACGTCACAAACAGAAATACACAGAGACGAAGACACTATATTACAATAACGCGTGGGCGTAAGGCGACGGTGGGTCGCTTAAGGTACGGCGTAACGGTTTAACGGTTTAACGGCGCAGGGCGCAGAGAATCGTTACGTGCGTGCGTGTCTTAGCGGTGCGTCTTTTCAACTAACCGTCGCCGGGCGAGCGCTTCGAAAAGGCCGTTGGAACAACAAAAAAACTCATGTCACTGGCCTCCGCTGACTCGTCAGCTGTTGACACGAGTCAGCGGGTACGCGTTTGAACGCGTGACGCGGCGCGCCTTTGCGCGCAGCACTGCTGGTTAGTAATGCGTCGCTTTTTACTTGCAGCCCTGCGAAAAAAACGATTTTTATTGCCTACCAAATTTGCTACCGAACGTAGAAAAATTAGCTTGCTGCAATTGAAGATTAGGCGACGAACGCGCACGGACACAAGACCAAATATTTTTAAGTATTAATAAATCTGAAATAAACCGGGATCTGCTATCAAGCCGTTTACACAAGCCGTAAATTATAAGATTTATTAATTTCAATATAAGATAAAACAAATCTTTAAAACAACAAACAAAACACTCTTTTATAGTTTATACTTGTTGTTTTCACGTCACGAGAGCATTCACAGGTATTACTAACGATTCTTTGTATTGCGTGGTTACGAATTTCTTTTTATGAATTTCACATGATTTGCAATATACATATTTGGCATGGTGATAAATCGTTTTGTTGGAATGTATTCCTATGAGAGTAACAATTTTGTGTAGACACGAAAATCATTCGAAACGCGCAGAGAAGAACCGTGAACCTATTCGGGAGTCCTGCAACCCCCAAAATTTTATGCGTTTTCACTCTTTAAACATTAATATCAGCTAAAGTTGCAAGAAGTAGCAGCTGATTTTTGCAGGACAGTTGTGTGATGCTATCTACATTCAAAATATATCATCAAGAGAACGTAGGAACGGGTAGCTTTTTTTGTAGGCTTACAGAAAGCAGTTACAACCTGAAATTATACGTACCTTAATTTAAGGCTCGAAAACATGATTTTGGTCCTGTATTTTTGAAAAATATTTTCATCATTCATAAGCTGAGACTATACCCGTTTATAATACATCATACATTTGATTATAAATGTCCCCAAAAGTGAAAGGAAAATGTCGAAACTTTGGTTAGAAATCTGTCAGAATTCCGCTAGAATACGAAAGGTCTACTTCAGATGCATTTTACTTCCGTATTAAAGAGAAAAACATATATCCCTTTTTATAGTAAGATACATTGGTTCATTGGCTACCAGAAAATAATAATGAATATCTAAAAATCCGACTTTCATAATTTAGGGTTTTTTCCAGCTTGGGACCACTGTGCGGCGCGGCGCCGGCTCAGCACGCCGCAGGATTCTTCGTGCGGCCGCAGATGGTACCTATTTCCCAGGGGTGTGCGGGTACTGCAGTTCTCCTCACCGATTCTAACCTTAGCAACAGGAAAGGTGGGTTGCTCGCCGCTAGGCGCCGAAAACAGCTCCTTGTGCAGCGCTGTCCTAGAATGTCTCTACTTTCCGTACATTCAACCCTTGTCGCGTGGATCGACGAGGAACATATAGTAAAACACTATTTTCATAGCGATGCAGATAAAACTGATTTCAAAAACCAGGTTTTATAACTTAAAAACTCAGAAATTACAGGAATAGACATAATGTTATAACTGTTAATTATATTTAATGTACAATACTGTCGTTTTGTCCTTTTTCCTTTATTGAATTAGTCATATTTTTCTTTTATTGATATTTTTAGTGAAATAATAAACTGTAATACAAATCAGGTATGTTTTCTAACAATTTGGACCCCATATGAACCCAAACCCGCGAAAAAATAATTTTGTCCAGCTAGCATGTAGTATTAGGGTGGTCCTTATATGGGTCAAATTTTTTTTTTTTGTCAAATTTTTGACGGGGCACAATCTCATTTGATTTTCTACCCTAAGAAACTATTTCAGTAATTTTTTCACAATTTTTTAACAATATTTAGGGGTCGCTACCAAGGTTTGAATTTTAATGAAAAAAATGAAAACACATATTAATCGCTCATTTGTGTTTATTGATATAAAACATTTAGCATGCAAAATTATTGTTTAGATTACAAATTAAGATACATATTAATATTAAAATCATTCATAATCAGGATACAAGGGGTGATTTTTTTGTATCAGGGAATTTCTTCCTGGACTCTTTTACCAACAAAAACAAATATTGCTTTTGCTTTTCATCTGTTGTCATCAGTTTATTATATTCCTCCATTAAAGCAACGCCACGCTCAGCAATATCATTTACTACCCGCATAGAATGGACGATTTTCTTCGCAGCCTCAAGATCAGCGTCATCCTCCCAAGTTTCAACATCTTTATTAAAAAATTGTGATGAGATACCCAGTATCTGGAAAAATCGTAGGAGTTGCTAGTCACAAAATCTTCAATGCTTTTTCCGGTAATGTGTTTGACATCAATGCTTTTTCTTTTTGGACAATTCTCTACACCTTCGATTTTTAGTGCATCTACCATTTTTTTTCTTATCTTGCAAAGAAAGTTCGTCGTCGGAAAAAGCAAAAGACACCAGCTCCTCCGACAAGCACCATAAATGGCCCAGTACCTTTTTCATGGCGACATTGGCCATCGTTTGGTTTATACTTTGAAAGGCTGTAAGGTTTTTAATAATTGTAAGTCGTTTCTCGGTGCTGATCATTTGGCAAGGGCTTGAAACCAGTGTTTTATATACATATATCATGACTGTGAAAATACAAATATCTTGCACAGCTTTCTCTTCCTTTTTCATCAGTTTAAACTGATATTGAAATAGGAAAATCTTGAAGCAATACATAGCTTTCACCATCTATCTAGCACGGTGAAGAACACCAGGCCTCTTAAATAAAATCCCTTTTTGAGGAACTCCTCCCAAGTAAATGATCGTGAGATGTAACAACTTTTTGTTGTCATCTCGAGGTTGATATACTTGAAGTTGTTTCTGAGCGAAAGAAATCCTGTCTGCACGAATATTTTCTACGATGTTTGAGGACGTCGAATCGGAAATTACTGTTTTATAATCGCTTTGGTCAATTTTGCCCCAGTTATTCTTAAATCTTTTAAACAATTGAATATCAGGACTACTAGATGGACCGAGCGATTGAATCACTACAGCTTCTAAAATAATTTCCATTATATGATGTCGACAAGCAAGCCAAAGCATATCTTTTTCCATTTTTTGCTCCAGAAGAACTCAAGTTCCATTTCTCGAGCCGGTGGTTACAGCCGTAGTTTCAAAACATAAACATTTTATTTTACCGCTCAAGCCCCATGAATTTATTGTTTCATAGACAGCTGATGCACATGCTTCGCCTGTTCCACGATCCAATTTTGGAACCGCTAGAAGCTGATCGACCCCATGTCCTAATACCAAAATTGGCAGACGATCAACAGTTTCATGTCCACTAATATCTTCAATTAATTTGCCATCCCAATGAATCGTTAATGGCAAATCAGATTTGAACTCGCTTTTGAGAGACTCTGCTATTGCTTTTCGATTTTTGAAACGCTGTCGAGACTCTACGCGGGACACAACCTCCACGCGTAGGCGTACGAAAGGAGTAGAGGAGGGGGTTGATTAAAGTGAGTCTCTCTGCATGCTATTTCACTTTAAAATAGGCTAATAAACATGCTGGAGTCAATTAGCCGGATTCATAATTGAAGTGGCCATACAACGCTTTTTCTGAAAGTTTGACTGCTGGTAGCGACCTCTAAAACCTTTCAAAAAATTAAATAAAAAAATACTAATTCATATTTTAGGGTAGAGAATCATATGACAAGGTGCCTCGGTAATTTTTCAAAAGTCGAAAAATAAGGACCACCCTAATACATACTATGGAAAGTGCAGAAATAATAACTTGAAAACCGAACGTTTCCCCAGCGTGTGACTGAAACCACTAATAAAGTACCAAAAAACAGTTTCCAATTTTTTATCACAATTGAGTTAAAATATAGAAAAAACAAATTAATAGATGTAAAAAATATTAACTTATACATCACTAGAAAGGAATAGGTTTATCCTATTTTTTGCCACAATTTGAATTCCGATATTTTAAAAGAAGCACCCAAATGTCATTGACTTCTTCAATCCGATAGATAAACAGAACGCGATGTCCATATAAGAAAAATGGCTAGTCTTTCACTATCTTCGACGGTCCTCGAGACCTCATACAACAATAGACCCTCTTTTCAAGTGCTCGAAAAGGGTCTGTGCGGCGCGTCGTTGCACTGGTGGGGGCCATGGCATCGACGCTTAGATATAGGAAATACCATTTGCGACGACGCCAGTTGGAGTTGCTGGCGGCTGTAGCCGCCGGTCGCAGTCGCTGGCGGCTGTAGCCGCTTATTGGAACGGCCACCTTTAGAAGATTTCGCTGCTGCGATACAGTGCGCTTCGAAGCGCGTACCATCCGGCCAAGAAGAAAGGTTTCTGACCGAATTGATATACAAATTAAAAGATCCAATTAGATACTATGTCGAAGGGAAAGGTTGTCAAAGCGTGGCCGATCTCCTCTCCCTTCTAAAGGTTCGTTATTCCCCATGTCGCGGTTATGCGAAGCTCCGCCTGGAACTCGAACGTATAAGCATGCATCCCCGGGAACGATTGATAGACTTTATCCACCGCGTGGGCCGCTTATACAGACAAGTAATCGTAAGAGCGAAAGAATTGATCGGAGAAAACGCAGAGGAGACTATGAAGGAGGTGGAGCGTTTGGCGCGAACCTCGTTTATCACGGCTTTACCCGAAAGAATTTCGACGAAGGTAGCACTATCAAATCCCGAATCATTGGTCGACGCGTTCGATTTAGCGTTGCACATACAAAGACGAGAACAAGAATTGTCCGGTTTACCGCGCGACAAGGCAGGTGGTTACACCCTAAACGCGCGTCCCCCGTCCCCGTACGACCCCCAGCGTAGATGGACTGAGTGGAGACAACCAAACGAAGAGGACTCGTACTGTGATTATCATTCTCCGTACTCCGGTTATAGTGCCCCTCGCTATCGAGATGATTATTATCGCGAGTCGCACTACCGCAAATCGCAAGGATATCGACCACGCGATCCAGGGAGATACGAAAGTCAAGAATCTCGAGGATTGACAAAACGTGAAACGTCAGCCCAAAATACCAGTTATTACAACTCGTACGCGCAGAATCCCCCCGTATCCGGGTCAAGGCAGAACAACTGGTGAACGCTGAGGGAGAATAATTACGAAATCATCTACAAACCCGGCAGAGTAAATGCACACGCTGACGCGTTATCACGAAACCCAAACTTACATGTTTTTCGGACAACACTGAAGGAAACCGCGCCTAATAGTGAAAACGAAGGAATAGGAACGCGCGTAGCTGAGCGTCGTCAAGGCCAGCCACGGCCGAATTACGAAGAAACCACTATCTTGAAAAGCCTGGATGAGAAATACCCCCCCCCCCCCCTCTCCCCCCAAGAACAAAGGGGTACGGATGGGACACTACGGAATTGAAGATTTTGAAGAAGACTACTCCCCCATGTTAACTGAGGGCCCGGACGCAGGGCATACGGTGAACGAATGGGCCTTTTTAAAGAGTCTGGACGAACCACCCGAATGGGAGTATATAGAAGGAGACGACTTGGACCCCACCATCGGAACCATTGACACCCCGGAAGGCCCAGAAACAGAGATGACTTCCATCATCCCGGGAAGACTCCCGTGGAAAAAAGGCGAAACATCGAATACCCACGAAAATTCTAGTCCTCAGAAGGCCCTATTCGGAACACTAGACAACGATGACGCGCAATATTATAATATGGAAATAGATAAATTTTATAAAGACCAGAGCCATCTCGCGGAATTATTAGGCAATCAAACGCATATTATGAGATCAGAATTTCAAGATATACATGACTCACTCAAACCTGTAACGGGATCCGTGCGAACAATAAGCGATAGAATTAAGGAAATTGCGACTGGCACCCGTCAATTAGACGAGCGCGCAACAAAAATCGAATTACAATTAGCTTTTTCATCGTGAACATTCCTAATGACCAGGCACGTGGACGAATACGTGACCGCGTTAATTGTAATTAACCATCGATTGGAATTAACATTTCGGAAATTCTCCCAACTCTAACGGAACATCATGTGAAAATATTATCTGACCATCAAGAAAAGCAACCCCAAGGAACCCTTCAAGATTCCCATGCGAAAGGTAACGCAATCGCACCGGAAGACATAGAGAGACAGGCAAAGGAAATAGCAACTCATCATCGGACAGAAAATTTATCGACCTATGTCACCTATGGACTACCAGGACTAGGAGGCACTTTTGTAATTATCCTCATTATATGGATTGGATACCGTTTTTTGAGGGCACGCCGCAATCAACATCGAGAGCCCTCAAGGAAAGAGACAAATGTTAATATAGAAATGATACCACATCGCCCTTCTCCTCAAATAATTTCCAGACCCCGTCCTCTAGCGATTACATCTTTTCCTCCTGATTTACCCGTTATATCACCCACGAAGACAAGAGAAAGAGCTCACGTAGAACGAGCGAGTAGTTTTGCGGGTTCCGAGCCATATTTCGAAGAATTCTAAGAAGTACCTCGCTGATAGCAGCAAAAAACCCCGCGCGTAACCTTAGTACCCACCCCGCGAGGCGATCTGCTGTGAAAATTAGTTGGTAGGGATATTAGCATATAAAGCCTCGTGGCCACTAGCAATAAACTTGCGACATTTATTGCGAGAGTTGATGTCAGCGCTGTGTAAACACGCCTGAGAGTAACTCTAGCAAGTTCTGATTACTTGCGACAGTTGATCTCAGCAAGTGAATTCTGTCATAGTGTAGACACCCGATAATCTTCTCTGAGAGCGAAAAATTTCACTTGCAAACGAATTGGAAATTTTTGGCGAGAGTAGAAAGCACGTAGGGGGCCATAGTATTCGGTTTCGAATCTACGTGCACGCCAGCATTTTTGTATCACCTTTTAGTAATGTTTGGTCCAACTAATTCTAAATTCTATTTTGTTGGACCGATATTTTAATAGATACTTTACGTATAAATATTTGCTGTCAAATCTCACGTGTAGCACTGCAGTGTAGACACGCGGGACATATCTTGCGCAAGACTTCTCTCGCAACTACCTTCAGGAAGTGACTTCCGAAAGAAAAAAAGTGGAAACACCCGATAATCTTCTCTCAGAGAGAAAGATTTTACTTCCAAACGTGCTGGAAATTTTTGGCGAGAATAGAAAGCAAGCAGGTGGGCTATCATGGAAAACTGACATGCGGAGGCTTTCAGGTGTTCGCCTCCGATTGCTTTGGTTTTCGGATATGTATTAGAGGACCGGAAAATACCAAATACGTGTTTTTTTATTTTGGCCCGTTTACATATCTAGGGGGTGAAAACCCCACCCCTCAATGTTCATAAGAAGAGGTACAAATAATCCTATTGTTAGTTTAAAGAATATTATAACATTGTGTTGAATAAAACATGATATAAAACTTCATATTAGTTTCCTAGAAACAATAGAAAACAATAGGGTAATTCCGGGTGAGATGGCTCGATCACGCTCCTTTGGCAAATATATTTTTGTCCTTTATAAAACCATTAAAGTTACGGTGTGCTGATTTTTTTAAAAAGTGGGCCATCTCTCCCCGACTTACCCTACATACTGGAAAACATATTTTCTGAAAATTTCTAAAAATTGAGCAGGGAACTGGATTCGTTTTTGAAAAACTCACAATTCAAGACAAAAATTTGTTCTACGCCTAATAGTTTTTGTTTGGGATTGGCCCAAACAGCCACGGGCCAAGCCGGCGCGGATTCGGTACCGAAACCGCACGCATTTTTAAACTCACTAAACGCGACCTGATCGCGGAATGATCGCGGTGATGCGATCTGTCGGGCCATCTGTTGACGCGCACCTCACCTAATTAGACAGCTGTCTCGGTTCATCGTGCGAACGGCTTTGTCTCGCCGGTGGGCTCTTTGTCCATCGCAGGAGAAGCAGCTGTTGGGTGGGGTGTCGACGTCACAGAATTCGGCGAAACGGCCGATTCGTCACCGCGGTCGTCTCTGTCTACCGAGAACTGCTGACTCAAGCTGTACGTTAGCCTAATCTCGCTTATTTGCGCTATACTGGAGCTTTCCAGTTCTCTATACTTTCGAACTGCTCGGTTCACACCCTACTTCGCGTACTTGCGCGTTGACTTAGACTAAGTTAATTGTTAAATTAATAGAACCTAAGTGTAAATATTCAGTGTAAATTTAATGTAAATACAAGTGACCGTGACCTGTGTTTAAATATAACGGCTAAGCCAACGTATTCTTACCAAGTAAAATATATTTTAATTAAGCCTAAACTAAACTAAATCGCGGGCGTTCGAAGCTTCGACGTTTCGTACTGAACAAAAGTTTTCAAGATATACAGGAAAGTAGGAAATCACACATTAGCCTTTAAGGGATGTTTTCAGCCTGAAGACCGGAAAACGGGCACGAACGAATAATTGCCTGATACTTCTATTCGGGTCCTCTACAAACCTGCACGGTTTCAAAAAATCGATGTGTTCGGATAACCGCACATCCCTTGTAAATAGTACATACACAGTCTTTAAATATTATGATATTGCCAATGCACTTCCCCGTGCGGCGAAACAAAATAATCTTTAAATTCGTCTGTTACATTTTTCGCATTAGTACTAAAATTATGAGTCGCTCCGCGCTGTAACTCTACTAAATTCGATTGTGGCATTTCTACGCTGTGCCATTTCCCGGCTTGATCGTCAGTATCGAAACTACCTGCAGGTGCATATAATTGTCTTCCCCGCGACATTAAAAAATTGTGTAATACACATACTGCTGATACAATAGAAGTAGCTTTTTCTGGGTCAAGTTCTATTGGGTTTCTTAATATACGAAATCGGTTTGCAATTATTCCGAATACATTTTCCACTATTCTTCTTGCCCTTGAAAGTCTATATTTGTATACCCGGTTAGGGACATCCTGTCCTCTAAACAGGTATGGTTTCATTAAATATGGCTTCATAGCAAACGCATCATCAGCTACTATCACGTATGGTACTGGATTCTCGCGTCCAGGTAAAGGCTCTGGAGACGGAAAGTTTAAGGTATTGTTTGCTAAAGCGGCTGATAAAGCACAGTTGTTGAAAACTCCCCCGTCTGACACTCGTCCATTGCATCCTATATCGATATATAGAAATTTATATGATGCGTCAGCCGAACCCATTAATACAATGCTATTGAAGCCTTTATAGTTAAAATAGTAACTGCCAGCATTAGGCGGTGCTTTTATTGATATGTGTTTGCCATCTAGTGCTCCTACACAATGTGGAAAATTCCAACGTTCTTCAAACATCTTCGAATGTTTCAGCCACTCCTCGGGTGTGTTTGGAGTCTGAAACATAATATTAAGATTTAATATATAATAGTTTCGTTACTAAATATTTTTTAGATTAAGGTATAATGGTATTAGAAATTCATAATGTATTTCCTAATTCTAGGAAAAAGACGGGGAAGTAATTATTGAAATTGAAGAGCCGCAATCAGAAAATTGCGATTCAGTGGGAAATGGTGAGGAGAGATTGCAGCCGCAGCCGAAGAAAACCAAAAGGGGAAATGCAAGAGAAGATATTAATAAAAATGATCTGATAAAAAGGGCAGCCGCAGTGATGAGCAAACCAACGGACGAGTTCCAAATTTTTGGAGATTTTGTTGCAAGCGAATTGAGGAGCCTGCAATCAAAGGACATTCAACGCAAACTCAAATTAACGATCCAGCGTGCCATTCTAGAGTTCGCCGAGATTGACGGGACAAAAACACATTCAAATGCGGATACCGTGAATTCGAACGCCTCAACTCACCCTACATTGTTGGAAACAGTATCCACTGCCGCAAACTATTCAGAAATTGCACCAAATTCAACATCAGAACGTATGCAAATATTTACATTTTTTTATTAAAGTTATTAAACTAGAACTCACCTGCAAATATTTATTTTTTAGGACCCGAAACAGCGCAGCACAACATTCTGGAACAATCCTGGCAATTGTGCATACCGGAATCCGAAACAGATACATCAATGAATGATACGAATCACCTGCAGCATTTATAAATGAGTGTTATTTTATAACTTTATTCGACAAAATTTAACTGTTTTCGGGCTTGTAACATTCAATATAACGGTTAATTATAGCTTTTTGTGCGCTGAAAATGAATCCGCAAACCGTTTGGCGCGATCACCCTCAGTTTTCGTGAAATTCGATTTTGAAAAAAAATTGCATATTTTCAACTTTGAACTTTTTTGTGTTCAAAGTTGAAAATATGCAATTTTTTTTCAAAATCGAACTTCACGAAAACTGAGGGTGATCGCGATAAACTGTTTGCGGATTCATTTTCAGCGCACAAAAAGCTCAGAATATATTTCCTCCTATTGTTTTTCCCATTACATTCTTATATTGGTTTATTCAACCCTCTTTCCTCCTTACCGTCCCATGGTAAGTATAGTCAAGGTGTGCATCAGCACTTAAACAGAGCAAGAACCCGATAGATCATTCCAGCCGCTCGGGGTGATTTATAGAATAGTCCCTTCAGGACGTAACACGTGCGTGACAACCGACGCTCCTGATGTCGGGCCGGTGTTGTTAGCCACCGCGATCGTTCGCGTTGGGTCGGCGAGTGGAGACACGGCGGACATCCGCGTGCTGCTGGACCAAGGATCCCAGACGACCCTTATCTCCGAGTCGATCGTGCAGACTCTGCGGCTCCGACGCCAGCCGTTGCGGACGTACCTGACGGGCGCCTTCGATGGGAAGCTGGGAATCTCCCGTGTTCAGGTGCATCTCACGTTGAGGCCGCACCTCGGAGACCACATTGGCATCGTCGTCAAGGCTAAGGTCGTCCCACGAGTGTCATCTTACCTCCCGGCTTGGTCATCTGTCCTGCAGTCGCAAGCTGCCTTCGCAGAGCTCCCGCTCGCCGATCCGGAGCCGTCCACTCGCCGCCCAGTCGACCTGATTGTCGGGGCCGACTACTTCGGCGCTATTTTACTGCCAGGGCTGCGCCGCGACAGCCCCTCCGCACTAATCGCCCAGGAGACGATCTTTGGGTGGATCGTGTCTGGACCGACCGGTCGTCCGTCCTCCTCGACTGCTGTGAATCATGTCACCACCCAAGCCGCCGCCGACGACGATCAATTCCACGAGCTGCTCAAGCGTTTCTGGGAACACGAGGAAACGCAAGCTCCGGCATCGCTCTCGCCGGACGACGAGCGATGCGAGCAGTATTTTCGGGCAACGCACTTGCGGCAGACAAACGGTCGGTATGTCGTGCGGCTCCCCTTCAAGGACGGGCCTCTTCTCGATGTCGGCCCGTCCCTCCCACGCGCAACCACAATGCTTCGATCCCTCGATCGACGGTTGGCGCAGAACGCGCCGTTGGAAAAGGCTTATCGGGCGTTTTTAACTGAATATGAGGACCTAGGCCACATGGAGGAGGTCGCGCCCGCCATTGTGTCCGAAGCCAAGGCCACGCGCGTGTACCTTCCACACCACCCAGTGGTGCGAGCGTTGGACGGGAAACTTCGCGTTGCGTTCAACGCTTCGAGCCCGACGTCCAACGGGACATCGCTCAATGACCACCTGCTGATCGGGCCGAAGTTACAGCAGAACATTGTCACCATCCTCCTCCGGTGGCGCCTCCCTCGATTCGCGCTCAAGGCCGACATCGAGAAGATGTACCGCCGTGTGCACCCGAGCGATGCGGAATCTTAATGTGTGTTGTGGCATCGGCACCCCAGAGCCGCGCCGTCGACCTTTCGACTGCAAACAGTCGCATACGGCACCGCCGTCGCGCCCTACCTCGCCCAGCGTTGTATTGCAGCAGCTCGCCATCGACGAAGGGGGGGGGGGGGAGTATCCGCGCGGGCGGCGCCTCCTCGAGAGCAATTTCTACGTCGATGACGTGCTATTCGGCTCGGACGAGGTTGCGTCGGCTCTCGCGGAACACGATGAGCTCTGTGCTTTGCTCGCGTGCGGCGCGTTCGTGTTGCAGAAGTGGGCGGCGAATCACCCGTCGTTAAGCCCCGAAGTTGGGCCCAGTGCCGCTGTCGTGTCTTCGGTGCCCTCTCCGCCGGACGGGTCAGAATCATACGCCGTCTTGGGGATCCAGTGGGCCCCTCAGGAAGACGTTTTCCACTATTGAATAGTGCCCCCTTCCGCCCCCGCGGCGACGAAGCGCACTGTCCTGTCGGTGGCGGCACGCCTGTATGACCCGCTCGGCTGGGTATCGCCGGCGGTGGACGTCGCAAAAATTATGTTACAGGACCTGTGGCTGCGAGGAGCGGAGTGGGATGCTCGTCTTCCGTCGGATTTGCTGGAGAAGTGGACAAACAACATCGCTGCGCTTCCCCTGCTGGAGTCGGCGCGCATTCCCCGATGGTGCGGGCTGGACGCCTCCACCGTCGGATGTGAGCTGCACGGGTTTGCCGACGCGTCGTCGAGAGCATACGCCGCGGTTGTTTACGCTCGGATCGTTCGGCGGGGCCAGGACAGGGCCCACATCACGTTACTCGTCGCCAAAACCAAGGTCGCGCCGGTCAAGACGGTCAGCATTCCGCGCCTCGAGCTATGTGCCGCCGCATTACTTGCCCGCCTATTGCAGCGGGTGGCGTCCGAGGCTCCTTGGCCCGCTGCGGTGCTGCACGCCTGGACGGACTCGCGAGTGGTGCTCTCTTAGTTGCAGCGGCACCCCTCGCACTGGAAGGTTTTCGTCGCGCATCGGGTGGCGGAAATCCAATCCCTGATTCCAGCGGCCACGTGGAGGCATGTCCCGACGCTCGACAACCCGGCCGATTGCGCCTCTCGGGGCATGCATCCCCGCGACTTGCTGCGTCATGACCTCTGGTGGAGGGGGGGGGGGGCCTGTGTGGCTTTCGAGGGCACCCTCAGAGTGGCCGGCGTTGCCTGAGCCGGACAACTCGCGGCCCATGGAGGAGGAAGCGCGAACGGCGGCGGCCCACGTTGTCGCCACGCCGCCACCCAGTCCGTTAGATCCGCTCCCATATTCTTGCTCCTCCTGGCCTCGACTTCTTCGGGTCACGGCGCGCATCCAGCGCTTGGCGCGCCGACACGGTGGGGGGTCTCGGACAACGGGGATTCGCGCGTACCGGAGCTGCGGGGGACCCGCGTCTGGTGCATTCGATGGCTCCAGAGCACGGCGTTCGGCGACGACATCGCCGCGATCAAATTGGGATAACCAGTTCGTCGTTCGAGCCCACTTCGCCAGCTGACTCCTTTCGTTGACGACGACGGCCTGGTTTGCATGGGGGGGGGGGGGGGGAGATTGAGCCGTGCTTTGCTTCCCTACGACGCGCGACATCCGATCGTCCTTCCGGAGCACCACATCTCCAAACTGATAATTCAGCACGTGCACCTCAGAGCACTGCACGGTGGGCCCCAGCTTACGCTCAGTGTTTTGAGGGGCAACTTCTGGGTGCTGCGCGCGCGAGACTTAGTTCGCGCGACGGTGCACCGCTGCACCATCTGCGTCCGTCATAGGGCGACTACCGAGAAGCAAATCATGGCCGACCTCCCTGCTGCGCGAGTATCGCCGGCTCGGCCGTTTGATCAGACCGGAGTCGACTACGCTGGACCCATAATGACGCGTCCGGGAAAGGGCCGGGGGTACTGAGCCCACAAGGCATATATCGCCCTATTCGTATGCCTGTCGACCCGCGCCGTGCATCTGGAGCTCGTCGCGAACTACACTTCGGCGAGTTTCCTCGCCGCGTTTCAGCGTTTGGTGTCCAGGCGCGGCCGGCCCAATCGCATGCACAGTGACAACGGCACGACTTTTAAGGGCACCGCTCGGGATCTCGGAGCTGCGATTCGCGGCGCAGTGGAATCCCCGGAGGTGACGGCGTTCACCGGCGCGAAAGAGATCCAATGGTCTTTCATTCCCCCCGCCGCTCCGCATTTCGGGGGTTTGTGGGAGGCCGGGGTCAAAAGCGCGAAACACCACCTCCATCGCGTCGTGCAAGATCACACGGTCTCGTACGAAGAAATGACTACGGTCTTATGCATGGTCGAAGCGTGCCTCAATTCGCGCCCCCTCGGTCCCGCGCCCACCGAAGACGACGACTTCGCATTGACTCCAGGCCATTTCTCGACCGGCGCCCCTCTTCTTGCGCTTCCCCCCTTGGCCTCGTCCAGCGGTCCGGCGTCGCTTCGTGGTCGCTGGCAGCTCGTGCAGCGTATGCACGATTACTTCTGGAGGCGGTGGCAAGCCGATTACTTGAACACTCTCCAGCCCCGGCATAAGTGGACCAGCCCCAACGCGGTCTCTGCGTCGGCGACGTGGTCGTCCTCAAGGGCGATGATTCGCCGCCGGCACAGTGGCGGCTAGGCCGCGTCTCGCAAGTCCATCCCGGTCCCGACGGCCGGGTCCGAGTGGTGTCCGTGCACACTGCTCACGGCGATATCACGCGCCCCATTACCCGCGTTGTGCTCCTCCCGTGCACCTCCGCGACAGACGAGAGCCGCGTCCCGACGACAACAGACCACCTGTAACAAGCCTCGAGACTTTGTACGCCGGCACTCCGGTCCACCATTGCGCCCTCACGTCACGACGGGCGACGGCGGGCGGAATGTTGCGGCCGCGCAAAGGCGCGCCGCGTCATGCGTTCAAACGCGTGCCCGCTGACTCGTGTCAACAGCTGACGAGTCAGCGAAGGCCAGTGACATGAGTTTTTTTGTTGTTCCAACGGCCTTTTCGAAGCGATCGCCCGGCGACGGTTAGTTGAAAAGACGCACCGCTAAGACACGCACGCACGTAACGATTCTCTGCGTACCTTACGCCGTACCTTAAGCGACCCACCGTCGCCTTACGCCCACGCGTTATTGTAAAATAGTGTCTTCGTCTCTGTGTATTTCTGTTTGTGACGCCCAGTGGCCAACTTGACCACTGGAAAAATACATATTGTGCCAGTTCCAACAAGCGTCGTACTGCACCATCTCCTTCCCGTCAATCATCCATTGCCGGCGTTTTTAAATTTCGCACCTGGCGAAAACAAGCAGTAATAAATAACTATGACACGTCTCTGTTTACCTGTAACATTGGGATAGGATCTTTATGGGTTCAAAATAAGATTTTATGACTCAAAATAAGTCGAAATGATAGAACAACTTTTTGTCACAGGTACTCGTCACAGTTATTTACTGCTGCTGGTTCGTGACGCGTTGCATTTTCCTTGTACCCCTTGTTAATATAAAGTATTTTGGATAATCAGTACTAGCATAGGATCGGTGTGTAAGTAAGTGGTTTAATTTAAGATCTAAAGAGCTTAACAGCTATCTTTATTCGTTTACGAGCGAAATCCACGAACGTTTAATTTTGGTAATTATACACAAGTTAGTCAAGCGATTAGTCTGATGATTTAGTAAGCGTTTCTATAATTTAGCGTATAATTTAAATATGTACAAGAGTCACACAATTAAACAGTCATTAACACTCAATTTGAACAATAAACAAGTAACATTAATTTACATGTAGCAATTGTATTTAAGCAAAGAATTCGAAGCAAGTCGAATAAAGGCGCAAGCAATGTGCGTAAGCAAAGAGTTTTAAGAAAGCGCAAGCAATGTGCGTAAGCCAATAATTCTTATAAAGCGCAAGCAATGTGCGTAAGAAAAGCGTATTTACCCAAGGTGATGTCAGGAGCAAGTGGCCGATCCCCAGAAATCGACCGTGATTTCTAGGAAAGCAAGCCTTCCCCTTCCATGGATCGCGAGTCAGTGGAAGGGGACGCGATTCGCGCTCCATGCGAGTGAGCATGCCTGTGCCACCTGCTTAAGTATGCCTAATTGTCGAGAGATGTCCTTAGTTGGACACTTTCCGCGTACACCCTTGAAAGGGAATGATTTTTTATTGCCTACCGAATTTCCTGCTGAAAGTATAGAAAGTAGCATGCAGCAATTGGGGATTAGGCGACGCACGAGCACGTGCACTAAACCAAATGTTTTCAGTAATAAACCTGCAATAAACCGTGACCCGCAATTAAGCTGGTTAGGCCACCATACAGATGGTCGCGCTGTAGGACAAAAGCCCGCGAAAAACACGGAAGGTCCCGTAAAATTTTACAAGCACTTTTCCACCTCTCTGCCAAAAAATCTGGAAGGAGGAATTTTTGTCTGGACCAATAGTATTTAAACTGGCGAAGAAAACTCCGGCTTCTGGATGTACACGCCTCTCCAAATATCATATATAAATTCCTACAAAAAAATCACATTTCAGTGAGACACAAGTACCAGTAAGTACAAATCAATACGCGCGTGTAATAAACCGTAGAAATAAATAATATATCATCATGAACAATTTCGCAGTTCCGTACAAAAATCTCTGCGACGTTTTCTTTAGCGTCAATAAATTATTTGAGGACTACTTACGTGAAAATTATCCACTTTTCGAAGACGACCAAATTACTGAAATAGTGGGTGAAATTAATAAAAGATTTTTACCACAATTGAATTTGTGACTTCGGTCAGTACACCGTATTAGAACAAAGTTTAATACAAAATACTGCGATTGGTTGTGTTACGAGCCGGGGCTGCGGCAACGCGAGAGGCCGGCGAGAGGGGTATTTCCCTTGGAATACGGATATGAATTTGTTAGTTAGGTGCGCGGACGAACCTGATGCGAAATCAGGGAGCCGCTAGGATTATTGACGGCGAGGACGAACCTGATGCGAAATCAGGGAGCCTCTAGGAATGGAGTCAGACACGGACGAACCTGATGCGAAATCAGGGAGCCGTAGGAGGGTGAAACGTCGTGAACGAACCCGATGCGAAATCGGGGAGTCACTAGGATAAAGTTCACAGACGAACCTGGTGCGAAACCAGGGAGCTGCTAGGAGGTTGGATTATTCACAGACGAACCTGATGCGAAATCAGGGAGCTGTTCGGAAGTAGGTAGATTTACAGACGAACCTGATGCGAAATCAGGGAGCTGTAGGATACGGACGAACCTGATGCGAAATCAGGGAGCCGTAGGAAGGGTTAGTTTTCGTGGACGAACCTGATGCGAAATCAGGGAGCCACTGGGTTGGTGAAGATGACTTGTTTTGGTAAAGAGGTGCGAACGAACCCGATGCTAAATCGGGGAGTCGCGGGAAATGTTAGTAATGCCTCGTAACTCTTAATTTGATACAACTCGAGCGGTAAAGTTGTATCTGTGGGTGAGTGCTACTAATATTATAAGGATCGCTGGGTAAAAGATAGGTTTAACGAAATCGACTCGATTTACAAGTGAACACCATAAGTATATTGAGCAAACAATTGTTACAAATGTAAGTGTCGCGAGTAGTTAAATAAATAGAAATTGTGTTTTACCACTAGATGCACGGTGTTGACGCACTGGCGATGCGGGGCGTACGAGTGGTAGTTACAAATAGAATATAAACCGAACTCGCGGATTCTACAAGATTAACTTTGATTCCGACAGAGACTTTAGCCTGATCGAACTGAATTTAACCAACTCTGTACGAGCGTGACACGACGTGACGTTACGCGTGACTCTATAGCTTTTAACCAACGAGGGTAGAAACCGAAGGGTTTATATAGTACCAAAAATGAGTGGGGATGTGTTAGGAATTTCCATATAAGGAAATCATTCGGGGTCGTCGTCGTGTCACTCCCGTTCTCACGGTCGCGATGCAGATGGTAGAGATCTTGACCTCCATTAGTGGGGGTTGATAAGCGGAAGGCTTTTAGGGCGTTTTCCCTTCGCAGACGCGAGCTCGAAAGACGGTTGAGAGCGACGTATGGGAAAATTCCACATACGTAACAGTTGTAAGGTGTCTTTGTGGTAAATCTAATAAGTGGCGATGTAGAAGGTGTGGATTTATCTACAGATAGCGGAGGCAGGCCAAGGAAAAATTTTGAAGACTGTTGTGATCGAGCGAAGAAGTACAAAGTACGCGAGCACCTAGACTCGTTTTCCCAGGACCTTATTAATGCTGCTGCTACTTCATCTGCTCCGGATGCTAATACTAGGACCTTTGAGGACTTCCGTTTCTGGGTCGAATGAGAGAGGAGCGAAAGAGAGTGCAGTGCTAGAAGTGGATGTGAGTGGAGTGTTGGAGTGGAGTGTAGAGATGAAGGTTTGGAGAGGGAGAAAGGGGGAGTAGCAGGAAGGGAGTGAGTGGTGAGGGCGAGGGAAAGGAGAGAGGAGGAGGTAGAGGAAAAGGGCGAAAAGAGAAGTTAGAGGTTAGGTAGGAAAACGGGTGAGGACAAGAGCGGTTTAGGCGCGAAGAGGAAGAGGTAGGAGGCGACATCGGTCGGAAAGGAAGAGAAAGTGATAGATAAGGAAGAGCTAGGAGAAGGAATAGGAAAGGGGAGACAAAGTAATCAAAGGAAGCGAGGAGCGAAGGAAGTAAAGGGGTGAAGAGAGAAAGAGAGAGAGAGACAGAGAGAGAGAGAGAAGGGTAAGACAGTAAGGGATGGCAGACGAGAGGAAAGAGGGAGGGGAGAAGGGGGAAGAAGTTAAGAAAAAGGGCAGGCCTACGAGTGCAGAAAGATTCCAGAAGGAGAGAAGATATAGTGCAGGAACAATAGAGGAGATACTGAGAAAAAAAAAGGGAGGCAAGAGGAGGAGATAAGCTTAGTAGAGGAGAGGGAAAACGTGTTTGGTACGAGCAAAAAAGTAGCGAGATCACCGGTAGGGAAAGGAGGGAAGGAGGAAGGGGAGATAATAAGGGGAGGAGGCTGGAGAAGGGAGGGTAGCAGCAGGTAGAAAAGAGGAACAGGGTGAAAAGCGAGGGGGGAAGGCGAGAAAGGGGTGGGAAGTAGCATGGTGGAACGTAGCAGAGCTAGGGAGGAAGGATAAGGAATTCTGGGAGAGAGTAGGTAAGTGGGACATAATAATAATGATGGAAACATGGGTGGAGGAGAAGGGATGGGGCGCGATACAGAGGAATCTGCCAAAGGGGTTCGTATGGGAAATGCAGGCAGCAAGGAGGGATAGGAATAAGGGACGAGCAAAAGGGGGGATGGTAGCGGGGATAAGGAAAGAATTAATAGAGGGGAGTAGGGGAGGGGGGATACAAGTAGGGGAAGAAGGAATTATAAAGGTGAAGGCAAAAATAGGAGAAAAGAAGTGGTTGTTTGGAGGAATATACGTTAGTGGAGACATAGAGAAAAAGCTAGAATGTATGGATGAATGGGCGGAGGGGAGAGATGAAGGGGAGGAGATACTAGTAGGAGGAGACTTTAATGCGAGGACAGGAGCAGAGGGAGGGGGAACGATGGGAGAAGGGGAGGAAGGGAAGAATGACGTTAAAGAATAGAATAATGAATGCGGAGGGGCGAAAATTGGTGAGGTGGCTAGACGAACAGGGGTGGGGGATACTGAATGGGTGCACAAAAGGAGATGAGAGAGGAGAGTTCACATATACGGGGGCCAGGGGAGAAACAGTCATAGACTACGTGTTGGGAGAGGTAGGAATAGGGGACAGGATAGAGAGGTTGGAAGTAGGAGAAGGAGTAGAATCAGATCACCACCCGATGATAGTATGGATAAAGGAGGAAAGAAGAACTAGGAAAAGGGGAAAAGGAAGCAGGAAGACGGCAGTGTGGGGGCTGTGGAACGAAGGTGGGCGGGAGAGATTCAGAGAAATAGTGGCAGGGATAGGAGAGAACCAGGGATTAGGGCTAAGGGAAGAACTGCAGGAAGGTTTGCGGAGATTGAAGGGAGGATTAGAGGGGGGAGGGGGAGAAAGAGAAAAGAAGAGAGAGGGGTGGTGGGACGAAGAATGCGTGGGAGCAAAGAGGGAAGCGAGAGAAGCGCTGAGAAGATGGAGAAAGGGGGGAGGGGAGATAGAGGAGTATAGGGATAGGAAATGCGAGGAAAAGAAAAAGGAGGAAGCGGACAGATTTATAAAAGAAGCAGAAGGGGTGAAAAGGGAGAGTGAGGTATGGGAAATAGTGAACAGGGGGAGGAAAACGAGGAAGGGGGTAAACGAAAAGATAGAGATGAAGGAATGGAAAGAACACTTCATGGAGGTGTTAGGGGGAGTAGACGCGAAAGTGGTAAGGGGACAAGTAGGGCAGAGAAGAGAGAATGAGACGGATGAGATAGCGTGGGAAGAGGTAAAGAAAGCATTGAGGAAGTTGAAGGATAAGAAGGCTATAGGAGGAGACCAAATCCCAAATGAAGTATGGAGGTATGGAGGAGTAGAGGTGCAAGTGAGGGCATGGAGGATAATAAATAGGGTATGGAGAGGGGAAGGGTGGCCGGAGGAGTGCAAAGAGGGGTTAGTGGTCCCAATAGTTAAAAAGGGGGAGGGGGTAGGAGTGGAGGAATACAGGGGAGTGACGGTAATGCCGACGCTTTATAAGGTATACGCGACAGTTCTGGCGGAGAGGCCGGTGGGGGAGATGGAGGAGAAGAGAATGGTGCCAGAGAATCAAACAGGAGTTAGGAGGGGGATGGGAACGTTCGATAATATATATGTACTAAACTACATGATAGAAAGAAAAATAGAGAGACCAGGGGGGAAAATGGTAGCGTTGTTTATCGACTTAAAGGCTGCCTTCGACTCGGTAGACAGGGGAGTATTATGGAGGACGATGGAAGAGAGGAGGGTGAGTGGAGATCTAAGGAAAAGGATTGAGGAAATGTACGTGGAGACGAAGAGCAGGGTGAGAGTAGGCGGAGAAGTGGGTGAGAGTTTCTGGTCAGCGAGAGGGGTAAGGCAGGGGTGCCCTCTAAGCCCCCACTTGTTCAACATCCTAACAGGAGATTTGGAGGAAGAGTTAGAGAAAGGAGGATGGGGAGGGGTAAAGATTGGAGGAGAGAAAATACGGTCGCTGGCATATGCGGATGATGTGGTGCTTGTAGCGGAAGATGAAAGTGAGATGGGGGGCATGATAAACAAACTAGAAAGGACAGGAAGAAGCTTACGCTGAACGTAGAGAGGACGAAAGTAATGAGATTTGCGAAAGGAGGTGGGAGGAGGAAAAAATGGACTTGGAGGTGGAAAGGGAGAAAGATAGAGGAAGTGACAAAATTTACGTATTTAGGCTACGAGATAGGAAGGAATGGGGGACAAGACGGACAGGTGACAGCTAGAGCAAAAAAGGCAGCAGTAGCAATGAGGCAAGTGTGGGGAATAGGAAAGAGAAAGTTTGCGGGAGATGTGAAGAGGAAGTTGTTCCTATTTGACGCGCTAGTCTGGACGGTCACGAGTTATGGAGTGGAGATTTGGGGATGGCAGGAAAGGAAAGCATTGGAAGCGATGCACGAAAGATTTAAAAGGTGGGTGTTAGGATTACAGCGGATAACACCAGGATACATGGTAAGGAAAGAGACGGATAAGCAGAAGCTGAAGATAGGGGCAGGAAGAAGGGCGTGGATTTTTTAGATAAGACTGGAAGAGGGAGGGGGGAGTGGGTGGGCGAGAAAGTGCTGGGAGGAAGTAAAGAAGAGAGAGAACAAGGAGGGAAGAGTGTCCGCATGGGAGGAAGAGAGAAGAGGGTTTTATAAGGAAATAGGAATGGAGGTAGAGGAGGTGATTAGGTTAAGGGAAAGGGGGAAGGAGGGATATGAGAAGATAGAGAAAAGATACAGAGAGAGATACGAAAGGCAAACATGGGAAAAGATAAGGGAGTCAAAATATAATAGGTACAAGTGGACGAGGGGGGAAGGGTTCCCAGAATATCTGGAAAAGGGTTGGAAGGAGGAGAGATGGAAAAGAATAGCAAGGTTCAGATTGGGGAACGGGGTGAGAGGAGCAAGATACTGGGAGGAGATAGAAAAAAAGGGTATGCAGAGTTTGTGGGAATGAAGAGGAAACGTGGGAACACGTATGGGAAAGATGCAGGGAAAGGGGAAACATAGGGAGTTGGCAGGAGAACGTAAGGGAGGTGCTGGGGGAAGAGGGGAGAGGAGAAGACTGGTTAAGAGCGCTGGAAGAAGACAGGAACAGACAACAAGGGGGAGAAAAGGGAGAAGAGAGAGAGGGAGAGCAGGGATGAGAGAAAAAGAGAGATAGGAAGGAGAAGAAGAGAGAGAGAGGAAGAGAGGAGAAGGATGAAAGACATGGAGTGAATGCGGAAACGGGGGGAAGGAAGGATGAATGTGGAAAAATTAGTATAAGGCACGGCGGAGTCGGGAGAGGAAGCGATGCGGGGAGGGGGAGAGAGAGAGAGAGGGAGAAAAAAAGGATAGTAAGACTTGCGAGAGATAGAAAGCGGCGAGCGGAGATATGTAAATAGAGAGGTAGTTAGGGATAATTGTAAAGAGTAAATTTAAGTAGAGTTAAGTAGAGTTAAGGAAAGAAATTGTAAGGAAGGAGACGGGAGTGCTTGTAACCCGAAAGGGAACAATAAACATACATACATACTAGGACCTTTGATGCTGATTCTGCTTTGGCACTAATAACTCAAATGAAACTCTCAAAGTACCAATACAATATTCTCAGGAAAGCAACTGCAGATATTGGCCACGATATATTTCCCACTTATCAAGAGACACGGCAGTGTCTCGCGCCAAGTATATACAGTGGACGCTCGATAATGTGCCGCAGTCGGGGCTCTAGAGGCGGTGTTTTCTCAGAAGCGGCATATTAACGAGAGGCAATGTAACGCGCGCTCTCCCCATAACTCTCCTGTTTTCTTTTCCGTGATGGGTGCCCCCCGCCAGAATACTCTTAAGGTGCGTCACACTCATGTTCGCGTAATTCACAAACAGTGTAGGTACAAATCGAACTTCTTTCACTAAAGCTCTTCCGAACATTTTTTAAATTTTATTTTTAAATAAATACTATTATTAACCAATCATCTGTGGCAGTAGTTTTCTTCTTCGACTGTTACGCAATAGCTTTATACACTGCTTACATAAATCTGTAACTTCGGTACACCTTCTACCTGTCGTATATTTTTACAGTTTATCTTTCCCTTATCCATTTACATAACTATTTATGCCCAATATGAAATAAATGTGCCTAATACAAAATGTAACTGATTATAATTCAAAATATTTAAAAAAACATTTGAATAAAACGATATTATACGTACTTATACTTCTGTCATTAAAAAATGTATAAGTTAAGATGTGTCTTCATCGGCAAACAGTTCGCGAGAAGGTGTCTATGTGTATAAGACAAGAATATGTTCGCAAGAGTTTTATTATTAGTGAGAAAAAGAAAACACACACATTCACGTATATGTATTGCTTGCGAATTGCTTGCGAACTCCAGTGTGGAGGCGCCATTAACGGTTAGCATTCATTGGCACGCTGAGTGAGAGAGAGTGTGGGGTGCACACACGTCTATGAGTAATGAGGGTGAGCTGGGGCGTTCCTAACGGCATTTTAAAGAGCGGCATATTATCGAGCGTCCACTTTATATAGTACAGTATTGTCTCCATATGTACCCGATGTGGTGTATATGATATAGGCCTGTCGCTATCCCCACCACTTCTGTCTCACTCATGTCCGGCGAAGGCGAGAGCGAGATGGAACGAGAGTGAGCGAGAGCCACTAAAAGCGAGCGAGGACGGTACGAGACAGACAACAGCGTTCATGTTTTGTCTCCCTCCGTCTTTCGGACGCCGTGACACTCCGTCCTTTGCGTGCGCGACGGGCGTGCGCGATGGTCGCAGGCACATACGGAAGCACGAGACCGCAACGCAAAAACTTGACGTAGGCCGGGCTCTAGTTTTTTTTTGCGCCCTGGGCCAACTTTTCAAATTGTTGCTATTGCTGAAAATAAACTTTAGAATTAAACATTACAAGTTGTACTATGTATGTATAATGTATGTATAACTTTAATGTTTCCCTTTAAGGTTACATTTTCTCCTCTCTCTCTCTCTTCTTACAACACACTTATCCTAAGCTTACGACTAAACTTAATCTACTTTACTCTACACCTTCTCTCTTTCGCCGCTCTCTCGCCTCTCTTTCGCCGCTCTCTCGCCTCTCTCTCGCCGCACGCTCGCCTCCCGCCGCCTCTCTCTCCCTCGAACGCCCGCTTATCCTAGACTACTCTATCCTTATCTTATCCTTATCCTATCGCTGCAATTACAATATAAGTCCGCTCCTACTTTCTCCTCCACCCTTCGCTGTTGACTTCCGTTTCCTCTCTTTCACTCCATTCCTTCTTTCGCTCCTTCCCTCCCTGCTCTCTCCCCCAAACCCTCCCCTCCGCCCCCTCCTTCCCTTTCCCTCCTCCTTCCTTCCAGCCTCTTTAGCCACTCCTCACCCTCGCCTCCTTCGCCCAAAATTCTCCTTACCTTTTCCCCTAAATTCCCCTTCATGTCTTCCTCCTGCGTGCACCTCTCCACCACATGCTCCCATGTCTCTACTTCCCATCCGCAGACCCTACACCTCCTCTCCTCCTCTCCCTCCCAGTATCTCCCTCCCCTCATTTCATTCCCCAGCCTAAATCTCGCAATCCTTCTGCGTCTATCCTCACTCCACCCTTCTGTTAAATATTTTGGAACCCCTCTTGACCTTATCTCCCTATACCATCCATTGTAACTGGATTCCTTTATCCTTTCTCTTCTTTCTTCTTCTTGCCTTCTTTCGACTTCTTTCTCCACTTCCACGTGTCCCCCTTCCCTTTCTCCTCCCTCTCGCTCCCTTCTAAATTCCTTCCTCTCCTTCTCCCATGCTGACAAAATTCCCCCCCCCCCCCCCCTCTTGTTCCCTTTCCTTTATTTCACGGAGACATAACCTGGCCAACTCCCCTCCCTCCCCCCTACCCAGCTTCTCCTCATATCTCCACGCCCTTCCTCCCGCCCACGTCCTCAGCTCTTTCCTCTTCGTTTCTTCCCTCACCATATAGCCCGGTGTCTGCCAATCCAACCCTAGAGACCATCTAATATACCTCTCCTGGATCCTCTCTACCTCTTCCCTCTCCCGCCAACCCCACACTTCCGCCCCATACCCCACCACCGTCCACACTAACATGTCGAAGAGCCACATCCTCTTACCCCAGTCTTTCCCGAATTTCCTATTCCCTATACCCCACACTTGCCGCATCACCACCCCGCTTTTTTCACCCTGTCCCTAATATGTGCCTCCTATCCTCCGTTCCTCTTAAAGGTATATCCTAGATATCTAAACTCCTTTACCTCTTCTATCTTTTTTCCTTTCCACCTCCAGTCCACTTTTTTCTCTTCCCCCCCCCCCTTCCTAAATCTTACTACTTTTGTTTTTCCCACATTTACCTCCAGTCTCTTTCCCTCCAAGTATCCCTCCAGTCTCCTGACCATGCACTCCATTTCCTCCTCCTTCTCTGCCATTAAAACCAGGTCGGCCGCGTAGGCTAGTGCACATATCCTTCTTTCTCCCGCTTTTACCCCTCCTCATTTACCACTCCTGAGCACCTCATCCACATCCACAATCAACAGGTTGAACAGAATCGGGCTCAGAGGGCACCCCTGTCTCAAACCCTTCCCCGTCCAGAATGCCTCCCCAACCTTCCCTCCCACCTTCACCCTGCTCATTGTCTCTTTGTAAATTTCCCTCACTCTATCCCTCAGATCCTCCCTCACCCCTCTCTTCTCCATTGCCTCCCATAGGACTCTTCTATCTACAGAATCGAATGCTGCCCTCAGGTCCACGAAAAGCGCCACCAACGTTCCATTACTCCCTTGCAGCTGTCTCCCTATTATGTGGTTCAGTGTGTAAATATGGTCCACTGTCCCTCTTCCCCTTCTAAACCCGGCTTGAATCTCAGGGATCATGCCCTTTCCTTCCACCTCCTGCTCTAGCCTCCCCACCAGAATCGCTGCGTACACCTTGTACAGTGTCGGCATCAACGTATAGTCCCCCACTCTCGTACCTTCCCCTTTCTTTCCCACAGGTATAATGATTCCGTCCTTCCATTCTTCCGGCCAACCTTCCCCCTCCCATACTCTTCCGCATATCTCCCACGCTAAATCTACCCCTTTCTCTCCTCCGTATTTCCACGCTTCGTTAGGTATTCCGTCCCCCCCCCCCCCACACGCCTTCCCATCCTTCAACTTCCTTATTACTCTCCTTACCTCTTCTTTGCTTATCCCCTCCTCCTCTCCTTTTCTCCTACCCCCCTCCCCTCCCATCCTTACCCTACCCTCCACTCCTACCAACAATCCCAAGAAATACTCCCTCCACTCCTCCTTCTTTATCCTTTCGTCCACCCCTCCCCCTCTTTTCCTTCCCCTGTTTACTATTTCCCATACTTTACTTTCTGTTTTTGCCTCTGTTACTTCCCTTACCAACCTCTCCCTTTCATCCTCCTTTTTCCTCTCGCACAGATCCTTATACTCTCTCTTCCTCTTCCTGTAGTCCTCCCTTCTCCCCTCCCCTCCTCTCCATTTCCTTAGCTCCCTTCTCACCTGTCTTTTCATTTCCCTACACTCCCTGTCCCACCATCCTTCCGCCTTCCTTCTCTCTTCCTTTCCCCCTGTCTCCTCCCCTTTCCTCATCACCTCCTTAGTCCTTTCTACCACCTTACTTAACTCCTCCTGTATCCCGTCTCCTTCCAAGCGCACCCCCTCCATTCCTCTCTCAAATTCTTCCTTCATCCTTCCTGACCACCTTCCCCCTCCTGCCTTCTTTTCCCCACTTTCCCTCTTTTCGCCCCCACTCCTCCCTCTCTTACCGTTACCACCAACAGGTGATGGTCCGACTCCACCTTGTCACCTACTTCCAACTTTTCCACCCCCCTTCTCGTCCTCTCATCCCCTAGCACGTAGTCAATCACTGTCTCCCCCCTTCCCCCTGTGTATGTGTATTCCCCTTCTTCATCCCCTTCTATGCTCCCGTTAAAAATTTCCCACCCTGTCTCTTCTACTAGCCTCACCAACTTTCTCCCATCCCCATTTACCTTCCGATCTTTCGACACTCCTCCCCCCCCCCCTTCCTCTTCCTCTCCCCACTCTATTCTTCCTCCCTGCTCTCCCGTTCTCGCGTTAAAGTCCCCCCCTATTATTACCCTCTCTCCGTTTTCCTGCTCCTCCATCCACCCTCTTATCTTTCCGAATTTCCTCTCCATATCTCCGTTTACGTATACCGCCAGTATTTTCCATTTTTCCACCCCCGCCTTCACTTCTTCCACCATTAACCCTTCTTCCTCTCCCTGTCCCTGCTCCTCTTTTCCCCACATCTCCTCCCTCACTCCTAACATCATCCTCCCCAGTGCCCTACCTTTCTTATTCTTTCTCTTTGCCCATTGCGCCCTCCATCTGTAACCCGCCGGAAGCCTACGCTTTACATACTTCCACCCTTTCTCTTCCACCCATGTTTCCATCAGCACTATCACCTCCCACTCCTCTAGCCCCTTCCAGAACACTTCCTCTTTGTTCCTCACCCCCGCTACATTCCAGAAAGCTATCCTCCAGTTTTTCCTCTCCTCTCCCTTTTCCTTCCTGCTTAGTTTTTTGTACCCCCTCCTACCTGCTCCTTATTTCCCCCTGCTCCCTCCCTCTCCCTCCTCCCTCCCTCTGCTTTCCCTTCCCCTACTTCACCATCTTGCACTCCTTTCTCTCTCCCTCGCCAGTCTCTTAGCACCTCCTCCCTCTCATCCCAGAACCACATTTTTCCTTCTATTTCTATCTTCCCGTAGCTTATTCTCACTCTCTTTCCTTCCTTTCCTTCCCCGTCCCCTATCTCTCTCAGTAACCATTGCATCTTCCTTTCCTTCCACGTCAGATATCCTCTATCCTCTCCTTCCTCCCTCTCAGCTTCGCTTTGTTCCTCATCACCTCCCTTTTGGCCTCCACGCTCTCCATCCTCACCTCCAACATCACCTCCTTCCTATCTTGGCTTCTTCCCCCCAGCTCCTTCGCTCCCACTATCCCCCCTTGCACTCCTACTACCGCTATTATCTCTTTTGCCCTTTGCAAAGCCGTCCCCTCCCTTCTTACCCCTTTTATTATCACATTCTTTTTTCTCCCTTCTCTTTCCTTCATCTCCCATTTCCTTTCCATTTCCTTCACCCTTTCCTCCCACTCCCCCTCTCCTGTTCCCCCACTTTCCCTCTCAGCCCCTGCCTTCTCTCTTACTTTTTCTCTCTTCTCCTCCTCCCTCACCCTCCAGAGCTCCATTTCTTTTATTCTCTTTTCCACCTCCCTCAACCTTCCCTCCTCTTCCTCTACCTTCACCAACCTTATTTCCATCCCCGCCATTCTCTCTTCCAACTCTTCTTTCTCCCTTCTCCACCTCTCCTCCCACTCTTCCATCTTCCCTCTGATTTTTCCCATCTCTGCTCGCGTCGCACAATGGTCAAAAATCGAAAAAACCTGCCCAAAACCTCAAGATGACCTTTGATTTGTTTAAAAATGGGTATACTATGGTTTTCGAGGTCGCTGATTAAGAATCTGAAGTCAAAATTGCTAAAAATAAAATGGCGGATCTAATATGGCGGACACGCATATCAGAAAAGCATTAGATTTAATCTAAACTTGATATCCTGGTGTTTTCGAGGTCGCTGATTACGAATATGAGGTCAAAATTACAAAAAACAAAATGGCGGACCTAATATGGCCGACCGCATATCAGAAAAACATCAGATTTGGTCTAAACGTGGAATCAGCAGCCAACAGTTTGTACTTTGACGGCCTCTAAAAAAAAGTTCAGATTTGTTCCACCTTGGGACTTGTTGGAACATAATCACACAACTGTAGAGAGTCTGAAAAAATTATTTCCAGCTGCTACTTTTTGCAACTTTGGATCGCATATCAAAAAAACATCAGATTTGGTCTAAACTTGATATCCTGGCGTTTTCGATGTCGCTGATTACGAATCTGAGGTCAAAATTTAAAAAAAAAAAAATGGCGGATCCAATATGGCGGACACGCATATCAGAAAAACATCAGATTTGGTCTAAGCTTGGTATCAGCAGTCAACAGTTTTCGCAAGTGGTCAAAATGGGCTATTCATCTGGACAGAACTATTTCCGCTTCATCTATGGAATCGAATGGAGTAATTCGACTAAATATACGTTTATTTGATGAAAATCGAACATAGAAAAGTGGGATTGGGATGAACGGGCGATAGAAATTAAAATCAGTTCAATTTTATAAAATATATTAGTAGTAATACTAAGCGGGTTCTAACGCAAATTTGAGTTTCAAGGCCATTTCCCCCTCCCCCCCCCCTGACCTTGAAACTCAAATTTGAGTTTCAAAGTCGGCGGAAAAAACTCTCCGCGGGCGGCGCGTGACCGGGCGGCGCGTGGCCGGGGTGGCGGCGGATGACGTCATCGAGATTGGGCGGCAGCGGATGACATCATCGAGATGGTGGAATGGTGGGGGGGTTATAGCGCGAGGACCGATATCAAATCAATCGATAACCGAAACGATACCGAAACCGCCGCATCGAGGAGGAGAGCCTGTGACTGTCGGTAAAGAAGGAAATATTAATTTAAGATATTAATATAAATGAAAAAACAGAATCTATGCGACGGGGCTCAAACCCAAGACCTCCGCGGTACGAGTCAGCCGCCTAACCAACTCCCCCAACGTCGGCTCTCTAACATCAGTCTTTAATGAATGGTACATATACTAAGCATCGTCAAGCATTCGTTTTTCATCGGATAACGTCGGGGAAGATCGGCTGTTTTTAAAACACCACCTCTTCGGATGGATTGGAAAGAGAGAGCATGCATTTTAAAGCTAAATTCTGAGGGAGGGAAAGAGACAGCACTACATGGTGGTACAATCGCATGCATTAGGAGGGAAAGAGACAGAGCATTATTTTAAAGCTAAATTCTAGATAGGGAAAGAGACAACACTACTTAGTGGTACAATCGCATGCATTCTATAGATAATAATTGTTTTCAAATGATTTTCAATCATGTAACTTGAGCCATGCCCTCAAGGATAAAAGTTTCGACACGCGCCGAATGTAATATAATACCTGTGGGAACGTTGAACCTTTGAATTATGCGATGTCAGCAGAAATTTCCTCGGATGATCTCGCGCACTAATTTGCCATACGTGTGAATCATAGAAAGAATTATGTTGTATCAGCAGAAATTGCATAGAATCATGTTTGGACCAATCGGCTTTTTGCATGCAATCTTTTGGGGGGAGGAGGTACACCAAAAGAGTTAGACATACGCGTCCATCATAGAAAGGATTATGCTGTATCAGCAGAAACTGCATAGAACTATATTGGGACGAATCGGCTTTTTACATGCAATCTTTTGGGGGGAGGAGGTACACCAAAAGAGTTAGACATACGCGTCCATCATAGAAAAATTAAAAGAATATAATTTACCATTTTTTTACTACGAGCATCATCCACAATATGATTGAGAGTACAATCACATTTTATTCTAAAGCTAACAGTATTCTAAAGCGTTCCGATTTAACGTCGCAGCGTCTCGCGTGATCGTATGTAACTTGAGTCCCCTGGAGCAGCCGTGCAGGGTGACGACATTTGACAGCGCGAAGAACGTTCGAATCATAGAAAGAATTATGTGGTGTCAGCAGAAATTTTTTTCCATACCAATATGTGATGGAAATTTTTTCCCCAACACAGAGAAATAATAATTTTTTAATCACCGATATATAACGAACTATTATGTAGCAAACAGATATATTTTTTTTTCCGAACCATTATGTAGCCAGCATTCTAAAGCTAACAAGTTTTTAAAACGTTCTGATTTAACGCTGCAGCGTATCGCACGATTGTGTGTAATTTGACTCCTCTGGAGCAGCCGCGCGGAATGATATCATTTGGCAGCGAGATGAAGGCACGAACAAAATATAATACTTTTTTCGGAAACGTCAAATCTCAGAATTAGGTGGCAAAGAGAGAAGGAAAATGATGGGTGAATAAAATTAAGAAATAATATAGAATAATACAAGCACAAATATAAAAATATAAAATACAATACAATACAATATGAAAAACAATATAAGTATGTATGTATAACTTTAATGACTCCCCTTAGGGTTACATATCAATTTTTCTCCTCTCTCTCTCTTCTTACAATATACTTATCCTAAGCTTACATCTAAACTTAGCACTACCTTACTTTACGCCTTCTCTCTCACGCCTCTCACTCTACTCTCGCCCGCCTTCCTCCGCCCCTCTCTCCTTCGCACGCCCGCTTAACCTATCTTACTCTATCCTTATCCTATCCTTATCCTATCGCTCTATTTACAATATAAGTCCGCTCCTCCTTCCTCCTCCACCCTTCGCCGTCGACTTCCGTTTCCTCACTTTCACTCCATTCCCTCTTTCGCTCCTTCCCTTCCTGTTCTCTCCTCCAATCCCACCCCATCGCCCCTTCCTTCCCTTTCTCTCCTCCTTCCTTCCAACCTCTTCATCCACTCCTCGCCCTCACCTCCTTCTCCCAGAATTCTCCTTATCTTTTCCCCTAAATTCCCCTTCATGCCTTCCTCCTGTGTGCACCTCTCCACCACGTGCTCCCATGTTTCAACTTCCCATCCGCAGACCCTGCACCTCCTCTCCTCCTCTCCCTCCCAGTATCTCCCTCCCCTCATCTCATTCCCCAACCTAAATCTCGCAATCCTTCTGCGCCTATCCTCACTCCACCCTTCTGTTAGGTATTTTGGTACCCCTCTTGTCCTTATCTCCCTATACCATCCATTGTATCTGGATTCCTTTATCCTTTCTCTTCTCTCTACTTCTTGTCTTCTTTCGTCTTCTTCCTCCACCTCCCCGTATCCGCCTTCCCTTTCTCCTCCCCCTCTCTCCCTTCTAAATTCCTTCCTCTCCTTCTCCCATGCTGACAAACTTAGCCCCCCCTCATGCACCCTTTCCTTTATTTCACGGAGACATAACCTGGCCAACTCCCCTCCTTCCCCCCTACCCAGCTTCTCCTCATATCTCCACGCCCTTCCTCCCGCCCACGTCCTCAGCTTATTCCTCTTCGTTTCCTCCCTCACCATGTACCCCGGTGTCTGCCAGTCCAACCCTAGCGTCCATCTAATATATCTCTCCTGTATCCTCTCTACCTCTTCCCTCTCCCTCCAACCCCACACTTCCGCCCCATACCCCACCACCGTCCACACTAACCTGTCGAAGAGCCACATCCTCTTACCCCAGTCTTTCCCGAATTTCCTTTTCCCTATTCCCCACACTTGTCGCATCACCACCCCCGCTTTTTTTACCCTGTCCCTAATCTGGGCCTCCTGTCCTCCGTTCCTCTTAAAAGTATAACCTAAATATCTAAACTCCTTTACCTCTTCTATCTTCTTTCCTTTCCACCTCCAGTCCACTTTCTTTTCCCTCCCCCCCCCCTTTCCTAAATCTTACTACTTTTGTTTTTCCGACATTTACCTCCAGTCTCTTTCCCTCCAAGTATCCCTCCAGTCTCCTGACCATACTCTCCATTTCCTCCTCCTTCTCTGCCATTAGAACCAGGTCGTCCGCGTAAGCCAGTGCACATATCCTCCTTTCTCCCACTTTCACCCCTCCCCATTTACCTCTCCTAAGCACCTCATCCACATCTGCAATCAACAGGTTGAATAGCATCGGGCTCAGAGGGCATCCCTGTCTCAAACCCTTCCCCGTCCAGAATGCCTCCCCTACCTCCCCTCCCACCTTCACCCTGCTCACTGTCTCTTTATAGATTTCCCTCACTCTATCCCTCAGACCCTCCCTCACTCCTCTCTTCTCCATTGCCTCCCATAGCACTCTTCTATCTACGGAATCGAAAGCTGCCCTCAGGTCCACGAAAAGCGCCACCAACTTACCTGAACTCCCTTGTATCTGTCTCCCTATTATGTAGTTCAGAGTGTAAATATGGTCCACCGTCCCTCTACCCCTTCTAAACCCGGCTTGTATCTCAGGCATCATGCCCTTGCCCTCCACCTCCTGCTCTAGCCTCCTCCCCAGAATCGCTGCGTACACCTTGTAGAGTGTCGGCATCAACGTCACCCCCCTATAGTCCCCCACTCTTGTACCACCTCCTTTCTTTCCCACCGGTATAATGATTCCCTCCTTCCATTCTTCCGGCCAGCCTTCCCCCTCCCATACTCTTCCGCATATTTCCCACGCTAAGTCTACCCCCTTCTCTCCTCCGTATCTCCACGCTTCGTTAGGGATTCCATCCCCCCCGCACGCCTTCCCATCCTTCAACTTCCTTATTACTCTCCTTACCTCTTCCTTACTTAACCCCTCCTCCTCTCCTTTTCTCCTACCCCCTCCCCTCCCATCCTTACCTTACCCTCCACTCCTCCTAACAGACTCATGAAATACTCCCTCCACTCCTCCTTCTTTATCCTTTCATCCACCCCTCCCCCTCTTTTCCTCCCCCTGTTTACTATTTCCCATACCTTGTTTTCCGTATTTGCCTCTGTTACTTCCCTCACCAACCTCTCCCTTTCCCCCTCCTTTTTCCTCTCGCACAGTTCCTTATACACTCTCCTCCTCTCCCTGTAGCCCTCCCTACTCCCCACCCCTCCTCTCCATTTTCTTAGCTCCCTTCTCACCTGCCTTTTCATATCCCTACAATCCCTGTCCCACCATCCTTCCCCCTTCCTTCCCTCTTCCTTTCCCCCTAACTCCTCCCCTTTCCTCATCACCTCCTTAATCCTTTCTACCGCCTTACTTAACCCCTCCTGTAACCCCTCTCCTTCCATTCGCACCCCCTCCATTCCTCTCTCAAATTCTTCCTTCATCCTTCCTGACCACCTTCCCCCTCCTGCCTTCTTTTTCCCTACCTTCCCTCTTTTCCCTCCCATTCCTCCGTCTCTTACCGTTACCACCAACGGGTGATGGTCCGACTCCACCTTGTCACCTACTTCCATCTTTTCCACCCCCCCTCTCGTCCTCTCATCCTCTAGCACGTAGTCAATCACGGTCTCCCCCCTTCCCCCTGTATATGTGTATTCCCCTTCTTCATCCCCTTCTATATTTCCGTTAAAAATTTCCCACCCTGTCTCTTCTACCAGACTCACCAACTTTCTCCCCTCTCCGTTTATCTTCCGATCTTTCGACTTTCTTCCCGCCGCTCCTTCCTCATCTTCTCCCCCCTCTATTCTTCCTCCCTGCTCTCCCGTTCTCGCGTTAAAATCCCCCCCTATTATTACCCTCTCCCCGTTCTCCTGCCCCTCCATCCACCCTCTAATCTTTCCCAGTTTCCTCTCCATATCCCCGTTTATGTATACCGCCACTATCTTCCATTTTTCCTCCCCCGCCTTCACTTCTTCCACCATTAACCCTTCTTCCTCTCCCTGTCCCTGCTCCTCTTTTCCCCACATTGCCCTACCTTTCTTGTTCTTTCTCTTTGCCCATTGTGCCCTCCATCTGTATCCCGCCGGCAGTCTGCGCTTTACATATTTCCACCCTTTCTCTTCTACCCCAAGTTTCCAACAAAACTATCACCTCCCACTCTTCTAGCCCCTTCCAGAACTCTTCCTCTTTGTTCCTCACCCCCGCTACATTCCAGAAAGCTATCCTCCAGTTCTTCCTCTCCTCTCCCTTTTCCTTCCTGATTAGTTTTTTGAACCCCCTCCTACCTGTTCCTTATTTCCCCCTGCTCCCTCCCTCTCCCTCCTCCCTCCCCCTGCATTCCCTACCCCCACTTCCCTATCCTGCTCTCCTTTCTCTCTCCCCCGCCAGTCTCTTAGCACCTCCATCCTCTCATCCCAGAACCACATTTTGCCTTCTATTTCTATCCTCCCGTAGCTTATTCTCACTCTCTTCCCTTCCTTTCCTTCCTCGTCCCCTATCTCTTTCAGTAACCATTGCATCTTCCTTTCCTTCCACGTCAGATCATCCTCAATCCTCTCCTTCCTCCCCCTCATCTTCCATTTGTTCCTCATCACCTCCCTTTTGGCTTCCACGCTCTCCATCCTCACCTCCAACATCACCTCCTTCCTATCTTGCCTTCTTCCTCCCAGCTCCTTCGCTCCCACTATCCCCCCTTGCACTCCTACTACTGCTATTACCTCTTTTGCCCTCTGCAACGCCGTCCCCTCCCTTCCTACTCCTTTTATTATCACATTCTTTTTTCTCCCTTCTCTTTCCTTCATCTCCCATTTCCTTTCCATTTCCTTCACCCTTTCCTCCCACTCCCCCTCTCCTGTTCCTCCATTTTCCCCCTCTGACCCTGCCTTCCCTCTTACTTTTTCTCTCTTCTCCTCCTCCCTCACCCTCCAGCTCTCCATTTCTTTTATTCTCTTTTCCACCTCCCTCAACCTTCCCTCCTCCTCCTCTATCTTCACCAACCTTATTTCCATCCCCTCCATTCTCTCTTCCAACTCTTCTTTCTCCCTTCTCCACCTCTCCTCCCACTCTTCCATCTTCCCTCTGATTTTTCCCATCTCCGCTCGCGTCTCCCTCCCCTGTTCCTTTACTTCCCACAAATCCTTCCTTACTTCATCCCTCATTTCCCTTATCAACTCCTCCACTGAGGCCCTTTTCTCCTCCGGCGACCTCTGTACTCTCCTGCTCTTTTGAAACGCCTCTTCCCCCTCGCCTCTTTGTTCATACCCTCCCAGCTCTTTCTCTCTCTTCCTCTTCCACATCTCCGCTATCCCCATTTCATATCCTCCACTAACGCTTCTGTCCCTGCCTACCTTCTCTACTATCCTTCCTCCTCCCTCTTTTCCCCCCTCTGCCCCTTTATCCTCTACCTTCTTTTTCCCTACCATCTGACCGCTCCCCTTGCCTTGTCCCTTTTCTCCATCATTACCTTCCATCCTGTCCATTGCTCCCTCTTTATCCACCGACCTGCCTTGCCTACTATCCTACTCTCTCCTTACTCCTTCACCACTCCTCCAGATGTCGCTCTCTCTCACTTACCGCCTTACTCTTTCCCGCCCAATCCTTTCCCTTCCTGCCCTAACCTCCAAACTCCGCTCCTCCTGCCTGCTCTCTTCTTCTCCCTCACGCTCCTTTTCCACGCCCTTTCTCACCCTACCTTCCCTGCTCCCCTTCCCTCTCCGCTCCCACTTTCCACTCCCTGAACTTCCTACTAACACCCAAAAACTTCTTTCTATCCACACTCCGCTCACTCACTCGACCTGTCGCTTACACACCGGAAACGGAAGTCCAATATAAGTATAAAATGAAATAAAATAATAAAATAAAAGAAAATAAATTAATAAAATAAAAAAGAAAAATATAAAAACATAATATAAAAATAGAATATGAATAGAATATAAAAATAAAAAATAAAAATATAAAAATTCAATATAAAAATACATTATAAAAAGAAAAATATAGGAATAATAATAATAATTTAATTTAATTTATTATCCACTTTTGTGTTACAATTTAACGATCCTATACACTTTCCATTTCATTTCAGTGATTGTGTCAATGTAAGTCCTACCGTTCTAATGTATCCTGCTGAGTCACAACAATTTTGTCTATTTTACAAGTGTTTCCTGATCTATTTTATGTTGCATAATCTTCTTTTATCATTTTCCTGTTCTTCCCATCTTTTCCTTCTCCCTATTATCTCCCGTAGAATAGCCAAGTTTTTCCCTTCTCCTCTAATTACTTCTTTCCAATTCCTCCCACTCTCTCCACTTACTTCACATGCTTCAATCACATGTTTCACTGTTTCTTCCTCTTTCTTACAAAGCCTACATATCCTTTCTTCGTTCATTAGCCAATATTTGCATACCCTTGTTTCACTATCCTTTATGAATCTTCCTACCCTTTCTAATTCTCCTCTCCTTTTTTTCTTTTTTTCACCCATAAGTATTTCGGCTTATTTCCTGGTTTCCTTGTCACCTCCCTTAATTCTCTTAGGAACTTTGACTCTTTTATTTTCATCTCTCTTTCTTGTTCTTGAATGTATTTACTTATCTGCTCTACTTTGGTTCACACGTCTTCACCAATAAAAATATAAAAATATATAAATATAATTGTTTGGGATTGGCCCAAACGGCCACGGGCCAAGTCGGCGCGGACTCGCTGCCGGTTCCGCGCGCGATTCAAACAAGGCTAGCGCGACCAGGTCATAGTGAACACGATCGCGGTGATGTGATCGGTCGAGCCATCTGTTGACGCGCACCTCAGCTAATTAGACGGCTGTCCCGCCTCATCGTGTGAGATGCTTTGTCTCGCCGATGAGGTCCTTGTCCAGCTCAGGACGAACGGCTGTTGGGTGGGGTGCTGACGTCACAGAATTCGGCGAAACGGCCCGATCCATCACCGCGATCGATCTATCTTCCGAGAACTGTTGACGCGACACCTTGCCGTTAGAACTTTTCTCGTGCGTACTTTCTACTGGAACTTCCCAGACCGCTAAATCTCGAACTGCTCAGTTCTCACTCTATCTCGCGCACTTGCGTGTTAACTTAGATTAAGTGATTGTTTAATTGTGACGATAATAATAGATCTAGCTGTAAATATCTGTGTAATTGTAGTGTAAATACAGTGTGACCGTGACCTTACTTTTTAAATATAACGTCTATTCTTAAGACTAGCTTATAATCCTATATTAGCCTAATACTTATTCTAACGCAGTCGAAGCTTCGACGTTTAGTACTGAACATTTTGGTCCTTCGAGCCGGATACCGGTAAAATCGCGAGAACGTTCAAGTGATCGGTTCCGGAATTTCTACCGCGACCACGTGGTGACCGCACTCGTCCTTGCACTGCACGATGGCCGACAAGATTAACTCCCAGATTGAGGTGTTTCACCGCTTAACCAGGGTCTATGAAAACCTGAAAAAAAAGGGTATGGCTAATATCACTAACGGAATGATACAAGCGCGTTTGACTATGCTAGAAAGTCACTGGAAACAGTTCGTGACTCAACACACGGAGTTAATGGAGTCGCGAACAGCAGAACAGGAAAAACACGAATATTTTACCAAGGACTGCTTTAGCATAGCTGAGGAATCCTTTATGGACCAGCAAGCCAAGCTCCTCGATCTGCGCGAAGAACTCACCGGTACTCAGCCTCACGCTACCAACACGACGCTATCGTCGGGACACGCCGAAGGCGGCGAACTTCGGCAACGCGCTTTGTTGCCACGCATCAACTTGCCGACCTTTGACGGCCGATATAGCGACTGGGCTCCTTTCCACGACCTATTCGTATCGCTGGTGATGCAGGATACGTCACTAAAGAATGTCGACCGCTTCCATTATCTTCGGGGCTGCCTAACGGGCGAAGCGGCCGACCTAATCCGTAATATCAAGACAACGGAGTCAAATTTTAAACGCGCTTGGACGGCGCTCCAGGAGCGTTTTCAAAACAGGCGACGCATGGTGCGTGCGCTGTTGGTGAGTCTCACTGACCTTCAGCCTGTCAAGGAAGAATCGTCCACGGAGTTGAAGCGTTTGTATTATGCTACGTGGGACATCGTCGACGCTCTCGCCGACATGGACCGACCAGACCCGACGGATTGGATCGTCCATTTAACGGTGGATCGGCTAGACCTCCAATCGCGTCGTGAGTGGGAGACGAGCCTTGGTGCCACCACGGAGCCACCTACCTTGACTGAATTGAAGGCGTTTATTAACACACGCATCCACAGCGTGGAAGCTCTGGAGGACCGACGAGCCAAACAACAAGCCGAGGACCCGAGCAAAGGAGAAGTAGGAACTAAACCTGCTCAAGTGCATCAGGTCTCCACGGGACGAGAACCTTTCAGGGATTGTGGACTGTGTAAGGGCCCGCACTACTTACTCTTCTGTTCGCGCTACCAGGCTAAGACACCATCGGAACGGAAGGAGACCCTCACGTCGCTGCAACGCTGCCTAAACTGTTTAGGTAAGCACAACGTAACTAATTGCCCTTCTAAAAAACGGTGTCAAAAGTGTGCAGAAAACCATCATACCTCGATCCACGAGACATTCGATACGGCATTCGAGGCCACGGTACAACACGTGACTCACAATCAAGGGCCCCGGCGGACCGTTATCCTTGGAACGGCCAGAGTACGTGCGTATACACCAGCAGGCCAATACGCCACCGTTCGAGCTCTGATCGACCCTGGCAGCGAGGTCTCACTGATTTCCGACCAGCTCGTCAAGCAACTGGGACTCAAACGGCAACGTACCCAGCTTCCGTTGGCATTTGCCGGGGGCGTACGCTCACATCGCACCCGTGGCTTGGTATGGACCGAGGTGACGGCGGATCAGGACCGGAGCTGCAGCATTCGAATCCCTGCCTTTGCCTTGGCTAACCTGTCCAGTTATAGACCTCGCTCTCTACCCGACTTGACCAGCTGGACTCACCTGCACGGTCTGCAATGGGCCGATCAACTGCAAGCGAACCAGGACCCCGTCGAGCTACTACTTGGAGCGGACATCTACAATGAAATTCTACTAGACGGTGTACGTAAGGGACCTCCTGGCTCGCCCCTGGCTCAGGAAACTATTTTCGGCTGGATTCTCACTGGAGGAGTCAAGGGAAGCCAACCTCTCCATCATAACCAACCGAGTCCGACAGTACAATTCTGCTCAGTGCAGGCGGACTTGACCAGCCTGCTGGAACGATTCTGGGAACAGGAGGAAATCCGAGTAGAGCATACCTTGACATCCGACGAGCAAGCCTGTGAGGAGCACTTCCTAGCGACGCATCGACGCACATCCGAAGGACGGTTCATCGTCCGATTGCCATTCCGGAATCGTCCGGAGCTGGGTGTGTCGAAGTCTGCAGCCTACCGCACTCTGATGTCGATGCAAACTCGATTCCAGCGGGACGCTGAGTTCCGTAAGGCCTACAACGAATTCATGCAGGAATACGAGGACCTCGGGCACATGCATATGACTAAACTGCCTCCAAGCGGCCCGGGGTATTACCTACCACATCATGGAGTCATGAAGGCGACTAGTACGACGACGAAGCTTCGCGTCGTGTTCAACGGCTCCATGCCAACAAGCTCTGGTAAGTCGCTCAACGACTTCTTTCATATTGGAGATAATCTGTTACCAGTACTGGCGGACGTTTTGCTACGCTGGCGACGACACCCCGTTGCCTTCGTCGCCGACGTGGAGAAGATGTACCGACAGATTGTGGTACACCCAGACGATCGGGACTTCCAGCGAATACTCTGGAGTAGGAGTTCGGACAAACCAGCAAAGGAATTTCAGTTATGCACAGTAACTTACGGCTTGGCATGTGCACCCTACTTGGCTCTACGGTGCTTACAGCAACTAGCCAAAGACGAATCCACGCACTGCCCGGCCGGTTCCCGAACGCTACTTTCTGACGTCTACATGGACGACGTCCTGTCTGGTGCCCCCACGGTTGAAGAGGCCCGACGTCTCCAAGAGGAACTGACCCGTGTCTGCAAGGCGGGCGGCTTTCGACTACGGAAATGGACATCAAACTCGCGAGACTTTCTACACGGCATCGCTAGCGACGACTTGGGGACCTCACACCAATGGGGCACGGATACTACTCACTGCGTGCTAGGTATCCAGTGGCTTCCTGAGAGTGACCAATTCCAAGCTCGTTGCCTCCAGGACTGCCCACCGGCAAGAGTTACTAAGCGCGCAGTGCTCAGCCAAGCCGCCCAACTTTTCGACCCTCTGGGCTGGCTCGCCCCTGTCACAGTTCGGGCAAAGATATTTATTCAGACGCTCTGGTTGCTCAAAACGGACTGGGACGAGGCGATCCCCTCAGCGGAAGAATGCCTGTGGCGTGAATTTATCAGTACCCTACCGACTCTGCGCGACGTCCAGATTCCCCGGTGGATGGGCCTAACTTCGAACCCACAAACCATTGAAGTCCACGGATTTTCAGATGCATCTGAACGAGCTTTCTCGGCCGTGGCTTACCTGCGGGTCAGCGAGAATAATGATCAGCACCGGATCAGCCTCATCACCGCGAAAACCAAGGTAGCCCCACTCAAGCGAGTGTCGCTTCCGAGACTTGAACTATGTGGGGCTCACCTGCTCGCTCTACTGATCGCACGAACACTGAAGACGCTGGAGCTAACAATCGACGCTGTCCACCTGTGGACAGATTCCCTGGTCACACTGGGCTGGATCCGATCGCACTCTAGCAAATGGCCGACTTACGTGGCCAATAGGGTAGCCGAAATCCAACGCACGTTGCCAAGTGCTCGATGGCATCACGTACGGAGCCAGGACAATCCGGCAGATTGTGCCTCCCGGGGATTGTCACCGGCAGAACTACCGAACCATCCGCTGTGGTGGACCGGTCCAGCGTGGCTGGCTGCCACGAACCACTGGCCCAGCGAGGAGATCCCGACACCTGACCCGGACCTGGAAGAACCACGTCAGACGTTACACATTCAGGCCGCACCGGAAAGCGAGGTGAGCACATTAATTGCTAGATTCTCAAATCTTCAACGACTCCACAGAGTAACTGCGTGGTGCTGCCGATGGCTACGCAAGCATCAGGGCACGCGGCTGCCCTATCTCACCGGCCACGAACTCCAGGAAGCACAACTCCGACTGATGCGACTGGTGCAGGGGCAATCTTTTGCTCAAGAACTTGGCGACCTACAAGCCAAACGATCTATTTCAACCAAGAGTCGTCTACTACGGCTCAACCCATTCATCGACGGGGAAGGCATCTTACGTGTCGGCGGGCGGCTGCAACATGCCCTCCTCGCCTTCAGCCACAAGCATCCAGTCATCCTGCCTGCTGAGTCACACTTAGCCATGCTCTGGATCGACCAGGCCCACCGACGATGTCTGCACGGCGGTATCCAGCTCACGCTGTCCACGCTGCGCCAGTACTGCTGGATTCTTCGAGGACGGCCATTGGTGAAGACATTCATCCACCGCTGTACCACCTGTGTGCGTTGGAGAGGCAACAGCATGAAGCAGCTCATGGGTAATCTCCCCTCGACTCGCGTAACCCCCTGTCGACCCTTCTCGCGAGTCGGCATTGACTATGCAGGTCCCATTCTGTTACGAACGAGTAAAGGACGTGGCCAGCACGCATACAAGGGCTATATTGCCCTCTTTATCTGTCTCGCTACAAAGGCAGTCCACTTGGAGGTGGTGTCTGACGGTACGACGGATGCCTTTCTCGCCGCTCTACGTCGACTCATCTCCAGACGAGGCCGTTGCAGTCAACTACTGAGCGACTGCGGCACTGCATTCGTGGGCGCAGATAGGGAGCTACGTGGTCTGCTGCAGGCCGCCAACTCAAGTGAAGTCCAGGACGCCGTGGCTACGGAGGGGATTGAGTGGACCTTCAATCCACCGTCAGCCCCTCACTTCGGCGGAATTTGGGAGGCGGCAGTCAAATCCGTCAAACACCACCTCCGACGCGTAATAGGGGAACATAAACTCACGTACGAGGAAATGGCCACCCTACTTACTGAAATCGAGGCCTGTCTGAACTCGCGTCCGTTGCAACCGTTGACCGATGACCCTGATGACCTCAACGTACTTACACCCGGTCACTTCCTGATCGGGGAGGCCCTCACTGCGTTACCTGAACCAAATCTTGAAGGTCTTTCGGTAAATCGGCTCTCTCGATGGCAACACGTGCAACGAATGCAGCAGCATTTCTGGCGATTGTGGACTCACGATTACCTGAACACATTGCAAACACGTGTCAAGTGGACACGCGAACTACCGTCGATCAAACCAGGCGACCTGTGCCTGATAAAAAGCGAATTGCAACCTCCGACCAAGTGGCCGCTCGCACGTGTAATGCAAGTGCATCAGGGCACAGACGGACTCGTGCGCGTGGCCACCGTGAAAACAGCGCTTTCTGAATTCACTCGACCGATACACAAGCTTATTCTACTGCCTGTCGACAACACCTCAGAGACCGATTCTGGGAATCTCGTGACCAACAATAACAATCGCGACCTTGATTCGGGTGTCCACTAGACTGCGTTATGGCCGAATTATTGAAACCGCGATGCGAAGCGTAACATCCGTTGTCTACTATCATGACTTACCTTGTGCGTAGCTTATTCGACAAAAATCCCGCGCGGTCGACACTGCACAGCACTCATGCTCGCGATCGGGGGCCGATGCACTTGCACCATACAACGCCTTCGCTACTTCTCTGCTACTAGGCACTTCGTAATTGACGCATCTACGCGAGGCCGGTTCGCCGGGCAATCCAATTCATTCACGCTCGACACTACCTCGTCGCCCAGTAACGTTCCTTACTGAATGAAGAATCTCCACCAATAGGCATTGGGCATTTTCGTCATACTGACAAAGGCGGGCGGGAATGTTTGGGATTGGCCCAAACGGCCACGGGCCAAGTCGGCGCGGACTCGCTGCCGGTTCCGCGCGCGATTCAAACAAGGCTAGCGCGACCAGGTCATAGTGAACACGATCGCGGTGATGTGATCGGTCGAGCCATCTGTTGACGCGCACCTCAGCTAATTAGACGGCTGTCCCGCCTCATCGTGTGAGATGCTTTGTCTCGCCGATGAGGTCCTTGTCCAGCTCAGGACGAACGGCTGTTGGGTGGGGTGCTGACGTCACAGAATTCGGCGAAACGGCCCGATCCATCACCGCGATCGATCTATCTTCCGAGAACTGTTGACGCGACACCTTGCCGTTAGAACTTTTCTCGTGCGTACTTTCTACTGGAACTTCCCAGACCGCTAAATCTCGAACTGCTCAGTTCTCACTCTATCTCGCGCACTTGCGTGTTAACTTAGATTAAGTGATTGTTTAATTGTGACGATAATAATAGATCTAGCTGTAAATATCTGTGTAATTGTAGTGTAAATACAGTGTGACCGTGACCTTACTTTTTAAATATAACGTCTATTCTTAAGACTAGCTTATAATCCTATATTAGCCTAATACTTATTCTAACGCAGTCGAAGCTTCGACGTTTAGTACTGAACAATAATTGAATATAAAAATATAAAAATACAATTAAAATAGAAAATAAAACACAATACAATATAAAAACATATAAATATAAAAGAAAATACTATTAAATAATAAATATAATATGAAAAGAAAAAAGAAAATAGAATATAAATGAATAAAATATAAAAATATAAAATAAAAAAATAAAAAATATAAAAAACATTGTGAAATAAAAGGAATAGACTAAAATAATAAATGTAATATGAAAAGAAAAAAAAATATAAAAATTCATTATAAAAGAATATAATATAAAAAGAAAAAATATAAAAAACAATATAAAATTAAACGAATAGAATAAAAAATTCAGTATAAAAATAAAAATATAAGAATACAATATAAAAAGAAAAATATAATAATAATAATTTAATTTATTGCCCACTTTTATGTTACGATTTAACGATCATATACTCTTTCCATTTAAATCCCGTGATCGTGCCAGTGTAAGTCCTACCCTTCTAATGTATCCGACTGTGTGCTAACAATTTTTTCTATGTTACAAGTGTTTCCTAATCTATTTTATGTTGCATAATCTTCTTTTATCACTTTCCTGTTCTTCCCATCTTTTCCTTCTCCCTATTATCTCCCGTAGAATAGTCAAGTTTTTCCCTTCTCCTCTAATTACCTCTTTCCAATTCCTCCCACTCTCTCCACTTACTTCACATGCTTCAATCACATGTTTCACTGTTTCTTCCTCTTTCTTACAAAGCCTACATATACTTTCTTCGTTCATTAGCCAATATTTGCATACCCATGTTTCACTATCCTTTATGAATCTTCCTATCCTTTCTAATTCTCCTCTCCCTTTTTTCTTTTTTTTTCACCCATAAGTATTTCGGCTTATTTCCTGGTTTCCTTGCCACCTCCCTTAATTCTCTTAGGAACTTTGACACTTTTATTTTCATCTCTCTCTTTCTTGTTCTTGATTGTATTTACTTATCTGCTCTATTTTGGTCCACACATCTTCCCCATTTAATCTTCTTCTTCTTCTTTTCCATTCTTCATTTGACCATCCTCTCCATTCCAAGAATTTGATTCTTATTCTTTCCCTTTTCGTTACTTCATTTCCTCTCATTAATATTCTCCCACGTTCTTCCTATCCTTCTTCCGAGTTTATTAACCTCTCTTCACAGCTCATTTCCCTTACTCACATTTTTAATTTCTTTCTCTTCATGTTTCTTTTAACAGCCAGTATGTTGGTGTTGATCTCTCCAATTTCATTATCCACCGTATGTATTCCGCCTGCAATTATTCTATTTCGTCATACCTTCTCCATCCCCATATCTCTGTTCCATACGCCACGGTGTTTCTAACTAGCGCATCATACAGTTTCGTTCTTCTTTCAAAGTCATCTCTGAATAATCTTTCTCCAATCCCCCACATACTTTTCCTAGTGTCATATCCGCTTTCCTAACTACCTTCTTAATATGGTCTTTATCCTTGTTGTTCTCTCTCTCTCTCTCTCTCTCTCTCGCTCTCTCGCCCACTGTATAACCTAAATATTCCAGTTCTCTTACTCTTTCTATTTCTTCTTCATTTCAACGAAATCTTTCCTCATTTCTTCTTCTTCCGACTTTCCTGCAGATCATTTTCTTATACTTTTGCACATTTAACTCCAAGCATTTTTTATTTATGTATCTCTCGAATCTCTTTATCATATTCTTCAGCCCCTGTGCATTATTTACCATTAACACAACATCATCCGCGTATGAAATTGTCCAAATTTTCCTTCTACCTATTAGGACTCCTCCTTCCTGTTCTTTGCTCATTTCTTTTTTCCAGGTCTGCAAATGCGACATTGAAAAGTGTCGCGCTTAACGGGCACCCATGTCGAACACACTTTCCTGTTAAAAACTTTCCTATCAGTTCCCTCTTCACTTTTAAATTGCGTATAGTTATGTCGTACATTTCCTATATCCTTATTCTTAGATGTTCGCCTACTCCTTCTTCTTAAAGCTTTTTCCAAATTTCTTCCCTTTCTATCTATCAAATGCTCCCTTCATATCCGTGAAAAACAGGTATAGCTTCCCTCATTTTTTATTTTCTTTTTGAGGTTTCTATATCTATAGCCGTTTTAACTGCCACTATTGCGTCTACTGTTCCTCTCCTTGTCCTGAATCCCATCTGCGTATCGTTTAATATCCCATTTTTCCATTTGTTCTTCTAATCTTCTCCTTACAATTTCCGCATATATCTTATAACTTGTATCCATCAAAGTTATGCCCCTATAGTTTTAAATCATAACCCTTTCTCCTCTTTTTGAACATCGGACTTATTATTCCTTCTTTCCATTCTTCCAGAAAGTTCCCCTTTCTTCCATGTTCTGTTTATCACATTTGTTAGATTACCTATAGTTATGAAGATGATTGCGTCCTCGATGTTGAATTAAGATATAATTTAAATGCAGGAGTTTAAATTTTAAATCAGTCAGACTTATAATATCTTATATGTTTTGAGTTCAGATCAACGTGAACCAGATCGGTTTTCAATCTATATTTATCTAATAAGTTTTTTGTACGAAAGGACCTAATTTATAAATAATTTTTTCCTATATTCAATAAAAATTGGGTTTTCGTATTTATTAAGAATAGGTGTTTGCCCTATGATAATTGTTGGTTGGACTTAAAATTCTAATTATTCAATATTAGGAGCGATTGGGTCAATTTCACTGTCAGATTCTTATGAATGTTTAAGCAAGAACGTGGAGCACCAACGTTCCGAACTGTATTGTAATTGTCTTAATAGACGCGACGTAAATTAGTTAAAACAATTTGTACATTAATGGCGGCACACCGAACAAGCACGTTTATTAGTCGCGTGAGAATAAAAGAGTACTTATTATAACTTAATTTAACAGGCACGAAAGTGCGGGTAAGCAAATTCCCAGCAAGGAATTATCAGAGTTACGCTCGATAATCGTAGCGCCGATTATCCACGAGATAATATTTCACACGGCACGTGGTGCACTTTCTGTGTCGCGCTTTGCAAGGCACGATGTTTATCGGATCACGTTCCACAGAGAAGAGTAAGAGTGGTCGCAGAGACGGCACGAGCCAAGGCACAGGCTCGAGATCGAGGACACCTGGCCAATCCGAGAAGCCCACGTAACATCGCGTGTTACTATGCAAATGAGGTGGGAGTAATTAGTCCAGGTGTCAATCAAGAGATGGCCCGAACCGGCCGTCTCCGCGACCACTCAGTTGCCATGGTGACAACTACGCCGGTTTGAATTTACCGCGCGTCTGCGCTACAACGCGCAGATGCAAATTGGTCGCATAACTGCGACCAATCCCAAACATTCCCGCCCGTCTCGTCATCGTCTGACGAAATAGGCTCGTTGAACAGTCTGCCGGTTACAGTGCACGCGTGATTAATAGAAGAAGAAGTAATTAATAAAGTAAGTAAAAGTTATACTAACAATCAAATATAATAAGAATAAGGACAATAATAAAGGAATGACGCAACAGATCAACCCCTAGACGCGGAGTTAACTGACGTACTGAGATTGGGACGATCGGCTTCATACTTAAGGACTATCTGTCGAGTTCTGAGCATCCGTCTCAGAGGGAGCAGTAAACGGCAAGAGGATAAGCTTACTCAGCGGCCGTTTGAGTATCGAAGTAGGCGTCTTAATGGTAAGGACGCGAATAAGGCCATCGGGACCAGGATGAGTTTTGATAACTCTAACAAGAGGCCAGCGCGATGGCGGCTGAATTTCATTTTTGAGTAAGCACAAATCACCCTCTCTAATTGCCGGTTGAACGCGATTCCATTTCCCACGAGTCTGCAGCGTGTTCAAATAGTCTCTGACCCATAGACGCCAGAAATGCTGCTGCATTTTCTGAACGAGCTGCCATCGTGATAGACGGCTGTCAGGGAGCTCTTCGAGGTTAGGTTCGGGTATCGCGGTGATCGCGTTACCGATTAAGAAATGGCCAGGCGTCAAGGCCTCGAGGTCGTCGGGATCATCCGAGAGAGGAATTAGTGGCCTGGAATTCAAACAGGCCTCGATCTCAGCGAGGAGCGTGGCCAGCTCCTCGTACGTCAATCGGTGCTCGCCAAGTACTCTCCGGAGGTGGTGCTTCACGGACTTCACCGCGGCCTCCCAGATACCGCCGAAGTGCGGAGCGGAAGGTGGGTTGAACTTCCATTCGATTCCTTCAGAAGCCAGTCGATCCAAAAGTTGCCTGTTTCCAGCGGTGACAGCTCGAAGAAGGACTCGGAGTTCCTGGTCGGCGCCCACAAAAGCCGTACCGCAGTCGCTGTATATCTGGGAGCAGAGGCCACGGCGAGAGGTCAGTCGCTTCAGTGCGGCCAAGAAGGCCTCCGTGGTCCCGTCCGACACCACCTCCAGATGCACGGCTTTGGTGGCTAAACAGACAAACAGAGCGATATATCCTTTACGAGCTTGCTGGCCGCGCCCTCGGCTGGATCGTATTAAAATAGGCCCTGCATAATCCACGCCCACACGCAGGAAAGGACGACTAGGAGTTACTCTGGGAGATGGTAGCACCCCCATTAGCTGGTCCGCTGTCTTGCCTCGCCATCGTATGCAAGTGAGACACCGATGGAGACAGGACTTCACCAGCTGCCGGCCTCGCAGAACCCAGCATTGTTGGCGAAGAGTCGACAGGGTGAGTTGTACCCCTCCATGTAAACAGCGTCGATGTGCCTCGGCAATCCACAATACAGCCAGTGGTGAGTCGTCCGGAAGTATCATGGGATAGCGATGGTTATAGCTGGTATGAGCGTAGTGTAGCCGCCCGCCAACCCGTAGAATGCCGTCCTTATCTTGAAAAGGATTGAGTCGCAGTAAACGACTCCGTCGAGGCAGTGGTTGGCGGTCCTTAAGTGAGTCGATTTCAGTAGTGAATACCGCGGCTTGCACACAGCGGACCAGTCTCGTCTGGACATCGCGTAACTCGCTGGCGGTAAGGTAGGGTAACCTTTGCCCGTTAGCAGACGGGAGCCAGCGACAACACCAGGCTGTAACTCGAAGCATGCGACGAAAATTAGAAAATTGGTTTAGATACAGGCTCACCTCAGCATCCGGGGAAGACTGGATGTGAAGGGTTTGCCTTCTTTCCTCGCAAGGTATGTCAATCGGCTTGTCGATAGTGATGGGTCGCTCTTCTTTTGCAGCTAACCAAAGCGGCCCAGTCCACCACAGCGAATGCATGGGAAGTTCCGTCGGTCTCAGCCCTCGAGAAGCACAGTCGGCAGGATTGTCCAGGCCTTGAACGTGGTGCCAATTAGCTTGAGGCAAGGTTCGCTGAATGTCAGCTACTCGGTTGGCCACGTAGGTTTGCCATCGACTTGATGGAGCCTGGATCCAACCCAGTACTATTAAGGCGTCGGTCCACAAATGTACGCCATTGATTGGAAGTGACAGCGTAGATAGAAGATGAGCCACCAGACGGGTGAGTAAGTGGGCACCACTTAACTCAAGACGGGGTAGCGATTGTTGCTTAAGTGGAGCTACCTTCGTCTTCGCCGAAATTAATTGAATTTGGGCGGTACCTGATTCGTCTTGAACCCATAGGTAAACTACAGCAGCGTAAGCTCGTTCCGAGGCGTCGGAGAAGCCATGCACCTCCGCCAATTGGCTCGTATGTTTCAACCCCAGGCAGCGAGGGACCTGGATTTGACGAAGTGCTGGTAACGCCGTCAGAAATTCGTGCCATTCGTCCTCCAGCTTCCTTGGTAACGGCTCATCCCAGTCCGTCGTGACCTTCCAGAGTGTCTGGATGAATATCTTTGTCCATACGGTTACAGGGGCGAGCCAACCTAATGGATCAAAAATTTGAGCGGCCTGGCTTAATACACTGCGTTTGGTGGCACCAGGCGTCGAACTACCCTCCAGCAGTCGTATCTGAAAGGTATCAGTATCGGGAAACCACTGTATTCCCAATACGCTATGCTGGGTGTCCGTATCCCAGTGACGTATCAAGCCAGCGACGTCATTGTGGCACGCACTCATCACCTCGGGCGAATTCGAAGCCCATTTGTGCAGTTGAAAGCCGCCCGCCGTGGCGAGCTGATCCAATTCCTTTTTCAGGGTCAGGGCTTCCTCAACCGTAGTGGCACCAGTTAGGATGTCGTCCATGTAGACCTCAGAAGACATTGTCCTAGAAGCTAAGGGAAACGATTCGGCCTCATCGGTAGCCAGCTGCTGTAAGCATCGAAGGGCCAAGTAGGGTGCGCAAGCTAGTCCGTAAGTAACGGTGCATAGCTGATATTCCTTCACTCTTGACTCCTTCCCCTTTCGCCAGAGTATTCGCTGGAAGTCTCGGTCGTCAGGGTGTATCACTATTTGACGATACATTTTTTCGACGTCAGCGACAACGGCGATGGGATGGCGACGCCACTTTAGCAATAAGTCGGCTAAGGATGGCAATAAATTGGGTCCCGTGTGAAGCACGTCATTAAGGGACCTCCCGTTGCCAGTCGTCATCGAGCCATTGAAAACTACTCGTAGTTTTGTAGTGGAGCTCGTTGACTTCAAAACCCCGTGATGAGGTAAGTAAAAATGTGGACCCTCCGGGGGAGCCCGTGCTCCTACCATGTGACCAAGATTTTCGTATTCTTTTAGGAATTCTTGATAGACTTGGTGATAGCCAGGATTCTTACGGAAGCGCTGTTGCATCGAATCTAGTGTACGAAGGGCGGCGGGACGCGACGGCCCCAGCTCAGGAGTAGTTTTAAATGGAAGTCTTACCACAAAGCGGCCCTCACTGGTGCGTCGGTAAGTAGACCGGAAGTGATCTTCAGCTTCTTGGTCGTCGCGTGACAGCGTGGGTATGGACGGAACTTCCTCTTGCTCCCAGAATCCTTTCAACAACTCAGGTAACTCTTTGTCTATTGAGCAACATTGTACAGTTGGTGTCCTTTTGGTACCGAGAGCATGGCCTTTCCCAAGGCCACCGGTAAGTATCCAACCGAAAGTAGTCTCCTGAGCTAGGGGGGCGCCTGAGGTGCCCTTGCGAACGCCCTCTAACATTATTTCGTTGTAGATATCGGCGCCCAGTAAGAGGTCGATGGGGTCCTGGCTATTGAGTCGTGGTTCGGCCCAGTGAAGACCCTGTAGATGAGCCCAGGAAGTCCTGTTGAGTACCGCGGGAGGTTTGTAACTGGACAAGTCCTGCAAAACGAAAGCCGACAACCCGAGAATTTTTTCACCAGCTCGGTCGGCAGTAATGTCTAAGTGCACTGCGCCTCGTGTACTCTGCGATGGAACACCGCCAGCGAACAGCAACGAAACACGTGAGCGTTGCCTCTTCAAACCAAGTCGTTTTACAAGCTGCTCCGATACTAACGACACTTCACTTCCCGGGTCGATTAGGGCACGTACAGACGTATACTGGCCCGCGGGGGTGTAAGCGCGCACTCGAGCGAGACCTAGCATCACTGTAGACGTATTGGACACACGCGGCGTAACGTGCTGCACTACAGCACCAGGAGTCAGCTGGAACGCGTCATGGAGGCAGGTATGGTGTTGCTCAGCGCATTTCTGGCATCGTTTGACAGACTGGCAACTGTCGATGAGATGTTTACCGAGGCAATTAAGGCAACATTGTAACTTCTCGACAGTAGACCTTTTCGTCGCAGCATCCTGGTTTTTAAACTTTGGGCAGAACAGTAAGTAATGGTTGTTCTTACAAAGGCTACAGCTCTTGAAGGACGAAGGTGTCGCGACGACTTGATGCACAACAGTGCCTTTGGCAGATGAACCTTTGGTAACGTTATCCTTAGAAGTAGGTTGTTTACCATCGGTTGCTGGCTCACGCTTCCGTTGTGTTTCCAGGGCCTCGACCGTATGTATACGGGTTTCAATGAAGACGCGGAGGGCGTCCAAGGAAGGAGGCTCCGTGCATAAGCCGAGAGAAGCTTCCCATTCGCGACGAGATTGTTCGTCCAACCGGTCGACGGTCATGTTGACTAGCCAGTCAGTGGTAGTCACCGGACGGTTCATGGCGTCCAGTGCACTGACCACGTCCCAGGTCCCGTAGAATAACCTTTTTAACTCCACCGACGATTCACTTTTAACGACAGGTATGTCATTTAGTAAATTAAGCTGTGCCCTCACTAATAGGCGTTTGTTCTGAAAACGCTCTTTTAAGGTATCCCAAGCTGGGAGGAAATTGTCGGCCGTCGTAGAGAGATTCTTTATCACAGTGCTCGCCTCGCCCTTTACACAGCCCTTCAGGTAGTGTAGACGGTCCACATCCATCAGAGTCGGATCCTTGATGACCAGTGAGACGAAAGAATCATGGAAGGCTTGCCATTCGCTGTATCGGCCATCGAAGGTAGGCAGAGGGATGCGTGGCAGAGTTGCGCGAGATCGTGACTCTGCGACGTGAGCGCCGCCGGAAGGAGGGGTCGCAATGGTTATGGGCTCCGACTTCCGCTTTAATTCGCGAAGGAGATCAAGTAATGATCCCTTTTGGTCAAGAAATGAATCCTCGGCAAGCCCAAAGCAATCCTTCGTGAAGTATTCATGACTTGCCAATTCTTCCTTACGACTTCGTACTAGCGCACTGTGTTGACTGGAGAATTGCTCCCAGAGCGTTTGTAATAAATCCAGTCTAGCTTGTACCGAACCTTCCGTCATTTTAGACACGCCTTTCTTTTTCAGGTTTTCGTACACCCGCTTGAGCCGATGATACAGCTCGATCTGCTCTGGTAGGGCGTCGGCCATGATGGTGTATCGGAACGAGCGATAGAACCACGAGGCAAAACGAACGGCACAACGAACGACACTAGAAATTCACCGGAGCTCCGGCTCGAAGGACCAACTTTATGTTTAAGCAAGAACGTGGAGCACCAACGTTCCGAACTGTATTGTAATTGTCTTAATAGACGCGACGTAAATTAGTTAAAACAATTTGTACATTAATGGCGGCACACCGAACAAGCACGTTTATTAGTCGCGTGAGAATAAAAGAGTACTTATTATAACTTAATTTAACAGGCACGAAAGTGCGGGTAAGCAAATTCCCAGCAAGGAATTATCAGAGTTACGCTCGATAATCGTAGCGCCGATTATCCACGAGATAATATTTCACACGGCACGTGGTGCACTTTCTGTGTCGCGCTTTGCAAGGCACGATGTTTATCGGATCACGTTCCACAGAGAAGAGTAAGAGTGGTCGCAGAGACGGCACGAGCCAAGGCACAGGCTCGAGATCGAGGACACCTGGCCAATCCGAGAAGCCCACGTAACATCGCGTGTTACTATGCAAATGAGGTGGGAGTAATTAGTCCAGGTGTCAATCAAGAGATGGCCCGAACCGGCCGTCTCCGCGACCACTCAGTTGCCATGGTGACAACTACGCCGGTTTGAATTTACCGCGCGTCTGCGCTACAACGCGCAGATGCAAATTGGTCGCATAACTGCGACCAATCCCAAACATGAAGTAATTTTATTTTTAACAATATTTTTGTAATATACGTTTAAGATATATATATATATACAAAAAATAATATAGAATAATACAAAAAAAAGATAATAATACAATTGAAATATAAAATACAATACAATATAAAAAAATAGTATGGAATATTACAAATAAAAATATAAAATTACAATACAATATAAATACAAATAAAATATAAAATACAATACAATATAAACAACAATATAAATACAAAAGAAAATAATACATATAAAAATATAAAAATACAATTAAAATATAAAATACAATACAATATAAAAAAATATAACATAAATGAATATAAAAATATAAAAATACAATTAAAATAGAAAAGAAAATACAATACAATATAAACAACAATATAAATGTAAAAGAAATTACAATTAAATAATAAATATAATATAAAAAAAGAAAAAATATAAAATTGAATACAAATAGAATACAAAAATATAAAATAAATATTAAGAATATAAAAATTCAATATAAAAATACATTATAAAAAAAAAATATAATAATAATAATAATAATAATGATAATTTAATTTATTGCCCACTTTTGTATTACAATTTAACGATCATATACTCTTCCCATTTCATTTCTATGATTTTGCCAATGTAAGTCCTATCCTTCTAATGTATCCTGCTGTGTCTTAACAATTATTTATCTATTTTTACAAGTGTTTCCCAATCTGTTTCATATTGCATAGTCTTCGTTTATCACTTTCCTGTTCATCCCATCTTTTCCTTCTCCCTATTATATCCTGTAGAAAGGCCAAGTTTGTCCCTGCTCCTCTAATTACCTCTTTCCAATTCCTGCCACTCTCTCCACTTACTTCACATGCTTTAATCATGTATTTCACTGTTTCTTCCTCTTTCTTACAAAGCCTACATATCCTTTCTTCTTTCGATAGCCAATATTTGTATGCCCTTGTTTCACTACCCTGTATGAATTTTCCTATCCTTTCTAATTCTCCTCTCCTTTTTTCTTTTTCCCCATAAGTATTTCGGCTTATCTCCTGGTTTCCTTGCCACCTCTCTTAATTCTCTTAGGAGCATTGACTCTTTTATTTTCATCTCTCTTTCTTGTTCTTGGACGTCTTTACTTATCTGCTCTATTTTGGTTCTCACTTCTCCCCAATAAAAATATAAAAAATACAATAAAAATATAAAATAAAACACAATACAATATAAAAATCAATATAAATATGAAAGAAAATAAAATAGAAGTAAGTAATAAATATAATATAATATAAAAAGAATATAATATAAAATAAGAAAAAATATAAAAATACAATATAATAAAAATAAAATGTAATAATAATAATAATAATTTCAATTTATTATCCACTATTGGCTTACAAATTAACAATCATATACTCTTTCCATTTCATTCCCATGATTGTGTCAATACAAAATTGGCTCGACCATATCAATCGGAACGTGTATCCAACGTGAATCGCACCACTCGGAACGTGCATCGAACGTGCATCGAACGTGCATCGAACGTGAATTGAACGACTTGCGTTCAATACCCGTTCGATTCGCGTTCGATGCACGTTCCATGCCGTTCGATTCACGTTCGGTGCACGTTCGATGCACGTTCGATTCACGTTGGATGCACGTTCCGAGTGGTATGAAAGACGTTGGATACACTATCGGAACGTGTATCAAACATCTTTCGCACCACTCGGAACGTGCATCCAACGTGAATCGAACGTGCATCGAACGTGCACCGAACGTGAATCGAACGGCATGGAACGTGCATCGAACGCGAATCGAACGGGTATTGAACGCAAGTCGTTCAATTCACGTTCGATGCACGTTCGATGCACGTTCGATGCACGTTCCGAGTGGTGCGATTCACGTTGGATACACGTTCCGATTGATATGGTCGAGCCAATTTTGTATTGACACAATCATGGGAATGAAATGGAAAGAGTATATGATTGTTAATTTGTAAGCCAATAGTGGATAATAAATTGAAATTATTATTATTATTATTACATTTTATTTTTATTATATTGTATTTTTATATTTTTTCTTATTTTATATTATATTCTTTTTATATTATATTATATTTATTACTTACTTCTATTTTATTTTCTTTCATATTTATATTGATTTTTATATTGTATTGTGTTTTATTTTATATTTTTATTGTATTTTTTATATTTTTATTGGGGAGAAGTGAGAACCAAAATAGAGCAGATAAGTAAAGACGTCCAAGAACAAGAAAGAGAGATGAAAATAAAAGAGTCAATGCTCCTAAGAGAATTAAGAGAGGTGGCAAGGAAACCAGGAGATAAGCCGAAATACTTATGGGGAAAAAGAAAAAAGGAGAGGAGAATTAGAAAGGATAGGAAAATTCATACAGGGTAGTGAAACAAGGGCATACAAATATTGGCTATCGAAAGAAGAAAGGATATGTAGGCTTTGTAAGAAAGAGGAAGAAACAGTGAAATACATGATTAAAGCATGTGAAGTAAGTGGAGAGAGTGGCAGGAATTGGAAAGAGGTAATTAGAGGAGCAGGGACAAACTTGGCCTTTCTACAGGATATAATAGGGAGAAGGAAAAGATGGGATGAACAGGAAAGTGATAAACGAAGACTATGCAATATGAAACAGATTGGGAAACACTTGTAAAATAGACAAAATTGTTGTGACTCAGCAGGATACATTAGAACGGTAGGACTTACATTGACACAATCACTGAAATGAAATGGAAAGTGTATAGGATCGTTAAATTGTAACACAAAAGTGGATAATAAATTAAATTAAATTATTATTATTATTATTCCTATATTTTTCTTTTTATAATGTATTTTTATATTGAATTTTTATATTTTTATTTTTTATTTTTATATTCTATTCATATTCTATTTTTATATTATGTTTTTATATTTTTCTTTTTATTTTATTAATTTATTTTCTTTTATTTTATTATTTTATTTCATTTTATACTTATATTGTTTTTCATATTGTATTGTATTGTATTTTATATTTTTATATTTGTGCTTGTATTATTCTATATTATTTCTTAATTTTATTCACCCATCATTTTCCTTCTCTCTTTGCCACCTAATTCTGAGATTCGACGTTTCCGAAAAAAGTATTATATTTTGTTCGTGCCTTCATCTCGCTGCCAAATGATATCATTCCGCGCGGCTGCTCCAGAGGAGTCAAATTACACACAATCGTGCGATACGCTGCAGCGTTAAATCAGAACGTTTTAAAAACTTGTTAGCTTTAGAATGCTGGCTACATAATGGTTCGGAAAAAAAATATATCTGTTTGCTACATAATAGTTCGTTATATATCGGTGATTAAAAAATTATTATTTCTCTGTGTTGGGGAAAAAATTTCCATCACATATTGGTATGGAAAAAAATTTCTGCTGACACCACATAATTCTTTCTATGATTCGAACGTTCTTCGCGCTGTCAAATGTCGTCACCCTGCACGGCTGCTCCAGGGGACTCAAGTTACATACGATCACGCGAGACGCTGCGACGTTAAATCGGAACGCTTTAGAATACTGTTAGCTTTAGAATAAAATGTGATTGTACTCTCAATCATATTGTGGATGATGCTCGTAGTAAAAAAATGGTAAATTATATTCTTTTAATTTTTCTATGATGGACGCGTATGTCTAACTCTTTTGGTGTACCTCCTCCCCCCAAAAGATTGCATGTGAAAAGCCGATTCGTCCCAATATGGTTCTATGCAGTTTCTGCTGATACAGCATAATCCTTTCTATGATGGACGCGTATGTCTAACTCTTTTGGTGTACCTCCTCCCCCCAAAAGATTGCATGCAAAAAGCCGATTGGTCCAAACATGATTCTATGCAATTTCTGCTGATACAACATAATTCTTTCTATGATTCACACGTATGGCAAATTAGTGCGCGAGATCATCCGAGGAAATTTCTGCTGACATCGCATAATTCAAAGGTTCAACGTTCCCACAGGTATTATATTACATTCGGCGCGTGTCGAAACTTTTATCCTTGAGGGCATGGCTCAAGTTACATGATTGAAAATCATTTGAAAACAATTATTATCTATAGAATGCATGCGATTGTACCACTAAGTAGTGTTGTATCTTTCCCTATCTAGAATTTAGCTTTAAAATAATGCTCTGTCTCTTTCCCTCCTAATGCATGCGATTGTACCACCATGTAGTGCTGTCTCTTTCCCTCCCTCAGAATTTAGCTTTAAAATGCATGCTCTCTCTTTCCAATCCATCCGAAGAGGTGGTGTTTTAAAAACAGCCGATCTTCCCCGACGTTATCCGATGAAAAACGAATGCTTGACGATGCTTAGTATATGTACCATTCATTAAAGACTGATGTTAGAGAGCCGACGTTGGGGGAGTTGGTTAGGCGGCTGACTCGTACCGCGGAGGTCTTGGGTTCGAGCCCCGTCGCATAGATTCTGTTTTTTCATTTATATTAATATCTTAAATTAATATTTCCTTCTTTACCGACAGTCACAGGCTCTCCTCCTCGATGCGGCGGTTTCGGTATCGTTTCGGTTATCGATTGATTTGATATCGGTCCTCGCGCTATAACCCCCCCACCATTCCACCATCTCGATGATGTCATCCGCTGCCGCCCAATCTCGTTGACGTCATCCGCCGCCGCCCCGGCCACGCGCCGCCCGGTCACGCGCCGCCCGCGGAGAGTTTTTTCCGCCGACTTTGAAACTCAAATTTGAGTTTCAAGGTCAGGGGGGGGGAGGGGGAAATGGCCTTGAAACTCAAATTTGCGTTAGAACCCGCTTAGTATTACTACTTATATTTATAGAAGTAATAAAGACAGTACTTCTGGTGGCAGGTCTTTCTTCGCAACCGGAGGAAGTGACCTCAGACTTGAAATCAGAGGGTCTGAGGATACTAAGAGGCTGTTTAGGAGATCTTCATTGGTGGCCCGCCGAGAAATTTTTCGAGTGTGGTACTTGCGAAATGCTCGTAAGTCTTTATGTCTTGCTTCTTGCGCATCTTCCGACATTTGTCCTATTGGTAGTATGAAGCTTTCGATCACATCAGCACCATGTATAAGCACTTTGTGGACAGTAACTGGGATATAGTACCATGGATATAAGGATACATCAAGTTTGGCTGTATCAAGGGCATATTGACGGAAAGCTGATGTATTAATACTTTGACCACATGAAATAGCTTGTAGAACAACCGCAAAGCGAGATATTAGATTTACATCTACGCCGATAATTTCCGCAGATTTCGATGGATCTGCAAAAAAACGTCTGGCAGTATTGCCGTCATTTGTGGTGCCGAACCCCTGTTTAACAACGTCGACAAGAAGGCCCGTTTCATTTCTAAATTTAGAAATGATTTCCGATTTTCTTCGTTGAAACCTCTGCTTCTCATCTCCACTGCCCCGAATTTGCCATTTCTTGATATCCAACCGATACGACACGTGTAAAAGGCACTCAAAAAAACGGATATAAGCATGTAAAGTCGACAGACCGAAATTGAACGATTGGCGGTCACAGGAGCGTTTCAGGACATTATCTATTTTGTTCATCTGTATAGGTGAAGCTCCACATACGTAGCACGTCTGTGAAGATGTATTATCCAGCAAGGCATTACAAACTTTTGAGTCTACCATTGTCCTTAATAGCGAATGATGAACAGCAATATTTGTGTTGTCACCGAAACAAACCGTAGTTGGAGTCAGCTGAGTTATTTGCTGTTCAATGTAGGCATTCTCATCCTTAGTATTTTCGGAATTCTCGTGAATAAACTGAAATCTGATTGAACGACACCAACGGGTGGACGAAGTACGAGGATTTTTCCACAGATCGACCTTCTGCCCAGAATGCTGATGTTCTGCCGTTAATTGTAGGGGTACAACAGATGCCAATAAAATGTGGGCATCCGATGTCTCTGCGTTACCATCCCTGAACTTCTGCTTGTAGAGAGCGTGTCCCGAACTACCATCCAGTCCCCATTTGTAAGTCAGCCTGAAGGAATAATTATTGTGGTCGAAATCGGAGTCCGTTATTTTTGACATCAAGCTGTGTTGTTCTGACAGTACCAGTCTTTGTGCCGTATGGTCTAGTAAACCTTGTAGTTTCACCTCTCCCTTAGTTTCGGTGACAATTACTGATGATTCGGCAGGGTAACATTTCTTTTTTTCAAGCAAAATTTGTGCGTAGGAAGGATATAAAGGAACGTCTCTTTCCTTTGCTCCTTGTTGCATAGAAACGTATTGGTGTTTCGTCAGATCGAGCGAAATCATCAAAGCTAATGCCTCCTTTGGTGTGTAAGGTGTAAAAGGTTTTGTGACTTTTTTTAGGGATTTGGGGCTCTTAGCTGCAGATTCTCCAATCACTCGGGCTAAATTTCTTTTCCCCGATTTTTTATGTGCAACTCGTGCTGCGTACTCCAACTCTTCCAGAGTGTATTCCATCAGTTTTCTATTAGTCTCCGTTTCGTTGTGTGGCTTGCTTTAGAAAACTCTTTTTTTGGTCGTCCACCCTTATTACGACATTTAAATTCAAACAACGGTTGTTCAAGCCAATCAGAACATTTCAAAAGAAATTTATCTATAATACGATGGTTGGCTTTCCATTTTTCTGACAAGTTACTACAAAATAATTTGATTTTTTGCTTAAAAGAATCCTGTGTTTTATCGTCTGAATTGTCAAACTTATATAGTTGAGCAAAATACTCATAAATTGAATTCCGGACTTCAACACTGGTCGACATAGAGATGCTGTTCCTCTCGCAGAGGAATTCAAAAACTTTTCTTCTCTTCAGCAGGAAATTACCTGTAAATAATCAAAACGCTTGTACACCACTCGTTCACTATCTAAAAACTCTCGTTGCTTTAAAAACAAAATGCACGGTCTCCCTACACACATCCGCTCCCACACACACTAACGCACGCGGTAACGTCGCGGTTCGCTCGTTGCCATGTATAACCGTCAACAATCATGGCAACGCGTCCCGTCTTAGATTTTTAGTATATTTTTTATTCTAGGCAAATAAATAATGTATTCAAGTTTTAGGATCCTTGTACTTACGGTTCATGTTGGAATCCATCACAGATTGAGTAAATACCCGAAATACTGCCACTAAAAAATGCCACGATCGACAGACACTGATGCGTAAGGACACTTTGATCGTCGACTCATGCATTCGTTTATATTGAACAAATGAACAAAGGTCATAAACAACTCTGATTCTTCTCATCTACTATCTATCTTGCACTTACCGTGGTGAAAGATTTTTTAAGCACTTTTAATCGAGGAAAAGAAATTTAACTTATCTCCAGCTAAGAGCTCCAAATCGGTTTCTTTCGGTGACAACACAAATATTGCGGTTCACCATTCGCTATTAAGGACAATGGTAGACTCAAAAGTTTGTAATGCCTTGCTGGATAATACATCTTCACAGACGTGACCTCAGATTCGTAATCGGCGACATCGAAAACGCCAGGATATCAAGTTTAGACCAAATCTGATGTTTTTTTGATATGCGATCCAAAGTTGCAAAAAGTAGCAGCTGGAAATAATTTTTTCAGACTCTCTACAGTTGTGTGATTATGTTCCAACAAGTCCCAAGGTGGAACAAATCTGAACTTTTTTTTAGAGGCCGTCAAAGTACAAACTGTTGGCTGCTGATACCACGTTTAGACCAAATCTGATGTTTTTCTGATATGCGGTCGGCCATATTAGGTCCGCCATTTTGTTTTTTGTAATTTTGACCTCATATTCGTAATCAGCGACCTCGAAAACACCAGGATACCAAGTTTAGATTAAATCTAATGCTTTTCTGATATGCGCGTCCGCCATTTTATTTTTAGCAATTTTGACTTCAGATTCTTAATCAGCGACCTCGAAAACCATAGTATACCCATTTTTAAACAAATCAAAGGTCATCTTGAGGTTTTGGGCAGGTTTTTTCGATTCTTGACCACTGTGCGTCGCCCTCCCCTGTTCCTCTACTTCCCTTAAATCCTTCCTTATTTCTTCCCTCATTTCCCTTATCAACTCCTCCACCGAGGCCCTTTTCTCCTCCGGCGACCTCTGCACTCTCCTGCTCTTTTGGAAAGCCTCTTCCCCCTCGCCTCTATACTCATACCCTCCCAGCTCTTTCTCTCTCTTCCTCTTCCACATCTCCGCTATCTCTATTTCATATCCTCCAGTAGCGCTTCTATCTCTGCCTACCTTCTCTACTTTCGTTCCTCCTCCCTCTTCCCCCCCCCCCTCTTCCCCTTTATCCTCTATCTTCTTTCTCCCTACCAACTGATCGCTCCCCTTGCCTTGTCCCTTTTCTCCCTCATTTCCTCTCATCCTGTCCATTGCTCCCTACTTTACCGACCGACCTGCCTTTTTTACTATCCTACTCTCTCCTTACACCTTCTCCTCTCCTCCAGATGTCGCTCTCTCCCTTTCTATTTCTACCTTACCGCCTTTCTCTTTCCCACCCAATCTTTTCCCTCCTTGCCCTAACCACCAAACTCCGCTCCTCCTGCCAGCTCTCTTCCTCTCCCTCACGCTCCTTTTCCACGCCCTTTCTCTCCCTTCCTACCCTGCTCCCCTTCACCCTCCGCACCCACTTTCCACTCCCTGCACTTCCTACTAACACCCAAAAACTTCTTCCTATCCACACACCGCTCACTCACTCGCTCTGTCGCTTTCTCACCGGAAACGGAAGTCCTACAAGTTGTACTATAAGTGGATTAAACTACGAATAAAAATTCAAAGTAAGGTTATTAATAATCTCAAATAAATGTATTATAATATAGGGCATAATTTGAAAAGTTTGTCTAGGGCTCAAAAAAGACTTGTGCCGTGCCTGGCTATCTGACCGTCGCGCGCATGCGTTGGGCAGTCACGATTCCATCTGAGTGCTCGCACGCTCGCGCGCAAGAAAACCGGTCCATCTCGCTCACTCCTTCGGCCAGAAAGAAGCGAGAAACGCACACTCGGAATTAGGGATCTGCGCATTCTGAGTACCCAACGCCGGTCCCGACCAGCGGGCACACACGGAGACAATACTGTATATGCGCAGCGCGAGCACCGAGTAGCTATATTACGCCACGACTCGCTATTCTGAACCCTGAGATTTCCGAATCTCAATAACGGCTGAAACGATTCGATTTTGAATGGTCTTAATGGATAGCCTGGGTATGATTTACATAAGAAAAGTGTCTTCGTGTTGTTCCTACGTGTCTTATGAGCTGAGATATTTCGTTGTAAAGTGGCAATTTGCCGATTTTCATGTTCGTAAAATTAAGATCTTCATCGTCATCGTCCTACACTTCTGGGCAAGAGGGGGTGAGGAAATGTCTCTCAGGCACGTCGTTCATTGGATGTGGGTTCGGCCAATCGTGTAACCAAATATTTTGTGATGTGACAGCTAGACAGAGATATACTATAACCAACCAAGTGCTAAATGTCAAATGGAGTAAGTTGTCCGAAATTTTGAGATGTCACGAGTTTTTACACCAAATAGGATACTGAATTATTGTCTTAATTAACAAGGTAAGTCGCCAAAATTTTTTAATCGATTTAGTATGTAGAGGCGCAGACTTGGAAATTGTCCGGAGAAGCTTCGACATAGAAGCATCTTCTTTCGCACAAAATAATATATATTGTAACAAATTGCACTGCATTTAAATTGCTAGATATTTTTATACCAGCAATTTACAGATTTTATGTAATGCTTATATATATTATATTTAGAAATGAAGAAGACGCAGAGGACTTGGAAAAAAATGTAAGGGACGCGCAGGCTTGGATATAGAATTGAAGGGGACGCACAGGCTTGGATGGACAGAAATGAAGGGAATGCACAGGCTTGGAGGATGTCCGGAGAAGATTAAATAGATAGACAGAGCATCTTGTTTCGCACAAGTTAAGTCACATTATTAGTGAAGACAGTACGTTGAAAACACATCTCCCTTGATGCTTTTCAATCTTTTGTGAAAGACATTCGTAATACTTTAATAAAATCCATAGTAGTTGCCACGCATTCATTAATTCATTAATTTTTTAGTTTCCCATTATCATTCTAAACTAATTTTATTCCGAAACCAATAAATTGTGCGTTGATAATATTGGATCTCTTCGTTCATTTTCGCTAAATTATTATCATTAGCATTTAAATTTCCAGCAACAACACTTTCTGCCATACGCTCTCACTTCCTTCGAACATATTTTGTAGTCTCTACACTTACTGTAGCAAAATGCCACTCTATTTCTATATATAATAAGTTCTACGTTAAGTTATAACTAAAATAACTAAAATGTGGAATTTATATGTTTACAGATAATCGAAGCAGGAGATGATGCTGTGTGATCTACGTCAGAGTATGTACGCATAAATTTGCAGGTAGGGTTTTGCATACGCAATTATTTTGTTCAATTATCTTGAGCACGTGTGATGATTTATAAATAATTAGTATATGTGTCCTATTTTTCAGTTACCGATGCAGAGAAAGAGAATTATTTCAACAGCTGAAAGAAAACTAACCATGCCCGGCTGCACGATAAATAACCAATTTTTATGTGTATATTAGGGTGGACCTTAGCTACTCTTGACGAAAATTATTTTGCGAGATTTTTTTGGTCCCATACCCCAGAAATGTGACACTTGTTGGGAAAATGATCTGGAAAAAATTTCAGCTCGATTGGACCACGGGAAAAGGACGCGCAACGAATTTGAAAATTTTGAACATTTTAAACCTTGACATAAACATACATTATGATACATCGTTGAATTTGTATTTGTTTTCTGTTTAAGAATACATACATAGCATATACGATTGTTAACAAAAAAACGTCCGTGACCTTGAAAACTCGAAAGAGTGACCTTGAAAAAAAAATTTTCCCCATTATATTCGCCTCTTTATATACTAGAACTTTTGTCTGAAGAGTTTTTTCATATATCTATAAACGATGAAGATATTAAACATTTTTTATTTTCATTATAACGCTCAATTATACAGAAGAAAAGCAGTTCTAAGACTGAAAATAAGTTATTATAGCTACTATGTAAATTACAAATAGAAATGTCATTAAAGTATTGCGTCCCATATTTGCTCGTGGATTCGTCAGTAGGGCCCAGCAGAACCGGAAAATACAAAATTCGCGAATTCCAGTGGCCTTTTCGCTAGTTAAGATAAATTCTTTTCGGAATAAATGTATTTTTATACAATATATCGCCTTGGCCACCCATCGAGCGTGATGTAAAGCTCCTGGAACTCGAAATATATAATTTGTTCTAGGAGTACCGCCTAAGAAAAGAACTGTAGGGTAAATCCGGGAGACGCGGTCGGGCCGGAGAGTCGGTCGAGTCGTTATATTTCAGACCCAAGACGCAAGAGCGCGATGAGGTCCAGAACAATTGCTTTTCTAGGAGTCAAACAGTTGACTGAATAGCGTCACCACGCTTCTTTCTGTGTTTTCCGCGATTTACAGGTTACAAAAGGTAAGTGGACGCTACATTTAACCTCTTTTATCAAACAGTGGTGTACAGGATCGTATTTTAAATATACTTCTAAACTAATTTTAGTTTAATGTTTTAGGCAATAAGATAGTGGAGGTATAGAGGGACAATACAGCAAAAGTATTTAGTCGTATTAATCTTTCCTTGCGAAGCTAACACGAAGACTACCTCTCCCTGCAGAAAGGTGAGACGGTCGAGTTATAATTGGGATAGATAGCTGATTTTCAAATTAAAGATGAGAAACAGGGCCGTTCCTAGCGGGGGTGCAGAAGATGCCCCTGCAACAACCCAGGCACGGCCCTGATGAGAGATGACTCACTTTCTAGATTTTTATTCTATCAGTTAAGGGGGAATACCACTGTGATGGCCATAAATTTTAATATATCAATTAATCTTCTAGACCCCTCACGTACGCTAGTAGGATATGTAACTATGAAACAGCAAGTCCGAAATCAAATTTCATTTTTTTTTTATAAACTATATAAGTGTAGTTTCCGTTGCACGTAACGATTTTTTAAACAAATTATTTTTGTAAAAATGATGCACTTTAGAAGAAAAAGTTTCGAAAATCCGCGAATCAGACCGACAGTTTTTCGATCATATTTCATACAATTTGTTTTCGATCAAAACATCCGTACGTGCACCGGAAACTAGACTCATATAGTTTATAAAAAAAAATTTATTTCGGACTTGCTGTTCCATAGTTACACATTTTGCTAGCGCGCGTGAGGGGTCTAGAAGATTAATTAATATATTAAACTTTATGCATGTTTTTCTACTGATTATATATAAAATAAATCGAATTCATAATGAACATGCTAGAAGCATTAAATTATTAACTTTGGAGACCTAATCTATTCCTTTAGATATTATTCCTATATTAATTGTTTTCAATTTCTTGTTTCACAAGATGCCAACCATATACGTCCGAAAATCAGGATCAGTTAGAGGACAATGGACAATACAAAATTTAACGGAAGCCGTTAGAAGAATTGAAAACGGAGAACTTCGACCAAGTGAAGCTTCTCGACATTATGGGATACCTCCCACAAGTCTCCGGCGAAGGAGACTATCAAATAATTTTGATAAGGTATCGCTTGGTCCCCAAGGAATTCTGGGACGTAACAACGAAAAAAGACTAGTTGCACACATTCAACGTCTTCAGGAAGCTGGTTTTGCTCCCGATAGGACAACAGTCAGGCGTACAGCATTTGAATTCGCTGAAATATTAGGGATCCAGCATAAATTCAATAGGGAATCTCAATTAGCAGGCTATGATTGGCTTACTTCCTTTTTGAATAGGAATCAGGAACTATCCATCAGACAGGCTGAAGGCTTGTCACTAGCTCGAGCTACAGGCATGAATAAAAAAGAAGTAGGAGATTTTTTCAAATTGCTCACTAAAATATACGATGATCATCATTTTTACACGAAACCAGCAAATATATTCAATGTCGATGAAACCGGTTGCCAATTAAACAACAATCCTGGAGAAGTAATAGCTATTAAAGGGTCAAAAGATATACATTGTTTGACTTCGGGTGAAAGAGGGGAAAACGTCTCAGTCATAGCATGTTGCAATGCTGAGGGCATTTTCCTTCCCCCTTCACTCATAATAAAAGGGGTTAGAGAAATTTCTGGAATAGAGATTGGGCTTCCTACAGGTTCAAAAGTATACATGAATCGAAAGTCATCCTACATCTCGTCAGAAATATTTTACCAGTGGTTGGTTGAGCATTTCACACCACGGAAACCACCTGGCAAAGTACTTCTTATAATGGACGGGCATTCCTCCCATCAAAGTTGCATAGAAATGCTCGATTTTGCTGCTGCCAATGATATCATTTTAGTGTGCTTACCTAGTCATACGACACAAGCTCTTCAGCCTCTGGATAGATCCTTTTTCAAGCCTTTTAAGACTTTTTATAAAAAAGAAACACAAGCGTGGATGAATACGCATCAAAAACAAATTAAAAAAGTACATGCTGGCTCTCTCATCGGAAATGCATGGGCAAAAAGTGCTACATTGGACAATGCTGTCAATGGCTTCAAAGCAACAGGAATATTCTCTCTAAATGAAACTGTGATTCCAGAACATTTCTTTAACATATCATATACCTCTTCACTTCCTATTGATGCCACAGATACCAGCAGAACAGTAAATTTGTCTAATCGTGTTCCGCAGATTGCCCAGTCATCTGCAGTTACAGCTTCTTCTCGACCAGAAGCAGTAAATGTATCAGCAAGCCCGCCACTTATACAACAAATAGCTAGCATTGAAATTCCTTCATGCAACAAAAATTTTGTAAGTTCTGAAAAGACATCTCATAATACAAGTCCCTCAAGACATCTGCACAAAATCACCCCAGTACCAAAATTGGAACAACAAGGGGAAAATCGACGAAAGCTATCTGCTAGGATTCTTGATAAAGAATTTATACAAAAGAAAAAACAAGCAATTAAAAGAAAATCGATCGAGGGTGAAAATAAAATTGAAGCCACAAAAAAATCAACGAGGAAGAAGCAGAAAATACAAATAAAAGTTGCAAATTCAGTAGATGATCTTCGAGGGAATCCTCTTGAATCCTCATTACAAAACGAAGAAGATTATTGCCTAGAATGTTTTGAAAATTATTTCAAAACAACTAAAAAGGTTGACTGGTTAAGATGCATTATTTGCAATAATTGCATGCACGAAACATGTACAATGTATGGTGATAGATGTAATAGTTGCGGTCGAACAGAAAAATTTAATGCCCACAATAATGGGAAAAAATAAGTGTTTGTCTATTATTCGTACAATTATTAAAATAAAGTTTTTGTTCATTTATTTTATTTGTTCACTTTTGTATTCGTTTCCTTTACTAATCGCCAGTAATTAGTTCACTTTTTGTTTGATGTGTTCTTTCAATAAAAAAATACAGGGTGTAAACAGTATACGTAGCAATATTTTAGGGGGTGGTGGGGGAGGTCCAATGGAACATAAAAGTCCTATGACATAATGTCCGATCTGTCTCCATTTTACAGTAATAATGCCCTAAAGTTTGCACCATGTGTTTGAAACGGGTAGTAGCTCGCGCATATTGGTGAGACCAACACATTGAAACAGGGTATTGATTTCTGATCTTTCATGTAATTCCCAAAGTGGTGTGTTTTTCGGAAGGAAAGACTCTTAAGAGTGATCCTCCAGCGACTCGACTCAAGGAGATGCCGCATCATATCCCGTGGCGAAGACAACACACCATGATGCTTCACCGCAAGTTTATGGCTTCCGACCCTTGAAGGGGTTTGAATACCTATTAAGAACTAAACTCTTTCAGCTCCGCATTTCTCATCAGATCTCTGCGAAAACGACGGCAATCGATACCTTTCGTCATCGTTTGGTTGTCATTTAAAGTGAATCCCCATAAAAAACTTCAAAAAAGTAAAAAAATACGCCAAGTACATGAAAAATCAAATAAATCACAAAAAATAGAAGACAATAATAATCACAAAAAAAATAGAAAAAGTATACAATACAAAAAAAGATGTGAAATCAAAATGAGCTGCCAGTACATAAAGGTGCTTTCCAACTGCGCTTAAGATGACACAACTACATACACACAGCTGAAATGCTGTGTTCATACATTCCATTACAATGTATTACATAATATTAAGCAGATATATTTTTATACAAATAAATATTTTAATACGAATAAATATTTTATTCAAAATACTTGGCGCTGCGCAACCGAAAAAATATTAATTGCCTTAGTATTAATTAATAATTTACAACAACTCCATTAAAATATAAAATACATATACATACACATATTAGAAACGCAGTCAGATTTATTCTACATATATTTAATTCTAATATCATACGTAGCATATGCACACGCACGCACGCACACACGCGCACGCACGCACGCACGTACAAGAAAGAAAGAAAAGGATTAATGCAATTTATACATATTTATTGAGTTTAGCAACACCAATTCGGGGCACAGCGCCAAGTATTTTGAATAAAATATTTATTCGTATTAAAATATTTATTTGTATAAAAATATATCTGCTTAATATTATGTAATACATTGTAATGGAATGTATGAACACAGCATTTCAGCCGTGTGTATGTAGTTGTGTCATCTTAAGCGCAGTTGGAAAGCACCTTTATGTACTGGCAGCTCATTTTGATTTCACATCTTTTTTTGTATTGTATACTTTTTCTATTTTTTTTTTGTGATTATTATTGTCTTCTATTTTTTGTGATTTATTTGATTTTTCATGTACTTGGCGTATTTTTTTACTTTTTTGAAGTTTTTTATGGGGATCTCACTTCTTTTTACAAAGATAATTTGCGTAGGGACTGACTTTAGATAATTTTTAATATTATAAATTACGAATTATCACGCGACAGAATTAAGGATAAATTCTAGATTCTACTTTTTGTGATTATTATTGTCTTCTATTTTTTGTGATTTATTTGATTTTTCATGTACTTGGCGTATTTTTTTACTTCTTTTAAGTTTTTTATGGGTATATACAACTTAACGTAGAACTTACTTTTATAGAAATTATATAGAAATAGTGGCCTTTTGCTATAGTAAGTGTAGATAGAGACTACATAATGTGTACAAAGGAGATGAGAGCATACGATAGAATCCAGGCCTTCCCAAGTAGGGGAAATCTGCTTCTGAAACACATGTTTCGGTTCTCCCTCCAACACTCCCTCTCTCAGAGGAGACAGTAACGCCGCTAGGAAGCAGAGAGAGAGGACAGTAGAAATCGTCCCACCTTATCCGCAGGCACAGCGTTGGAAGGAGAACCGAAACATGTGTTTCAGAAGCAAATTTCCCCTACTTGGGAAGATCTGCGATAGAAAGTCTTGTGGCAGAAATTTAAGAAATGTTAATGGCAATTTAGCGAAAATGAATGAAGAGATTCAATATTTTTATTGGTGTTGGTTTAGTATAGTATAAAAAATAATATTTATTGGTGAATTGAAATATTGTTAATGGAAAACTAGTAAAATGAATAATGAATAGCGTAGCAACTATATAGAAATATAGTGGCATTTTGTTAAAGTAAGTGTAGATTATAAAATGTGTCCAAAGGAAATAAAAGCGTATGGTAGAAAGTCTTGTTGCTGGAAATTTAAATGCTATGGTAATAATTCAACGAGGATGAACGAAGAGGTCCAATATTTTCAACACACAATTTATTGGTTTTGGAATAAAATTAGTTTAGTATGTTTATAATTTTGTCGATTTACCTGATTTGACTTTCCAAAAGCATGTGCGAAGCAAGATGCTTTGTCTTTCTATTTATTTTTTAATCTTCTCCGGACAACTTTCACGCCTGTGCATTCCCTTCATTTCTGTTCATCCAAGCCTGTGCGTCTCCATCATCAATTCTACTATCCAAGCCTGTGCGTCCCCTTCATTTCTATAATATAAAATAAGCTTTACATAAAAACTCTAAATTGCTGGTATATACAAGTACAAATATCAGGCAATTTAAATGCAATGCAATTTGTTGCAATATATATTATAAAAACTCTAAATTGCTGGTATATTTATAATTTTGTCGATTTACCTTATTTGACTTTCAGAAGCATGTGCGAAGCAAGATGCTTTGTCTTTCTATTTATTTTTTAATCTTCTCCGGACAACTTTCACGCCTGTGCATTCCCTTCATTTCTGTTCATCCAAGCCTGTGCGTCCCCATCATCAATTTTACTATCCAAGCCTGTGCGTCCCCTTCATTTCTATAATATAATAAGCTTTACATAAAAACTCTAAATTGCTGGTATATAAAAAATACAAATATCAGGCAATTTAAATGCAATGCAATTTGTTACAATATATAGTATGTTTATAATTTTGTCGATTTACCTTATTTGACTTTTCAGAATCATGTGCGAAGGAAGATGCTTTGTCTTTCTATTTATTTAATCTTCTCCGGACAACTTCCACGCCTGTGCGTCCCCTTCATTTTTATCAAAGTCCTGTGCGTCCCCTTGATTTCTATAATAATAATATAATAAGCTTTACCTAAAAACTCTATTTTGCTGGTATATACAAATACAAATATCAGGCAATTTAAATGCAATGCAATTTGTTGCAATATATATTATTATGCGAAAGGAGATGCTTCTCTGTCGAACCTTCTCCGGATAACTTCCAAGTCTGCAACTCTACATAAGAAATCTATTAAAAAAATTTTGGCGACTTACCTTATTAATTGAGACAATAATTCAGTCTCCTATGTAGTGTAAAAACTCCTGACATTTCAAATTGGGACAACTTACTTTATTTGACACTTAGCACTTAGGTTATAAAATTCAAAATAGTATATATATATATGTACGTACAATGGCGGACGACGAACGAAGAACGATACATGTGTTGGCTGAAGGCGTGTGTGTAACGCGTATGTACGTACGATGAAAAATATATATACGTAATGTTTGATGACGAAAAATTTCTAGGAGAATCAGAAGAAGAAAAATCGTACCAATTTCGACAGATCCATGAGACGATATTACGATATCTCTGTCATGCGTGGACCGATTTTATTGAAATTGGTCTTGTTCGAAAGTCGATATGCGGTTTACATAAGAAAAATGTCTTTAAATTTACAAAACATTGCAGGCGTGATGAGATATTCATGTATAAATGTCAGAATTAGGTTAGAGTGTCTCCGCGACGAGTAAAGATACACGGTAGCGACATCGACATATACAGGGTGTTTTTCATGTACTTGGCGTCGAGACGCTACCGCGTCTCTAGATTACGAGTAAAAGATAAATCGAGGCAAATCATGTCAAACGTAAAAAAGTGAATACACATTTTTTTTAAAACAGAATCGAAAATAATAATTATTTGAAGTGAGAGGACAAGAAATACGTAGATTTCGTTTTCAAATATCGCTTAAATGAAAAAGTAATGTAACAGGAAATAAACAAAACGTGATCGTAGTTCGTTATTGTGATAAGAATCCGTAGTGTAATAACGGCCAACATTGTTGCTGATGATGAATAAGTCTGTTTAAAACCCCCGAAGACAAAATTTAGGTACGGAAATTTAGAAAAATATCGCCGGAAATAAGCCATAGCCTGCGTTAAATTTAATAACTAATAATCACCAATTAAGTAACTAAAACTCACTCTTTCGGAAATTCACCTGCAGCTTGAAAACCTGCGTCACTAGGTCACTGAACTGATGCTGGTCAGCGACGGATGCGTCCAGTGCACAGCTGGTCCCAGGTACGCGACACTAACCAAAGTAAAAGGGTCGCAACGTGAATTGCGATTGGGTTAATGTAGATAACGAATATTCACTTCACTGCACTCTTACTAACACTGATCACTTAATTTATTTTTCATGGAACGCGTTCGTACCTTATAAAAATTGGTGAAAATGAATTTTCACTTGGCGTCCGGTGCCGCGGATATAGCTGCCCAAATGCTCGTACAGCAGTAATTGCGTCTCCGTTGTTCTAGGTTTATGCTCGGAACAACGCGTAATACACTTGTGTAGAAAACACTTCTCTGACGCGATTGCAAACTGACAGGATTTTTCCAAGCAAGTTCCTCTACTCCAAGTAGTTTTTCTCGTTCCATTATGAGTTAACTCCCACCAGGACAAGATGCTTTAGGTAAAAAGAAGCAAGCACATTTTCGAGGCACATGTGCGTTGCAGAAGTGCAACGAACGAACCATCCTACACTTTCACAAAAGCCCGCGCTCCCTTCTTTTACTGCCAATGTACCCATTGCTTAGAGATAGACAGCAGACACCACGTGTTTCGGTTCGAAAGCGTCCGAAGAGACGAGAAACAGAAAAGTCCTCGAATTGTTACAAAAGGAGAAAAGGCATACCAATCCTGTTTCCGTTTCCCGATGCCCTGAGTTCACGTTTGCTACGAGGCGGAACCAGTTAAGCCATAAATTACCCAAAACTGTAGTAAATCGTTCTCTACCAGCCTGATTAATTTTGGAGAACTAGAAATTAAAGAGTATTATCCAACATCAATACGCCTCGCGAAGAGACACAGGAAGAGAAGGGGTAGTCCGCTGACTGCGCGTAGTCCCGCCTGCTTCACCCTACCGTCAAATGCAAGACAGATCCCTTATCTCTCGAGTATAAACACGCGTTCGATTTTCAAAAGAAAAGCACGCGTTGCCGTATTCCGGACCGCATATTTTGCCGGCGCGTCTAGATAGCGCAAAATATGCTAGATTTCTTCGACGGGATTTACCACTTCTGTTAGAAGATATTTGCCTGGCCACCCGAAGAAATATGTGGCTTCTTCACGACGGCGCCCCAGCCCATATGGGAAGAGCTATACCAGCTATGGAACGAATATGGGGGAACCGAATAATTGCACGGAATGGTACGGTTGCGTGGTCGCCAAGAAGCCCAGATTTAAATCCAATGGATTTTTACGTATGGGGCCACATGAAGTCATTAGTATACACGGACATCGAATTTGAAACCTTAGAGGAATTGCAAGGTAAAGTATTTCATGCTGGTAACGTTATACGCGAGCAGCCTGGAATATTCGCCCGCGTTCGCGACAATTGGTTACGTCGGTGTCAGGCGTGTCTGGATGCAAACGGCAACCATTTCGAACATCTTTTGCATATTTGCAACATTTATTAATGTAGGTAGCGAAATTTGTATTTCTTTACTACACATTCAGGTCAGAGTAGCCGCGCATTGACAGCAGCTTGTTGCGTGACAGTTTAGTCACACTAAAAGGAAAGAAACAGTTTTATCACTTTCTGAAAAAAAAACAACACGTTTTGCAGTCACGTCGTCAAAGGAATTTACTTCCATGTAAATCAATGCATTTTTCATGAGCATCAAAACTGTCATGCAACAAATTGCCACCACTGCACGCCTGGCCTAAGAACACGTGTAGAGTTTTCGTTCACTTGTTTCTTATTTTCTAGCTGACGACCCTAAGTGCCACCGCTACTCCAAACAGGTCCTCAATGGGACCGCTACTGTAAGGGGCCCGTAGTTACTTGCTTACTGGGTCATCTTGAACAGCTCACAACGGGCGGTCTTTGTGCTACGGCTCATCTGTGTGCGTGTAGCGACGATCTTTTCCACAAACATCTCCGATGTTTAAACCTTTATAACAGCGAAACTATACGAGATACAACAAAATGTATTCAGACCATTTTACTCTACTGGTGGTCTCCAATGTATGTGCAAAATTATGGAATCTTGCGACTATTAGTTTAGCATATAGACATATTAACTTTGAGGCATTATTACTGTAAAATGGAGACAGATCGGACATTATGTCATAGGACTTTTATGTTCCATTGGACCTCCCCTACCACCCCCTAAAATATTGCTACGTATACTGATTACACCCTATATGTAAAAAAAACTTTTTACGTTAAACAATTTTGTGTAACGTGCAAAAACACCATCGAAATTGTAGTACAAGAAAATAATTATTTTTTATTTTTTAGTGCATTTTAAATAAATTCGTTTAATTTAAATTTTTTTTTATATATTTTTTATTTATTACTTTTTAGTGTTTTCTTTTACTATTTGTACGTGTCTGATCTTTTCTCGACTAGCGACCTGAATGTAGCGACATTTTGTCGTTTTGGAGAAGATCGAGAGTAGCTCGTTTCAAGTGATTTGAATTTGTGGTTATAGGTTATATTTATTGATAATTGGGTAATTTTTTAAAAGCCTTGAGGGTTCTTTTCCTCATAATTTTGTGTTGTCATCCAAATTACGTATGCCTGCAATGTTTCAAGTCTATTGGATAGTTGGAAGTGGGTTGAAATTGAGTTACAAGATTTGAACCACCTGTCCTAACAACGAAGACCATTTCTCCCGGCACCTCGGGTGAGGTGGTCAGATGCTATGACTTTAGTTTTCAACCCGTTTTTCAGCAAATATTGTTTTAAAGCAAATATCGATCAGTTTTCCTGAATCAGCATGAAATTCTGAACATATTAGGTTTATTCTCATAAAATAAATAATATCAGGATTAGTTTAATAGCCATTTCAAATTAGGTCGACCGCGTGTCCCGGATTTACCCTAAGCTCCAAGAATTCTCTATAATCTTCTCGTGGCTGATTGATGATTTTCAAGGTTTGCATTGCAAACTCCAGCACTTCAGTACTATTTATAATTGTAGATTGGTGGACGTACTCGTTTTCAATTTCTGCCACAAAATTCGATTTATTGATCTGGGGCCACGCCTGTAGAAATTGTTTAAAAAGTGGAATATTTGGACCCGATGATTTCTCTAACTTCATATCGAAAACACTCCGTAATATAATTTCATATATGTGATGACGCCAAGGAAAATATAGCAAATCTCTTTCAAATTTTTGTTCGAGAAGGATGCATGCGCCTTGGAAACGTCCCATGTTCGATGACGTTGTGTCATAGCAAAATGCTTGCACTTAGCCACCTACATCCCATTTCTGCACTAAATCGTATACCGCAGAAGCTTGTTTGTCTCCAGTACCCGATAAAATTGCAGGGATTCCAAGCAGCTGCACAATACCTCTGTAAGTTATTAGTACAGGTAAACGATCAATTTTCTCATTGCCTATTAAAGCTGCAACAGCTTTCCGTCCCAATGTAGTGTAATAGCACCAAGCTCACAGTCTTTGAACGCTACACGATATTTATCGGCAAGTTGTGCTCGAAGATCCGTGCGATGACGCCGTACAGACGTTCGATTGATAATTAAGTCGCCTAGGTCATGACCAAGAGCTTGAGCTGTTGCTGTTATTATACGAACAACATCACGATCCCTTACTTTGCACTTGTCAAGGGTTGCAACAAGTTTTGGCGTAATTATATCAATTTGAGCACGTCTCTTTTTAGGGTTGCTTGGACCAGCTTCATCCACGGGAATAATAAGTTCAATATTTTCACCCTCACTTGATAGGTGATCATCTTCTTCGCTGGATGATGCTACTTTGTCCATTGTTTCGTCTTGATTTAAACGATATACAAGTGTCAATAAAGACCAATATATCTTATATTATATATCCCAGATAACGATCAATATTTTGAGTTTTAAAAATGAATTGCATATAGAATATTTACCTTGCACAGCTTCTACCTACTTCACACTGCGCCTGCCTTGATTTTTCTTGCTCCTTCCGAAACGTTTTTTTTTCTGTTCTTTCCAGTATAATATATGATCGCTTCCAATCATAGAACCAGGTGTAACGTCCCACGATTTTTCGCGCATTTCTTATTCCATAAACCTTAAAAACACTCCATCAAACTCAACTCCTATCCCATCTCCTCAATCATTGATCACCTTGATGTTGCACCTTAGCGGTCAACAGCACGGGATGACCAACACAAACCTCCACCTCGAAGATGCACCTTAGTGGTCCCCATCGCGAGATGGTCGTTTCAAAACCCTCTTCGCCTATTCGCCCTACGAGGCACGAATCATTCCCTTTAAAAACGAATTCAAACAAGTCCTTCGTTATAAATCCCTCTTAAAATCGAGACCACATCTCAATCCCCTCTTTACAATTCACAGAGTCCAAGCCACTCTAACCCCTTTCCTATCAAACACCCAAAATCCAATCGAAGAGTTGAGTATCTCCAATACCGTTCATAAAAACCCTAGAAGCCCAATTATGACGCATTTGGCGTACGTGACATAAAATATGACTATTAATAGCCATACCGTTTGTAAAAACCCCGGAAATCATCCTACGTCTTATTCCGAAATGTGTCAAGGTCTTTACCGCGCGTAACCCCCGCAATACTCCTGTAAGAATATATAAATACGAGGTCCTGCGAGGCCTCGTCCTCTTTCATCGCAGAACTTCCGACTAAGTATCGATAAAAGTATCTATCGGTGTTAAAGATTTATTGCTTAATACTCAAAGTATTAGAATCAGTGCTCAACGAGAACCACTGTAAGTGATTATTACTATATCATATAATTATTCATCTCCATAATACTAAATTCATTACTGTTTACATAAATACTTGTGTCTATTATTTACATATATATAATTTCGCTAATTCTTTCTATTATAAAAATTCATATTACTTTGTATATCAACGCTTATTGCATTCTAAAGCTTGCTGCTTTTCATTTATATTTTGTATTATTATTCTTATATTATTATTATTATATCACTTCATATCCATACATTGCTAATAATCATTATATATATATCCTAACGACAAGTCCCCGCATTGTTATAAACATTCTAAAAAGGCTAATAAACCGCTCTGTTATCTACCACGTTTCGAATTATTATATGTATCCTCGAGTCGCAAACTATCCAAACGTAACTGACCCGCAGCAACAGCTGATTCGCGAGAGAGCGGCTAGTGTTTACAAACATATTACTGCATGAGCCGTGCAATCCGTAGAAGAACTAAGCTCGGTTTCTTTTATACAATTGCAACAGTGAATCCTAATTATCGAACCAAAACAAATACGAAGTGCTGTAACGGGTGTTCTCCAAGTATCTTCTACCTTCCCTGGTCGATTAGTGTGACGGATTTAACATTCGCGCCTGATCACCTCCAGAAACAAAAGCGTGACGGATTTAACATTCGCGCCTGATCTTTCCTCAAAAACCACAGAGTGACGGATTTAACATTCGCGCCTGATCTTTCCTCAAAAACCACAGAGTGACGGATTTAACATTCGCGCCTAAGTTCCTCCCAAACCTAGTGTGACGGATTTAATATTCGCGCCTAAGTTCCTTTCAAACCCTAGTGTGACGGATTTAATATTCGCGCCTAAGTTCCTTTCAAACCCTAGTGTGACGGATTTAATATTCGCGCCTAAGTTCCTTTCAAACCCTAGTGTGACGGATTTAATATTCGCGCCTAAGTTCCTTTCAAACCCTAGTGTGACGGATTTAATATTCGCGCCTAAGTTCCTCAAAACCCTCAGCGTGACGGATTAAATATTCGCGCCTGAGTCCCTCAAACCTCAGAGTGCAGGATTATAGATTCGCGCCTGACTCTCCCTTAAAATCCTCAGTGTGCTGGATTATAGATTCGCGCCTGACTCTCCCTTAAAATCCTCAGTGTGCTGGATTACAGATTCGCGCCAGATATTCCCTCAAAATCCTCAGTGTGCTGGATTTTAGATTCGTGCCTGACTCTCCCTTCAAAACCCTCAGAGTGTTGGATTATAGATTCACGCCTGATTTTATTCCCCATGTCATTGTCCCCAAAGACCTCACCCGGGACGTGACATATTTTTTGGTGACAGCGGTGGGATACTCGTTAGCCGTTGTTAAAAAGATAGTCTTTAATACGGTGCCCACAAGGTCCCTATATTTAGAATGTGCATTGAGCACCCAAATCGGTGTGCACCCTCGTACAGAAGCCGCAGACTACAGAGCCTAACAGCCTATTTGAACGCTCTTACTTGCGTTTCTGGAGGGATCGCTACTACACGAGACGGTAACGAGGTCTGCTTGAAGTGTTCTGACAAAGCGCCCGCAGACACTATAGAAATATATTGGACTCATTATTATTATACTTATAGGACTCCTGTAAATTGCCCGCGGTGTAGGGAATCACTATTACCAAACCGCCCCATAAGAGATTGCACCGAGTGCACGGCAAGCTATCTCCTCACGGGTAAAAGTTACCTAAGGTTCGATAACAGCAATTTATAAAAACCCTAGACGTACAATCTCAAATTTATAACTCATGTATATTACGCGTTCACAAGTGATCATAGCAGGCCAACGACGCCAAAGGTTACAAGGCACCGTTTCGTGCACCATTGAGTGCATGCAGAGCTTAGTTTGTCTTAGAGGCCGTTCAGCTAAAACTTACAACGAGGAAGATATTTGCTTGCCCTGCTCCTGGTTGTACCCAGAAAAAGTAAAAAAGGAGCAGCTCCTTCATTATTACGAAACGCCAACTACGATTACCCCTTGCGAATGGTGTGGAAATCTTCTATACCATACTCGCCCCATGCATAGTTGTCCCATATGCGTAGAATTCTATATCCTTTCTGGAGAAACCTACGACGGATTTGAGGAACCAGAAGAACTAGATTTTTAAACGGCACGACGTAACCTTAGTAGCCCAAGGTGGAACGTTTGTTCCACCCCCTTAAGGGGGGAGCCCACTGTCTCGGTCCGAAATGTAAGGGTGTTTTCGGGAATTTATTTCAACCAAACAACGCAAGTAAATCAATTTATTGCTTAGTATAGTTAATAGTGTACATATCGAAAGGTAAGAAAATTTTTTTTTCAAACAAATTCATAAATCCGTTTCCTGTATACTCTTCGTCAAAATTTGCGCTGCGGCAAAAACATGCTAGTCGCGTTGACAGTCCCCAGGCCATATGGTTAATCGGAATTCAAAAAAACAGTAATATTTAGAAACTAGAAGCCTGCCTCTATTACGTGACGATCAGAAAATGTCAAAATTGTAAAAAATAACAAAATGGCGGACCACTGAAAAAAAAGTCGCGTTTTCGGGGTACAAAATTGGACAAATGTTGTTAAAAAAAATAGAAGCAGGTCGAAAATTGAAAAAAGCTGATCGTCACGTAATAGCGACGGGTTTTCCGAACAATAAATGCCCTTGCTCATGTCAATTGGACGTATAGTTTTCTCTGTAGACTGTCAACGCGGTTGAAAAATGTCATTCTGAGGAAAACGCGTTCAAAGTTCCGCGTGGCTCAGTCGCGCGTTTGACACCGCTTCACGAAAAACACCATATCTCCGTCAATTTTGCGAATTTCTTCATAAAATTTGGAGAGAACATTCTTGAAACATACGTCTTTCAGAAAATGTAAAAAAAAAAAAAAATCTTTTTTTCCGAGTTATAATGGTCCGAAAATTAAGGGTGTTTTTGGGAATTTATTTCAACCAAACAATGCAAGCAAATCAATTTATTGCTTAGTATAGTTAATATGTACATAAAACAAAAAACAATTTTTTCAATCAAATTCAAATTCGTTTTCTCTATACTCTTCGTCAAAATTTGCACTGCGGCAAAAACATGCTTGTCGCGTTGACAGTGTCCAGGCCATATGGTTAATCGGAATTCAAAAAAACAGTAATATTTAGAAACTAGAAGCCTGCCTCTATTACGTGACGATCAAAAATAGTAAAAATTGTAAAAAATAACAAAATGGCGGACCACTGAAAAAAAATCATTTTTTCTTTGGTACAAAGTTAGGGAATTGTTGATAAAAAAAATAGAAGCAGGTCGAAAATTGAAAAAAACTGATCGTCAGGTAATAGAGGCGGGTTTTCCGAACAATAAATGCCCTTGCTCGTGTCAATTGGACGTATAGTTTTCCCTGTAGACTGTCAACGCGGTTGAAAAATGTCATTCTGAGGAAAACGCGTTCAAAGTTCCGCGTGGCTCAGTCGCGCGTTTGACACCGCTTCACGAAAAACACCATATCTCCGTCAATTTTGCGAATTTCTTCATAAAATTTGGAGAGAACATTCTTGAAACGTACGTCTTTCAGAAAATGTAAAAAGAAAAAATAAAAATTTTCAGATTTGAGACAGTGGTCTCCCCCCTTAACCAACGTACGTTACTATGTAACTGCAAACAGAAAACTTGTTATGTATTGTTTTTACAAAAATAGATAACTGACTTAGGTCACTAACATCTGTGCTTTCATCGAGACACATGGAAAAATAACGGCAGTCTTCCAGCAACATTTTTAATTTAATTTCAATTTGTGTACCAATTTCATTAATACGCAAAGTCTGTTATGATTAATACACTTTCTTGAAACATTCGACCGCATTTTTGTTTCCAAAAATTATGAAATCATCAATCTCGAGATTTGAAATACAAAACAGCATCGCAAATAGGATTTTCTTTTGTTTGCAGCCATTAACAGTAATAAACAGTCCGCCATTAGCGTCTTGGAAAGTCTTGTTCTTCGTCAATCTGTGAATTGTGATATTCTTATTTTGTCCGTGCCTTCTTATATTGTTGTTTTGTTAGTTTTCTTGCATAATTTCTATTTGTACCATGGCAGAAAACAAAATTGTTTCGATAAATCGATTATGCCAAAAAGCTTGGAAAACGGATATTATTTTCATTGAGTGTGAAGGAAAATCTGCGTGTTTACTCTGTAATAAAAGGCTTTCAACGAACAGGAAATCGAATTTATCTCGGCATTATAATACGTATCATGCAGAAACGTACAAAACGTATTCCCCACAACGTCGAGCAGAAATATTTACGGAGCTAAAGTTGCAATACAAAAATACGGTGGAAGTAAGTCCTTTTCAAACGCTCCAATCAAAAAGTCTCGCAGCTTCTTATTATGTGGCACTGGAGATTGCACGTTCCCAAAAGTGCTTCTCCGATGGAGAGTTAATAAAAAAATGTGCGATAGAAATGGCGAAAGCGTTCGGTAACGAAAATGCGGTCGAATGTTTTAAGAAAGTGCCTTTATCACAACAGACTGTTTCTTTGCGTGTTAATGAAATTGGTACACAAATTGAAATTAAATTAAAAATGTTGCTGGAAAACTGCCGTTATTTTTCCTTGTGTCTCGATGAAAGCACAGATGTTAGTGACATAAGTCAGTTATCTATTTTTGTAAAAACAATAGATAACAAGTTTTGTATTAGTGAGGAATTGTTAGCACTTGTACCACTTCGACAAACTACACGGGGAATAGACATATACAACGCAGTCCACGAACAAATTGTAAAATACGGAGGATTTACAAAGTGTAGTGCTATAGTTACCGATGGTGCGAAAGCCATGGTGGGTTCAAAGAAAGGATTAAAAGGGCACTTAAGAAATAATGGAGTTTCTTGTCCAACTTTTCACTGCATCATACATCAAGAGGCACTGTGCGGTAAAATATTAACATTGAATGCTACGATGCAATTTGTAACCAAAGTTACAAATTTAATTAGAGGAGGAAACAGGGCTCTCTCCCACCGCAAATTTAAAATTTTTTTGGAAGATGTAAATGCTGCGTACGGCGATTTGCAGTTACATAGTAACGTACGTTGGTTAAGCATGGGGAAATGTTTGGAGCGATTTTTTGCTTTGAGAAGGGATATCTTAAAGTTTTTAAAAAAGAAAACCAACACCGATAAAGATATTCTGAAAAAATTTAAAAACACTAAATTTTTATGTGAGCTCGCACTTTTAACAAATACGACATTTCATTTGAATACATTAAATTTGAAATTGCAGCAACAAGGCCAAAATATTTCTGATTTGATTGGGCACATAAACGGATTTCAAAACCAATTGCAACTGTATATATTAGAATTAAAGGCGTTGGAATTCCACCATTTTCCATCTTGCAATGAAATTGCTACTGAACGTCCTAATGCAAATTTTGTGAAATTAGTACCAATATTAATCGAAATACAGCAACAATTTAAAAAGCGCTTTACAGATTTGGATACAGTACTGAAAAATGAGCTTATAATTTTTAATAACCCAAAGGGATGTAAGATCGAAGACCAACAAATGTATTATCGAGTTGAATTGTGTAATCTGCAAGTAGATCCGTTCGTACTCGCCAGAAATGAATATGGACAAGAGTTTTTTAAATTATTACCAGAAGCAAAGTATCCGAAATTGGTGGATTTGGGTTTAAAAATTTCATCGATGTTTGGTTCTACGTACAGATGCGAAAGTGCGTTTTCCGTCATGAAAAATATAAAAAGTAAATATCGATCAAGATTAACGGACCATTCATTATCTTCGCTATTAAGGATAGCTATAACAAAAACTGATGCGGATATACCATCCCTTGTCAATAATATGACGCGGCCTCAATGTGCACGTTCACATTCACAGAGACGAGTAAAAGTAAGTATACACAGTTCGTATTGTCGTATTACTTATAATTATATGTAAACGTATAGCCGTGGCCGGCCGTAGCAATCGAATGTATTTATGTCTGTGTAGGGGCGGACGAATTCGACTGCGATCGTCAATGTTCAGTAGGTATGGAGGGGGCCGTTCAGCGTGGCCGCAAGGTGGAGGAGCCCCCGGCATGTCGTGAGTCGTCAGTTAGTCAACCCTGGTATATATCGTTGTATGTAATATATTTTTTAAAATTCTTTTTACGTCATTTTGAAATGCTAGTTTAAATTTTAATTTTTCCTACTATTTTTAAGTTATTATGAAATTTCCTATAAAAATTTGACACATTTGGTACTTTCGCCCTAAAGCACCCGACATGCTACCCAGCGACGTTACTGTGCCCTCGAAAAGAGGGTAGCAGAACTCGTCCCACCTTAACGGCCGTAGCAGCTAAGGCGCAGTGTTTGAGAGAGAACCGAAACATGTGTTTCAGAAGCAGATTTCCCCTACTTGGGAAGGCTTGTCCTATACGTAAGCGTCGACGCCATGGCCCCTACCAGTGCAACGACGCGCCGCACAGGCCCTTTTCGAGCACTTGAAAAGAGGGTCTATTGTTGTATGAGGTCTCGAGGACCGTGGAAGACAGTGAGAGACTAGCCATTTTTCTTATATGTACACCGTGTTCTGTTTACCTACCGGATTGAAGAAGTCAATGACATTTGTGTGTTTCTTTTAAAATATCGGAATTCAAATTGTGGCAAAAAATAGGATAAATCTATTCCTTTCTAGTGATGTATAATTTAATATTTTTTACATCTAGGGGAAGGTGGGGCAAGACGGGGTACCCCCGTATCTCGTGATACAAACGCACTAATCAAAATTGAGAATACGCGTTAAACGTGTCGTTACCGACACCGTCAGTGAGCAGCAAGTCAGTGAAACACGTGGACGTATGACAAAGATAGATCAGAATTTATAATTTATTGGGATTTCTTAACATCTTCCTTATTTTTAGCACCCGTGACAAAGATATGATAATATAGAAGATCTTCAGTATATGTATATGTTTCTGAGGCAGAATTTAGCTGGCTATAAGGCACGTGTGTCATTTTATCCTTTCGCAATATGTTTCGGGCAGTGTTCATATGATTGTAGCGAGATGAGAAGGGGCATGATAGAGGTACCTTCTATTTTCATTAACCCATCATGCCCCTCACACACCTAGAAATAAAAATCAAAGTTTCTCATTGTCCCAGGATGGTTAGAAACTACAAACGAAAGACGGACCGAGGAAAATGATATTTCTTTTCTATTAAATAGTCCAAAAGAACTGATTCCCGTCCCAATCACAAAGCAAAAGACTCGAATGTGGAGAAAACTGGAAACACCGCAATTATAACATCCTCATTTCTCCTGTGCTGATGTAGGAGACGAGGACGATGAAGTCATACATATGTGCCGCCTCTGTCAACCCAATAAATAATTAATTTATATACATTTACTTTATTTATATTGTTTTTTAATTGGCACCCCATCATGCCCCACCCGTGGGGCAAGACGGGGAGATAGGACTTTTTCTGAATTTTTTTATTTATTCCATTAAAACCTGTAAAGATTAGGTTGATTCATAGTTAAACTGAAAGACTTATTACCAAAGAATGGCTCAGACATAAAATTGATTAGTTGATTATGAAAACCTGTGTATTATTCATCATCAAACCTTAACTACCCCGTCTTGCCCCACCTTCCCCTATTAATTTGTTTTTTCTATTTTTTAACTCAATCGTGATAAAAAATTGGAAACTGTTTTTTGGTACTTTATTAGCGGTTTAAGTCACACGCTGGGGAAACGTTCGGTTTTCAAGTTATTATTTCTGCACTTTCCATAGTACCTATGTATTTATCAATTTTTTGTAGTTTTATTGAAATTTTTGACGTTATTTTTTTAAATAACCTCAAACTTTGTTATCAGTTGTAGTATTGTAATAATTTTATTATCGTTCCCCTGAGGGTTACAATCTCCCTATTCCTTCACCTTCGTACACTTTCCTTAATCTATCTTATTCTACTTAACCTAACTTAACCTACGTCTTAAACCTACTCCCGCTCGCTCGCACTCTCCCCCTCCCTCCCTCGCACGCCGCACGCTCCCCCTCCTCCGCTCCTTGGACCTCCGCTTCCGCACACTTCCCCATCCACTCACATTCCTTCATTCATCCCTACACTCTCCCCCCCCCCACACAAATCTCTTTTTTCTTCCAGCCTCTTCATCCACTCCTCCCCCTCCCCATCATCCCCCAGAACCTCTACCATCGCATTCTGCCAACCCCTCTCCACCCCCCACCCTGTACAAACCTCCCACACATGTTCCCATGATTCCTCTCCTTGTCCACACACTCTACATCTTCTTTTCTCCTCCTTCTCCCAATATCTCCCGCCCCTCATCTCATTCCCTAACCTAAACCTTGCTACCCTCCTCCACCTATCTTCCCCCCATCCTTTCTTCATGTACCCCGGTACACCCATTCCTTTCACCCTCCCATACCATTTATTATATATCCCCTCCCCTATTTTCCTCCACCTCTCCTCTTACTGCGCCCTTCTCTCCCTCTCCACCAACTCCTCCCCTCTTAATTCCCCTTTTTCCCTCACCCTTTCCACCTCCTCAACCGTCCACCCTTTGTCCTTATAAAACTGCTCCCTCTCTTCCTCCCATCCCTCCAGCACCTTTCCCCTCCTCATCCTCCTCTTCATCTCCTCCCAACATTCTCTCGCCAACTCCCCCCCATTTTCCTTCCTCCAACTTTCTCTCATATCCCCATGCCCTCATCCCTGCCCCTCCTTTCATCATCCCCCTCTGCAATTCCTCCCTAACCAAGTATCCCGGGGTACTACAATCCACTCCCAACACCCACTTCAAATATCTTTCGTGCTGTTATCAGTTGTATATTAACTCAAATTTTTATGAACTTGCTTAATAATATTCAGCATTTTCAACGCGAAAAATGGAATGTTGCATTTTCACCCTATTTCTTGGGATTCAGGCCCACTGTACGATATAGAATACAAGTGATTACTCCATTATTAGCAACTATTGTCAAATCTTGTTTTCGCAGTTGCAAGGACAAATATATATTGATTATACAAGTTCGCGGAAGGTAACTAAAAAGTCGAAAATACTGATATTTTTTCAATGGGTTTCTTATAGAAAAATAAATGTATATAACGAATTATTTGCTATTATTTTGCAGAATCGATACTAACTATTTCTGACCCCTTTAACTTTACTTTAACAAACATTGAAAGAAATCACTTAAAATTTTGCATAAAACAACAAATTTGACATGTGTTTACACGCAGATCAGATGTAGCCGTCATGATATTGTTACCTTTTTTTACAAGAGCTCATATTATTAGTTTACAAGAAATATATAAAAAAAAAACATAATTCCATAAGTTATGAATTCTGACTTCTTTCCTTATTTCTGGATAATCGGTCCGAATGTGAGATGGATTGCAGAGCGGCTAGAGTCGCTAGACTGCTTCTGGAGCAGTAGAGCGGCAGCCGCTGTGCGACTAGGAGATTCTGCTGTTACGACGGAAAACAGACACTCGTGGCATTGTGTTGTGTCTCGAGTAGCCTAGGCTGTTCATGAACCAAACGCGCATAGGCTATAGCAATCCTGGCGCGGCCGCAGCAGTCGCAGCCGCCCATAGGTGTTGGGATGAATGCTTTTCCATTGTACCAGTCATTGCGCCAGCGGCTGTAGCCGCCGCGCCGGTCGCAGTCGCTGGCGGCTGTAGCCGCTGATTGGAACGGCCACCTTTAGGAGCCCGCTGCCAGCCCCGTTCGTTGAGCTGCTAACGAGTAGATACTGTAATGCGGTCAATATAATTATACGTATGTATGTATTTATTAATATTGACGAAAGATATAGTTATTATTCATTTAATATTATTTTCATTACAAGATGATAAAATAGTCAAAGCAATACGCAAATTTAATATATGTACTATTCCCACAACCAAAGTATTAATAGCTGGACAATCATATAAAGTTATGAATGCTATATTTCATAGTGGTTCATGTATTGAGGATGGCCATTACACCAGTATATGTAAAGAAGAAGGAATGACTAGTAGTTGGATTGAAGCTGATGACGTGCAAATTAAAAAAAAAGGCAATGGCCCAAAGGGGCTAAACATCTTTATATTTTGTTCTTACAAAAAATTGATAATAAATAAAAATAAGCCAACAAAAATTACCACGCTATGAAATAGCTGAAAGAAGAATGTTGCCATTTGGGCTCCATATCAATCATCAATCAAACAATCAAAACTACACAGTACGATATTGTCGTAAATTAATATATCAGTAAACACTACAAAATGTGTGAAATCCCCACAAAATTACCTTTTCACAAAAAGGTACAAAAAGAGCGCCAAGTATGTAATCGCATAAAAAAAACTCACTTTTAAAAACATTTTCGTAAATTAATATCCCATCAAAAAGAATCCCATTTAAAACATTTTCTTAAATTAATATCCCATCAAAAAGAATCCCATTTAAAAACATTGTCGTAAATTAATATCCCCACAAAAAAACTTCGAAAAAGTAAAAAAATACGTCAAGTAGGGGAGAGGTGCTATAAAAGGGACACTTTTGTTTAGCGTCCATTTCTGACAATATCGTTATAGGTATTTAAAAAACAATTACACCATAAGAAAGCGCGTTTATTTCCCTTCAATAAAAGTATATTGCAAACTCATCAATTGTAATAGAAATTAACAAAATCTTCGATTTACAAAAAAGTGTGAAATGTCCCTTTTACGACTAGGTGTTTTTAAAAGGGACAGTATCAGTCATGAAAGGGACACGTTAATAAAAATAAACTTATTAAGTATTACAAATATAATTCTAAATCTTAATGATACAAAACAACGAAATGTACGAAAAAATTAACTCTTTGTAGAATAAATCATCAATATTTTATTATTAGTGACACATGGAACAGAAAAAATTGATTGTGCCTTGTAAAAGTGTAAACAGTATAAAAAGTGTAACAAGGAACACTAATAATACATATAGTGTCCAGCAGTACATGTGTATGAGAGGGACAGCCATGAAACGGTTGTCCCATTTAAGACTTGGTATGCTGTCCCTTTTACGAATTTACGCGAGTTTAATATAAAATAACCGCAAAACAAAGAAAACAATTAATTAAGCTTACCTGTTAAGCGATTTCGTTTCAGTTGAATACAGGCTATTTTAATGATATAACACTTTAACACTTTGTATATACCTTGATCTCATGAAAACATGAAAATCACAAAAAATAGAAGATAATAATAATTACAAAATTAAAAAAAGATGTGAAATCAAAATGAGCTGCTAGTACATAAAGATACTTTCCAACTGCGCTTTAGATGACACAACTACATATGCACAGCTAAAATTCCATTACTCATAATGGCTATTTATACAAAGAAAAAATGTATTAAATAATAATATGCAGATATGCAGATATATTTTTATACAAATAAATATTTTAATACGAATAAATATTTGATTCAAAATACTTGGCGCTGCGCCCCGAATTGGTGTTGCTAAACTCAATAAATATGTATAAATTGCATTAATCCTTTTCTTTCTTTCTTGTACGTGTATGCGTGTGTGCGTGCGTGTGCATATGCTACGTATGGCATTGGAATTAAATATATGTAGAATAAATCTGACTGCGTTTCTAATATGTGTATGTATATGTTTTTTATATTGTAATGGAGTTGTAAATTATTAATACTAAGGTAATTAACATTTTTTCGGTTGCGCAGCGCCAAGTATTTTGAATCAAATATTTATTCGTATTAAAATATTTATTTGTATAAAAATATATCTGCATATTATTATTTAATACATTTTTTCTTTGTATAAATAGCCATTATGAGTAATGGAATTTTAGCTGTGCATATGTAGTTGTGTCATCTAAAGCGCAGTTGGAAAGCATCTTTATGTACTGGCAGCTCATTTTGATTTCACATCTTTTTTTAATTTTGTAATTATTATATTATCTTCTATATTTTGTGATTTTCATGTTTTCATGTACTTGGCGTATTTTTTTACTTTTTCGAAGTTTTTTTTGTGGGGATCTCACTTCTTTTTACAAAGATTATTATTATCATCTATTTTTTGTGATTTGTATATTTTCTTTTTTTTTGTGATTTATTATTATTATCTTATATTTTTTGTGATTTATATGATTTCATGTACTTGGCGTATTTTTTTACTTTTTTGAAGTTTTTTATGGGGATCTCACTTCTTTTTACAAAGATAATTTGCATAGGGAATGACTTCAGATAATTTTTAATTATAGCTTACATATTATCACGGGACCGAATTAAGGATAAATTTTACTAAGTTCAACAACTACGAAAAGAAACCATGTGCACCGCATTGCCGATCTATATGTATTATGTGTATAATACTTTGTGTACAATACATGGTGCGCGAAGCAGCTTATGGCGCTGAACGTCTTTAACATTGAAGTGTAATAACAACCACAATTAACACCTTTCGAAGAAAAATATGTATGCATCTTTAGCATTTCGTGGCCAAGCTTTTTTTTCTACTCGTAAATCATCAACGGATACCCACGTTGTGCCCTTACCCCTTACCATAGTCGTGTAATGACCATCGGCAATATTTTTACCGTGGTGGAAAATCGCTGTCTTAAGTTTATAACAGTGATCTCTCATTTGTATTTTAGTAGTAGGTATCGCTTTGATGGAGAAATTTTCCACTTTCGTTGTTCCACTACTATCGTGATCAAACAAATGTAATTTTGCAATAAAAATTTGTTTGGAAGCAGTTATATCGACTTTCTTCATTGTGTTTGAATTTGAATTATCACAATTATTGCAGGTATCTTTCAAATTTTTCCATCCTGTGAAATTGTATTTTATTATATCTTGAAATTCGAATGGTTTACTTTTTAACATCTTGGGTAGTGCAAGATCTACCACACAATTTGTACTGATAGTAGTACTTGTGTAATTACAACTTAAACATCTTAATACCGTGGTAATTTCGTGTTGTACTGCATTCTTAATAAGAATCTCATGATCACAAAGAGAGGTAATAAACTCAGCTGCATCATGTAGCTGATTGTAAACGTATTTTTCTCCTGCGAATTGCCGTAATGATATTATGTTTGGATTTTGATCCGATTTATATTGGTCCATAAAGACTTTTATAATATGATCGGCTTTTTCAGTCGACAATAAGTTTTCTCTTATGGATGAACAATATAATACGCATTGGATTGTGGTATTCGCATAACAAGACACACCATCAGAATTCGGGAGACCTCTTACGCAGTATTGAGTGGTATCCACGATGTGATCATCAGTATTCTGACATTCGGATACATTATAATTAGGTACTGCCCAAACAGCATCACGAACTTTGAGAACGCGGTTTTTAGAAATTGAAATAGTCATAAGATCAGAAATATTTTCAACAAACAAATATTTTCGCAATCTATTATACTCTATTATAGCCGATTCTTGTGCCTTTACGGAAGATGGATCATAATTGATAAGATGCAGTCCTTGTAATGTGGTCACCCGTGTAACGTTCCGCTACGAACCGCCCTACATTTTTTCTATACTTCTTATAATAATTATTAATTTCATCATTTATTCTACTCCTTATTTTAACTAGCACTAAGTATATTGTAAATATTCGCGAACGACTTCCATACCGCAACGAATCTAGTAACGCGCAACGCATGCGCATACCCGCGTATTCAAACAAGCAGACTCAGTGCCGCGCGTAAGGACGCATGCGCACACCGTACGGCTAACCGGACGCCGAATAAACTAAGCGTAGTCCGCGAGTGGCGCGAACAGGATGCTAATTATCATTGGCGCGTAATATTCGCACAGCCAGCGATTGGCGGGCTGAGTACGCCGAACTGGTATAAATACCAGGTCGTCGGCAGCAGTAATCAGACTTGGCTCTGAAGAGTCTGCGCTTAGCGTTCGTGCTGATCGGACGTGTCCTTTGCCGCTTGCATTTAAAAATTTACTTTTTGCCATATTACTCCTGCTTACGTTGTGCCTGTTTACACCTCGGCTACCGCGTTGTCCTCTCCCAGGATTATTATTAGGTCCAGGCGCTCGTCTGGTAGATGAAGTGCCTGTTTTAAGGACTCGCACTCACTTGTTGCCAGCTTAGGAAGAAACCTCCCACTTAGGAGACTAAATAAGGATTCAAAATCGTCTAGTGCTCTGGTGGTGCCGAGGCCCGGAGTGGCCTCTGGCCTCGTTCTTAAACGAAAACGGATTAATCCGACTCCCAAATTGACAGTTGATGGATCTAACATGAGCCCTACAAATCCTGCAAACTCCGGAGCCGCTGGGCCTAGTGGCCAACCTGTGAAACGCAAATCCTCGACCGTAACCTTAAAAAATACTCCTGTAGAGGTTATAAATAATCCCTTGCAAATTATTGATAGCGGCATGGACTTGGAAGCCTTGCCAAACGTAAACGTGGAGAATCGCTTTGGAGTACTAAGCTCCTTTATGAACAATTCCGAGAAAAATTCTCTGAAAAGACCAAATGTTTCTTACACAAGTAGGAGTCACGACACCGATAACACTCCAACTTCCCAACCTACTGCTGGAGTGGCGTCATCCTCCGTAAAGCCCCCGCCTATATACGTGCAAAATTTTGATGGAGATCTTGTTAAACTATCGGCCTCACTCAAAGCTGATTATGGAGAGGGCTTTAAAATGAAATTTCTGGGCAATAGGGTTAAAATCCAGCTGACGAGGGTCGAGGATTTTCATGATCTAAAGGAAAAACTGTTTGGGGGTAATAAGGCTTTCCACACCTTTACTTTGAACGCACAAAAATCACTTGTAGTTGTTCTGAAGGGTCTCTCTACGGTTCCCTCTGAAACTATAGTTGCCGAGATAAGGGCTCAGGGTCTAAATCCGGTGTCCTGTAGTCCTCTTGTACCTGAGGGCAAAAGGAAATCGCCATATTGTACATATAAGGTGGTCTTCCCACAGGGCACATCTTTCAACACGGTGACAAAGATTGGACACGTTTTTTATACTAGAGTGTATTGGGAGAAGTTTCAATCCTTGAAGCCTTACACACAGTGTTATCGATGTCAGTCTTTTGGGCATTCGTCCTCTAACTGCAATCACCCGCCTCGCTGCGTAAAGTGTGCTGGGGCACATCAAACGAGAGATTGTGTAAAACCTGCTGGACAGGCTCCCAGTTGTGCAAATTGCTCGGGAGATCATACAGCAAATTATTCTCAGTGCCCTGCTCTTGCCAAGTTTCTTGATGCTAGGTGTAGACAGGCCAAGATTCCGGATTTACCTCGAACCAGCGACACAAATAACAACCTCACACCATTTTTCTCAAAGGCAGGAATGGTATCATCGGTCCCCACAGCGCAAAGAGGAACTAAGACCTCCTATCGTGACGCTCTGATCTCTGGTCATGACATAGGTTTCCCTATTAAAGAGGCTGCTCCGTGTTCGGATCCTTCTCCTGCTGCTCCTCTTGACGTAGACGCTGTTATGGAAACTCTTAATGTTTGCAAGGAAATCGGTAGAATCTGCGATGCTGGGCAAATCCTGAAAGCTGCAAGACTGCTATTGTCCAAATTAAAGAGCTGTACCTCAAAAACGCAGCAACTTGCTGCCTTCCTTGAAGTTGCTCAGTCGCTCGATTAAATGGCTCCGTTCCCGAATTTTATGCTATGGAACGCTGGCTCAGTAGCCAGCAAAATTAGTGAACTTCGAATGGTCCTGCAGAATAGAGAGATACACATTGCTCTCATCACGGAAACTTGGCTCTCCACTGGAGACGATTTCTTTATTCCTGGTTATAGCGTCGTGCGTGCCGACCGGGTCTCGGGAAAAGGAGGGGGAGCTGCGATTATTATCCACGACTCCATCCCGTTTGTGCTGGTCCGTTGTTCTCAGGCAACCTTGTACGAGTCGGCCTTCGTCAAGATTTTCAACCCTTCCCTTTTTATTGGAGTGGTGTACAACCCCCCCAGAAATAATCTGTCTGCCTCGGATTGGGATGTAATTACAGGAATCGGAGCACCTTTGGTTGTGGGTGGTGACTTCAACGCTCGCCACCGCTCATGGAATAACTGCACTAATAATAGGAGTGGGAACGCCCTCTACCAGCACGCCCTGGGAGGCACCTATAGGGTTGTTCACCCGGATGATCACACTTTTTGTGGCAACCCTGGATGCAAACCGTCCGTCCTGGACATATTCCTTATAAACTCTCACAAGGACTTTGTATGTGAGACCACCGACGATTTTAACACCCGCCACAGACCGGTGGTTCTAAGGGCTGCTAAGGACGCTATGCACCCTCCTGGTTGGGTGCGAGTCACAGACTGGGAGACGTACGGCAGGATTTCTGGTGACTTCGGATTAAGGTCCTCTTTCTCTGATCAGCAGGACATTGACTGCTGTGTACAGAAACTCAGTTCTTTCTTGAGGGGAGGCCTGAGGAGATCTTCTTCTTACGTCCCGTCGAAGAGTGTCAAGGATTTCTCTCTCGATGCCCAGCTCTCATCTTATATCAAGCAAAGGCGCGGGGCTAGACGTGCTTGGCAGCGAACCGAATTACAGTATTTTTGCCACATAGCAAAATGCCTTACCACTGAAATAAACTGTAGACTTCGGAAGTTACGTAGGGCTGTGTGGAGCGATCGCCTGAGGGCCCTCAAAAAAGCGGACCCTACTTTTTGGTCCAGTTATAAACAACTGACTCGTTCGGTGACGGTCATTCCGCCACTTGACGTGGGTGGAGCAATCTTAACCGCTAATGGTGAGAAGGCTGAGGCATTTGCGGAAGCATTCGCTGAGGTCCATAGTAGAGTCTCGGGGCTGCCGTCACCACATACATCATTGGTTGACAATTTTGTGCTTAAATTAGACGAATACGCCTGCCCTTCTCCTTTGGCGGAGTGCAATATTACGCTGGGACAGGTCAGGGAAGCCATAGTGTTAAGGAAATTCTGCAGTCTAACGCCATCTCTTAGACCCACCGCTAATTAGGCAATGGCAGCGGCGCGCTGACTCATGTGGAGCGTCGATCACGGCCCCTTCCATCGACTTACGATCGATGGAGGGGGGACTCTCTTCTTCCTTCCAGGAAATCGGGCCGATTTCCTGGAGGGCGTTCTCTGTTCGCGACTACGAGACGAATTAGACGGGCCGTCTACTAGTCGCAATTTTGTTACGCTTGCTAAAACGCTTCGGTTTGTTCGCTTTGCTTGCACGGAATCGGGCCGATTCCACGTGCATCGTTTGCTTAAGGAAATCCTACAGCGTAGGACGCGACTAACTCTATAATTACAGTCCATTAGATTAATTCAACCAGTTTTATTGTAAATATTGTATATAGACATATATATAGAGATTATAATTACTACTTAGAACTTAACAATTATCTCGTGAGTGTCCTATCGTTCCCACGTGCGCTATAAAGGTAACTTTGCTAACATTTTTGGTCCTTCGAGCCGGATCAGCGCCTTTGGTGATTCTGGAACGTTCGAGATTCCTCGCGAGTGTTGTGATTAACCGTCGTGCGTGACCTCTGAAACAATGAGCCATATTATAAAGAACCAACGAGAGCTAAAAGGGAGAATCACGCGCACGTTTGAAAATCTAAAAAAACTGGGAGCCAACAACCTAAGTAAGGGAAATATAACGTCGCGACTGGAGGCTCTTCGTAAAAATTGGTCCAAATTCGAAGCCCAGCACGACGCGCTAGCTGCTATGGCCGATGAACCGCGCATCAAGGACGATCCGTACTTTACGGAAATTGTACTCGAGACGGTAGAGGAGACGTTCCTTATACAAGAGGCTCAATTATTGGACAAACTAGATGAGCTCGACAAAAGGGAAAAGGCGTTAGCTCGCACACTAGAGCGTGTGTCCTCGGAAGCGGGAGGCGGGCGCACGAAAACCTCGCTTCCCAAGATCCCACTGCCGACCTTCGACGGCCAACACAAGAGCTGGCCATCTTTTCAAGGTTTGTTCAAAGCCCTCGTAATTCAAAACACCACGCTAACCAATGCTGAGCGTCTACATTACCTACGAGGCGCTCTTACCGGTGATGCTGAAAAACTCCTACGGAATATGCCCATGCGTGAGGAAAATTTTGAAGCCGCATGGAAGCTACTGGAAGGCCGCTACGATAACCAGCGGTTATCGGTCAAGGCTATAATGTCGGATCTCTTCAACTTACCCACGCTTACACGAGAGTCAGGGCCTGACCTCAAGAACGTCTATTACACCCTGTGCAACGTCGTCGAGGGTCTCGCGACACTGAAGAGGCCCTTCGACGCCACCGGTGATTGGCTCGTCCACTTGGTTGCGGGTCGGCTGGACCCCCAATCCTGTCGAGAGTGGGAGACCAGCATCGCCAAGACGACGACACCGCCGACCTTCACGGAGATGCGGAAGTTCCTGGAGGCGCGTATCAACACCGTTGAAGCACTGGAGGAGAGCAGCAAGGGCCCGGCCGCGCGGCCTCCTCGATCGACGCACACCGCGTAATCGGCAACGCTGCTGGCCGTTCCTGCTCGCCGTTCGACAACATCCTGCGGTCCCGTCGGCTACTTGCTGACGACGAGACCACTGCAATGCTGAGGCAGCGGACTCACGGGAATTTTGCCATCCCTTCAGGCCCGCTGCAAAGGGAACACGGCCCAAGGAATAATTTGCTTCACACCGCTAATAACCTCGCGTAGAATTTAAGTGTTTGTTTGTATAGTTTTCTTACCTGTTCAAGTTAGCAGGGACCTTCACTGGGGTCATCCTCAACTGTCAACAGGACCGCTACTTCGAGGCACGGCTGAGGACCATTGGGGCACACAAGATCACATGCTACTTCGTGCGCTTGCTTACGGTCTCGTGTCTCGGTTGCTTTCGGCGCGTAATGCTTACGCGAATGCTTCGGTCACCACCGCGTGCTCGTTTGTGACCAGGACTGTGTTGGCTCGCTTAGTTGCTGTCGCGAGTTAACCCTGGATTGCCGCTGCTCGCGTGCGTTTGTTGCCGCGAGATAAACTGCCTCAACGCTGCTGCGTTGAGCGACGCCTCCACATGGGACTGACGACGCCATTGCCACGTTATCGGAATACGCTATCCCCCCTCCCAAACGACAATTAAGTAGACTCATTCATCGGACGATGAATGGTGGGGAGGAAATGTTAAGGAAATTCTGCAGTCTAACGCCATCTCTTAGACCCACCGCTAATTAGGCAATGGCAGCGGCGCGCTGACTCATGTGGAGCGTCGATCACGGCCCCTTCCATCGACTTACGATCGATGGAGGGGGGACTCTCTTCTTCCTTCCAGGAAATCGGGCCGATTTCCTGGAGGGCGTTCTCTGTTCGCGACTACGAGACGAATTAGACGGGCCGTCTACTAGTCGCAATTTTGTTACGCTTGCTAAAACGCTTCGGTTTGTTCGCTTTGCTTGCACGGAATCGGGCCGATTCCACGTGCATCGTTTGCTTAAGGAAATCCTACAGCGTAGGACGCGACTAACTCTATAATTACAGTCCATTAGATTAATTCAACCAGTTTTATTGTAAATATTGTATATAGACATATATATAGAGATTATAATTACTACTTAGAACTTAACAATTATCTCGTGAGTGTCCTATCGTTCCCACGTGCGCTATAAAGGTAACTTTGCTAACACATAGAAAGACTGCAAATAAAGAAGGCGTCTGGTGGCGACGGAGTTTCTGCTAAAATGCTGAAGTCCGCCTCCAGTAAGGTGTGGTTGCAGCTGTACTATATTTTCAGGGCATCGCTAATGCAGTCGTACTTTCCTGCAGCGTGGATGGTGGCTAGGGTCTCTCCGATCCCAAAACCTGGAAAGCCTAGATCTGGTGTTGACGGGTATAGGCCTATCAGTCTTCTTCCGGTAATGGGCAAGGTCTTCGAGAGATGCATTCACGTCCTCATGATGGAGCATCTTGAGAAAAGTGGTTTTCTTCTTAATCATCAGTTTGGATTCCGCCCTGGCCACTCGACGGTTCATCAGCTTGTTAGGGTTGCTCAGCTAGTGGCTCATGAGCTGAATGTAAATAGATCTGCTGCCATGGTCTTGCTTGATCTATCTAGGGCCTTTGACTCTGTTTGGCACGAGGCTCTTCTATACAAGTTGGACGGGGCTGGTTTCCCATGGGTCCTGATCAAGCTGATCAGATCTTACTTGGCTGACCGCTTCATCTACGTGGTAGTGAGGGGAGTCAGTTCCGCCAGACACACTGTGTCCGCTGGGGTCCCACAGGGCTCAATACTTGGCCGTCTGTTATTTAACATCTTCATCAACGACTTACCCATCGTTCACGACTGTTTTCTGGCATTATATGCTGACGATACGTCAATTCCTCAATGCTTCCTCCTGGCAAGTCAAGACGCTGGTGTTGAGGTTGCAGTCGTACCTGGACAAAATAATCGGGCATTTTAAGGATTGGAAGCTCACGGTCAATCCAGCAAAAACGCAAGCCATATTTTTTGACCGTCGGAGGTCTGCCCCGAGTGGCCTGAAGCTGAGTGTTGATGGTGTAGACATCTCTTGGTTGAGTGAGGTTAGGTACCTGGGACTGGTGTTTGACAAGGGCCTAACGATGGGTCCGGCTGTCATGGATAGGGTCCAAAAGATGAGGAACGCTCTGGCAGCTATAACCCCATATCTGCGTCCGTCTTCTTTTCTCTGCCGAAAGCTCCGGCTGACCATATATAAGGTCTGTTTGAGGCCAGTTTTGGCGTATGGAGTGCAGGTGTGGGCTTGTGCGGCTAAAACTACACTTGCCGTGGCTGGTATTACACAGAGTCGGGCATTAAAGATTATTCTTGGGAGGCCTATGCGGTATCCCACCAAGGATTTGAATGAGGAGGCTGGTGTTGAATCGTTCTTAGATTATGCCAGAGACTTGGTCTCTGCCTACTCGGTAGCGGAGCATAAAAACCCGCTGGTCAGGCTCACTGGTACGTTTGATAGGAACCGTATCCCGTACAGGGTGAAGATATAGTTTCCACTCTCCTTTCGGGAATAACCCTCCCACTGTGTTTTTCTGCCCTATATGTTTTTCTGGGATGGCATGTTTTTTCATGATGTTGCGCTTTATCGGGCTGCATGGCTTGATTTGCATGGCTGCCATCTTATTTGGGTCCCGCCCCGTATTTGATACCTGGAATAGCACTTTTATGTTTTTGTTTATGTTGGGTTTTTTGAAAATTTTTTCCCATTTTTATTTATATTATTTAAATCCCGCATGTTGGTAACCCCAATCATATTTTTAAAACTGTTGGTAAGGGGGCTACAGCTCTCAGGAACAACAAAAAAGGACTTATGATAAAAAAAAAAAGCAGTAATCAGACTTGGTTCTACTACCGAACCACCAAGCAGTAGGTCGCTTTAACTAGCCCCTCAGTCTTGCAACGAGTATTCTTTAAACTTCCTCCCTTCCGAGGTCGCTTTCGCTAGCCCCTCAACCTCCTGTCCGAGGTCGCTTTCGCTAGCCCCTCAAAATCCTTCGAGGTCGCTTTCACTAGCCCCTCAGATTTCCTTCACGTGTCAAATTTCACTAAGCCTTCTAAATCTAAAGCGTGGGCCAGCTAATAGGCACCAGAAGAAATCCTCTTATCGACATAGCGTCACTATCAAATTCAAACTCACTAGATCGACAAATAGTCGTTCTCTTTATCATCGACTTAGCGTCGTGATCAAATTCAAACTCACTAAATCGACAAATAGTCGTTCTCTATATCATCGACATAGCGTCTTAATCAAATTCAATTACTAAATCGACAAATAGTCAATCTCTGTATTACCGACTCAGCGTTTCATCTATAAATCTATATCTATAATTACCGACCTAGGGTTAAGTTCTAACTATTAAGCGAACAATACGTCGTTACGTATCTTATATTAATTATAATTATTCATACGACTTCGTGTCGCAACTTATTTTTTAATAAACCTTGTTATTATTTACTAAGAGAAGGACTCTTGGATCGTGAAATTCATTTCTTAATCGCACGTCACCCGAACCTATCCCACAAATTCACGGGTAACCGCTCTATTCGTGGATAACCTGTAAGGAACGGCAACGTCTCGTTCGAGAACGTTACACCCGTGAAAGAGCAACGTAAATTTGTCCGCAAGTAAATATTGAATTACCTGATTCTATGACACCATTCTGCAAGCTTAGTCCTTGACTTTTGTGAATAGTTATACCATAGCTAAGGCAAATCGGAAATTGTTTTCTAATAACAAACGCTCCATTCATTACTTCAAATTTAACACTTACCGGTTCTATCATATGTTCTTGCCCCGTGGGTAATATAATTTTCAATTTTTCAACGTCATTATTAACACCTCGTGTAACAGAAACAAGTTTAGCAATGGTACCGTTGACAAGACCTTGTGTAACATCAATATTTCTTCTAATCATGATTTGCACTCCTGTTTTAACAATTACGACTCTTGCAAGTCCCGCCGTTCGGGAGCTATCATCGTCATTATTGCTCACTACCTTTGACACCCTTTTTTTTCAAATACGGTGCACAATTCGTTGTATCATGAGCAATCAAATGGATTTCTTCGGATGGAAATCGACTCAGCATTGCAGCGTTCAAAACATCACACTGAACACATGTGGGAAGTAAACACACCGTATTAGATCCTACATTAAGCATGTAATCACTTAATTCCTTTAACCGGTCATTACAATTTGTCGCTTTGAAATTTAATTTCCTCGATTCTAAAAGCTTTGCATCCGAAGCGGTCACTACTCCAGTGCGAATTCTCGACAAGATCTTTTTGTAAATATTATCACCCTGCTGTCGCATGTTTATTGTCAATTCATCATAGGTAAACAAGTCAGACCATAAATTATAAGAAGCTAATGCTCCAACATTTTTCTCCATACTCTTATTGCATAATTGTATAAAAGCAGGTGCTTCGTGAACAGGAGGAAGTTGTAGTAGGGGAAAGTAGGGCATAACCGGGTACCTAATGTATTTTTCCTGCTAGCATAAAGTCAGACGGCAAAATAAACTTTGGACACCGCTAGAAATCATAATTGGACCTTACAGAATCAGAAAATGAGAATTCTTATATGAATGCAAATACCCGGTTTTACCCCATAGGTGTGGGTAATACCGGGTACCTATTAAGATATTGATGCTGACGTTCTCATTACTGCTACGAAAAAAACTCATACCACCTTTTTCGTAGAGAATTTCCTAAGCTACAAATTGTATAATAACCGTTTCTGTCGCAAAGCTGCTATATAACTAGATATTCGCGAAAAACACTTGTTTTTTTTCAACCCTCTGTAAAATTTTTAGCGGCGGTCGGATTGATGGGGACTTTTGACATACTGTTTAAAACAATCAAATAAAGGCCCATACCAAAATTTAGCTTGATGGGATTTATTCCGAAAACGGATCCTAATGTCACTGGACTAATACATAGAACCTGGTTTTGCCCCATAATCAAATACCCGGTTTTGCCCCAAATGAGGTAGTTTACTAAACATTAAATATTTACACTTCAACATGCGATAAAGAACCGGGTAAAACGGCAAAATACTGTGAAAAGTCTACAGAATACAATGCAGTACTTACCGTAATCGATTCTTTAAATCCAAGTGGTATAAAAAAGGCAATTCACCGACGCAACGCTGGAACTTTTCAACTCGAAATTTTTAAACTTCTCTAAATGAAAAACTACGACGGTCTTTGCTCTACGATTGATCTCATTCCGTCGTGAGGTCTACCCGAGTGTAACACCATACGTTGGCTGCATATCGCACGTCTTGTCTTAGAGAAACAGTGGTACCCGGTCTGACCCGCGTACCCGGTTATGCCCCACTTTCCCCTAAGTCACCAAATAGCAGAATAGGTATTTTTCCGAACCAACCATCATCGGAATATGCAGTATCAAATATTTCTGAAAGTCGTAGATGTATGTACAGGAATGTTACGTTAAAAACCATCAAAATTTCATCGATGATTAGTAAAGCAACATTTTTGAGTTGGTCTCGTACAATTTGAAGGGCTGCATCGCTAAGTTGCCTATACTGGGCTGTATGCCCATGTTCGACGGGCAATTGAAATAATCGGTGGATGGTAAGACCTTCGATATTAAAAGCTGCGATTCCAGTAGGAGCAGTTACTGCTGTGTCCTTTCCGATACTCTGCTTGATCCACTGTCTGATAATGATAATAATACTTTATTGTTTCCCCGTGGGGTTTACAATTCTTGTCCCTTATAACTCGCTTACATCTAACCTTATCTCTATGCGCCTTACATACTACCCTCTCCCGTCTCTCCGTACGCCTGCTCCCCCGCTTGCTCTCCCGCTCGCTCCCCCGCTCTCCTTCCTTCTCTCCCGCTCTCCCCACCCCCGCCACGTATGCCCCTCCTTCCCCCACCATCCCTAACCTCTGACCCCCGCTTCCGCTCGCTTCCAGCCTCTCCCAATCCTTGCTCTTCCATTCTTCCATTTTCACCCCTCTCTTTTCTTCTATCCTCCTTAGCCATTGCTCTCCACTTCCCTCATCACACAATACCTCCCTTACCACATCCTGCCATCCCCTTTCCTTCCCCCATTCTGAGCACACCTCCCACACGTGCTCCCACGTCTCCTCCCCCCATCCACACACCCTACATTTCCTCTCCTCCTCCTCCCTCCAATACCTCCCTCCTCTCATCTCATTCCCTAACCTATACCTTGCCATTCTTCTCCACCTATTCTCCTCCCACCCCTTCTTCAAATATCCCGGCACCCCCACTCCCTTTATCCTTCCGTACCACCCATTATATTTCGAAACCTTTATCTTTTCCCATCTCTCTACCTCCTCTAACCTCCTTCCCCTGCACACCAGCTCCTCTCCCCTCAATTCTCCCCTCCCCCTGACCTTTTCCACTCCCTCCACCGTCCATCCTCTTTCCTCAAAGAATTCCTTTCTTTCCTCCTCCCAACCCCCCAACACCTTTCCCCTTCTTGCCCTACCTTTTAGCTCCTCCCAGCATTCCCTCGCCAACTCCCCCCCCTGCCCCTCCTCTAACTTCCTCTCATATGTCCACGCCCTCATCCCCGCCCTTCCCTTCATCATACCCCTCTGTAGCTCCTCCCTCACCAAATAACCCGGAGTGCACCAATCTACCCCCAGTACCCATCTCAAAAACCTCTCCTGCAACCTCTCCACCCCTCTCCTCTCTTTCCACCCCCATATCTCCACCCCATACCCCATCGTAGCCCACACCAGTCTATCGAAAAGCCATACCCTTTTCCCCCAATCCTTCCCAAACTTCCTCTTCCCAATACCCCATACCTGCCCCATCACCGCCGCTGCTTTCTTCACCCTATCCCTCACCTGCGCCTCCTGCCCCCCATTCGCCATCAATGTGTATCCCAGGTATTTGAACTCTTTCACCTCCTCCACCTCTTTTCCCTTCCATCTCCATACCACCTTTTTCCACCTCCCTCCCCCCTACTACATCGCATCACCTTTGACTTATCCACATTGAGTTGCAGCCCCTTCCCATCCATATACCTCTCCAGCCTCGCCATCATCCCCTTCATCCCCTCTTCATCCTCAGCCACCACCGCCACATCATCTGCATACGCAAGTGTGTAAACCTTTTTACCCCCTAACCTCACCCCTCCCCATTCACCCTTTTCCATTTCCTCATCCAAATCCGCCAGAAGCAATGTGAATAAGCTAGGGCTCAGTGGGCAGCCCTGCCTTACTCCTCTAGCTGTCCAAAAAGCCCTCCCCATCTCGTCCCCTACCTTTACCCTACATACCGTTTCCTTCAGCACCTCCTCACATCTCTCTACTATCCCCTCCCTCACACCTCTCCTCCTCATTGCCCTTATTAACACCTCCCTGTCCACCGAGTCAAAGGCCGCCTTCAGGTCAAGGAAGAATATGACCATCCTTCTTTCCTTTCTCGTCACTTGCCTGTTGATTAAGAAATTCAACACATATATGTTGTCAATGCAACCCCTTCCTCTCCTAAAGCCGGCCTGACTCGGTGGCAGCAACTTCTTCCCCTCCACCTCCTCTCTTAATCTTTCTGCCAACACAGACGCGTACACTTTGTACGCCGTCTGCGTCAGCGTCACCCCCCTGTATTCTTCCACCCTCTTTCCCGCCCCTCTCTTAACCACCGGTACCACTACCCCTTCCCTCCATTCCTCCACCCATCCTTCCCCCTTCCACACCCTATTACAAATATCCCAAAGCCATTCCTCTACCTCTACCCCACCATACTTCCACACCTCATTTGCTATCCCATCCCCCCCCCTGCCTTTCCATCCTTCAAATTTCTTATCACCCTCCTCACTTCCTCCTTACTTAACTCTCCCTCCTCATTCTCCTCGCTCCTTCTTTCCCCCCCTTTTCTCACCCTCCACTCTACTCCTCCTAGTAGCCCTCTAAAATAGTCCTCCCATTCCTCCATTCTAATCCCCTCCTCTACCCTCCTTCTTCTCCCCCTCTCACTATTTACTATTTTCCATACCTGTCCCTCTGTCTTCACCCCCTCGATCTCCTTCTCCCACCTTTCTAACTCCTTCCTCATTTTCCCCTCACACATAATCTTATAATCCCTTTTCTTTTTCCTATATTCTTTCCCGTCTCCTCCCTCCCTTCTCCATCTCCTCAACTCTTTTCTTACCTTCCATTTCTCCTCCTTACATTCTTTATCCCACCATCCTCGCCGTCCCACCCTCTCCCCTCCTTGCCCCACCTTCTTTATCACCCCTTTTATCCTGTCCCTCAACTCCCTCCATTCTTCCTGTATTCCTCTCCCCCCTCCCTCCCTCTTACCAAATCCCCTTATGAATTCCTCTCTTCCCTTATCCGTCCAGTTTCCCCTTGCTACCCCCCTTCCCTCCCCCGTTTTCCCCCCTACTACCCCCCTCCTACCCTCCCCCCTCAACCAAACCACCACTGGGTGATGGTCTGACTCCACCCTTTCTGCCACCTCCATTCTCACCACTCTCTCCCTCGTACCCTCGTTTCCTAACACGTAATCTATCACTGTATTCCCTCTTCCCCCCGTGTATGTCCATTCCCCCTCTTCATCCCCTTCCACATTTCCATTCAATATCCCCCACCCCCTCTCCTCCATAAAGCTACATAACCTCCTCCCCTCATTATTCACCTCTCTGTCCTTCGACCTCCTACTTTCCCGTCCTATCTCTTCCTCACCCCCCCCCCAAATCTCCCCCCCCTTCACCCCCCGTCCTTGCGTTAAAATCTCCCCCTATCACTACTCTCACTCCCTCCTCTCTCCCCTCCATCCATTCCTCTAGTTCCTCCAGTTTCCTCTGCAGATCCTTATTCACATACACCCCCACCACTACCCACCACTCCCCACCCATCCTCACCCTCTTCACCATTATGCCCTCCTTCCCCCCCCTTCCCCTTCCCTTGTTTCCAACCCCTTCCTAACCCCCATTATCATTCCCCCCCTTGCCCTTCCTTTCTTATTCTCCCTTCTTGCCCACTGCTTCTCCCATACATACCCCTTTGGCAACTTACCTCTCACCCTTTCCCAGTCTCTTTCCTCTATCCACGTCTCACATAGTACCATTACCTCCCACTCCTCCAAACCCTTCCAGAACTCTATGTCCTTATTTTTCACCCCTGCCACGTTCCAAAAAGCCACCTTATAACTTCCTTTCCCCCCTATATCCTCTCCCTCCCTCAACCTCTCCCCCCCTCCTTTCCCCCCCTTCTCGTTTCCCTGATCCTCCATCCATTTCTCTCCTATTTCATCCCACCTCCTCATCCTCCCATTTACCCACATTTTCATATACCCCACCTGTACATTCATCCCCTTCCTCCTCTCCTCCTCTGCCTCTCTTTCTATTTTCCACTTCCCTCTTCTCTCCTCCTCCGTGAGGTCATCCTCAATCCACTCCTTCCCGACCTTCAACTTTTTTCTTGCCTCCATAACTTTCCTTTTTTCCTCCTTTCCCGCCAATTTCACTAGTACCATTCCTCTTCCATCCCGTCCCACTTTTCCTATCCTTGTCACATCCTTCATACCCACCCCCTCCAGCCCCATCCTCCCCCATAGCTTCTTCACCCCCTCCTCCACCTCCCCTCCCTCCCATCCCAATCTTCTTATTATTACATTGTTCCTCCTTCCCTCTCTATCCTTCCTATCCTGCATTACCTCCAGTCTTCTCATCCTTATTTTCCATTCCTCCACCTGTCCTTCTTCCACCCCTTCCTTACTCGGCCCTCCTCCTTTCTCCCAGCTCTCCACCTTCTCTATCACTTCCAACATCCTTCTGTCCCTTCCCTCCAATTTTTCCAACTTTTTCTCCATTCCTTCTCTCCTCGCCTTCTCTTCCCTCATCCACTCTTCCCACTTCCTTCTTTCCCCTCTCCATTCCTCTTCCATCCTTCTTCTTTCCTCCCTATCCTTCCTCATCTCCTCCTTCATCTCCCTTATCTCCCTTATTAACTCTGTCACCACCCCCTCTATTCCCCCTTTCCCCGGCTCCTCTCCGTCCTCTCTCCCTTTTACTGGTGACCTTCCTGTTTTACCACTCTTTTTAAACCCTCTCCATTCCTCTCTTTCCGAATTCCCCACCTCCTCCTCTCTTCCTCTCTTTTTTCCCATCCCACTCTCCAAGCTCCCTATACTGCTCCCTACACTACTTCCACTGTCCTTCCTATTCCTTTCCTTTATCTCTTCCCTCCCCTTGACCATCCCCCCCCCCTTTCCTCCCCTCTCCCCCTGACTGACCTTCTCCCCCAGACTCCCCAGCCCCAATCCCACCTAAATTCCCTTTCAGCATTCTCCACTATCCTTTTCCCTCTTTTAAAATTCCCGCCTTCTCTGCCTACACCTCTACCTCCTTTCCTCTCCGACAGGTGTCACTCCTTGCACTTATCCTTGCTCTTTCCCGCCACACTTTCCTCACCACTACCCCTAACCTCCAAACCTTCCCTTCTCCCTTCTATATCTTTGCCACTGTTACACCTAGCCCTTTCCCTCTTATCCCTATCCTTTCTCCCCCTCTCCCTTCGCCTCTACACTTGCACTCCACTCCCCTTTTCACCTTCACTCCACTCTCTCTCTCTCCCTCACACACGCCACTCGCTTCCAGCACACCGTTCACTCCTCGCGACCGGAAACGGAACTCCCACTGTCTGATAGTTTTTATTAAAAAACTTTTCCCAGTGCCACCTTCTCCACTGACATAAAGTCTAAGAATGTTATCGTTAGATGTCAAGGACTTAGTAACTTTATCAAATTTCCGCTTCTGATCATGGTTCAATTCCGAAATCATTTCTTGAAGATCACCACAGTCCAATTTGTTTTCCCTGTCTTTAAAATCTTTCATGGCACCAACAGTTTCAACGGGGACACACTCTAATGGGTGATCGCCTTGATCATTTTCTTCTTGTTCTACAATATTCAACACGTTCTTTTCAATTTCTTCATTTATATGATCACGCGCTTCTAGAATATCCGTTATTCGTTCGTGATACTGAACTGCATCTGTCAATTGTGATTCTAGCGACAAAAAAGATTCCGCATATGTGTCAAATCCATTTTTCAATTCGTCGGTATTTCTCCAAGGTTTGAATAATAATAATAATGAGAAATAATAATTCTCAGGTTGGTTTTGAACATTGTACTTATAATGATTGATAAGATACCCTCTTTGCCTTTTTTTCAAAAACAAAGATGCACGGATTTCATAGTATTCAGTTTTTTCAGACGGTCTAATTTTAGTCACGTCATACCACATAGTAAAATCGTACAGACGCATAGATTCTAATTCCTTGGGTCTGTTAGGATAGTAATCATCTATGAGGGATGGACAAAATATGTCTGTGGATTCACCTTCCAGATCTTCAATCTCTTTGCGAGTTTTCAATTTCCTACTTCTCAGTATATTTACATCTAACCATCTAATAGTAGTACTGGAGTCAGTGCCATACAATGATAATCCTAAAAGAGTATCAGCGCATTCAGGCGCTCCACATTCTCTATGATTTAGCATGCGCATTCCAAGGTTGCACAGCAGACTAGCTAATGACTTAGTAGAATTTATTGCTGCCAAAGTGTCCGTAGCGTAACTTTTTTCCGACTTTGACACGTACTTAGTACAGTAACATGTTACCAACCCTGTCTTTTCCCCAATATACTGTATATCCATGTTACCTCTCCAAACCGTGAGAACGGGAGCATTATAATCATTGATGCGGACTTCCTGTGTTGAACGTGGAAGATCATAGAGTCTACCTTTTGCTTTCAATTGTTTTCTAGCACCTATAGAAACAGCTACATCCCTTATTATCAAAGTATCTGTAACTGGACGTGGAAATGAAAATCTACATACTTTACGGAAGGAATTTTTAGTTCTTTTGTTGCGTAGACAATAGCTATTGCATTTATGCATTTGATGTGCAATTACACGACTATATAATTCTGGCGACACATGCGGTGATGGCAATCTGCAAGTGACGTATTTCCTAATGAATCGTGCTACATCTTCCTTCGAAGATTGATCGATTATAGGAGCATCTTCAATCCAAATTAAAAGATGAAAATGTTGTGATCCCCTGCTTTGATATTCTCTGCGCCAAAAGTAATGTGTCACCTTGCCAATCGGATTGTCGGGCGAACAAATGAAATCCAGCATAGCGTGGAATGCATTATCTATAAATCGAGCAGTTGAAACGGGATCAGAAGCAATGAGTTCGTTCGGGGACATTTTAGCCACCGATGGGCCGTTTACTTCACGAAGATATTCTATTAAATCTGTCCATAGCCACTCACTTGGACTAAGCGTGAGGAACCATGTAGTATCATATGGTGTATCATACAGTTCAAATCGTTTCTCGGTTTTCGCCAATACTGTGCTGTATTACGTAATCTGGAAAATATAGTGTTCAAATTTGTTTGTAGCTGATCTTTAGAGAGTTGCTCAAGAAAACCAGCAGCTGTGTATTTATCACGTGGATTTAGGACGTTCATTTTGTGATAAATTCCAGCGTTCAATTGTCGCATACTGGTATCGTGTAATAAATAGAAAATATATTGCATGTTCAATCGAAATTGCGAATGCTTGGACATCAGTTTGGACTTAATGAATTCATGATCAGTCAAACGAACCAATCTGTCTTCATGCTGTCCGTTCACCCCATAAGGATATAAATCTGGGAAACATTTCACATCTAATTGTTCAGCACGATGGCCCAACGGAATGTCATGAACTTTAAGCATTTGATAGAGTGCGGTAGCAGATTCATTAACCCTTTTGTCATACATTGGATAAATCGTAAACTGATCATAATATGCATCAGATTGTGACATTTGCGTCAATAATGCACGTTTGTTATTTTCATCGATATTAAGTGTTTCATCGTCAACGTCCTCGATGGATTCGTTATTATTATCATTGGCAACAACTTCTTGAAATTCTGTATCTGGTAATTTGGCATTCAGCAATAAATCGTGCGATTGTGGTAAAACAATTTCTGAATATAGAGGATTATTGGCTTTCAACCATACTAAGGCATTCCATACTTTCTTTAAGTCAACTAACTTTTCCCAAACTATTTTAGATTTTGTTGGAACGCCCCGCACCAATATGTATAATTCATGATTTTGATTTAAAGGTTCAGTCGAAGGACAGATTTTTTTTAAATTTTCTTGTAACGGCAAAGGAAGGTGAAATGTTCTCCCCTTTACTTTTGGAAACATATGTTTATGTGGCATATTTTTACGCATTACTGTATCCATTCTCACAATCGTTTGAAATGGTTTAGCTCTTTGAATGAGAATTCGTTCGTAATCGTTCAACACTGCTATTTCTGGAATTGAACGTACATCAAGCTGATTTAAAATACATTTTGGTGGTATGGAATCGTTGCGAATTTTATCGTGACAATATCGGCAAATAAAATGCATGTCACCAACTTTGTATCCAATATGATTTAACAATGTTTGCATTACACAATGCATTTAGCAATGTTTGCATTACATTTCCCTTATATGTTTTTTTAGAAATATCAAACTTAAGAACCTCTCTTTTAAAACAGAGTTTCTCGCAGGAAACACAGGGAATGCGTGGTGTGTCCATAGACCGCTTTGTGAATGCTCTAAATGCTAAATAATATCGAGATATAATCTCTTCTTCGCTCAGGCTTATGTCAGTATTAGTTTTTGGTAACGCTTTAGCATCTTTCCGAGCTTGCAGTGTTATTCGTTCAAGTGTTTCAAGGTCATTATCGTTTAAGGCTTTGTCTAAATTATGTAATTGGTCTTTATAAATGCTCGCTATTTTGTATATCATTCTCTTCAAATGTCGTAAATCCGGAAAGTGAGGTGCCAAAATCTCAATGGTTAAAAAATTGGACTTACATAGTTTAGGGTTTATGTAACAACCATGAGAATGACCAACTTTTTCAGCATGCACTTTATTAGAACAGCTACTGATATCGTTGTTCAACTTATGTACCTTTTTTAATGAGCATTCTAACAATCGTTTGAAGAAATCCTGTAAATTATTCAGAATTTCAACATCTTTTGTTTTACAAAGATAACTACAATGCCATGCTTTTGTTGTTTTCTTTGATTGCAATACAGGTAGAACGTTTATAGCTTTCCCTGCCGAATTCAGTATAATTGATTCAGAACCGCTGAAAGGATGGTACGAACTTTCCGCATAATATGATTCTGAAGAAGACGTATGTCTGGATTCTCCACACAAAGCATTAATCCTGTCCTCAACTTCTAAACATTCTGCTGCGCGCGTTAAGGAAACTTCCACTTTTTGTTTACAATCTTTCAACAGTTTACTCATTTTCAAAATGTACTTTTGCCTAATATGAAAACACCATTTTATTATACGCTCAGCTTCCAATCTACTTGCTTCTCCGGACGGCATGCTAATAATTTTTGAAAGTTTTCTAATATAAGTTTCTTTGTTATTTTTCGTTGCTATATTGCTATTTGTTACAGCAATATAATGATACTTTTTTATTATTTGCAGAGCAGCACGACGTTTTGCTACTTTATTATAATCATCGTTTTTACGTATTTTTTCATCATAATATACCTTCCGCTTTTTCGAGATAACTTCTTTATTTAGCTGATAATAATTTTTTTGCTTTCCGCATTTAACTTCTTTATTTGCGTCATAATGCACTTTTACCTTTTTGATTATACCTTCTCTATTTTGCTCATAATAATTTTTTCGCTTTCCGCATTTCACTTCTTTATTTACGTCATAATGCACTTTTGCCTTTTTGATTATACTTTCTTTATTTAGCTCATAATACTTTTTTCGCTTTTCGTATATCACTTCTTTATGTGTATTATAATATTCAAAATTGTAAAGTTTTATTATGCCTTTCTCCCTTTTTGTACAATCTTTGCCTTTTTTCTTGTTACACTCCCCTTTATTTGCTTTATAAATAGCTTTTCTTTTTAAACTAATTTCCTCTTTATGCCTTTTATAATAATTAGACTTGTATTCTGTCCTATTACATGGTACGTATACATTGGTGATTTTGGACTTCGAAACGAATGGTGGATCTGTCTGAATTATTATATTTTTTGTATGTGTAGTAACTTCTTTGTCACTAAGTGGTACATTTTGAACTGAGGATATTTCATCTTTTTCGTTAGTAATGTTACTTTGACCGATTTTAAATACAGGTTCATTTCCACAAGGGGGATTTTTATTAATTGTAGTACCAATTTCAGATTCATATTCGTGCACACAACGTGTGAATTGTTGATCCTGAATGCATGGAAAATGTTCTAAACGATTAGTTTGAAACATTTTGATCAAATGTTGACGCATCAACGCATGAGTGTACGTTACCTTGTCTGGTAATATTTTGAATAATAACGAGACCGCAAATGCAATCGCAAAAACTCCGCAATCCCGAGTGTTAGGTTGAGCTTGTACACGTGGAAATTCAATAAATTCTTCGTCAATTGTACCGTCATGTTTGTTCAAAAATGGGTATAACTTCTCAAGAAAAATTTTATGATGATTATGCAATTTCGAGAAATTAAGAGAATCATAAATATAAACTCTTCTTTCATCATATTTGTAGAAGCTACAAACCCAGTGTCCCCCTGCATTGGTTTTAAAGTCTTCGCTTTGATGCAAAATCTGTATGTGATCCTGATTTTCAGGAACTGGTTGAATTGTACCAGGCAATTGAACTCTCCACGTTTCGCGTGGTTTATAATTAGAATTAGCTTCTAATAATTTGTGAAAATATTCAATACAATCATCTGTTAACCATTCGCCTCTATTGATAATTTGCATACTTTTTAAATTAATTACAGACATGATGAATTATACTTTTATATTTCAAATACACTATTTTATTGTATATGATGATAATAATAATATAATATAAGATTGTAAAGTTCAAATAACTATGTACGTAATCCAACAATTCAACAACGATTTATAACTGAGAATATTATTTTTATTGAATATCAGGCTTCACAGCAGCTGAAATTACACTTTGTGATAACTAGTGTATTATTATGGAATTAAGAATGCTTCCCATTAGTTCAGCGCCTAAGCAGTTGAGAATTCGGCGCATAAGCAGCCGATAGTTTCGGCGCATAAGCAGCCGATAGTTTCGGCGCATAAGCAGCCGAGAGTTTTGGCGCATAAGCAGCCCAGACTATTAAAATTTTAAAAGATACAGGAAAAAGACGAGAAAAATAAAAGAGAAATAAAGAGAGACCAGAAGTTTTTCGAAAGGGTGATCCCGCGATGCTCAACAATAAATATATACGATCTGAAAATAATAATAATTTATGCATATATATTGACTTGATTCATTATTAGACAATTTCAAATGGAGTAAGCCAGTCTTACCTAAAAATTATCTGATGAACACGTCAATCTAGATTCAAGGATGTGGTTATTATATTTTAAATAAATAAATATCCACGATCTGAAAATAATAATTTATGAATCTAGTAGCTTGATTAATTATTCGAAAATTACAAATGGAGTAATCCAGTCTTACCTAAAACTTGGCTGATGAATATTTTTTATATTTTGTAATAATGTCAGGTTTGATCGCAATCAAAATATGAGTGAATATAGTAGCTTATATCTCAATATGCTTGCCAATTGGCCGTACGGTCACACCATGGACCACGGTGTAATAGGAAGCGAGTCCTCCTCGTACAGATCGCGCAATATAACTTTGCCTCCGAGCGGCGACCAGCTGCGACTGAGTTGGCCATGACTCGCCGTGCGTGCGAGAGAGTCAGACTGTCGGCGTTCGATGGGCTGACTCTCTCGCATGCACGGTGGAGTCACGGCCAGCTTAAGGTGGGATCTCCTACACGCGATTGGTCGCAGCGATTTGACCCAGCGACTGGCCCTAGGCTGATTCTCCTCGCCTGCGACCAGGGGTGTGCTCGGGACGGGCCGGAAACTTTCGGGCGGGATCTGGCAGGTTCCCGAGACTCGATTCGGGCTACAAGCATAGTCGTCATAAGCGGGCAATTTGATTTCAGGTCGACTCGGCAAAACTCGGACGCGATCGGACGATTTCGTTACCAGAAATAGATCAAAATTATTACCTGAGACCATAGAAAAATTATGTTTCTTACACGTTAATTTGAAATAATAAAATATTCGCCTTCCGGCATATTGTTGTTACTATGAAACATCCAGGAAATATTCCTTTCTGTATGCAAAGATAAAAAAATACCGAATCATATTAAGCTTCTTTATAAAAAAGGTGTTTGATTTTCTTTCGGCAAAGATAGAAAACTATTACTGGATCTACAGAAATGCATAAAAGGTTCAAAACACCTTCTTCTGTATTCCAGTGGGAATCTTTTGACCTACAATTTGTTCTATAATTTTTAAAATCTTTATTTCTGACTTCATCTTGGGTCTCTCCACCTAATTTGCCGATTGCAAGGTTGCCAAAATATAATATATTTTGGCAGGAATGTATCAACACTTTGTGAACAGTGTTTGGTATATAGGATAACATGGATACAGGTTTACAAATATTTCTGCATGTTTTGCCTTGTGGGACAAAAGTGGGCTCAGAGCGAGGCGGAAATTCCAATTATTTTTTACAACTGGTAATTTAGAATTTTTCGAAGCGAAATTTCTTCATTCGTTTACGATAGGTAATAATTGCTTGTTTTCGAAGCGTTCGTCGGGAATAATTTGTGTACCTGGTGTCGAACAGGGACAATCGACACCGTTCCGTTTTTTTGCAGGGGTTTGAACTTTCTTCGCCCTGAGTTAGTCCGTTGATTGCTCTGTTACCTGGGCTACACAGGGACCGGCACGTACCGTTGTCTACCACCGGCTCGCGGGACCATAACCTCGACCCTGGCGAGACGCTCTGACCAATGATACCAGATCGAGGAGAGTTCCCTCGAGAATTTCCCCCAGCTCGCGAACACTACGCCAGAGCAGCATGTCCGTGAGTTGGACTCCGAAGTGCCGAGCTCACGAACACGCTGCTCCGGCGTAGTGTACGCGAGGTAGGGGAAATTCTCGAGGGAACCCGTCCTCGATCTGTCATCACTGGCTCTGACCGATCACACTGATGAATTTTTCACAGCGAGGTAAAAATTCATTGGTTGTTTACAAGCGGTAATATTCATATTTTTCCAAGAACGTTTCTACAATATCCGTTTGCCACATTTCTAAATGGCAAATAAGCACGTGGTGGGGTCTTTAAGAACTTTAGGCATTCTACAGCCTGAGTTAATCCGTATATTGCTCTGTCAGTGGATGGTACATATATATTTTGGAACCAAATGTGGTAGATATTTTCTTCCCCCACTTCGTCAACAGAGAGAGGGTCCCCCCTTCTCGAAGAACGATGTTTCCAAAATGTTAGTTTCATAATTATATCAAAACAACAACTACTTTCATGTCATTTTCTCTTCTTTATACAATGAAGTGAAAAATATAAATTAGTTGAAAGCAGAAACCTTGTAGGTACTGTACGAATTCTCATTATTGTTATACCTGGTTATGGATGGGTATTCTTTCATTGGCATACATTTATATTCATAATACGATATCATTTGTTGAGACGAAGTAAAGAAGTTGGAACATAAGGTCATTTAATGTCGCACGAGGTTGTAAATTACATATCGAGGCCTCCAAGAAGTCAGGTACATAAACAACAAACGGTGGTCGTCTCGTTGAACCCTATTTCACCGTGCTAGGCAATTGTTATAATATCTACATATGCAAGATGTGACAAAGATGATACCAATATAGCAATTAAAAAGTATTATCCAACATCAAGACGCCACGCGAAGGGATAGAAGGGAGGTAGTCCGCTGACTGTGTGGAATGCCGCCTGCTTGATCCTCCCGACAAATTCAAGACCGATCTCTTATTTCTCGAGTATAAACACGCAAGGTATAGGGAGGAGATTATATTATGTCCAGTCGGTCCTAAATTCCATTGACGCGAGGCGTACTGGTCTTTCTGCAGAATAATTTCGTTTCCTACCCTATTGCCAAGAAAACATTCTTCAATCTAACATAAGAACATCTTCTTCTTTTGGGAATTGTGCGGACCTTAAAATTAATTTTCGTCACGGTCAACGTTCCGTCCATACTTTTTATTCTTTTATGCTGTAGCGAAACACGATTTATTGCCTGCCGAGCGTAGAGGAAATAGCTTGTAGCAATTGGGGAGTAATCCTAAAAATTGTTCCGCTGTTCTGCTAGTTACTTGGCAGATGTTTCCTAATTACTTTATATCGTGTAGGGGGCCGAAGGTCTAGTCCTAGTGTCATAAAGCTGTAGTAAACCGTGGCCCGCTAATAATCCGTTTAGGGCATCACTCATCACGCTACATCATGGAACTTCGCGCGTGTGTCGATAGGAATACTGCACTTTCCATGGCATATTTATCAAATTCTTGTAGTTTTATTGGAACTATTGACGCTAATTCATGACGAATTGACGTTAAATAATGTCAAACTTATATATTAACACTTTTAGTATCAATTTCCTTAGTAATATTCGGCATTTTTAAATTGCAAAATACAGGATGTTACATTTTTCCCATTTTTGGGGATTTACCCCCACTGTGCGACATAGAATACACGTATTTAATCCATTACTGCAAAATATTCGCGAAGTAACTAATTATTTGCTATTACTTAACAGAATCGACACTACTTATTTTGGGGCTCCAAAAATTGTTTCCTTTTATATCACCAAAAATTAAAAGACTCGATTTAAAATTCTGCACGAAAAATACATACAATCACAGAGACGTGTTTGTACACAGATCAGAAGTAGGCGTCATGATATTTTAACCGTTTTTAGGTGCTCATATTAGTAGTCTACAGGTAACATAAAAATACATATCTTTTGAATTCTGACTTCTTTCCTTATTTCTTGAGATTTTGTCACACTGTGGCAATGGGTCGCAGTGCGACTGGTCGCTAGACTCCCTCCCGGAGGAGTCTAGCGATCGGTAGTCGCAGTGCCGAGCCTGCGACCAGGTATAATGGGAAACAGACCCTCCTCGCATTGTGTTGACTCTCGAGTAGCCTAGGCTGGTACTCAAACAGACTCGCGTCAGGCTCCTACGTCTGGCGCATATCCGCCGATCGCAGTCGCATGTAGGAGAACAGATACATGCTTTCCCATTGCACCAGTATACTGCGACCAGTCGCTGCGATCAATCGCAGCGACCAATCGCGTGTAGGAGATCCCACCTTTAGTCGCCGCTCGGAGGCAAAGTTATATTGCGCGATCTGTACCACAAAAATGTGCAGTCGGTCACGTCCCGCCGTCGTCGGGCAAGGTCTTCTTTATCCTCGCTTAAAGCGAAACGTAATGAAGAATTTCGATAATTACAGATCGCGCAATATAACTTTGCCTCCGAGCCGCGACTGAGTTGGCCATGACTCGCCATGCGTGAATCAAATAATCGATATTTACTAAAACGTGCGGTTTGATCGTCGAATGTTTACCTTGCATCTGGCCAAGCTTCAGCTTCTTTTTGTTCTTCGTACGACGCGACGCCACAACGAACAAGATGTCTTCGTATAATAAAAATGTAAGTAATAAAATAAAAATATACTCATAGCAGAGTTAAGCCGGGAATCCACCGGGAAGCTAAGCTGAGCTATGCTATGCGATGCTATGTTTTAACTTATTTTTTGGTGGAAATGGTTCCATAAGAATGTATTGAAGCTAATTTTTTTTAACCTAGTATCGCATAGCCTAGCATCGCATAGCATAGCATAGCATAGCATAGCATCGCATAGCATAGCTTAGCTTCCCGGTGGATTTTTTGTTCGTCACTTTTATTCGTGGGAATTTATTTAATGTCATGAATAAAACTAACGATGTACATGTAACCTGCAACATTTTGAAAGTTTTGGATAGGCCTTTGCCTATGTCATTTACTTTTTTGGCTAATTGTTTTTCATTTTTGCAGAAGACAGAGTACGCCCAAAAGGAGGAGCTGCAAAAGGAGAACGCTATTTTGTATGGTAAGTTTTATATTATTTTTATAACGATTACAGATCGCGCAATATAACTTTGCCTCCGAGCGGCGACTGAGTTGGCCGTGACAGTCAGACCGTCGAACGCTGGTCCCCGGCGGAGGCAAAGTTATATAGGGTAATTCCGGTTAGATTTTTGTCCTTTATAAAACCACTAAATTTACGGTGTGCTGATTTTTTTAAAAAGTGGGCCATCTATCCCCGACTTACCCTATATTTCGCAATCTGTAACGATAAACTTACAGAAAAATTAAATTAAAATAATATTAATCAAATTTATTTTTCCAGATTCTGCTGATGACGATGTTTTTATGGCGGTTGACAATTGCAGCCAGACTGAAACCACGGCATCAAGGACCCCGAGGGTGGCTCAACCACCAGCACCGACCCCGGGCGCGGCTCAACCACCAGCACCGACCCCGGGGGCGGCCCAAACACCAGCACCGACCTCGGGGGCGGCTCAACCACCAGCACCGACCCCGGGGGCGGCTCAACCACCAGCACCGACCCCGGGGGCTCCACCACCAGCGGGGCAACGTTACATTTAAACCGGCTCAAACTTATTTAGATATATGTCTGGCTGACTCTAGATTGAAACTTTTAAATGGTGTAGGAGGTAAGGCTGACACACTACCATATGATAGCGATCATCTTGCTTTATCTCTGACATTTGAATTAGTTGGAGGGGGTGTCCCTCTATCACAAGCTGCGATGGGTTCATTTCGTCACGATTTTCGTAACGCCAATTGGGATGATTTTTCGAATAAAATAGATAGAGATTTTCGTAGAAATATTCCTTTTGATCGGAATTTGTCCATTGCGGAAATTGATGATGGTCTACTACATATCAGTGAGACTATCTCTGATTCAATCAATAGTTCGGTTCCGTTATTCAAAGCACGTAACAACACTTTGCGATATATTAACCAAAAAATCAGGAAATTACAACGGGACAAAAAAACAGTAGTATCATTATTACACAGACTCCACATACTAGACCCCCAGTCACATTGGACCATCACAAAAAATGCTAAAATTGCCCATAAGACTCTTGTTTTAGCTCTTAAAGCTGAATTCAAAAGCGCAATAGACAAATACTGGAGCAAAGTGGTTAAGAATATCGATTTTAGAAATTCCGACACCTTTTTCCCTAGGATTAATTCTATTTTCCGTCCTAAGCAACAGTTAGGTATTAAGGAACTTCAGGTTCATCGTGACAATGAGACATTGTTGTCCAACAGTGGCTGTGAATTGAGGGAAACGAGGTCAGATGGCGATAATTATATATTTACAAATCCTGGCGATAAGCTTAACATTCTTGGAGCCCACTATGAATCTATAAATTCTCCCAGGTATCTCAACACTAACACGCGTTTTAAGGAACTGGTAGATAATTCGATCGTTTTGTTTAAACAAGGCTTCACAGATTTCAGAGTTAGTGATGATTCAATAACTAATTTCAGCGAAAATAATCCGGCTGATTCTCCTAATATTGAGGACGATTTGCTCCATCCATTTTGCAACCCTCCTTCTGTGGCTCTTGTTCTATCAAAACTCCCCAACAAGTCCTCTAGTGGTCTTGATGGTATTCCTCCAATCTGCCTTAAGCATCTACCAGAAAAGGTTATTGTGGCGCTGGCTATATTGTTTAATAACGCAATCAATCGCTGTTATTTTCCGGTTGCTTGGAAATCTGCGAAAGTTTTCCCTATCCTCAAAAAAGGGAAAAATTCTGGGGATCCAGCCAGTTATCGTCCTATTAGCCTCACACCCGCTATAAGTAAGGTTTTTGAGGCTGTCATAAATAATAAAATAGTAACTATCTGTGATATGCATAAAATTATTCCTTCTTATCAATTTGGTTTTCGTCACCGACATTCAACCATACACGCAATCCATAAATTAGTTTCGGATTTGAATATAGCTGTGGATAGAAGCCATCTCGTTGCAGCCGCCTTTCTTGACATCGAGAAGGCTTTTGATTCTGTGTGGTTGGATGGACTTATTTACAAACTAAATAAGAAAAGGTTCCCTCTTTGGCTGACATATATGGTTTGGGATATGGTTTCGGGTAAATCATTCCGTACATGGGATGGTCTGGATCTTTCCACTTTAGAATTCCGCATTAGTGAAGGTTTACAACAGGGCACAGTTAACTCACCTATATTGTTTAACATCTTTTTAAGTGATCTACCTGGTCTGTTCAACTTTAATGAGAATGGCGGTGCCGGTCTTATTGCATATGCCGACGATGTAGTGGTCTATGTATCTGGTAATAGAGTTGAACCTATTCAAAACGCGTTAGACTCTTCTGTAGATTTTATTAACAGATACTATTCTAATTGGAATCTCCGCCTAAATCCACAAAAATGCGAAACAATTCTATTTAAAAAACCGGTAAATAGTCTTTCTTGGAAGGCTAAAGCGGGTAGTACAGCATTCCAAATTTCCGCTACAATTCCTGGTACTGCCAATAAGGAGTTGATTCCGCATAGGAAGGTGGTGAAATACTTGGGGGTTCATTTAGATTATTTGCTTCGCGGGAATAAACATTTAGACATACAACTTGTGAAGGCTAATAGAGCCTTCCTCGCTAACAGCAGAATGTTTTATAATAAATTTCTGTCTAAAAAAGCCAAAACGATTCTTTATATGTTGCTGGTCCGGCCTATAATTACATATGCAGCACCGGTTACGTGGAATTATAACCATACCTCTATGGAGCGTGTTCGTGCTTTCGAAAGGAAATGCTTGAGAGCTTGCCTTCGTCTTTATCGTACTCCTGAGTCGGATTGGCAACATTTTGTTAGAAATCAAACATTATATGATGCGGCTAATATCACTAGAATAGATACATTTATGATTTCTTTAACCAGAGACTATTTTAGTAATCTAATAGATATTGACAATGTGGATATTCAGTCTTTGGCTTTCCAAGATGTTCAAGATACCCTCAGACTGCTTAATTCAGGTTATCTGACTCCGCAATCCTTCCCTTTCTGTGATTGTTTGGGTTTGATTCAGGATGCTTACAATATTCCGCTTATTTATCATTGGCGTCGGAATAAGGCTGATAAGCGTATTTCGTTCGCACCTGAAGATTTCCGCAATAATAGAGTTAAGGGGGTAGACACGGGTAATGCAGCGCGCTGTATACCGACACAATCTGGCCCGAAACATGGGTCTGGGCGGGCATGTTGTTTGTCCTTATATGATCAGATTTCGGGCTGAGTGACGTCTCATTCGAAAGAGGAAGCTTCAATGCAGACCGCTCTGGTCATGATTCGACGAGATTGTGTTGATATGTAATAATATGAGTGATCAAAGTAGAGCAAAAGTCGAGAAAATACACCCGCAAGAATCCAAGTATTTTTAGGTCACTAAAAGAGTTTTGTGACTCAAACGATGACCAGAGCGGTCTGCATTGAAGCTTCCTCTTTCGAATGAGACGTCACTCAGCCCGAAATCTGATCATATAAGGACAAACAACATGCCCGCCCAGACCCATGTTTCGGGCCAGATTGTGTCGGTATACAGCGCGCTGCATTACCCATGTCACGTGGCGTGTTTACGTCCTTAAGTATTTTTAGGTCATTAAAAGAGTTTTGTGACTCAAACGGTTATCCCAGCGCTCCGCATTGAACCTTCCTCTTTCGAATGAGACCTCGCCCAGCCCAAAATCTGCTCATATAAGAACGAAAAAGGAAAAATTTCAAACCCATGTTTCAGGTTAGATTGTCGGTATTACAGCGCGGTGCATCGCCCGTGTCACGTGACGTGTCTACCCCCTTAAGTTTAAATTTTCCTTGGCCATCCCCAAAACGGACAATTTGGACTTTCGGCGTCTGAACTTTGACAAATTCTGGTGGCTTTCAGAGGATAGTGTACACATGGCGGAATTAGCTGATCGCCGTGCTATTTTCCTTGAGAGAACGAACTGATAAAATAAGACTGATTAGCTTACTTTTCTTTTTTTTAACATATAAGCGCTGTATATTCATGGTTATACAGTTCCTATTTTTGTATATATTAGCTTTAATAATAGTTTTTAAGTGTAACATAGTATTTTAGTATGTAAGCTTTAGATTGGGTAAGGGGTTTTTTTTTTTACCTTCATTCTGGCAAGTATGATTTTCCCCTTAATTCTTTATATTTCACATATGATTGTGTTACTACATTGTGCAATTCTTTTAGAATTTAATATGACCAAAGATTGTAATACCAAATAAGTTCAACGTGATAGGTTAATTAAGAGATTCCTACTTGCGGAACAATTAATCTTACTATTTATACATTAAGACTGCGTAGCAATTTTTATTATATGTTTTTGATGCTAATTCACTTTGTTATTGTAATGTTACTTCAATAAACAGATTTAAAAAAAAAAAAAAAAAAAAAAAAAAAAAGCGGGGCAACGCCAGTGGGCTACATGTAAGTGTTTTTATACAAAAATAATCAATGATTTCTGTGAATTTTTAATTAATTAATTTTCTTTTGAGTCTTTCTTTTTATATTATGTATTTGCTGGTATTCTTTTTCGTCTTCGACTTTTTTCTGTACTTGGCGTAATTTCTTTGCTTTTTTGAAGTTTTTTTATTGGATTATAACAGGCCTGGGATTTAAGTGAACGCAGCGGCCGATTTTCAGAGGCAACGCCTACTTTCTCCCGCCGCACGTCTTGACCCCCGCAGCGGCCAAAAAGCTTAGAGCGCCTCAGGCCCGTACCATATGAACCGAAGCCTCTGAAAATCGGCCGCTGCGTTCACTTAAATCCCAGGCCTGGATTATAATAATGAAATAAAAATATAATATTATTATAACTTTGTGGTTTAATCAATTTAACAATTATAATTATATTCACTTAATTTATCATTTCAGATAGAGGTACCAGAGCCGGGCGGGCAAGGCGCCAAAATGATTTTATGGGCTTTCTCATGAAATTAAGTCAAGCGGAGTTCCACTGGGGGAGGAGGGAACGGGGGCGGGGCAAGAGAGGCCAATAAAAATGGACAATTTATATATATAATATATAATAAAAATTTAATTGAATGAATCTTTGTTTCTGTATGTCGTAATCATTAATTCCTTTCTTTCTTCTTTATCCTTATATGTATGTCGTAATTCATTTCTGGTTTCCTTATCCTTATATATATTTTACAATTACAGCATAATAATTATCAGCTGTTGAAATTTACAATTCCATGAAACTGAAAGCACGCACAATGTCATGAATTGTTTTATCAAATCGAGAAATGTTTTTCGTGGTTAGAAAATTAAAATTTCCATTCATAACGTCATTTTCTGAGTATATTTCATGGAATAGTATTTTTTAAATTAATTTGTTTATGTTTACCAAATTCATGCGTTTTATTAGACTCTAATTGATTTTAGTATCAATTTTCATTTTCATGTTTACAGATTTCTGTGCTTAAAGAGGTTATCGCTAGATTTAGCACGAATTTTCGTGTTTTCAGATTCATGGAATTGTAGGTGTTTCCAGAATCATGGAATTGTATGTGAGACTGCATTTTCATTCCAATTCAATGGTACAACGATAATATATATTTGTAAAAACACGTGGCATCTCAAATTTTGTATATAACCTGACTGTAAGCTGTCAAAATTTGGAGTAAATTGCACATAGTGAAAATAGGAATTGATGAACGAAATTGCATAGTGAAGATAGGAATTGATGAACGAAACATGTATTAGTTCGTTTTGGCTGAAGGTGTGCGTATAATAACGCGTATACGTATTATGTCGACAAAAATTTGAGATTGAAGAAGAATCAGAATCAGAAGAAAAATCTACCGTTTTCGACAGATCCCTGAGACGATATTACGATATCTCTGTCATGCGTGGACCGATTTTATTGAAATTGGTCTTATTCGAAAGCCGATATGCGGTTTACATAAGAAAAATGCCTTAAAATTTAGAAAATATTGCAGGCGTGATGAGATATAATGTAATAAATGTCAGAATTAGGTTGGAATGCCTCCGCGACGAGTAAAGGTACACGGCAGCGACAGTTCGACATATATATATATATATATAGGGTGTTTTTCATGTACTTGGCGTCGAGACGCTGCCGCGTCTCTACATAATATACATGTAGGATCACGGAAAAAAGGGAAGTCGCTTAACCGGGACTCGAACCCGCGATCTCTAGGTTTGCGCGCTGGCCAGCCGCCTTAAGGTGGGATCTCCTACACGCGATTGGTCGCTGCGATTGATCGCAGCGACTGGTCGCAGTATACTGGTGCAATGGGAAAGCATGTATCTGTTCTCCTACATGCGACTGCGATCGTCGGGTATGCGCCAGACGTAGGAGCCTGAGGCGAGTCTGTTTGAGTGCCAGCCTAGGCTACTCGAGAGTCAACACAATGCGAGGAGGGTCTGTTTCCCATTATACCTGGTCGCAGGCTCGGCACTGCGACTACCGATCGCTAGACTCCTCCGGGAGGGAGTCTAGCGACCAGTCGCAACTGCGACCCATTGCCACAGTGTGACAGAATCCCAAGAAATAAGGAAAGAAGTCAGAATTCAAAATATATGTATTTTTATGTTACCTGTAGACTACTAAATGGGCACCTAAAAACGGTTGAAATATCATGACGCCTACTTCTGATCTGTGTACAAACACGTGTCTGTGATTGTATGTATTTTTCGTGCAGAATTTTAAATCGAGTCTTTTAATTTTTGGTGATATAAAAGGAAACAATTTTTGGAACCCAAAAATAAGTAGTGTCGATTCTGTTAAGTAATAGCAAATAATTAGTTACATACCTTTTTTTCCATAAGAAACCAATTGAAAAATTTTCAGCAATCACCCCTTTTTTAGTTCCACTTCCGGGAACTTCTGAACAAATTTTTTGTTTGTTTTGTAATCAACATAATCTAGATCTTGCTACTGCGGAAAAAACATTCGCGAATATTTTGCAGTTATGGATTAAATACGTGTATTCTATGTCGCACATTGGGGGTAAATCCCCAAAAGTGGGAAAAACTGTAACATCCTGTATTTTACAATTTAAAAATGCCGAATATAATTACGGAAATTCATACTAAAAGTGTTAATATATAAGTTTGAAATTATTTAAGAAAATAACGTCAATTCGTCATGAATTAGCGTCAATAGTTCCAATAAAAATACAAGAATTTGATAAATATGCCATGGGAAGTGCAGTGTTCCTATCGACTCATGCATGAAGTTCCAGGATGTAGCGTGATGAGTGATGCCCTAAACGGATTATTAGCGGGCCACGGTTTACTACAGCTTTATGACACTAGGACTAGACCTTCGGCCCCTACACAATATAAAGTAATTAGGAAACATCTGCCAAGTAACTTGCAGAACAGGGGAACAATTTTTAGGATTACTCCCCAATTGCTACAAGCTAATTCCTCTACGCTCGGCAGGCAATAAACCGTGTTTCGCTAAAGCATAAAAGAATAAAAAGTATGGTGGGAAAGTTGACCGTGACGAAAATTAATTTTAGGGTCCGCACAATTACCAAAAGAAGATGTTCTTATGTTGGATCGAAGAATGTTTCCCTGACAATTGGGTAGGAAACGAAATTATTCTGCAGAAAGACCAGTACGCCCCGCGGAGAGCGAGAGGAAGAAAAGGGGTGGTCCGCTGACTGCGCGTGATGCCTTATCTCTCGAATATAAACACGCGTTGGAATATCAAAATAAAAGCACGCGCTGACGTATTCAAATGTGAGAGAAGGTGGGCCATTGGGAGAATAGAATATTTTGAGCTAAAATTTTTTCTATAATTTTTAAAATCTTTATTTCTGGCTTCTTTTTGGGTCTTCTTTCTGGGTTTTTACCATCTTTAGGAGCTCATATTATTAGCTTACAAGAAATATTCGGGTCAGGCATGAATAACAGCGACGCTGAGCATCGCCCATTCTGTACTTTGCGTTTCTAACTCCACTGCGTTGTATCAAATATTATAAAAGAATAAACACGATTTATTATTATTATTATTATTATTATAAATATATAAAAATACATAATCCTCCCACAACTTTTGAATTCTGACTCGTTTCCTTCTTTCTTGGGATTCTGCCCCACTGTGGTAATGTGACTTGGTCGCAGGTAGGAGTGTTCAGATCGTCCCGAGGTTCTGGTTCCTGGCTCCGAGGGACGGTCGGAAAATTTCGGGCGGGATTCCGATACTTTCGTATTGCTCGAGATCCCGACTTCTCATTGCTACAAGCATGACCGCCATGAGCGGGCAATTTGATTTCAAGTCGGCACGGCAAAACTCGGACGCGATCGGCTCGAGAGCCAGCTATTACGAGAGGACCGAGACGAAAAGAATTATGTATATAATTTATATCAATACCAGAGTGATAAGTTTTTACCTTTCTGTCTCCTGTTGAATCATAATTTGTATCTTATTATTTATTTACGTATATATGTATTTTCATTGATACCAAATAGTCGGTGAATACTGAATATGTCCCTTGTACATAAATAAATACCATGTTCAGAACTTGGGAAGAAGACTATTTTTATATCGACAATATTTTAAAATCTTAATAAAATATACTTCATACTTAGTAGTTTATGTAAAGGGGATATATAGGGTATTATTTTTTTGGGATAGGTTCAGATTTAAAATAGAAAACGCACGAACAACTATAAGCATACAGAAAGGAATATTTCTTGGATGTTTCATAGTAACAACAATATACAGAAAGGCGAATATTTTATTATATCCAATTAATGTGTAAGAAACATCATTTTTCTATGTTTCTCGGGTAATAATTTTGATGTATTACTGGTAACGATATCGTCCAATCGCGTCCGAGTTTTGCCGAGCCGACCTGAAATCAAATTGCCCGCTCATGGCGGCTATGCTTGTAGCCCGAATCGAGTCTCGGGACCCTGCCCGATCCCGCCCGAAAGTTTCCGGCTCGTCCCGAGCACATCTCTGGTCGCAGGCGAGGAGATTTAGCCTAGGGCCAGTCGCTGAGTCAAATCGCTGCGACTAATCGCAGCGACCAATCGCGTGTAGGAGATCCCACCTTTAGCCACCTCGGCTACCGCCGACTCCCCCAGATGTCGTTGTTCCGTGCCCTCTCTTATGGTGGGGGTTCCTGATTCCACATATATATATACATTCCTTAATGTGCTATATTTAACTTTACGAAAGTAATGATATACAACAATTGCGCCAATTAAAAACATTGTCTTAAATTAATAGCTTTACAAAATTAATAATATACCAAATTTACACCAATTATAACAATGGCTATTTATACAAAGGAAAAATGTATTAAATAATATTAAGCAGATATATTTTTATACAAATAAATATTTTAATACGAATAAATATTTTATTCAAAATACTTGGCGCTGCGCAACCGAAAAAATGTTAATTGCTTAGTACAAATACATTACATATTACAACAAATACATAGACGTATTAGAAACGCAGTTAGATTTATTCTACATATAATATCATACGTAGCACATGCACGTACACACACGCGCGCGCGCGCACACGCCCACACACACACACACACGCACAGGAAAGAAAAAAAAAGATTAATGCATTTTGTACATGTTTATTCAGTTTAGCAACAGCAATTTCGGGCGCAGCGCCAAGTATTTTGAATAAAATATTTATTCGTATTAAAATATTTATTTGTATAAAAATATATCTGCTTAATATTATTTAATACATTTTTTCTTTGTATAAATAGCCACTGTTATAATTGGTGTCAATTTTGAATATTATTTATTTTGTAAAGCTATTAATTTAAGACAATGTTTTTAATTGGCGCAATTGTTGTATATCATTACTTTCGTAAAGTTAAATATAGCACATTAAGGAATGTATATTTATATATATATATATATATTATATTAATTTACGACAATGTTTTTAAATGGGATTCTTTTTGATGGGATATTAATTTACGAAAATGTTTTTAAATGGGATTTTTTTTTTGATGGGTTTATATACTAGGCGCTCTTTTTGTACCTTTTTGTGAAAAGGTAATTTTGTGGTCAGAAGATACTAGAAGCGAAAAAAAAATGTTACCCTTCTAATATAATCATTACCGAGAAATCGGCACAAGTCAGTCTACAAGACTTACTTGACCACACAACAAGAAGGATCTTTGTGACAAAAAGTCAAGCTGAAATTGAGGAACTGGAAGAGCAAAATCTTATATTGCACACGAAGTGGGGCTGTGATGAAGCATCGAGCCAGAGCGAATATATGCAGAAATTTTCGGATCCACAATTGGATATTGGTGCGTCTAATTTATTTATGACATCCATTGTGCCTTTAAAGCCGACGCTACAGGAAAATGAAATCAACTATGTCTGGAACAATCTTCGACCGTCTTCAACGAGGTATCGTAGAGCCTTGAAGTTTGAATTTATCAAGGAGACACCAAGTATAATACAAGAAGAGAAAATTCGTGTGGACAGTGAAATCGAAGGACTGGATAAAACGGAAGTAGGGTAACTCGGGGTAATATGCCACCGAAGGTAATATGCCACTTCTCAATAATTTTTTAAATAATGAACAGATTGCGTTATATTTGCACTAGTTCCGTTCAATTTAGTGTACCTGCTAAGACGACAACAGATTTTGGCTTTTGATTTCTTTTATTTTCAGTAAATCCTGGTAAGTTATAAAAGTATCGGCTTGATGTAATTTCACACTCTGACTACAATGCAGATTATACATTTGTGTGAACGGTTCTACATAAAATCAATAGATTATGATACAGTATCCTAACAAACGAATTTAATAACAGTATACTAACCTCTCAAAGATCCGTTAAAACTATGTACAGTGGACGCTCGATAATGAGCCGCAGTCGGGGCTCTAGAGGCGGGGTTTTCTCAGAAGCGGCATATTAACGAGAGCCAATGTAACGCGCGCTCTCCCCATAACTCTCCTGTTTTCGTTTCCGTGATGGCTGCCCCCCGCCAGAATACTCTTAAGGTGCGTCACACTGATGTGAGAAAAAGAAAAAACACATTCACGTATACGTATTGCTTGCGAATTGCTTGCGAACTCCAGTGTGGAGGCACCATTAAGGGTTAGCATTCATTGGCTCGCTGAGCGTGAGAGAAAGGGAGGTGCACACACGCGTGCGAGTAATGCGTGTGAGCTGGGGCGTTCCCAACGGCACTTTAAACAGCGGCATATTATCCAGCGTCCACTGTATTTTGTGGAGAGATTTTCTATCTTTCGTTTTATGGCTGTTTGGAGTAATATGCCACATGTTTGTCGGTATAATATGCCACAAACTCTTATCTTTATAATTCTTTCTATTTAAAGCCATCGAGTTGCTTTTTGGATCAGAACCATGCCTAAGAAGTATGTACGAACTTCAAACCGTGCGGCTTGGTCAGAAGAAAGTTTAAAGGAAGCCATTCGAAGGTAAAGGAGACGTAGAGATTGGAGACTGTTTAGTTTGTAACAAGTAGCTATTTTTTCAAATAAATTTTACGTTTCATTGAGTTAAAATATTTGTTTTTATTTATTAATAGCTTAAATAGTTTAAAATATTGTTGATTCTCCAAAATTTGAGTGATTAGTTCGCACTTCATAGCTTGTGGCATATTCACCCACCACCTGGGTAATATGCCACTTTCGAGGACTTTTGTATTTGTACGTTTCTGATTGAAATATAAAAGTTACATATCTCTACTTATTAGTCAATACACAGAATTAGTTACACTTTCGTATGGTTTTATCTCTTTTCCTGTATCTACTTATACTTGCGAGATATCGCGTTTCAAAGTTAACTGTGGCATATTACCCCGAGTTACCCTACATGTGCGTGGGCGCATTTTTAATGTTAAGCATATCTTGTACTTTACAATGATAGATGGGAAAGTCGCTCAAGCTGTAACTAATACAGCATCATCAAGCAATTGTGTTATTTGTGGAGCCACACCATCGCAGATGAACGACATGCTACGACTTGAAAATAGGCGCCAGTCATTAAATGACGAAGCTCTCAAGCTCGGAATGTCTCCATTGCATGCACGCATCAGGTTCATGGAGTACATTTTACATATAGCTTATAATTTAAGTTTTAAGTCATGGAGGATAAAAAAAGAAACAACCCTATCCATAAAAGAAGAAACCAAACGACGTATTTAAACTGAATTTAAAGACAGAGTGGGAATAATAGTTGATGTGGTTAAGCAAGGAGTGGGTACAGCAAATAATGGCAACACTTCCAAAAGGTTTTTTGCAAATCCGAGTGTAACAGCCGAAATAACACAAGTTGACGAAGAATTAATAAAAAGACTGGCTGTTGTTTTAGAAGTGATTTGCAGCAATTTCGCTATCGATGCAGATAAATTTAATACATTTTCGCAAGAAACAGCTAGATTAGCAATATCGTTGTACCCCTGGTATTACATGCCGGCAACTGTGCATAAAATTTTAATGCACGGCAAGGCCATTATAGAATGTGCTGTTTTGCCTGTGGGTTCACTCTCGGAAGAGGCTCAGGAAAGTAGAAATAAAGACTATAGATATTATAGATTACATCACACCAGGAAATGCTCTCATTTGGCAACGAATGAGGATATGCTCAACATCATTCTGATAACTTCGGATCCATATATTAGTCACTTAAGACCAGAACTAAAGACCAAGTCACTTCCACTTAGCGAAGAAGCACAAATGTTAATAAAATAGTTCCGTATGTATAGGTTTTGTAAATATTTTTAAATAAACATAACTGTTCTATATAGAGTAATGTATAGATAATTTACGTATGTTCAAATATTAGTTTATATCGCCTAATTATATATAATTCTTTATTTCTCCCCTCAGGGTTACAATTCCCCACATCCTCTACCCTTACATTACCTTAACAACTAATAACTAACAACTAAGGCTAACTTAACCTATTTCTTAACTAATTTTTTATTTCACCCCGCCTGCCCGCTCGCTCGCCCGCTCGCTCGCCTCCCCTTTCCCCCCTCCGCACCCCCGGTTCCGCTCGACTCACCATTCTCTCCAATCTCCTCTCTCATCCTTCCAATTCTCTCCTCCTCCCACCACCTCCCTTCTCTCCTATCCTCTATTTTTCTCAACCACTCCTCTCCTTCCCCACCCTCACCTAACACCTCGCTTGCCATCTCCTGCCATCCCCTGTCTTCCCCCCAGCCCATACAGTCCTCCCATATGTGTTTCACGTCTCCTCTCCCCACCCACATCCCCTACACTTCCTTTTTTCCTCTTCTTCCCAGTATCTCCCCCCTCTCGTTCCATTACCTAGCCTGAATCTTGCCAACCTCTATCATCTGCTTTCCCCCCACCCCTTCATTAAATACTCCGGCAACCCCACCCCCTTAATCCTCCCATACCAACTGTTGTACCTCGACTCACTAATCTTCTTCCATCTCTCTTCTTCCTGCAACCTTTTTTCCCTGGCAACTAACTCTTCCCCCCTTAACTCCCCCCTTCTCTCCATCTTTCCACCTCATCCACCTCCCACCCTCTATCCTTAAAGAACTGCTCCCTTTCCCGTGCCCATCCCTCTAGCACCCTTCCCCTCTTATACCACGCCTTCATCTCCTCCCAACACTCCCTAGCCAGCTCCCCTCCCTTTCCCTCTTCCAATTTCCTTTCGTAACCCCACGCTCTCAGGCCCGCCCATCCCTTCAACTTCTCCTTTTGCAGTTCCTCCCTCACCATATACCCTGGTGTACTCCTATCCACCCTTAATACCCACCTCAGGAACCTATCTTGCAACCCTTCAACGCTCTCCCTCTCCTTCCATCCCCAAATCTCCACCCCATATCCCACCACCGTCCACACTAGCTTATCAAAAAGGCACACTCTTCTGCCCCAATCCTTTCCAAACATTCTTTTCCCAATCCCTCATACCTTCCCCATTACTGCAGCCACCTTCCTCAACCTCTCTTCTACGTGCTTCTCCTGTCCCCCATTCCCCATCACAGTATACCCTAAATACCTAAAACATTTCACCTCCTCCAGCTCCTTCCCCTTCCACCTCCAAGCCACTTTTTTCCATCTTCTCCCTCCCCTCCTACACCTCATCACTTTCGTTTTTCCTACATTCACCTGTAGTCCCTTCCCCTTCACGTACATCTCCAACTTAGCAATCATCCCCCTCATCCCCTCCTCATCCTAGCGCAGCCATGTCATCTGCATACGCTAGCGTGTACACTTTTCTACCCCCAAGCTTCACTCCCCCCCACTCTCCCTTCTCCAACTCCTCATCCATGTCCACAATGAGCAGGGTGAAGAGACTTGGGTTAAAGGGCATCCCTGTCTCACCCCCCTTGCAGTCCAAAACCTCTCCCCTTCCTCCTCACCCGCCCTCACCCTGCACATCGTCTCCCTCAGTACTTCCCCGCCCCTCTCCACTAGCCCTTCCCTCATACCCCTCTTCCTCATCGCCTCCAGCAATACCCCCCTGTCCACCGAGTCAAACGCAGCCTTCATATCCATAAACAATATTACCATCCTCCTCCCCTTCCTCACCACCTGCCTATTCACTAGGTAATTTAGCACATAAATATTGTATATGCATCCTACCCCCCTTCTAAACCCCGTTTGACTCGGTGGTAGTAGTCCCTTCCCCTCCACCTCCTTCCTAAACCTTTCCGCCAACACAGAGGCATATACCTTATACGTCGTCTGCGTCAACGTTACACCCCTATAGTCCTCCGCCTTTTCTCCCGCCTCCTTTTTCAACACGGGCACCACTATCCCCTCCCTCCATTCCTCTGGCCACCCCTCTGCCCTCCAAACCATGTTGCATAGTAACCATAACCACTCTTCCACCTCCGCTCCTCCATATTTCCATACCTCGTTTTGTATACCATCCCCACCCCCTGCCTTCCCATCCTTTAAATTCATCACTACCCTTTTCAATTCCTCCCGCCCTATCTCCTCCTCTTTAAACCCCCCTCCCTCTACCCCCTCCCATTCTTACTCTCCACTCCACACCTCCCAGCACCCCTCTAAAATGCCCATCTCACTCCCTTATTTCTATCCTCTCGTTTATCCTTCTTTTCTTTTTCCTCCCCCTATTCACTACCTTCCAAACCTGCCCCTCCGTTCTTACCCCTTCCACCTCCTTTCCCACCTCTCCTCCTCATTTTTCCTTTTTTCCTCACAAATCTTCCCATATTCTCTCTTCCTTGCCTTGTACACACTCCCATCCCCTCCCTCCCTTCTCCACCTCCTCAGCTCTCTTCTTACTTTCCCTTTCTCCTGTTTGCACTCCTGATTCCACCACCCCCTCTTTCTTTCACCCTTCCCCATCCCGCTCACTGCCTCTTTTATTCTTCCCCTCAGCTCCCCCCACTACTCTTCTCCTCCCTTTTCCCAAAACTCTTTATAAACTTCATTCTATTCTCCACTGTCCAAATTCCGCTCTCCCCACCGCACCCCGCCCCTTTTCCAATTACCTCCCCCCACTATCCAAATTACCACAGGGTGATGATCTGACTCTACTCTGTCCCCTACCTCCAACCTCTCTACCTTCTCCCTTGTGCCTTCATTCCCTATTACATAGTCTATCACCGAGCTTCCCCTTCCCCCGGTGAATGTCCATTCCCCCTCTTCGTCCCCCTCTACGCTTCCACTTAATATCCCCCAACCCTTTTCCGCCAAATATTTGCATATTCTACGTCAGGCCTGGGATTTAAGTGAACGCAGCCACCGATTTTCAGAGGCAACGCCTCCTTTCTCCTGCCGCACGTCTTGGTCCTCGCGGCGGCCTAGCAGCTAAGAGCGTCACAGGCCCGTACCACGTGAACCGCGCGTGGCGTATTAGTGTGACATTGTATCAATAGGTTTCCACATCGTCCCAGAGAGCACGATTGTCGATGCGGTTTCTTTTTTGTCAACGCGCCACGCGCGATTCATATGGTACGGGCCTGAGGTGCTCCTAGCTCCTAGGCCGCCGCGAGGGCCAAGACGTGCGGCGGGAGAAAGGAGGCGTTGCCTCTGAAAATTGGCCGCTGCGTTCACTTAAATCCCAGGCCTGACATAATACGAGATAGGTAGGTACTACTATATAAAATTTAGTCTCGAATAAAATTATTCATTAGAATGTACATATTTTCGCGAGTTATATATTGTAAGAATTTCAACCGACCATTACAAAATATTTATTATGTATCATTTTATTTCATTACTGGATTAACTTATAGAAACTATGTAATTCAATTACAGAATTGCAACTTGGATATATTTATTCATTCAATATTACAGTTTAAATAAAATTTCAATTAATTGACTTCACTAAACTTGTCTTTGATATATAAAATACTTAGTAGATAGACAATTTTGAAATATACTCTATATTTTTTTCAAAATATTCAAAATGAAATGTCATTTTATGAGATCTTCTGAGTAGATAAGTATTGGTTAGCACTGCTAGCAGAGGCTTATTAGCATGTACTTAATGTATGTACTAGGGATTGCAAATTTACCGAGTTTTTCAATTACCGGTAATTCGGTAGAATTTTCAATCAAAACCGGTTTACCGGTAATTTACCGGTATTTTTTAAGGTATTGAAAATAGAATAAAAAATATTACAATAAAGTCTAATCAATCATTATAAAAAATAAATGCAAATAAAACTATTCTCCATTTATAATTGTTGAGAATATATATATACAGGGTGTCCCATCTAAGACTGGACAGCGGGATATCTCCGAACGTATTGGAGATAAAAAAATGAAAAAAATATGGCATCGCATGGTTCGAAGGGGCTGATCTATTAGCGCGAACGAATTTTTTTTTCGATTATTATTTTAAAAGATACGATGGTCAAGTTCTGTTTTTCAAATGGAACTATTTTTTCTGAACACCTGAGTTGATAGTGCGTTCCAAGACAAATTCAATGAGCATTAATGTATACACTTGATTTCCACTGGTTATTGAGATATTGCGCTTGCAAATTCACTGATTTTCCCTGGAAAAAAGCCTGCTGAAATAGCAAGGACAGTGGACAGTCTAGCTGACGCGACGGGTTGCCTTGCCTGTTGAAACCTATACCTACCTGCTAAAGGTCTACGTCAGAAATGGCAGGCCCAAAGGCTGGACAATTCTTTTCCGCCAGAAATGCCACTTAGGTAGGTACATCTGCGGTATCGAGAAGCGCACCGTTACTTTTATTTCGCACTTGCTTCTACGCTCGGATGGCCGGTTCTTCTTGGAGGGATGCAAGCTCGATTGGTTAGGTTAGGAGGTGTGAAAGTTGCTAGACTAAATTTCAACTATAGGGAGCAGATTATATTAGAACCAATCGGATTTGCATCCCTCACAAACGGCTGCTCTCTTGAAGAGGCCCTCTTCACAGCAATACCTCCTCCCCAATGCCCACCTTCTCTCGCATGGAATACGTCAACGCATGCTTTTCTTTTAATATTGAAGCTCGTGTTTATACTCGACAGCGGGCTACCCCTTTTCTTCCTGTGTCTCTCCACGAGGAGTATCAACGGTGGATTGTAGGAGCGTAGATGTTGGGATGCTAGTTATTGAATTCAGGAGACGATAGAAACACTTTATTACAAAACACACATGTGCTATAATAAATGATCGAACTTGCGCCCCACTTCGCGCAGACCGATTACAGGGTGATTGGCTCGGTACGCCTAATCCGCCTCGCAACCGTGACGAGGTCAAGCCAAAAGGTATGAATCCTGGGTCCTTTTTCCGAAGGAAGCCATAAAATTCGATGGGCACTGCGGGGTGTTGTCCCTGCTTCACGCGTTGAGAGGCGTAAATGCAGAACTACCCTGTTTCTGTTTCAGAAATAAAATAATTCTTTATTCTTCATCGTATGGATATGGAAGTGTCGCCGATGGATTCCTTGTGGTTTTCCGATGAAAATCATGCCAAATGTCGCGTAAATCGGACTACTTTTACATAGGGAATACAAATAGCTTGTGTCAAAGTAGTCCGATTTGCATGATGTTTGGTATGATTTTCATCAGAAAAACACAAGGAATCCATTGGCGTCACTTCCATATCCATGCGATAAAGAGTAAAGAATTATTTTATTTCTGAAACAGAAACAGGGTAGTTCTGCATTTACACCTCTCAACACGTGAAGCAGGGACAACACCCCGCAGTGCCCATCGAATTTTATGGCTTCCTTCGGAAAAAGGACCCAGGATTCATACCTTTTGGCTTGACCTCGTCACGGTTGCGAGGCGGATTAGGCGTACCGAGCCAATCACCCTGTAATCGGTCTGCGCGAAGTGGGGCGCAAGTTCGATCATTTATTATAGCACATGTGTGTTTTGTAATAAAGTGTTTCTATCGTCTCCTGAATTCAATAACTAGCATCCCAACATCTACGCTCCTACAATCCACCGTTGATACTCCTCGTGGAGAGACACAGGAAGAAAAGGGGTAGCCCGCTGTCGAGTATAAACACGAGCTTCAATATTAAAAGAAAAGCATGCGTTGACGTATTCCATGCGAGAGAAGGTGGGCATTGGGGAGGAGGTATTGCTGTGAAGAGGGCCTCTTCAAGAGAGCAGCCGTTTGTGAGGGATGCAAATCCGATTGGTTCTAATATAATCTGCTCCCTATAGTTGAAATTTAGTCTAGCAACTTTCACACCTCCTAACCTAACCAATCGAGCTTGCATCCCTCCAAGAAGAACCGGCCATCCGAGCGTAGAAGCAAGTGCGAAATAAAAGTAACGGTGCGCTTCTCGATACCGCAGATGTACCTACCTAAGTGGCATTTCTGGCGGAAAAGAATTGTCCAGCCTTTGGGCCTGCCATTTCTGACGTAGACCTTTAGCAGGTAGGTATAGGTTTCAACAGGCAAGGCAACCCGTCGCGTCAGCTAGACTGTCCACTGTCCTTGCTATTTCAGCAGGCTTTTTTCCAGGGAAAATCAGTGAATTTGCAAGCGCAATATCTCAAAAACCAGTGGAAATCAAGTGTATACATTAATGCTCATTGAATTTGTCTTGGAACGCACTATCAACTCAGGTGTTCAGAAAAAATAGTTCCATTTGAAAAACAGAACTTGACCATCGTATCTTTTAAAATAATAATCGAAAAAAAAATTCGTTCGCGCTAATAGATCAGCCCCTTCGAACCATGCGATGCCATATTTTTTTCATTTTTTTATCTCCAATACGTTCGGAGATATCCCGCTGTCCAGTCTTAGATGGGACACCCTGTATATATATATATATTCCTCTTCACTGCATCCTGTGCGGGTCTGTATGTAAATGTGTGTGTGTGCGTGTATGCAGAGTGTGTCGCCCTCTGCTGTGAGAGCTAGTTGAGTCTTCTAGAACAACTGTGTGATAAGGTAACGCCACGTGTCTTTTGCCTTATATGAGTATCAATAAAGATATCCAAATACATCAGAGATTTGTGTATATTAATAGTAGAAAGGCCATCTCAATTAGATAGCTAAGTTTAACAGGTTATGGGCCCAGGCTCCATTTATCAAAAATAATTGATATCAGTGTGATAGAAAATTCATGTGACAAATTTTGAGGTTAACCACATGGTAATAGGTGATAAAAGCTAAGTATGAATTTGAATCTATCAAGAATCGAACCTTTAAACAAAAGCAATTATGCCACGTGGCGAATGCAAGTGGAAGCATTATTAATAAAAAATGATTTATGGCCATATGTGTCTGGCGAAAAGGTAAAGCCGGAGATTGTAGAAGGAAATGCTGCATCAACAGCAGTTTTCAATAAATGGCAAACAGAGGATAAAAAGGCCAAGTCAGATTTGATTTTAAGCATTGCCCCAAGTGAGTTAATGCAACTAAAGTGCTGTGGAACAGCACATGAGACTTGGATAAAACTTGAATCGATATACGCATCGAAAGGGCCTGCAAGAAAGGCTACGCTTTTAAAGCAGCTAACGTTGCAAAAGATGCAGGAAAACGAAGATGTAAGAGAGCACATCAATAAATTCTTTGATGCAGTTGATAAATTAGCAGAGATGAGCATTGAAATAAATGCAGATCTATTATCGATCATGCTGCTATACAGCCTCCCTGCAAGTTACGAGAATTTTAGATGCGCGATTGAGTCACGCGATAAATTGCCTGATGCAGAAATGCTTAAAATAAAGATTCTTGAGGAAAATGATGCGAGAAAACAAAATAATAGTCCAGGTGGAACCTCTAACGCGTTGATGGCTACTATGAAAAATAAGCAATTTACAAACAACTACAACCAAGAGAAAACTACCGGAGAGCACAAAAACGATAATAAAGGTAATTTTAGAAATAAGCCTAATAGTAATATAGTTTGTTTTAGATGTAATAAAAGGGGTCACATTGCACCAAAATGTTATTCTAAAATTGTACCAAAGAAAGGTAAAAGTGCTGGAGACACCAATGACAGTGCAAGTGTGGTAAAGGAAGTAAAGGAAGTATATCATGCTGGAGTAGCAAATGCGCAAGAGGGAAACAAACAACCAGAAAACTTGAATAACCGCTGGTGTTTAGACAGTGGTTGCACCACCTACCTATGTAAGGACATGAGTAGTTATACTATGAGAGTTCTGGATCAAGTGGAGGCGAGGGGTGAGGCGGGGCGGGGGGGTACCGCGCGATGGGCGAGGGGGATGCGGGGAGGGGGTACCGCCGCGGTCTCCCGTGAGATGGGTGAGGGGGAGGCGGGGAGGGGGGGTACGCAGTTCGTGGACGAGGGGGATGACGTCACAAGGGGGGGGGGATTTCAAAATTTTCAAAATGGCGTCGCGCGCGCAGATCGAGTTTGTAGGCGAGGGGGATGACGTCACAGGGGAGGGGGGATTTTCAAAAATTTCAAAATGGTTTCGCGCGCGCAGTTCGAGTTCGTTGGCGAGGGGGTGACGTCACAGGGGAGGGGGATTTTCAAAAATTTCAAAATGGCGTCGCGCGCGCATGTCGAGTTCGTGGGCGAGGGGGCTGACGTCACAGGAGAGGGGATGAATTTTCAAAATTTCAAAATGGCGTCGCACGCATTTCGTATTGGCGCCATCTACTGGATGTTTAAGGTACTTTGGGTCCGCGTCGGTATTTGGGCCCGCCTTGGTAAATTTTCCAAGTTTTCCAGACATTTCGTATCGACGCCACCTGTTGGATGTTTAAGGTACTTTGGGCGCGCGTCGCCGCCGCGCAATTTCCGTACGCGTGCGGGGATCGGTGCGCAGGCGCGACCGCAACCGATTCGTGGAAATTCAAATCGCGTCTTCGATGATGATTTCTGAGAAAGAGGGTGTACCAATGATTTCTGAGAAAAGATAAGGGATCGACAGGATTGAACGCGTTTTGTGCATCTACGTGCACGCGCTTCCTGCAGTGTGTATATATTTGAAACGTGGGACCGTTACAGCCCACGTACAATGATGTATACATACAGCGATAATTATTATTATAAATCAATCATCGGGATAGCCCATGGAATAAACATTGCACCGCGCCATGTCGTGTATTTATATCTGAGCAGGATTGAACGCGTTTTGTGCGCCTACGTGCATGCTCTTCGTGCCGTGTGTTTATATTTGAATCGTGGGACCGATACCGCGCACGTACAATGATGTATACATATAGCGATAATTATTATAAATCAATCGTCGCGATAACCCATGGAATAAATACGTCGTTGCATTCGATGGGGATTTCTGAGAAAGGGGTGGTACATGATTTCTGAAAAATCATAGAGCGAACCGCGCCGTGCCGTATGTTTATATCTGAGCAGGATTGAACGCGTTTTGTGCGCCTACGTGCACGCTCTACGTGTCGCGTGTATATATTTGAATCGTGGGACCGATAAGGCCGCGCAAGCAACCATCGTAAACATACAGCGATAATTATTCGGGGTAGAGTTCCGAGCATTTTCACGATCGAGGAGGCTGTAAGTCAATCGTCGCGGTAGCCCATAGAGTAAACATGACGTTGCACCGCGCGATACCGTATGTTTATGTCTGAGTCGTGGGGGTAGTAGCGACCGTGTAAGAGTTAAAAGAGTTCGATGTAGACCCATGGGTATCTGATTTACAGTATACCAATGTCAGTACCCTGCGATGTCACAGTTGGACCTCCAAACGCTTACGATCGAGCAGCATAAGATCCGCGACGTGTTAAGCCCACCGTCATTATTCGAGACTTCGTGGAGTAGTATCATTCAAAACGGATTTATGCAATTGTCACATCACAATCGTCAATTGCTACGCCATATTGCACGATATAGTACTGCGAGTAAATGCACATTGTATTGCATCGTTGGTGATAAGGACGTGCATCGCAAGCAAGTGAAGTACTTTACCGCGATCGTGTGTACGCCGTTAACGCTTCTGCATGACATTGAGAACGGCACAGTCGAAGTGTACAAAGTGTTATACCCTCGAACATTTACTATTACCGTGGACTCGTTTTTGTGTCGTGAATTAGTGAGATTTTTGGATGAGCACCCGACACCGATTCTACGACTACACTCGAAGCGCATCATTTTGCCGTTAGGTTACCGATTTCCGAACACGGACCGCATCACCTGGAAAAGCCGTATCACCCATTCGGCGCTATTCGTGCGTGTCTGGTAGACAAAATCCATTGTGATTAAGCGAATATGGAGGGATTCATGGACATGTACAAAGTTTTGTCTCGGATGTCTAAGCTTTTACGCAGTATTACGGAATTCCGAGACTGGGTGGATCAATGCGACACGTACCTGCAACTCATTCACGAGTACCAGAGCAGCGGAAGGGTGACAGTGGCCGCGAAACAACGTCTAGTGTCGCTGATCGTGCGAATAAAGACATTGCGCGCTATCGTGCGGGAAAAGTTTTCGTGAGTCGGTTCCGGGGTTTCGGGCCAATCGACGGCACCCAAAGTCCTATGGGAAGACGTGGAATCCGCGTTTATAGGCCGTATTTCAACCGGTGCGGTCATCAACGTGGGACACGGCGATCCGCATCGATTTTTAGAGGATGCTCGATGCATTGTGATCTCGCGTGTCACGGACGCTATCACGACGCATAAGAGCGTGGCCGTTAATACAAATTTAAACGCGGAGTTTATGTTGGGTGAGAATACAGACATAAAAAGTTTCGGTACGCGAAATCATGTACTGTTGACGACTTCGAACGTGCGCGAGTGGTACTCGAAACACGTAGTCGCTCCCACGTTAGTGGCGATCGAGGAGTTTCAAGATCGCGACAGTGGATGGACCCTAAGGGCTGTGCTAAATATTCTAGTGAATATTAATAAGCATAATCCACTTCGAGCCGGTTGCGACGTACCGCTGCCGCGCGCCGTTGCCCTGAAGAAAGCGGTGGTGAACATAAAGAACAGAGACAATGCGTGCTTCTTGTGGGCAGTCATCGCCAGTTTGTACCCGATTGCTACAAATGTGAATAGGGTCGCGTCGTATCAACACTACTCGGAGTTGCTTCGCACGGACGATATAACTCTTCCCGTGACGTTGGACCAGCTGACGAAGTTCGAGAGGATGAACGACGTGTCGGTGAACGTGTACGCGTGGTCCGACGGAAGCTGCTCTCCTCTGCGTTTGACCGAGGACAAGCGAGAGAGACACGCGAACCTACTGCTGGTGCAGCACCCTAAGGAACCCCAACGATACCATTTTGCGTGCATTCGAAGCATGTCAAGACTGATTTCGAAGCAGCTCGGCAGTCACAATGGTCGAGTATTCGTTTGCGAAAGGTGAGTCAAATACGAAATACTTCGATCGATGTATTCTTGATTAATATGTTTTATTATTATTAATCCTATTATCGTTGCAGATGTCTGAATTACTTCTATTCGTCCGAGGGATTGACTAAACACACCGTGGACTGCCAGCGTCTGAACGAGTGTGCAGTCGAATTGCCGTCCGTGGAGGATAAATGGTTGCAGTTCAAGAACTTCAAAAATAAGGAACGAGCACCATTCACCATTTACGCGGACTTGGAATGCATGCTGGAGGACATTGAGCCTGCGGAGCGGCGACGGACGTACACGTACCAGCAGCATAGAGTGTACAGCGTGGGATACTACATCCATTGCTCCACCGACGCATCTCTGTGCCGTTATCGCGCGTATCGTCACGAAACCGAGTGCGTGAAGTGGTTCGTGAAAGAACTTCGTGACTTTGCTGACATTGCGTATTCGTGGTTGCGGAACGCGAAACCAATGAACTCGTTGACGAGACAGCAGTGGCAAAGTTTTAACGAAGCGATCGCGTGCCACGTGTGCGGACAACCCTTCGTCGTCACGGACAAAAAAGTGCGCGATCATTGTCACTCGACGGGCGAGTACCGAGGCGCTGCCCACGTGTCGTGCAACTTACAATTTCAGCGGTCGTACACTATACCGGTAGTATTCCACAATTTATCAGGCTACGACGCGCATTTCATCATCAAGGAGTTGGCCACAGCGTTCGAGGGACAGATCGACCTGCTGCCGTTGACGAAGGAACGGTACATATCGTTCACGAAACACGTCAAGGGAATCGACGCCGAGAACAAGGATTGGAAGCGGGGTTTGAAGTTCCGTTTCATCGATTCGTTGAAGTTCTTAGCAGCCAGTCTGGAGAAACTCGCTTCGGACCTTGGCAGAGAACGACTCACGATTCTACAACGCGAATTTCAAAACCTGCCCGACCACCAATTCAATCTTCTAACCAGGAAGGGCGTCTTCCCGTACGACTACGTGACGTCGTACGCCAAGCTGGACGATGCGTGTTTACCGTCCCGCGAAGCGTTCTACAACCGGTTGAACGATAGCACCGCGTCGGAGCCCGATTACGCGCACGCCGTGAACGTGTGGAATACTTTTCGCGTACAGACATTGGGCGAGTACAGTGATTTATATTTGAAAACAGATGTACTGTTACTCGCCGACGTATTCGAAGGTTTCCGCACGGACTGTATCGCGAGTTACGATCTTGATCCCGCGCATTATTTTACGCTACCGAGTTTCACGTGGGACGCAATGCTCAAGTACACCGGCGTACGATTAGAGCTTTTAACGGACGTGGACATGCTACTGTTCGTGGAGCGTGGCATACGCGGTGGTTTGAGTCAGTGCTCGCACAGGTACGCGCGTGCCAACAACAAGCACCTGCCTGCAGAGATGTACGACGAGTCGAAGGCGTCGACGTATCTGATGTACTTCGACGTCAACAACTTGTACGGATGGGCGATGTCACAGGCTATGCCGCATGGAGGTTTTCGATGGTTGGACGATGCGGCAGTGGCAGCGCTCGACGTGTCATCCCTGTCCGACGGTGAGGACTCCGAGGAATCTGAGGGATACCTGCTGGAGGTGGACATCGAATATTCGAAGGAGATCCACGATGCCCACGCTGACCTACCATTTTGCCCGGTGCGCGAGCACGCGCCGCACGGTAAACAAACCAAGCTACTTGCCACGCTCGACGATAAGGAGCGATACGTCATCCACTATCGCTACCTGAAACAGTGCATTCGACACGGTTTACGCGTGACGCGAGTTCATCGGGTGTTGCGATTCGACCAGTCGCATTGGCTGCGCAACTACATACAATTGAACACTAATTTAAGAACGCGCGCCGCAAGTGAATTTCAGAAGACTTTATTCAAGTTAATGAATAACGCGGTGTATGGAAAAACAATGGAGAATGTGCGGAATCGCGTAGACGTGCGACTGTTGACGCGGTGGGACGGTCGTTACGGTGCGGAAGCGCTGATCGCGAAACCGAACTTTCATAGTCGTACGATCTTCTCCGAACAACTCGTTGCGATCGAAATGCGTAAACTTAAAGTGAAGTTCGACAAACCGATATACGTGGGGATGAGTGTTTTGGACGTATCAAAAGAATGTTTGTACGAATTTCATTATTCGTATATGCGTGCGAGGTTCGGTGATCGGTGCAAGGTTCTGTACACCGACACCGATAGTTTAATGTATAGTGTGGAATGCGATGATGTATACGAAACGATGAAGTGCGACATCGCGCGGTTCGACACCAGTGATTACGCGGTGGACAATTCGTATGGCATGCCCCGCGTAAATAAAAAGGTGCCGGGTCTCATGAAGGATGAGAACAATGGCGCCTTGATGACTGAGTTCGTCGGACTGCGATCGAAGATGTACGCGACTAGAACATTTAACGCGACAGTGGGGTCTACGAGTGAGACGAAAAAAGTGAAGGGTGTGCGGAGACACGTAGTCGCGAATGAAATTCAATTTAACGATTACATTCGTTGTCTTCGCGATCTCACTGAGAAGTCGGTTCGTCAGAACAATATACGCTCGAAGAAGCATGACGTGTATTCCGTGAGCGAGGAAAAGAATGCACTCAGCCTGTTTGACGATAAGCGGTGCATTTTAGCCGGTGGAGTCGACACCCTTCCGTGGGGGCATTGTCGAATCCCCGAGCTCCAGACTCACGAATTACTCGGACATGCACCCGACGAGTCCCTTGTAAACCCCGCTGTATAGAGTGTTTGCATGATTGTATATTTGCATGATTGTATGTTTGCATGTTTGTATGTTTGCATATACATATGTATATATCTTACGTTGTAAGCCTTTCTTTTGTTCATATAAATTTACGAATATGTAATATATGTAATATATGTAATATATGTAATATATGTAATATATGTAATATATGTAATATATGTAATATATGTAATATATGTAATATATGTAATATATGTAATATATGTATATCATTGAATAATCAAAAGTTATATTTTTTCCTCATATATTAAAAAATAAATTGTACGTATATATGATGAAGAAGAAGAATAAATGTACAATGTATATATTTATATGTATTTATTTTTTTATTTATTTCAGTAACATAGAGTACGTATACGATCGCGAATCATAGAATATCCTTGTCGCGTATCCACGAGTTCCGCGACGAATCGAATCCGAGCCACTTGACGTACACCTGGTTTCCCTTGCGTCGAATAATCTTCTCGACCAGATAGACGTCTGGATTCGCGACCGAATGCAGTTCGTACTCGTAGAAACCGCCGGAGATCGACTCTCCCGCGGAATCACGCAGAATATACGTCACCGGGAACGTTCGTTGTACCGTTACGATTTCGAACACTTCGGTCGACCAGTTCGGAGTGTACCCCTTCTCGAAGAGTGTCTTGAACTTGCTCACGCGTACCTTGTCTCCGACTTTGAATTTTGCGCGTCGCCGAATACCTTCCGATGCGGCTGGTGGGAGTGGTTCGTTCGCGGCGAACGACAATTGCGTCGCGGGGGTTACGTCAACGGGTCGGGCGTTGATCGTTCGGTGCTTGCGATGATTGTACGTGTGTACTAGCGCGGATAGCAGATTGACCCAACGATATGACGCGTTCAAGGAGAATTGTTTCCACATAAGGTTTTTCACCGTGCGATTGAACCGTTCAACGATCGATGCTTTCATCACGCTGTACGTGGAATAGTGGTTGATCCTGCGCATCTTCACGCATCGTTGAAACTCCGCGTTGTAGAATTCCTTTCCCATGTCGGTTTGTAAATTTCGCGGACATCTATCGCTTTGTCGCAATACATTCGTGAACGCCGCGGTCACGTCACGTCCACTTTTCGTTTTCACGGGTACGGCCCATGCATACTTGCTGAACGCGTCGATGATCGTTAGTATGTAGTGATATCCCCGATTTTGCTTCGCGTACGGACGCATCTCCACCAAATCAGCCTGCCATAAATCATCGTAGCCGCGAATCACGACGCCACGCCGTGGGAAATTTCGTCTCGCGGGAGCGTGTAATTCATTCACTAGTTGTATTCGCTCCTTGCTCATGTTTCGCGGGTGGGTCGGGGATGGTCGCGATGTTCCAAAGACGTCGTAGACCCTCGTTAGCTTTTCGCGGTTCCTTTCGTTTGTATAGATCCGTGGTTGTTATCGCAGTCGGTGACGTCGTCGTGAATGCTTCGATTATGTTTTTCAAGTGATCGAAGCGTCGTTCCATCGCGGTATTTAAATCATCCTCTAGCTGGGACAATTGCGCGTTAACGATATCCGACATCGTTCGTTGTACTCGCGTCTCGAGTTCAGATCTTTGATGCGCGCAGTCCAGTCGCGTGCTCGCGATAGCCGTTTCAATTTTTTGGGTAAAGCGTTCATCCACCGAGGATAATAATCTAGTCATTGTCATTCTCGCTTCGTCGCTGTTGCTATTGTTGTTGTTGTTGTTGTTGTTATTGTGTAACGAGGTACCAAACTTGTTCACCGACATAACGATGCGTATGCGCGAACGCTACTGACGCGACGATCACCGGTTCGTTCAATTTAAGATATATATCTAGCCTCGCGAAGTTCCTCCTCGAGGGATGCGATTTCGTTATCGTGGCCCGTATGACCTGCCGCGCGCGATGCAATGAGTAATCTGAGTATATCGATTAATTCGTTCGGATCGTCCCAGTACACGTAATCGATCGCGTTATCGGTTACCGTCATCGATTCGTCGATGGGTAATCCTCGACCTCGTCGCGTGCCCGCGCTCCCCCTGACACGTCTGACGCCCGATGTCCGCACCCCACCGATCATCGACGATATGATTTTCTTATACTTGTATCCCCTGTTACCCAGCGTGCGCTTGCTTGGCGAATGGTTTTGCTTATGCGCACTCGTCGACAACAAGATACGTCGGTACGAGCGAAAATCAGCCTCCGTGCACGCCTGCTCGTCGGGCTCTCGCATAAACACCAATTCGTACAAACCCCGAGTCCCCGGGTATCGCGATCCGTTCACGCGAATGTCATCACCGTCCGCGTCGATGGTTAGCACGGAATCGCCGATCATTAGATCCTCGTGGGGTCCCAAGTATACGCCGTACACGTCGTCGATTAGTCTCTTGGTATCGGTGAATAACAGTCTCAGGTATTCTCGCGACAAGGGACCTTTCGCGTTCCGTACATACACTTCGATATCGTTGACGTGGTTGTGCAGCGAACCCAAATCATGAACCTTTGTTGACGACTCTTCATCCTGAATTTTTTCATTGTCTTCGTCATTGACATCATCAACAACATCGTCAACAACATCATCAACATTTTTATCTTCATCGTTAACATCGTTATCGGTGTTGCGGTCGTTGTCATTGATGTTGTCGGTGTCGTTGTCGTTGTCGTTGTCATCGTCGTCATAGTCGCTAGAATCTGTAAGATTATTCGGATGTTCCTTGATTGTCAACGGAGTAACGGGTCGAAGTCTCTTGGATGATTGCTGCTGATCGTATTCGTGTTTCCTTTTCACTGATCGCGATCGAGGTGTTGGGCGTATTTTCAACGCGGTAGAGTTCTCGATCAATCGTTTCAGCGGCTCGACGATGGGACGCGTGCTCGCTTCCACAGCAGCTTCCGTAGCCATCTTACCAATTTTCAAGGCCATGCTCTTTTTACGTATAACGTCGCTGACTTTGGCGATTTCCACCTTTGCGTCAACGTCTTGACGTTTCGTCCCTTTTCGATGTTTCGATCCTTTTTGATGTTTCGTTCCTTTTTGTCGATGACGTCGGCGATGTTTTTGCGAATGTTTCGCGTCGACGTTGCTCGAGGTTGTCTCTGGCGATTCGTTAGACATTTGGTGTTGCTCGATGAACGATTCGCGGTTTACTAATGTCAACGAGCTACGACGAACTCGTTAAATCCTCTTCGATATCGACCTTCGTACATGGAACTATCCTTATCGATCACCACGAAATCGTATCGTCGACGCCAACATCTCGCACACAAGTCGTTGAACGACTCGAACGTCATGTCTGTGTTCACGTGATCGTTATACACGCGACGCTAGTTCGTACCGTCTTGTTTGAACAGCATGAGAAAATTCGCGTTGTCCCTGATCAAATGTTTAGGTATTCTAGCGTACGACTGACACAAATAAAAGCAATCAACGTTCGAGTGACGACCCATGGAGAAGTATTCGCGTATCGCGTTCTGTTCGTCGCAAGCCACGTCATCGAATACGAAGATTGAATCGGGCCGAGCATCTCTAGGTGGAACGATTTCAGCGTTGTCCGAGTATGGAAAGTATTCGATTCCGTCGACGAGCGACAACACCTGTTCGAGATATCGATACTTTGGCTGATGCAACGATTTCGAGTACACGTACACGTTCTCGAAACGCAAACCGTTCGGACTCTCTAGCATACTTAGAAGCACGTTAGTTTTTCCACATCCAGACGGTCCGCAAATTACACCTCGCACGCTGTTCGGCAGCAACGGGCCGTGTCTGTTCGATCGACTCGAATGCCTATCATCCTCGAGCATTCTGTTCGCGGTCACGCGAATGACGTCCGACTGTTTCACGAATCGCATATTCGCGCGCGCACGTCTATGACAATGGACCACTATTTATATTCGTGGCACGCGTCGCGCAGGTCACTACCACAGTGATCGGTGGAGCGTGCGTATGCGTTTATTATTGTAGTAGCTATCGCGACTATTCTAACGTATATGGGTGCATCTGCGATTGTGACGTCTCACGGGCTAGACAACAATCAAAAGAGTAAGAAAAAGAATAAGAATAAGAAGAATCTGAAAAAGAATAGGAAGACTGGATCTGGTTTGGTTAACGATATCATAAACCGTCTGCCGTTCGAACTACACGTTCCGGGCTATCAGTTCTGCGGACCGGGGACGCGATTACTCAAGCGATTGGCTCGTGGCGACGAAGGTGTAAATCCCCTAGACGCAGCGTGCCGCGATCACGATATCGCGTACTCTCGTCGAAAGGATTTAGAGGGGAGACACGAGGCAGATCGTGCGTTAGCCGAACGAGCGCGAGAACGGGTGTTCGCAAACGACGCGACATTCGGCGAAAGAGCTGCAGCCACTGGCGTGTGGGCAACGATGAAGGCTAAGACTAAACTCTGCATGGGTATGAGAAGGACGAAACGGAAAAATCCGCAACGGCGACGACAACGTCGTAATCTACGAGTGGCGAAACGTGGTGGCTTTCTTCCATTTCTTCCGTTGGTGTTACCCGCCTTATCGGCTATCGGAGCATTGGCCGGTGGAGCGGCTGGTATAACCAAAGCGGTCAACGATTCGAGGGCCTCTCGAAAACAGCTGGAAGAGACGTTGCGTCATCATCGGGCGATGGAGGGGCGAGGGATGCACCTGACACCGTACAAGCGAGGCGCGGGCTTGAACCCGAGACGGCGGCGCCAACGACGAGTGGAAACGAAAAAAAAAAAAACATCGATCGCGTAGGCGCGTGGCGACGGTGGCGACGATAATTCAACAACCTATGACGAACCTGCAATTAGAGCGCGAGTGCGCAAACATCCCATTCTTTCGAGGGGTGTTTATGCGCGATACGCTTCCTACGCGCGTACGAACCAACGAATGCGGTATCGCGAATCTGGACGAGAATCGAGGCGCCGGTACGCACTGGGTCGCGTATGCGAAACGCGGACCACGAGTACAATACTTTGATAGTTTTGGGAATCTGCGACCTCCCGCGGAATTGATCTACTATTTCGGACGCGGTACAACGATCACGTATAATCACGATCGTTTTCAACGTTTCGACGAGATGAATTGCGGTCACTTATGCATGCAATTTTTACAGCAAAAATCTATGGAATTATGGTCTATGTACTAATAATTAATAATATTAACGGTGTGTACTAAGATTATGTTACAATGTATTCATGCACAATGACGATCCATATTTTCTGTAATAAAGACACACGATATCGATAAATTGCTGAGAATTCTTACGCGTGCGTCACTTACCCTCCCACAGTCTCGCGAGTGTAATCTATGATATGTCGTTCACGCTTACGTTAACGGGACGGAGCAGCGTGCTCACGGTAAACTATTTTCCACCGATAGATTTGAGCGATGGTCAATACGAATTAGGACTCGCGGACTTGGAGACATTTCACACGATACCGAACATCGACTCGAGCAACGATAAATTCTATTTCATCGTGAACTATAACAGCGAAAACAGCACCCGCGCTGACGCTACTCATGATTACATAACGATACCTCACGGCTCCTATGAATTAGACGCTATCGCCGAGTACCTGAAACAACAATTACTTGATCGATATCCTCGAAAACGCGGTAACAGTGAGAACTACGATGACGACAAGTACCCTCTAATGCTACGAGCTAACAACAACACCATGAAAAGTGAACTGTACTGTTCGTTCTATGTGGACTTTACGAAACCGAACAATGTGGGCTCGTTGCTAGGATTTTCCCCGAATCGCGTCTTATTACCGAGAATCTGGCACGAGTCAGACGTACCGGTGAATATTATAAACGTTAACGTGATCAGAGTAACGTGCAACGTCACTATCGGCGCGTACAGCAACGATAAACCAGTACACACGATCCACGAATTTTCACCTCGCGTGCCGCCGGGATATAAGATATCGGAAACTCCGCGACACGTCATTTAATAAACATCGCTATAAGGGGCCTGTCAAGATATCGGACGACAAGACAAGGCATCAACGGGAGACTCTTTCCCAGCTTAGGTTGAAGCTGCGGGACCTACATGAGCTGGGGGATACCAACATGACTATACGCTATTCTCATGGTGTTCCGAAGATTGTGCCGGGGAGACCTACTAGGAACTCTACGCAAAAAAACTAAAATCTGGCCCTTTAGTGTATTTTCAAAATGTCCGTGGTCTACGTACGAAGCTCGACACTTTACTTAACTCTGTTCTCTCCTCCGCTGTGTCATATGACATTATTATTTTAGTTGAAACTTGGCTCACTTCCGCTATCTCTTCTGCTGAGCTTGGGCTAAGGGGGTACATTGTGTACAGGTGCGATAGAACCCGTCAAACAAGTTGTTTTACAAGGGGCGGGGGAGTTCTTATTGCGGTCAGAGACTCGTTACCGTCCAATCCTATCAAGATCTGCTGTTCAAACGTTGAGCAGGTGTTTGTCCGTGTTCACCTTGGTTATAATAAACATCTAATGTTGGGCGCTGTGTATTTTCCGCCTTCATCACATCCTTCACTTTACTCGAGTCATGTTGATTGTGTTCTTGAATTATTCCATAATTACACTGATGACACCTTCTCTCTGTTTGGGGATTATAATTTGCCTCATGCTGTTTGGTTCAACGACTCGGATGTAGCGTGTTTCAAGAGGTCTGGATTGTCCTCTAACGAGTCAGCTGCAATTGATCTCCTCCTGGGTTGTGCTGGGTATTGTAATCTTACCCAAGTTAATACTGTTTTTAACGAATACGATGCTATGTTGGATCTTATTTTTGTTAGCAGTACTAAAGTTTTAGTTGACAGGGTCATTGACTCCCTTGTTGTACCTGATGTTTATCACCCACCATTGTATACCTTATTCAGTGATTTGTTTATAAATCCTGATCTTGTGGGTGGTAACATTGAATATAGGGACTTCAAACATGGGGATTATCCTAGTGTATTGCTTTATCTAAATTCTGTCGACTGGGATAGTGAAATCGGTAACATTGAGCCAGACGTTGCTCTGGAGAGACTTTATGGTCACATTTATTGGGCAATAGATGCCTTTATTCCTGTTCGGTCGGTAGTACGATCTACGTTTCCGCATTGGTTTTCCCCTTGTTTGAGGTCCCTGATCCGATATAAGAAGATGGCGCATAGAGCCTTTAAGCGTTCAGGTGGATACGGCGACTATCTGCACTTTTCTAGTCTTCGCTCGAAATGTAAGGCGACCCTATTGCTCGACCATCGTAACTACATCAATCGCGTTGAGAGTGCCGTATCGAACAATGTATCTTGCTTCTGGAAATTTGTTACTACTGCTCGAGGACAGCAAGGTATTCCTGCTGAGGTACACCTTGATCATAATTCTGTCTCGACTCATTCGGCAGCTGCCAATCTTTTTGCTGAATTCTTTGGGTCTGTCTTCAATCCTCAGACTGGAGGGCCGCCTGTCATGAACCCCGGTATGTCCTCTGGCAATGAAGTAAACATTCATTCAGTATCCATTTCATTAAGCCAAATATATTCTAAACTTGCGGGACTAGACTCCACGAAAGGACCTGGCTATGATGGTATTCCGCCACAGTTTTTAAGAGAGTGCTCCTTTATTCTTTCTAGGCCCCTCTGGCATATTTTTAATTCCTCTCTTTCAATGGGTACCTTCCCGGCAGCGTGGAAGAATACTTTGGTCTCTCCGATATTCAAGGCTGGCGATCGCTCTGATGTAAGGAACTATCGGCCGATTTGTAAGTTATCTGTTATGCCCAAGATCTTCGAGGAAATAATTACGGAGTATTTAACACCTTGTCTCGTAAATGTTATCTGCGATGAGCAGCATGGATTTGTTCCTCGGAGGTCAACGACATCTAATCTGGCGGTTTATCATAGCTTCGTTTCATCGGCTTTGGATTCGGGTTTGCAAGTTGATACGGTATACACTGATTTCCGGAAGGCTTTTGATTCGGTTGATCACCATATTTTGTATAACAAGTTAGTTTCAATTGGGATCAGTGGTTCACTCCTTGCCTGGATTGGTAGCTACTTGAATGGTCGTGAGCAAGTTATTATGGTTCATGATCAACGGTCTTATCCTGTTAAAGTAACGTCAGGAGTGCCTCAGGGCTCACATCTGGGTCCTCTACTGTTCCTTCTTTTTATTAACGATCTCAGCGATGTTTTTCTTCACAGTAAGTTCCTTATGTATGCTGATGACTTGAAAGTCTTCCGTATTATTAGTTCGCCTGCCGATGTTGATATGATGCAGATGGATCTGACGAGATTTGACGACTGGTGTATCGCTAATAAGTTGTACCTTAACACCAGTAAATGTATGGTCACCAGATCTCATAGGTCTATCAGTTGTATCCAATCGTCTTATAAGCTGTGTGACACCCCATTGACAGTTGCGAATGAGGTCATTGACCTTGGGGTAACGTTTACGTCTTGTCTAGACTTTCGTAATCATTATAGCATTATCACAAGAAGGGCCATGAAAACCCTTGGGTTTATTGCCCGTTTTGGCAAACATTTTAGACAACTCAGAACTCTGAAGTTATTATATGTTGCACTTGTAAGGCCATTGGTTGAATATGCGTCAGCTATCTGGTGCCCTAGGCATAAGCAATATGTCACACTAATAGAGAGGGTGCAACATAAGTTTCTTAGACTTGCCATGAGACTTACTGGTAGCCCTATGAGGTTTGATGATCATGATTATGGTCCTGCCATGCGTAAGACTGGACTTGCGAGTCTTAGCGATCGCCGTGTCTGTACCGACCTGATATTTCTCTACAAAATAATTAATGGTTTGATTAACTGTCGGGATCTCGTTGCAATGGTTTCATTTCACGCACCACAACGGTCGTTGCGTCCGAGACCTCTTTTTGTAGCGAGTGTCCCTGACTACTTTCATTATGCTGTCGATCCTATAAATCGGGCCATGGAGGTTATGAACCAGTGCCCTGTAGAGATAGATCTTTTCACCGTCTCTCTTGCTTCGTTTAAAAGCTCACTATTTAAGAGTCTGTTACCTCAGTAAAGTGTTTTGTTATGTTGTTGTGTTTATGTTTATCTTGTTTATTTTATTTGTATTTTTGTATAATTACGCTTTTTCACTTATTTTTATTTCTTTATAAGTTTAATTATCTTTTATGTCTTTATATCTCTATATTCTAAAGGGTCTTCCCGTTAATAAATGAAATGAAATTTACCTGCCGATCGTTGCGCGAGCAATACAAGATCTAACGTTGTGCATCGTCGATCAACACGATCGTCCTATAGATTTTCGTGGAGAAGAAATAACGATTCGTTTGCACGTTCAACGACGTCAGCGCGATAGATAGCGTGTGCGGTCACGTGTATGCATGTGTATTATGTTAGTGTTAGATCATACGTTCGACTCATCAATCGCCGTTGCTACTCCTGAGGTCTCTGTCTCGCGTCATCTGCGCGATCCTTTATCGACCGACGAAGGTATAAGAAGAATAAAGACGGGAGGTGCGATAAGAGGAACACCGGTAAGAAGCATAAGAAAGCCGTTGACTCGTCGAAACGCACGGTTCCTACGATCGTTAGGTTACACCGTAACCTATTAGACGCGCAACCGCGATGACGAATATTTTGGACGTAACGAATACGCCAACCTTCGACAATCGTATTACGAAGATCGAGTTACACACGTATAATCCATACGCCAACACGACGTTTGACAATAGTGACGAGATAAGGATACCTATACAGCAGCAAGATCTGTACACGCTTCCATGCGAAAGTTTTCTATACATCGAAGGTCGCGGCACGTTGACAGCACAGGACGCGAAAGGTCCGGCAACGTCCGCGACCGCTGTTCTCGATAATAATTGCGTCGCGTTCATGTTCGATGAGATTCGATACGAATTGAACGGCTTTGAGGTCGATCGTTGCAGAAATCCGGGAATCACCACCACGTTGAAAAATTTCGTTTCGTTGTCACCCGAGAGAAGCAGAGTGCTCGCGAATGCTGGTTGGAATTATGAAATCGATTACAAAAACGACACTTTTCATTCGGGCTCTTTCAATTTCTGCGTACCCCTGAAAATGTTATTAGGATTTTGCGAGGATTACAAACGCATCGTGATGAACATGCGACATGAACTGATTCTTATACGCGCACGAGACGATTCGAACGCGATGCACTGCACCTCCGCCACTGCGATTCCAAAACTTGAGATACGCAAGGTACAGTGGCGTATGCCTCACGTTGTTTTGGATGAAGTGAATAAACTATCGATGCTGCGTATCTTGGAAAGCGGTCGACCGATCGCGATGAATTTCCGATCGTGGAGCCTGCACGAGTATCTGTTACTGCAAACGACGACGAAATATACGTGGACCGTGAAAACTACGTCGCAAATTGAGAAGCCTCGATACGTGTTTTTCGGTATGCAAACCAATCGAAAGAATGATGTAAAAACCCCTGCGTGGATGCTCGACCGGAATGATCTCACGAACGTTCGACTCTACCTAAATTCCGAGATGTATCCGTACGACGATATGCAAATAGATTTTAATAAGTATAAATTCGCGGTCCTGTACGATATGTATACGAAATTTGCCCGATCGTACTACGGTCACGGGGAACCGTTACTGAGCGCGAACGAATTCTATAAATACGCGCCTATCGTGGTCATAGATTGTTCTAGGCAAAACGAGTCGTTGAAGAGTGGTACGGTGGACGTGCGAATACATTTCGAATGCAAAGAAAATGTCCCTGCTAATACTTCCGCCGTCTGTTTATTCATACACGATTGTATAGTCGAATACAGCCCTTTATCCAACATGGTACGCAAACTAATATAGTGCGCGTGCGTGAACTATTACTACTACTACTAATAATAATACTACTACTACTGTGGATACTGCTACTGTTTTAAAAACGCCGATGTCGAAGAGCTCAGTTACTGTTCTGACACCGTCGCAGACGGTACTACCTAAACGAATAATAATGTTCGCCATTGTCGATCTGCAAGGCTTCAATATCGAACGCGAGTTCGTCGCCAAAGAGATTGCGATTCATGTAAACAGCATCAGGGATGAAACAACTACGATCAGCCATTGGATCTTCGAACCACCATACTTCTGGGAACACCTGAATTCGCGGGAACACCGTCAAGCGTCCTGGCTCGCGAACCATCATCACGGGATTCCATGGTCTGACGGTCACGTTCCATACTCCAAACTACCAGGACTCCTAACCAGCGCACTCGCAAACACTGACTTTGTTCTCGTGAAAGGTGCGGAAAAGAAAACGTGGCTGCTGAAACTACTTCCTAACATATTCGTTATGGATATATGTGATTTATATAAACTGCCGACGCAAAAGATCGACAACACTAACAACAGCAACAGGAACAACAGCAGCAGCAACAACATCAACGCGCGAACTGTCGAAGATGACGGAGGTTACGACGTTGACGATGATTATTGCGGGATTATTCCTAACCTAAAGTCTATGTCTACCACGGATGTCATTCGATGTTCATTTCATAACAACTGCGGTGTTTGCGCGCTTGAAAATGTCTATAAAATATGGAATTATATACGTAGCGTCGCCTAATGTAAGTACTACACACACGTTGCATCTACTTTACGCGTCATATGCAAAGAAACGAATATCCTTGTAAGAATCATTTTTTTTTTGTTTTCTATAGTGAACACGACGGCGGCGGCGGTGATAAGATCGGTGACAACTATGCCTGCTTCCTCTAACCACGAATATGAATATCCCTCCCATACGAACGTTATTTTTTCTAAGTAAATACTGATTTTATAATTTAAGTACGCATGCGTGGATGTACATTAATAAAACACACTGTTTTGAATAAAAAATATTTATTTAAAATTGTTGTATATTTATTATTAAACATATATATACACGTACTATAGTGGTACGCGGTTCACATCACGCAGCATTGATTGTAATCCTAACGCCAACAATTCACAATCAATCAATGAATGCTTTTCAAAGTGCTCGCTTTCGGAAATTAATTTTACATAATTCGTTGATGTCGTAGCAGTACGCAGAACGTCTACGAAGGTTGCATATTTACTGCTTACAGAGTACATGTTTTCTGTTAGCCAGGTGTACATATGTTCAATACACTGGTTGTACGCGAATAGTTTACGCATCGTGACTTCAGTCATATATATGACAACGCGATTATCAGTAATTTTAATAAGTTGATTATCATGTATACGCGTGAAGTCCAGTCGTAAATTATCAATTACGATTTGAGTTTGGGGTGCTGTTGCGTTGCTGCGTAATCGTTGAAGGATGTCCACCTCGTTTTGTAGCATGAGCTTCCACGTAGACATTGAAAAGCTCAACTCGTTGCCTTTGTTGTCGACTATGCTGATCTCGACGTGACACGAATCAATGCCAATACGAATTCCAATAGTTAGACGTTTATAAGCTGTTGTGGTCAGTGGATAATCGCGTCCCAGGATCCGTACGACTGATGGTTTTGGTGTTTTCACCATTTTTGGCGTTGTGGATACAGAACTGTAAGAAATATGTACACGGAATTAATGCTTCATTCGTTTGCGTTTTAGTAAGTGAATGAAGTATGTGTAAAGTGTATAGTAACGTATACATACCTCATGTTGGATTGTTGGTAATGTTGTTGGTGTTTATTTGGAAAGCCCCCATCGTTGTCGGATGCGCATGATGAATCGTTTAAGCTGCGTTTGTACATTTTGATATACACTACGAATGATTTTCATCGACGGCTAAAGAATGACGCGAACGATACTTGTTAGGACTCGAGCGTACGTGGTGTAATGATGTCCGTAGGACTGACCCATGTTATTTTATACTGATTCACGCACACGTACACGGTAATGTGAACATTACACGCGACACGAAGAGCGTGCACGTAGACGCACAAAACGCGTTCAATCCTGCTCAGATATAAACATACGGCACGGCGCGGTTCGCTCTATGATTTTTCAGAAATCATGTACCACCCCTTTCTCAGAAATCCCCATCGAATGCAACGACGTATTTATTCCATGGGTTATCGCGACGATTGATTTATAATAATTATCGCTATATGTATACATCATTGTACGTGCGCGGTATCGGTCCCACGATTCAAATATAAACACACGGCACGAAGAGCATGCACGTAGGCACACAAAACGCGTTCAATCCTGCTCAGATATAAATACACGACATGGCGCGGTGCAATGTTTATTCCATGGGCTATCCCGATGATTGATTTATAATAATAATTATCGCTGTATGTATACATCATTGTACGTGGGCTGTAACGGTCCCACGTTTCAAATATATACACACTGCAGGAAGCGCGTGCACGTAGATGCACAAAACGCGTTCAATCCTGTCGATCCCTTATCTTTTCTCAGAAATCATTGGTACACCCTCTTTCTCAGAAATCATCATCGAAGACGCGATTTGAATTTCCACGAATCGGTCGCGGTCGCGCCTGCGCACCGATCCCCGCACGCGTACGGAAATTGCGCGGCGGCGACGCGCGCCCAAAGTACCTTAAACATCCAACAGGTGGCGTCGATACGAAATGTCTGGAAAACTTGGAAAATTTACCAAGGCGGGCCCAAATACCGACGCGGACCCAAAGTACCTTAAACATCCAGTAGATGGCGCCAATACGAAATGCGTGCGACGCCATTTTGAAATTTTGAAAATTCATCCCCTCTCCTGTGACGTCAGCCCCCTCGCCCACGAACTCGACATGCGCGCGCGACGCCATTTTGAAATTTTTGAAAATCCCCCTCCCCTGTGACGTCACCCCCTCGCCCACGAACTCGAACTGCGCGCGCGAAACCATTTTGAAATTTTTGAAAATCCCCCCTCCCCTGTGACGTCATCCCCCTCGCCTACAAACTCGATCTGCGCGCGCGACGCCATTTTGAAAATTTTGAAATCCCCCCCCCCCCTTGTGACGTCATCCCCCTCGTCCACGAACTGCGTACCCCCCCTCCCCGCCTCCCCCTCACCCATCTCACGGGAGACCGCGGCGGTACCCCCTCCCCGCATCCCCCTCGCCCATCGCGCGGTACCCCCCCGCCCCGCCTCACCCCTCGCCTCCACTTGATCCAGAACTCTCATAGTATAACTACTGACATGAATTCATTTCAAGATTTAAAACCAGCAGAGGAAAGTCTGAACTTAGCTAATAAGAATTCAACACAAGTCGAAGGAAAAGGTACAGTCGAAGTAAAAATTGAAATTCAAGGTGCGGACAAATTAATCGACTTAAAGAATACACTGCTGGTACCTGATTTACGGACAAATTTATTGTCTGTAGCAAAAATAACAGACAAAAATCATATGGTCTTATTTAAGAAAGACATTGCCTTAGTAAAAGATATTAAGGGAAATACGAAGATGATAGCGGACCGAATAGGAAATTTATATTACATAAGGCAATCTGGTGTACACATTGCTCAGAAAGTTGAGGATAAATTAGATTTACGATTGTGGCACGAGCGTATGGGTCACCTAAATGAAAAAGACTTGAGGAAGTTATTGAAGGATATGAAAATAGGTAATTTAGAGACGAATGATAAACTTCCTGAGTGTGAAATATGCATTTTGGGAAAACAAACAAATTCACCATTTAATTCAGTGCATGAACGTGCCAAAGAACAATTAGAAATAATACACAGTGATATCTGTGGTCCGTTTAGAGTGCAATCGATGGGAGGAGCAAGATATTTCTGTACATATATAGATGATTACTCGAGATATTGCACGGTATACATGTTGAAAAACAAAAGTGATGCATTTGATGCGTTCAAGATGTATAAGAATATGGCGGAAAATTTATGTGGAAAGAAGATAAAACACTTACAAACAGATAATGGTAAAGAGTATTGTAACGTCATTTTTGATAAATACTTGAGCGATTGTGGGATACAAAGACGTCTGAGTGCCCCGTATACCCCGCAACAAAATGGGGTTGCAGAAAGAAAGAACAGGTCGTTGCTGGATATGGCGCGTTGCATGATGATAAAGTCAGGAATGGCAGCGGAATTTTGGGCAGAAGCTGTCACGATGGCCAACCACATAAGAAACAGATGTCCTACAAATTCACTCGAAGGAAAGGTACCCTATAGTTTATGGAGCAGGAGAGATGTAAATATTAAGTATTTTAGAATATTTGGTACCAAAGCCTATGTCGTTGATAAAAGCAACACCAGAGGAAAAATGGACGAGAGAGCGAGAGAAGGGTTTCTCGTTGGCTATTCGGAACAAACAAAAGGCTATCGTATATACATTCCAAAATTGAGAAAAGTTGTTGTGTCAAGGGATGTTAAATTCTTCAATGAAGTAAGTCAGATACCAAGCGTAAAACAAAGAGAGGAGGAAATTATTGAAGAAGAAGATAAAATGAACAGAGAAGGCCTAGATATATTGTCATTTCCAATAAATGATGAAGAAGAGGAAAGTGACGAGAGCATACAACGTGTGGACAGCGAGAACTCTGAAAGACGTCTACCAGGTAGACCGAGGATAATTCGTACTGGGAAACCGGGAAGACCGAAAAAGCAATATAAGTCAACGAGCAGTAGTATAGAACAGACGGAAGGAAATGGAGTCAATGATGCAAGTGATGACGAAGAAGCTGAGGTACTTGAAAGAAACTATAAATTTGGGACTAACATTTAGAAGAGGTAACTTTAATCTGACTGGATATGCGGATGCGGATTGGGGATCAGATATAAATGATAGAAAATCTTATACAGGATACGCATTTATCTTATCGAATGCAGCTATTGCGTGGAAATCTAGGAAACAGAAAACTGTAGCACTGTCAACGACGGAAGCCGAGTATGTGGCGATAGCGGAATCAGCAAAAGATGCTATATACATTAAAAGTTTTCTTAAAGAAATAGGAATAAATATGAAGATTATAATCTTTAATGATAATCAAAGTGCAAGATTACTCACACAAAATACTGTGTTCCACGATAGGACAAAACATATAGATCTCAAGCACCATGCTGTAAGGGACGCTATAAAAAATAATAAGTTTGAAATAAGATATCTACCTACTGAGAAAATGGTTGCAGACGTGCTGACAAAATCATTAAATAAACAAAAACATTTGTTCTGTTGTAGAGGATTAGGCTTAGAAGGTAGAGTAGATTAATAGTTCCTTACTGTATGCATTGAATGGGGGGATGTTGAGAATATATATATATATATATATATTCCTCTTCACTGCATCCTGTGCGGGTCTGTATGTAAATGTGTGTGTGTGCGTGTATGCAGAGTGTGTCGCCCTCTGCTGTGAGAGCTAGTTGAGTCTTCTAGAACAACTGTGTGATAAGGTAACGCCACGTGTCTTTTGCCTTATATGAGTATCAATAAAGATATCCAAATACATCAGAGATTTGTGTATATTAATAGTAGAAAGGCCATCTCAATTAGATAGCTAAGTTTAACAATAATATTTTTTATTTATCAACATTTTTTAATAAATACGCACGCAAAAAACATAACTTATTTCAACTTTCGTCGCCTAATGGCGACTTCATCTTCAGTGGCGGATCCAGGAGCCTTTTTTTTGGGGGGGGGGGGGCGGAACGTGTAAAAGTAATAACTATTATATATATTTTTTATTATTCTTGGGGGGGGGGGGGGGCGATCGCCCCATCGCCCCCCTCTGGATCCGCCAATGCTAATCTTCGTAGAAGACATTAGTTCGTATAAAATGAATCAACGATTTGGTCGTGGACAGCCCAGCTTGTCCCTGTCAACTGTTTCAATCTTCCACCACTCGCCGGTGGCCGAGCAACCGTAACTTGTATGTTTTACTTGTGGGGCGTAGGTATAAAACGCATATACGCGCTACATTGGTACATATATGTAATTTACCGAATTACCGGTAAAAAAGTGTCGAATTACTGGTAAATATTTGAGGAAATTTTCCACGATTTACGGGTAAACCGGTTTACCGGTATTGCAATCCCTAGTATGTACATATATATTCTGTAAAAGTAACAGAGATCGAGACTGTTACATTACTTTCATCAATGACATCACCTTAATAGTATCTAGAGAGATTTGCAGGAAGATGGGAAAGGAATGAGAGTACTACCCACTATAGTGTTTAATCGGGGTTTCTCGAGCGACATCTCGAACTACTCCAATTAACTTTGCGTCAAGCTCGATTGCCGCAGATTCAACGGCAAATCCGCATGAGATTGATTAAATTTAGAATGGTATACAAAGAATGTGCACTTGAGGTTTTTTTAATACAACTATTCCGGATGTCATTTGAGTAATTAATCAATGCAATGTCGGCGAAAGGCAAGCTGGGTATTGATTCATTTTGGAGTACATATCTTAAGCAGCTTTACATTATAGAATAATGTTTCTAAAGATTAGAATAAAGGAATTAAATTAATTAAATAAGTATAAGTAAAACGCAAAGTATAAAAAATGTAAACTAAAATAAATATACTAATCACATTAGTTCTTAATGTAATATGCTATTAATATAATATGAAATAATTAATATATTGAAGTATAACTAATGTAGGGTAGACCGGGGCGAATCGGATCACAGGGCGAATTGGATCAAAATAAGAATTTAGTCCATATTTCATACATCGCGATAGAAATTATTATTCCGATCGTTCGTAGTACTTCGTCCCTCTCCCCGCACCTACTGCAATAGTTCGTAAATTGTTTTAAGTCATTGCTTAGAGCTGGCATATGTTTTCAGTGAGATGGTTGCGTGCGAATGTTACAATTTTGGTCCGTATCTAACCTACGTAATCTGCAATTTCGTATTTAAAATAAAAAGTAAGCTTGAAAATTCAAATGTGCTTATTGTTATTAGTTTGCACGGTGTCCAAGTTTAGTATTACATTACTGTCTTTATTGACTCCCCTCGGGGTTACAATCTCCTTAACCTACGCCTCCTATCACTCTCTTTTCCCTTACTCTACCTTAAATCTACCTTAAACTATCTTAAACTATCTTAGCCTATCTTATCCTATCTTAGTCTACTTCCACCCTTCCGCGCTCGCTCGCCCTCCACCTCCCGCTCCGCCGCTCGCAACGCGTCTCCCGCTCTCTCCCGGACCCCCGCTTCCGCTCGACTCCCCTTCCACTCTCATCTCCTCATCCATGCTCCCTACCCTCTCTCCTCTCCTCAATTCTTCTCATCCATACCTCCCCCTCCCCCCCCATCATCTAGCACCTCCCCTGCCATTTCCTGCCACCCCCTCTCTTCCCCTAACCCCATACACACCTCCCATACGTGCTCCCACGTCTCTTCACCCCCTCTACACACCCTGCATATTCTATTTTCCTCCTCCTCCCAGTACCTCCCCCCCCTCATTTCATTTCCCAACCTAAACCTCGCAACCCTTCCCCATCTACTTTCCCCCCACCCCTTCTTCAGATACCCCGGCAACCCTTCCCCCTTCACCCTACCATACCACCCGTTGTATTGTGATTCCCCTATCCTTTTCCACCTCTCCTCTTCTTGCAATTTCCTTTCCCTGTTCACTAACTCCTCCCCTCTTATTCCCCCCCTTTCCCTTATCCCTTCCATCTCCTCCAGAGTCCACCCCCTTTCCTCGTAAAACACTTTCCTTTCTTCTTCCCACCCCTCCAAAGCCTTTCCCCTCTTTAACCTCCCCTTCATTTCTCCCCAACACCTCCTCGCCAGCTCCCCCCCTCGCCCCTCCTCCAGCTTCCTTTCAAACTCCCACGCCCTCATCCCTGCCCTTCCCTTCATCATTCCCCTTTGCGCCTCCTCCCTCACCATATAACTCGGTGTACATCTTTCCAGCCCCATCACCCACTTCAAATATCTGTCATGTAATTGTTCCACCTTTCCCCTCTCCCTCCACCCCCACACCTCCGCTCCATACCCTACCACCGGCCACACCAACCTGTCAAAGAGCCATAATCTCCTTTCCCAGTCATTTCCGAACATCCTTTTCCCAATACCCCATACCTTCCCCAACACCGCCGCCCCTTTTTTCACCCTTTCCCTCACATGCTCCTCCTGACCCCCGTTCCCCATCACCGTGTACCCCAGATATTTGAAGTTCCTCACCTCCTCAATCTCCTTCCCCTTCCATCTCCATACCACCCTCTTCCATCTCCCCCCTCCCCTCCTACACCTCATAACCTTCGTTTTCTCCACATTGACTTGCAGTCCTTTCCCATCCACATACTTCTCCAGCTTCCCTATCAGTCCCTTCATCCCCTCCTCGTCCTCCGCCAAAACCGCCACATCGTCAGCGTATGCCAACGCATAGACCTTTTCCCCCCCTAACTTCACTCCCCCCCATCCTCCCTTTTTCAGCTCTTCTTCCATGTCTGCTATGAGCAGGGTGAAGAGGCTCGGACTCAGTGGGCACCCCTGCCTCACCCCTCTCGCCGTCCAAAACCTCTCCCCCTCCTCCTCCCCCACCCGCACCCTACACGATGTTTCCCTCAAAATCTCGTCACACCTCCCCACCAACTCCTCCCTCACCCCCCTCACCCTCATTGCCCTAACCAATATCTCCCTGTCCACCGAGTCAAACGCCGCTTTCATATCTATGAACAGTATTACCATTTTCCCCCTCTTTCTTCCCACTTGCCTGTTCATTAAATAATTTAATACATACACATTGTCCATACACCCCACCCCCCTCCTAAAGCCCGTTTGACCCGGTGGCAGCAGTCCTTTCCCCTCCACTTCCACTCTTAATCTCTCCGCTAACACAGAGGCGTACACCTTGTACGCCGTCTGTGTCAGCGTTATCCCCCTATATTCTTCCACTTTCCTACCCACCCCCTTCTTCACTACGGGTACAACCACCCCCTCTCTCCACTCTTTAGGCCAGCCTTCCCCCCTCCACACCTTCTTACATAGCCCCCAAAGCCAATTCTCCACTTCTGCTCCTCCATACTTCCACACCTCGTTCGGTATCCCATCCCCCCCCCCGGCCTTCCCATCCTTTAAATTCCTTATCACCTTCCCAATTTCCTCTCTCCCTATTTCCGCCTCTCCATCCTCCCTCCTCCTCGTCTCCCCACCCCTTCTCACCCTCCATTCCACCCCCCCCCAGCAACCCCCTGAAATACCCGTCCCATTCCACCATTGATATTCCTTCGTTAACCCTCCCTCTCCTTTTCCTACCCCTATTTACCACCTTCCATACTTGCCCCTCCGTTCTTATTCCTTCCACTTCTCTCATCCACCTCTCCACCTCTTTCTTCCTTTTTTCCTCGCACAACCTGGCATACTCCCTCTTCCTCTCCTTATATTCTCTCCCATCCCCTCCTTCCCTCCTCCATTTTCTCAATTCTCTCCTTACCTTATTCTTCTCTTCTCTGCACTCCTTATCCCACCACCCTCCCTTCTTTGCCGTTTCCCCCCCCTTCCCCATCATACCCATCGCGCCCTTAATCCTTTCTCGCATCTCACACCATTCCTCATCTACTCCCCTCTCCCCCTCCCCCCTTTTCCCAAACTTCCTCACAAATTCTCGCCTTCCCTCTTCCGTCCAGTCACCTCTACCCCCTCCCCTCGCCCCTCTATTCCCCCCATTTTCCCCTTCCACCCTCCCCTCCCCTCTTAACCACACCACCACCGGATGGTGATCTGATTCCACCCTCTCTCCCACCTCCAACCTTCCCACTTTCTCCCTTGTATCCTCGTTCCCTACCACGTAGTCAATTACCGTATTCCCCCTTCCCCCCGTGAACGTCCACTCCCCCTCCTCGTCCCCCTCTGTATTCCCATTTAATATTCCCCACCCCCTTTCCTCTAACCACCTACACAGCCTCCTCCCTTCCCCATTCACTTCCTTATCCTTGGATCTCCTACTCCCTCCCCCTCTTCCCTTACCCTCCTCTTCCCACAATATCTCCCCTCCTACCTCCCCCGTTCGCGCATTAAAGTCCCCCCCTATCAGTACTCTTATCCCCACCTCTTGCTCTTCCATCCACTCCCCTAAATCCTCTAGCTTCTCTTTCAAGTCCCTATTCACATATACGCCAACTATTTTCCACCATCCCCTCCCAATCTTCACTTTCTTCGCCAGTATCCCCTCCTTCCCTCCCCCTCCCCCATCACCTACTTCCAGCTCCTTTCTCACCCCCATCATCATTCCTCCTATCGCTCTTCCCTTCTGATTATCTCTCCTGGCCCACTGCTTTTCCCAAACATACCCTCTAGGTAGTCTCCTCTCGACATATCCCCAATCTTTCTCCTCCACCCACGTCTCACTCAATACCATCACATCCCATTCCTCCAGTCCCCTCCAAAAACCTTCATCCTTCCTCTTTACCCCCGCTACGTTCCAGAACGCCACCCTCCACATCCCCCCTTCCTTTCCCCTCTCCTTCCTCCTTCCCCCTTCCCACTTCATTCGTTTCCCTGCCCCTCACACCATTTCTCCCTTAACTCGTCCCACCTTCTTATCTTCCCGTCCACCCACATTTTCAAATAACCCACCTGCACTTTCCTTCCCCCTTCCCTCTCCATTTGTGCCTCTCTTTCTATCTTCCATTTTGCCCTCCGCTCCTCCTCGGTGAGGTCGTCCTCTACCCTTTCCCTTCTTCCCCTCAGTTTTTTCTTCGCATCCATCACCTTCCTCTTCTCCTCCCTCCCCTCCAACCTTACCAGCACCATTCCACTCCCCTCCGTTCCAACTCTTCCTATTCTCACCACCTCCTTTATTCCCTTCACCCCCAATCCCATCCTTTCCCATAGTTTCTCTACTTCCTCCTTCACCTCCTTCCCTTCCAACCCCAACCCCCTTATCACCACATTGTTTCTTCTCACTTCCCTTTCTTTTTTGTCCTGCAAGACCTCTATTCTTCTAACTCTCACCCTCCATTCCTCCTCTTGTCCTTCCCCCCTCCCCCCCTCCCCCCCACTCCCTCTTCTTTCCTTTTCCCACCGCCCTACCTTCTCCATCACCTCCTCCATCCTCCTATCCCATTCTTCTATCTTCCCTAGCTTCTCCACCAGGCCTCCTCTCCTCACCCTCTCTTCCCTCATCTCCTCCTCCCATCTCCTCCTTTCCTCTCTCCACTCCTCCTCACTTCTTCTTCTGTCTTCCCTTTCCTTTTTCATCTCCTTCCTTTCCTTCCTCATCTCCTCCCTCTCCTTCCTTATCTCCTCCTCCATCATCCTTCTCTCTTCCCTATCCTTTCTCATTTCCTCCCTCATCCTCCTCATCTCCAACATCATATCCCTTATCATTCCCTCCAGCGATTCCTCTTCTTTTCCTCCCTCCTCCCTCCCTCCTTTCCCTCCATTTTCCGGTGACCTCCACGTCTTCGAGCACCTCTTGAATCCTCCTTCTTTATCCTGCTCCATTGCTCCAGTGTCTTCCTCTCTCTCCCTCTTCTTTCCCCCCATAGAGTCTAGGCTTCCTACGCTACTCTCACTGTCCTTTCTATATCTACCTTCGTTTGCCGTCTTTCCCATTTCTTTTTCTCCCCCTTTTTTCGCCTCCATCTCTCCTCTTCTTCTCTCTCCCCTCTCTCCTTTCTTCCCCTTTCCCACTTTTCTTGCCCTGATTCCCTTTTATCCTACCCTCTTATCCTTTTATCCCTTGTACCTTTGATCCTTTCCTTTCTCCTCGTCTTTCCTTACCCCTCTAGCCTTCTCTGTTTTTCAAATTTCCCGCCTTATCACCAGCTCGTCACTCCTGCTTCACTCTTCTCCCACCTGCGCCACTACCTGTCACACTCCGCGTTCCTTCCCGCCTTTTTTCACCTATCTCCACCTAACCTCCCAAGCCTCCCTTATCCCTCCCGTATTTCTACTACCACCTAACACCGTCCCTTTCCCTTTATCTCCCGACCCTTCCTCAACTCCCCTCTGCCTTTCACTCCACTTTCCACTCTACCTCACCACCTCACTCGCCTTTCGCTCCAGCTACACACTCCACTCACTCTTACGCCCAGCTATCACGCACGCGACCGGAAACGGAAGTCCCTTCCAAGTTTAGTATTTGATGTATTTTAGACTATTATATCATAATATGTTTATGTAATCTACAATCTTTGAAATACTTATATATGGGGCTAATCGGATCACGTTATATGGGGCGAATCGGATCACTCCTTTTTTTCGTTTACGTATTTCTATAATTATAAATATGATGATTGTTTATATACAGATAGTTCGTAGCTACATAAAAAAGCGCAATCAGGGATCATGGTGTTCAAAAAAAATAAAGGAAGCTGTGATATAAATTAAATCTAAAAAAATGACGAAAAAATAAATAAATTAATGGTTTTAAGAAGATGGCATTGTATTTACTGCGGTGAAAAATTAATTCGTCCATTTTCAGAAGATTGTCTGAGAAGAGTGGTGCCACGATAATGGTACTGATAGAGGCGGCAAAAAACGGCAATATCCTTCCGATTTGTGTGCTAAGTAGTGTCACTTGACATCACTGTCATTAAATTAGATTTATTTAAGTTGATTCTAAAGATTTTGTTACGAAAATTTCAGTTTTTCCGAAATTTCTGGGTGGTCCGATTCGCTCCAAGTTTCGGGGCAAATCGAATATTTCTCACTTTTTCGTTTTTTGTTTATAAATGAAAGATTTTATGTTTAGTTTCAATTATTATATATTCAAGTTGAATCCAAGGGTGTACTGGTTACGAATATATAATAAAAATTAGTTTTTTTAATGTTTAACTATTGTTTTTTTACCGTCAAACACAAAGTGATCCGATTCGCCCCGGTCTACCCTATGTAAGTACTTATGTATGTGTAACTAACACGCAATCTTTCATGTACTTCGCAAACATTTTTCCATTTAGATTTTAGAATGATTAAAATCTTTTTAGTACATGTACAGTTGGAAATATGCAAACTTTGTCAGTTAGTTATCCATGTAAATTTTTATTTACCTTATTTTTCATTCATGAAAATTTTTATATTCTTTGTTAGATCTAAATCAGGGTTGACTAACTGGCGATTGACGAGCCAACGGGGGCCGCTCCGCCTTGCTGCTACGCTGAACATCCCCCCTCCATACCGACCAAACTATGACGATCGCAGTCGAAAAGAGAAGGAAAGAAGCAGGAATCGACTGCGATCGTCAGAGTTTGGTCGGTATGGGGGGGGGGGGGGGCGCCCCCGGCGACTCGGGAGTAGCCAGTTAGTCAACGCTGATCTAGATAACAGTGGTATCCATATATGGGTGCGAGTTTCTTAATGATAATAAGTCCAAACGTAGATTTAAATTCATTTTCATCGGGAAAACCTCGTCAATATATTGGTAGCACCCTAGTCAGAATCGAATAACAAATATAAAAATTAAAAATCTTAAAAATGAAACACTTACACAGTCCAACAAAATGAAACTTTTTTTCTGTTCCACAATATCCACTGGGTGATTCTGGTAGAGTTTTTCGCCCTGAACACGAATCCGCGAACCGTTTGTCACCATCACCCTCAGTTTTTGAAAAATTCGATTTTGAAAAAAACTGTCAATTTTCGACTTTGAACACTTTTGCGTCGAAACGATAATAGTTATTTGGTTACTCTCTGCGTCGAATTATTCTATGAACCCTCGCGAATACAACGGTGTAAGTTATTATTGCATTATGAACATTTAAATATGTTTAAACAACGATTAAAGGGAAAATGAAACCCGAAATGCACCCATTTTTGAAGATATCTTTCAATTTATTTTCAAAATTAAGGGACTAGGAGAAAATCTGACCATTCCACGCGAAGCAACAGACATTTCTCCTTCGGAAATCATCAACAAGAGTGGTAAGTCACGTTTTGTTTTCAATTCAGAAGCGAAATAGTTTGGTAAAACGCGCGGTGTCACCAGTGGTAGTCAACGGCGACCCGCGATCTACTGCCGCTCAGCGTAACACAATCGCTTAACGCGCGTGACTACCACTGTCGACACCGCACGTTTTGCAAAACTATTTTGCTTCTGTATTGAAAACAAAACGAGACTCCTACCACTTCTGTTGATGCTTTCCGAAGAAAAAATGTCTGCTGCATCGCATGGAATGGTCAGATTTTCTCCTAGACTCTTAGTTTTGGAAATAAATTGAAAGATATCTTCAAAAATGGGTGCATTTGGGGTATCATTTTCTCTTTGATCATTGTTTAAACATATTTAAATGTTTGTAATGCCATAATAACTTATATGGTTGTATTCGGGAGGGTTCATAGAATAATTTGACGTAATGAGCAGCGGAATAACTATTACCGTTTCGACACAAAAGATGCTCAAATTTGAAAATTTGCCATTTTTTTCAAAATCGATTTTCTCAAAAACTGAAGGTGATAGAGCAATTCTGCTTGCGGATTTGTGTTCAGGGCGAGAAACTCTACAAGAGTCATCCAGTGGTTAGTGCAGATCAAAAATCGTGTTGGACAGTGTTATCGTTAATACACTTTCTTATTTGCGCATAAGTGAAAAATCAATGTGGTGGCGGTAGACAAACCAATCTCCCAGCTGGCTTTATTTTCAGAATAATCATTTGCATTATACATCACCTCGGCGTGCAAAGACGCTAATGCCAGACAAGGTATAAAATTATTTGGACGTGATAACGCGCTCGTGGTAGTCAAAGCGTTGAAAGCTAAAATAAAATTGAAACAAAGATGGGTATGAACACCTTTTCAAAACACCTTTTGAAATTGTGCATTCATTCGATGTTATTAAAATACATAAAAAGTTATAAATAACTGAAATACGAGATGGTCGTTTTTAATCGCATGTAACATTTTTCGGAATCGAGAGGAATCTTTGAAACTTACATTATTTAATAGTCTATAGTTTAAGGAATGTATGTGCAAAAGGAGAAGTAAGTGTCTTCGTCCCGGCGATACTTGTGCCGCGCGAGCGGCCTGATTTCTGCCAACATAATTGATGATTACTCGGGAATAGCAAAAAAGTGCAACTTCTCCTTTTGCACATACATTCCTTAAACTATAGACTATTAAATAATGTAAGTTTCAAAGATTCCTCTCGATTCCGAAAAATGTTACATGCGATTAAAAACGATCATCTCGTATTTCAGTTATTTATAACTTTTTATGTATTTTAATAACATCGAATGAATGCACAATTTCATATTATGGATAAATGAAAGCGTTTTCAATGTCTGAAGTGTGAATTTATACAAATTATTGACCTTCTAGTTTCCGCGCGCTCAATACGTTTTGCTATCTTAAAAACACTATCCATGTTAATTTTTCAAAATTTGATGTCGTAATTATGTTCAAATAACGTAATTAAATCAAACAGGACTGTTAAAAAAAACATAATATATTTTTATCAACATTTCCCCCCTCCTACAGGGCTCAGTTTTAATTTAATAACAATTTTGACCTCGGAATCAGATTCTGCGACCCCAAAAACCACTGGAATGACCATCTTCATAATAATAAATGGTGAAATGTGAGCGTAAGGATTTTTTTTCACGTTTTCGTCGATTCGGACCACTGTGCGTCCAGAGTTGGGCATTATTCGGCTAAATTTTCATTCGAATACGGATTCGTACAAATTCCCAAGATTTATTCGTGCATAACAAATGACGATTGTATTCGACGAAAAATCATTCGTTATTCGCGAATAAATCTGTACCGTTATTCTAGCCAGATTCATTCGAATAAGGTTTTATTCGTTATTCGACCTGATTGAACGACGAATAAATGTGATACCCGATACCTATCGATGGAAGTCTGTACTGTGTCCAACATACGTTTGGACGAGTGTGTCTGGACTTGTGCGTGTACGTCTGAACGCGTGTGTTGGCCGGGTGCGTCTGGACGCCGAGGAAATCCCGCCTTAAAAAAGTATTCTCTTCTGGAGGCGTCGGCTTTCGGTTTTAAGCGATATTTGAGTAAAGAATTATCAGATTATGTGATTGTATATTACGTGTATCTTGGGCATTGCCAGGGCACAACATACATAAGTCTCTAATTGCGGAAGTAACAAGGCACGTTATTTTTCAAGCAATGTGATATAATGTTATCTAATTTACTTACAACTTGGTATGACAATGGAAAGAGAAAAAATATATGATAATATGTAACAAAAACAACATGATTCCAGTTTTTAATGTAAAATTTTGCTTACACCAATAAATAATCCATTTGGTATCAATGAACCCTTATTGGAAATATTTTTGTAGGTCACGTAATTCGTATGTATGTATTGATACATACAGGTTGTCGGCGAGAACAATAATCAGTTACATTATTTCCTAACGTATTTGAGATACAAAAAATTGTTTATATGCAATTGCATATAGCAAACAGGGAATAACTATTCCATAAAACGTATTGTTCTCTCCCTGGAGAATATCAAGAGCATGAGCTACAGGTCTTGTAACTGCAACATGCTCTTGTATGTATAGATATTCTTGCTCATTCAGTATGTGTTTCATTTCTAATGTCTTACATAACTGATAATTCTTTTATTTTATATTTAATATCCGTGTCAGTGAATCATACAAGTAATTGCAACGTATTTCTCCTGGACGGCTTATAATAAGATATTATTTACTATCTCTGCTGATTTGGGACATGATGCGGAATTCCACAATTGTAAACATTTATATAGGACTTGGGTATGAATTGTAGCAGGTTGTCTGTTTTTGTTAATGTCTTTATTACGTTGGTAGTTATACACAACGAAAGTGTGTGTGCGAAACATCTTATGTGTTTTGGTAAAGATACCCGTGGCACATTGGGCACATTCGACTCATCGGGTACATAGACAGAATTTAAATACGTATGCCACGTAGGCTTCTCAAAAAACCCGTTTAATAAAAGATAATAAAAATTTTCTTTTTACACTCAACGACAGAGGTGCCTTACAAAAAAAAAAACACAGAACACCACTGATGTGACTCATGATGTTTATAAACAATATATCGCTTATTGAATATTAAAAAATTCTCCTTTTGCATCCGAGGTGCCCCACTTTTTATATTATCAATGAATAATAGACATACCTGCGATATTCAATTGTTCCAGTAATTTTTTAAAATATGGGTCCTCCACTGATCGTAAAGATGACATTGAATGCACAATATAATTTGCTATGTGATTGTTTAAACTTTCTTGCGTGATTCTGGTTCGTTGGTGATTAGTTGCCACTTTATTTATTTTGCTTAATAAAACCGTAACGTATACAGAATAGTGCACAACAATAATATTAATAATAATAAGAACAGTCCCAACTTATTAATAATATTATTGTTGAACACTATTCTTTATACGTTACGGTTTTATTAAGCAAAATAAAGAAAATGGCAGTAATAGGGACACTGACAGTAATATGGACACCTACCCTATGTGAATATTCGCATGACTATTTGTATGTAGGGGAGACCAAGGCAGGTTGTAACACGGGGTAAATTGTAACATAAGTAAAATCTTTTGAACGACAAATCTGGTAACCCACAGCATGCGAGAGCTGTTTCACGATATTAGCACCGTCGGTTTTAGTGACACAAACGAGTATTATGTATTCATTTTGTGGCTATAGCCCAGAATATTAGTATTTGGAGCACGTAAGTAAATGTTGTCTAAGCACTTTTATTTCAATTAACCGTCATTAGAAATCGTTTGAATTTTTGCTTCTTTATCGCAAACGAATCAGTACACATTGGTTTATTATAATGTGTACGCATTTTAGTAATTTGAAGTTTAGTATCTCGTTTGCTGAATTAAAACTAAAAAAAACACGTACTTTCACGCAATTAGTTCACCACATATGTAAGTAGTAAATCACGGAAATTATTTCCAGATTGACGAAAACACTTTCGAGAAAAAACTGTGAAAACTTTTTGTTACAATCTGCCCCGATCTCCCCTATTTAAAAGGTTCAATGAACGCTTATAATTTGAAGAGATGGATTTTTTCATTAGGTTAAAGGGATTGACATGAGTAAATTTTATCTAAAATAAATCAAAACGCCACTCTATGTAGTACTGCGGTCATACATCTTCCTGCAAAGTGCAAGCAATGATAGGAGTTACTTAACCTAAAACATTAGATCTCACGGGTGACAGTACATGGTGTCACTATACATCGCCGAAATCGCATGAACATTTTATTCGTCCATTGAGTCGACTGAATTTTTATTCGAATAAGAAATTATTCGAATAAATTATCAGTCGAATAAAAAAACATTCGTTATTGTCGACTAATTTCATTTTATTCGAATTTTGTATTCGACGATTATTCGAATAAAAATTTATTCGCACAAGTTTATTCGAATAATTATTCGAATGAAAATTTAGCCGAATAATGCCCAACTCTGTGTGCGTCCGACTGATGCCCGCATCCGCGTCTACTCGCTGACCGACGCGTTCACTCCGCTTGCACGCTCGCTCGCGCTTGCTTATCAAACAACGCTTGGCCGTGAGATGTTTTAGCTTTGGGAAACGGTTCCGGCCTGGCTGGATCCAGATTAACGTCGATGCATAGGTTCATCGGTTACGAAGGACCACACACATCAAATAACGAGATACAGATGACGAAAGAAGCTTATACAGTTGAGTCTGACGCGCCTGAGAGGCCGTACCCGACGGTAGTAAGTACCTAATACCGCATTGGAAGTTAGGATCAGGATCAGAGTTGGGCATTATTTGAATACATTTTTATTCGACTAAATTTTGATTTGACTAAATTTTTATTCGAACCAACTCGAATAAAAATTTCGAATAAAGTGTAGTTATTCGAGAATAACGAATACATTTTTAGTCGAATAAAATTTTAGTCGTTATTCGTTATTCGTTATTCGAAGGACCCCCGTGGCGACTAAGCGATAGCCCTCGGCCATTACCGGGAGCCCTCGGCCATTACCGGGAGCCCTCAGCCTCTGCCGGAAATCCTCCGGTCGCGCCGAGGCCCACGGGACTCGAGCCGAAGCGGCTTATTCGTGACAACAGTCGCCACGGAGGTCCTTCGAATAACGAATAACGAATAACGAATACAAATTTATTCGACTAAGAACTTATTCGTTATTTTCGAATAACTTCCCTTTATTCGAAATTTGTATTCGAGTTCATCGAATAAAAACTTAGTCGACTAAAAATTGATTCGTTAGTCTCGAATAACTCCATTTTATTCGAAATTTTTATTCGAAGGTTAGTCGAATAACAATTTAGTCGTATAATGCCCAACTCTGATCCGGATATGGCACGATCTCTGAAACGGTGCACCCCTGATGAGTAGGGTGCTCTCCTTCATGCGGCCCGTGCCTATAAAAACTTGAGGGGCCATTCCGAAAACAGGGATGGTTCAAGACGGGTAATGAAATGCCTGTGTTTAAAGCGGGGCCCATAGGCCATTTCTCTTCCTTTAGGGAAGGGGGCGCGGTCACATTATTCATAATAATAATAGGTAAAGGTAACCCTGTTAAGGTGAACACTGTTAAATGAAATATCTTAAACCGTGTATAAAAAACTTTTCTATTTACGTTTTACTACAATTCAAAACCTCCATGTCTTCCTCACTCTTCCTATCCGATATCACATATGTACCTACATATTCAGTACATGCAAAGATATGGAACATTTTTTCTTATTTGTATGCTGAAAGTCTACAGGTATTATCTTCGAACGTAAGTAGACACCTCATCACATTCCACCTTATAGTTACCAAAAGGTTTGTTATTGTGTATATTATTTACGGCCATGTGCGCATACATGCGAGGGTTTCGTGCCCCAGGCACGTATCGTCCATATCGCGACAGGATGAGGGCCAAAATAGGATTGGGCGATGGATGTAGTCCGCTGTTGTAACTATCTTCGTTTAGAACCCTGCTCAGGAAGTGATCGAGGGCTTTGATGGCCGTCGTTATGTCTTGCGAATTACGATGGGGATTCGTTGTATGAGCCTTCCCACGATAAGACAAGCCGGCATCATCCAAATTGTCCGTTATGTATTCATCATGCTCTTCTACAACTTGATACGACGATCGGAGAGGAATGTGGGAATGATATTCTACCTCCGTTCGCGAGCTCGGTGTGCTGCTTGGTAACAATGTTTGTGCTATTCCCCTTGTGGCTGCGTTACGAGTACCCTGGAGTTCCTTGAGTAATCTTAAAGTACAAATTTCAAACAAATTATTAAAATATCCATAGCGCATGTTGAATTCTGTATCACTGTTAACTTTCATTAGAATTAATTTAACTCTTGGACTGGCAGCGAGACGACTAAAATACTATCCCAAGTCTGACAAGTGTTTTCGTGCATTCAACTGTCTCCGGGAGAAGGACAATCTCCTATCTTGTAGTTGGTAGTAAACTCGAGGATTCACTTACGCGCCGATTTTTGTCAAACTTATCGCTTGGTAGGATTTTTAAAAAATATTGGACATCTAAAGGGATAATCGGCCCTCATAGTTGAGGGTAAAAAATATAGTTGCTTTAATAATTCGGAAACTATGCGGTAGAGAAAGAAATGTCTACGTAAAAATCCTTGTATCTTTTGTTAACAGTTTCAGTCGCATAAGCAAGTTCCCAGAATATCAATTTTGTTTAAAGAATATATTAAGAATAAGTAATTTTTCAATAATTCTTTTTAAAAATTGTTGGCCCGTCTGTGTGTGTTATCAAAATAAAGTACAGGCCAAAGTGGGAAATGTGAAAATTTGAAATTTTTACTTTCAACTATTTAATAAAAATTAGTATCACTGTATTAAACTCGCTATCTGCATGGAATGCGTACTACATAGCAGGAACTTTTGAGACATATTATGGAAAAGTTTATAAACTTTTATTACGTATTGGAGAATAGTCGTTAGGCATTTGTCACGCTTATAAAGAAGTCCAGACATTCTAAACCGTGCCATGACATTTTCAAGACCCAGCGACCGTCTCGGAAAATTCGGCCCATCCTAGCATACAATAGGGTCACTGTGTCGCACTCCTGACAGAGAATGCGCGTTTAAGGGGGAAGCCACTGTGACGATAAAAAATAAAGGCTTATTTCAAGACATTCTTTTATAATGAAATGTAACTTTCTACGAAACATCTTTATTACCAACTGAAAATGCATATATTTAACTAATATTTTATGCTCCAAGATTGAAAAAATGTTCGGTAGTATGGCCACAGCATACGGTAACGTTAGGCTCTGCAAAAAAGAATTACAAAACGGGCACTCTTGTAACTGTCCAACATTTGCTCAGAATTGAAAAATACGAACGGTTTCTTAAAGTATATTACAATAGCTTCAGTTAAGCATACAGATTTAAAAAATATTTATTTTTGAAGAAATGGGGGACTTAAGAAGAAATGTTGAACAAGAAGTATAAAAAATTCCACATATATTCGATCAAAAACTGATATGCTTAACTGAAGATAATTGTATTACGAATATTCCCTGAAAATTTCAAGTGAATCCGATCAAAATTGACTGAGTTATTAATACGCCCAATTTGAAAAATGTAGTTTCGATATAATCGCGTTTAAAGTTTCGACAGAAGATATTTTCTGCAACTCAAAGATCGCAGCTGTATACGGTCTCGTCGTGGTCAGTGTTTCTCTACCTAGTTCTAAAAAATATATAAGCTCATAATCCCTCTTCTTAGATACATTTGGATTTTGGAACATAAACTTTTCGGGCAATTGACACCAAGTTACCTATGCCTGCACTCGATTCTAAGCGTTGCGCTACTTATATACAAAACCTTCCGTAGCTCCCAGAATTTTTCGAGATCCACTTTGAAATTGTGCAGGTATATTTTTGAAACCCCAAACATTATGAAAATGAACAAAAAGAAAATTCGGAAGAAAAAATTTTCACAGTGGCTTCCTCCCTTAAACGCATTGGAGGAGAGGCCGCGGCAGTACTAAGAAAATTAAAAACCTTAAAACAGCGAACAGGGGCAGAAAGGGTTCCGCATTGGGCGACAGCTCAAGACACAACCAAAAATAGATCACTTGTACTCATCAAGTTTTTTAATCTAAATATATGTACTGTTGAGTGCTACTGTCTACCGTTTACGCCTCTTTTATTGCAGCAATGTACTGAGCGCCACGTGAAATTAGAACCGTTACAGGAAAATGAAAAAAAGTTTTTACACCCTTGAAGAACAAATAAAGTTTTTTTTTTACTGCAAGTTGTATACTTATTTGGAAAAAAATCTCAAAGATCACCTATTTTTCGAGCGTTTTCACCGGACGGTCCCCTTAAGGCCGGCGCCACACTATGCGTTTTCGCCGCTGCGGCGAAAACGGACGCGATTTAACTGGAGGGCTACTACGCGACACACTGCTGCGGTTTCAACTCAGTCACTCTTGCTTGAACAACCAATGCGTCAACATGAGCACGAAGAAATTTTTGAAAATAATTTGTGCAATGGAAGCAGAAGGGTCGTTACGTGATCCGCTAGTGCGTAATTACAGTGGACGCTGGATAATATGCCGCTGTTTAAAGTGCCGTTAGGAACGCCCCAGCTCACACGCATTACTCGCACGCGTGTGTGCACCTCCCTTTCTCTCACGCTCAGCGAGCCAATGAATGCTAACCCTTAATGGTGCCTCCACACTGGAGTTCGCAAGCCATTCGCAAGCAATACATATTCGTGAATGTGTTTTGTCTTTTTCTCACATCAGTGTGACGCACCTTAAGAGTATTCTGGTAGGGGGCAGCCATCACGGAAAAGAAAACAGGAGAGTTATGGGGAGAGCGCGCGTTACATTGGCTCTCGTTAATATGCCGCTTCTGAGAAAACACCGCCTCTAGAGCCCCGACTGCGGCACATTATCGAGCGTCCACTGTATTGGGTTCATTCATATTTTTCGGAGCGAGAATCTAGTAATCGATTTCAAAGGTTTTTTGCAAACATCCGCAATTTTGAGGACAAGTTTTTTCAATATTATCGAATGTCAAAAAATTCATTCGATGAATTATTAGAAATTTTGAAACCATATATTTCAAAGCAGAACACACAGTTCAGAAGACCTGTAAGTGCAGAAGAAAGATTGACAGTAACGCTCAGGTAAAAAAAAAAATTTAATTTATTATAATAATGCAGTGAAAAAATAAAATAAGAATTCTGAGACTTGTTTTTTCAACAATATATATCTCATAATGCACATTATCGTTATTTATATATTCCTATAATGGTTTATGTTTTATTATATTTTTTCTCTAATTCCAACCAATTATCGTAAAAAGTCTCGCCAATTTCGTTCCAGGATTTGTCACGAATTATTTTGTCACTGTAATCTTTCGTACTTTTGTCCCAAAGTGCCACCTTTTCGTGGACACATTCAATAAACTTATCGATATCAAACATTTTCTCTTTCAATAAATTAAATAAAACGCTGCGACAAAACTGCGTAGTCTGACAGCGGGCACAAGACTAAGTAAACGTGTTCTGAAACGTCTCCGGCGATGCGGTGCGTCAAATCTGACGCAGCATGCTGCGGCGACGTCCGGCGAGTGCGGCAGCGACGCACTAGTGTGGCGGCTCTCATTTGAACCTATGCAACGTCAAAAAACGGGTGACCGCATCCGTCATAACCGCAGCGGCGAAAACGCATAGTGTGGCGCCGGCCGAATGCGGCAGCTCTCATTTGAACCTATGCAACGTCAAAAAACGGGTGACCGCATCCGTCATAACCGCAGCGGCGAAAACGCATAGTGTGGCGCCGGCCTAAGGGGAGGTTCTGGTCTAGAGCCCCCAAAAATAGGTGATTTTTAGGAATTAATTAAAGGAAAACTAGTGTGTATAATTTAATGGGACTTGTTGCATTGTATTAAGGATGTTTTAAATCAGGCCTGGGATTTAAGTGAACGCGGCGGCCGATTTTCAGAGGCAACGCCTCCTTTCTCCCGCCTCGCGTCTTGGCCCCCGCGGCGGCCCAGCAGCTAGGAGCGCCTCAGGCCCGTAACACGTGAACCGCGCGTGGCGTATTAGCGTGACATTGTATCAATAGGCTCCATATCGTCCCAGAGAGCACGATTGTCGGTGCGTTTTTGTTTTGTTAACGCGCCACGCGCGCTTCATATGGTACGGGCCTGAGGCACTCCTAGCTGCTGGGCCGCCACGGAGGCCAAGACGCGAGGCGGGAGAAAGGAGGCGTTGCCTCTGAAAATCGGCCGCTGCGTTCACTTAAATCCCAGGCCTGTCTTAAATTATAGAAATATATTTTTTGTTTTATAATTAATCAGTGCAGACAGCCCTGGGGAGTCGTTAAAGTTAAAGCGTCAAAAAATTGATCGAAATCGGTGGGACCTGTATCTCTAAAAGTTATTATCCGATTCGACTGAAACCTTTTTTATTTTGAAGATTATTCTTTTTTCTAGGGGGGGGGGGGACTAAAAAAAATTAAAAAAATTACATTTTTTTTAGAAAATAACGACACTTCACGTTCGAAATCACTTTTCCCTGTATTTTTCGTCCTTTCATCGCCTTTGAAAATTATAAATTTTCAACTTTTTGTAATTTTTTTTAGTTCCCCCCCCCTAGAAAAAAGAATAATCTTCAAAATAAAAAAAGTTTCAGTCGAATCGGATAATAACTTTTGAAGATACAGCTCCCACCGTTTTGAGAACACTGTTTCGAGAAAAACCGCGTTTAAAGTTTTACGTGAGCGCCGAGTGGCCGGTTGTCACCCACGCATTTGCCGCTACTCAAATGCCTATAACTTCGGGAATTTTGCGAATTTTAATAAATCCTTTTAAACACGTTTTCCTAAAAGGTTGAACATTCGAAAAATTAAATAAAAAAAAATCGACATTTAGACCAGAACTTCCCCTTAAAGTTTTACGTGAGCGCCGAGTGGCCGGTTGTCACCCACGCATTTGCCGCTACTTAAATGCCTATAACTTCGGGAATTTTGCGAATTTCAATAAATCCTGTTAAACACGTTTTCCTAAAAGGTTGAACATTCGAAAAATTAAATAAAAAAAAATCGACATTTAGACCAGAACCTCCCCTTAAAATTTTACGTGAGCGCCGAGTGGCCGGTTGTCACCCATGCATTTGCCACTACTCAAATGCCTATAACTTCGGGAATTTTGCGAATTTCAATAAATCCTTTTAAACTCGTTTTCCTAAAAGGTTGAACATTCGAAAAATTAAATAAAAAAAAATCGGCATTTAGACCAGAACCTCCCCTTAAGGGGGTATAACCGTTTGAAAGTGTAAAAAATCGGATTTTTTCTTTTTACATATTTTCATAGATTGATGTTTAAGGAATATTATAAATCAAGTCCGATGTAAAAATTTGGAAGACTGACAAAGTTACAGGCATTTGAGTGGAACCATCCAAGTAGCACCGGACGGCGATGCGCGGCGACTCGACCGATCGCAGCGGAACTACATTTTTCATTATGGTGGCCCTAAAAACTCGCGCTACGTTCAACCAATGCACTTCCAATTTTGCATGCAGAATCATAATAAGATTCCACCTTGTCCAACGAAGGCATTTTTTATTTCGATTCCCCGTTTATTATTTATAAAGAAAAAAGGTGGATTTTTCTCTTAGAAAAATCTAACTTTACCATTGATCTCTCACTATTTCTTTATTTTTCAAAATTTTCAAAATCGGCTTCGTTGGACCATAGCTATTGACATAATGCATAAGAAAATTGTATTGTTTTTTATTTCAGACACGACATACAGCTGTTTTCAGGGCCACCGTTTGGCCGTTTAAAATCGAAAGACTTTCGGATGTGTATGCATAACTTCCCAAAAACAATAGGTTTTTAACTGAAACTTTTTTTTTAGTAGTTCATAATACTATGTAAAGATAGTAAAAAAACGGGAAATTTGCATCAAACCGTTGACTTGTAAAAAATCCACAAAATGTACACATTTTCCGAGGGTTCAAACGGGTATACCCCCTTAAATGTTTGAAGGCCCAGGGGCACCCTTTTCCTTTGTCCGATCGAGCTCCAATTTTACAGGATTTTTTTTTTAATTATTTGGAACTATTCTGGAGGGTGCCCCGAAGAAAATCTTGAAAAAAATTTTTACCAAGAGTAAATAAGAGCCACCCTAATGTATATATTGTACATATTATTCATATATTTATCTATTTATGTGTATATTTATGTATCTCGGCATGTCTGTGCGTACATATGTGCGTATTTACGTGTATAGGTATATATATCGATATATAATAGGATAGATAGGTAGATAAATAGTTGTAAAGTTACATAAATGTATATATATATATATGTATTGTAAAGAAAAATTTCATATTAAATATATAATTTACAATGTCTTTATAGTACAAGTATGTACCAGTTATGTTTGTACGTGTATAAAAAGTTATGTATTTTTACCATGTTTATATATAAAATTTATGTTAAAAAATTACAATATTCATGAAACAAAGCAGTATGAAATTTAATTGTTCAAAATAAATGTTAAAAGAAATGAAAAAATAAATTAGTATGACAGCGGATTTGAACCTGTGCCGTTTGGTTGGGAAGTATACCCACTCACCCAACTCATTTTCTTGAAATATGTTTAAAGTGAACTGCTTTCAAAGCACACATATCAAATGTTTATAAATAATATTCATTGGCATAAAATATTTTGCAAAAGGTCATCCAGGTGACCTGCAGCTTCATTCCCTAAAATTTCATTAAAATCCCCGGGGGTTCAGCTGTGGGGTCTCCCTGTTAGTTTGAATTTTCAAACTGCTTGGGCAGCTCGACTTATATATATATATATACCTATATATACATATATATGTACATGTGTATCAAGTTTCATAAAAATTGGCATCCTATTGTTGGGTGATATTGTTTGTATGTGGATGTATATCATAATCCTTTCAGTACAAATATTTGCATCGCGTTGACGACTTTTTTACCATTTTTACAATATTTGCCATCCTAATTAGGTTCCTTTGATATCCCAGTATTTAAATTCCTGTTTTATTTAAACTTTAGCAACGATCTTTTTTTAATATTATGTTAGTCTCCTCACATTTTATTAAATTGTTAAACACTTCTGCAATGGTTAACTCGGAACGTAATAACGTTTTCTGATCAAAATAACAGGAGCGAGTTTCAGTAGAGCGACTTAATGCAATTCTTTATGCCTCTTTATTCCTTGGGTTCCACTTTTTCTGATGCACGGACAAATCTGTGGATTTATCCGTATACAGAATAATAAACAATTAAAAATACTTTACTGCTATCTATAATATCCCTACCAAAAAGCTAAGAGGATATCGTTCCCCTTTCTATTTAATAATTAAGAACTGATAACGAGTTGAATATAATTAAATAAGAGCCTGGGGACCATATCCGTTCAGTAATATCGTTGAGTAGTATCACTAATAAATGCAAAGAATTCATCGAAAGAATTAACAATTGGTTATTATGAAAGGGCACTTGACATGCTTTCAATGGAATATTTCAAACGTGTAGTCTTACCTTTGTTTATCGGCGATTGATTCAATCTTCTGATCTTTGAAAGGTAAGTTGAGGTCGATCGATAGTGGTTTCAGGTATGAATGCCCAGCTTGTATTTGCCTTTCCGTAAAGCCTTTATCTGAAACTCTAGCATCCTCCAACCCGTTGTCCGTAGCTTGGTTAACGAAAACAGCATGTTGCGAATGTTTTGGAAATGCACTGTTCGCGGTTGGAAGGTAACTAAGGTGTGGAGTCTGCAAACTTGTCACGGGTTGGAAATTCCGAGGTACTTTTGTTGTTACTATACCACTGGTCAAGCAAACAAGCATTACCTGAATCGAACGATTTTCACCTTTAATTTTCATGTTAAAATTTCGATGACATTGTTTTAAACGCGCTTAATCTTTAAAGACAAAGCTGTTACTGTCCCAAATTAACAACAAATCAAACAGAACAAAAAGTTTCCTAATATTTTCATACATAGCATTTAAAACTTTTCTGTATATAATAGAAAATATGTAGGTACTTCTTAAAATTAATTTTAAGAAAGAACCTGTCCCATAGCTTCCATACGATACATTAAATGATTAAAAGATATAAAATAAGAATATGTTACCAAGTATAAAATAATAATATCGTCAAGACTGGTCAACATTCCGGAAAGTTTCAATAAGAACTAAAACGAAAATACCCAGTTAGCGTACGTTTTATATCCTATGGCACCACCCGCGCTAAGAGGTAAGTCTTGTCACCGCCAGGAAATGTGTACATTATGGAACTGCACATTATCTACATATGGGAGATTTCGCTGCTTTCTTTTTCGTTGAGTACTACAAAGCTTTTATTGTGTGACTGTTAGACACGAGTTTTCGATTAAAGAGAAAGGGTTTACATTTTACGAATAAACAGTTTATAAATTTGAAAAAGGTCGCTATACAAGTATTTAAAAACTAGTAAACTCACATTACGTAATATTAAACTAATAGTATCTTATATATTATATACATTGTATTGTATAAAAACCTTAATGATACCTACTATTTAATGAAGTCAACAATTAATATTCGTTTTTTATGAATGTATATTATACCTATGTATTAACTATGAAGCAAGGGTTGAAAACATTTATGATATCGGTTTCGGTTCTCGAAACAGTTACTTATGAGAACCGAAATAATCTTGAAACAGTTACGAGTGAAAACGGTTCTGGCCTATATCGGTTTCGGTTCCGTTTCTTCAGAACCGATATTATATCGGTTCCGCAACGGTTATATATCGGTTTTGTAACAGAAATGTATCCTATCGGTTACGCATCGGGTATGCATAGCACGTTCCAACATATTTAAGATCAACGTCACATTTTTAGCAATACAACGATTCGTATACCGTGGGCAAGCTGACTTCGTTATTTCGATCATTCAGATAAGTGTCACCTTTGTTGGTTTTTTGTTAATTTTCATAGTTAAACTATAGACATTGATCCAATTATGTTTTAGAGCGTTCTTAGTTAATGTCTTTATAAGTTCCTGTATTTGATTTCAATAAGTGTTGTATAGTTTGTACGTTATAATAGTTCTATGCTGAAAAACATGGCTGGGGACAAAAGTAATACGTCACTACGGGGACGAAAGTTTCTATAAGTTGAAATATGCCTCCCAATATCCCAAAAGAGTTGAATCCGATATTAACAAGAGTTTTTAAAAAAAATCATAACTATTAGTTACTTTTAGGGCCTTTACACGAGATTCCATATTAAATCAAATGCACAGTATCAAAGAAATGTTTGAAGCTGCTTTTTTATCGTTACCTGCCTAAAATATGTTTATTTAAATGTTTGTTTCCATTGTTTTTGATAATAAGAAATCCTAGATTGCTTTGGAAGAAGTGTTTTTACTTGATTCTCCTCAAAATAATTACTGTTACTTTTGTCCCCATGGTATGTTACTTTCGTCCTACCCCTGCAGGACAAAAGTAACAATGACAGTCACTGCGGAAAATTGCCATAACTCTTTGATTACTGACAAGGGGACCCCACAGCTGACACCCCATGGATTTTAATGAAATTTTATGAGATGAATCTGGAGGTCATCTGGATGACTTTTTGCAAAATATCAGCATTATTTATAAACAATCCATATGTGTCACATAAAAGGACTTCACTTTAAACATATCTCAGGAAAATGAGGTGGGTGAGTGCGTATTAGGGTGGACCTTAGCTACTCTTGACGAAAATTTTTTTGTGAAATTTTTTTGGTCCCGTACGCCAGAAATGCGACACTTGGTGGGAAAATGATCTAAAAAAAAATTCAGCCCGATTGGACCACGGGAAAAGGACGCGCAACGAATTTGAAAATTTTGAACTTTTGAAACCTTGACATAAATATACATTATGATATATCGTTGAATTTGTATTTTTTTTTCTGTTTAAGAATATATACACAGCATATATGATTGTTAACAAGAAAAACGTCCGTGACCTTGAAAACTCGAAAGAGTGACCATGAAAAACAATTTTCCTTCCATTATATTCGCCTCTTTATATGCTACAACTTTTGTCTGAAGAGTTTCTTCGTATATCCATAAACGATGCAGATATCAAACATTTTTTATTTTCATTATATCGCTCCATTATACAGAAGAAAAGCAGTTCTAAGAGTGAAAATAAGTTACTATAGTTATTATGTAAATTACGAATAGAAATGTTATCAAAGTATTGCGTCCCAGATCTGCTAATGGACTCGTCAGTAGGACCTAGCAGAACCTGTCTCAATTCCCGATACAACGTCTGAATACGCTCACCTTGCATTTAACCTATCATGTAAGTTTCTAAATTATGGATACCCTAAGCGTTTCGTCCCAGACCTGTTCGTGGACGTTCGATAAGACCGAGCAGATCTTACCCTAGACGCCACTGTGTTAACAAACACAGTCTTAAATGCGTCTTAAAAATTCAAATAGCCACGGAGGTATTTATTAGGGGTTCGTTTATGTATGTTAAAAATGCTTTAAAAATCCTTCGATAAATTCTTCTTTGTGACGTCAGGATACTGCTTTCTATATTCCATCACATTCTGCAGTATTAATTGTTTCTCCTCTTCATTTTTAGATAATATTTTGTTATATTCTTCCATAAGTTTAACGCCACGCTCAGCGGTGTCATTTACCACTTTTAATCCATTCACGATGTTTCACCCAATTTGGAAAGCCTCGTCATCATCCCATGTAGAATGGTCTTTTTCAAAAAATGTGGTAGGTATTAAAAACCTTTCAAAGAATCTTTTGGAATCAGGAGATATAAAATGTTCCATATTTTTGTTGATCAATTGTTCCACATCCTTTGGAAGAATTTTATATTTTTTAAGGCATTCGTTGTCGTCACTGTCTACACTGGCATTTGTTGCCTCTATCATTTTTACTTTAGTGTCATTCCCAATGGCACTATCGAAAAATGATAATGCGGCAGTTTCTGGTGCCAAATACCACAAATGATTGATCATTTTGCTTATTGCAGTGCGGCTTATTGTATCGTCAATTTGACGATAAGCGGATAAATTATTTACAAATTCCAAATCTTGTCGCGGGGCTTCTGTTGCCACTGGAGCTTGTATCCATGCTTTTAAATACAAATTGGCGAGGAAAATACAAATGTCCCGAACTCCAGTGGCCTTTTCGCTAGTCAAGCTAAATTCTTTTCGAAATAAATATATTTTTATACAATATATCGCCTTGGCCATCCATCGAGCGTGATGAAAAGCTCCTGGAACTCGAAATGTATAATTTTGTCTAGGAGTTCCGCCTAAGAAAAGAACTGTAAGATCCAAGAATTCTTTATAATCTTCTCGTGGTTGTTTAATGTTTTTCAATGTTTGCATTGCAAACTCCAGCACTTCTGTAATATTTGCAATTGTAGATTGGTGGACGTACTCGTCTTCAATTCCTGCCACAAAATTCGATTTACTGATCTCGGGCCAAGCCTGCTGAAATTCCTTAAAAAGTGGAATATTTGGACCCGATGATTTCTCTAACTTCATATCGAAAACACTCCGTAATATAATTTCATATATGTGATGACGCCAAGGAAAATATAGCAAATCTCTTTGAAATTTTTGTTCGAGAAGGATACATGCCCCTTGGAAACGTCCCATGTTCGATGACGTTGTGTCACAGCAAAGTGCTTGCACTTTGTCATCTAAATCCCATTTCTGCACTAAATCGTATACCGCAGAAGCTTGTTTGTCCCCAGTACCCGATAGAATTGCAGGGATTCCAAGCAACTGCTCAATACCTCTGCAAGTTATTAATACAGGTAAACGCTCCATTTTCTCATTGCCTATTAAAGCTGGCAACAGCTTTCCGTCCCAATGTAGTGTAATAGCACCAAGCTCACGATCTTTGAACGCTACACGATACTTATCGGCAAGTTGTGCTCGAAGGTCTGTGCGATGACGCCGTATAGACGTTCGATTGATAATTAAGTCGCCTAGGTCATGACCAAGAGCTTGAGCTGTTGCTGTTATTATACGAACAGCATCACGATCGCTTACTTTGCATTTGTCAAGGGTTGCAATAAGTTTTGGCGTAATTATATCAATTTGAGCACGTCTTTTTTTAGGGTTGCTTGGACCAGCTTCATCCACGGGAATAACAAACTCAATATTTTCACCCCCACTTGATAGGTGACTATCTTCTTCGTTGGACGATGCTACTATGTCTATTGTTCCGTCTTGAATTAAACGATATACAAGTGTCAGTAAAGACCAATATATCTTATATTATATATCTAAGATAACGATCAATATTTTGAGTTTTAAAAATGAATTGCATAAAGAATACTTACCTTGCATAGCTTCTACTTCATACTGCGCCTGTCTTGATTCTTCCGAAACGCTTTTTTCTGTTCTTTCCGGTACAATCTATTATCGATTCCAATCATGGAACCAGGACGTCCTTTTTTTCGTTGACTTAATAGAAAAAGTTTGTCTTCCTCTATTTTAATAGTTTCCAACACATCGGCGGGTGCAATATCAAAAAGGTCATCTAGCTTGTCTACAAACTCCTTCTCCCGATTTTTGTGGGTTTCAGTACTACATTTTGCCACAGTTCGTCTCAGTCATCTTCCAACCGACTCGCGTGTCGCTTGCACAGATGTAAACTGCTGCGACGGTTCATTAGCAAGTGCAAATACAATATATATTCTTTCCTGAAGAAGGTCCAAATCAGGGACCGAAACGTTGAATATTCTTGTTTTTATTGCAAAATAGCTTTTGATTGATTATTTGTTGTGTGTGACCGAATCAGTGCGCCGATATCATCGTGTTTCAGTACTACGTTTGCAACTTTTATGCAAAGTCACCCATTCCTGATACAATGCATCTAGCTTGTCAATCTAATGTTGTGGTCTTTTTGTTGGAATTCGTGCTTTGTCCCAAAATATTTGAACTTCCCTAATAACTAAAGAAGCACTAGACTTAAGATTTAATTTCACATTACGTAGATTGTGAAATAGGACTCTTAAGACTTGCCCGTTGGATGGCAATTTTGCACCGATAATTTGACTTTCGTCATGATCGAGTAAATATAATTTTTTTCTTGTACCTTCCATTTCACTTTCACTTTCACTGCGATATTTCACTGTTACCTCGCTGAACGCTCAGAACATAATGGTCAAACTATGAGTTTTCGGACCTTCTGTCCCACCCCTTCCTGCGCAGGTAGAATTCTAACGGTTTCTGAGGGGTACATACTGGTTGCCTGAGTCAGCTGTAGCTGCATTTCGAAGGCTTTCAAAACTCGCAATTCCATACATGTACGAATTAAATATTTAAAAAACTGTACTGTTGTCACAAATGCAACTATTTCACATGAAATTTAAAATGAACCTGTATATACCATTTTATACCTTTTTTCTACAAGCTGTATGGGCCTTTAAATGAAAATGTTTAATATCTCCATCGTTTATGGATATAAGAAGAAACTCTTCAGACAAAAGTTGTAGCATATAAAGAGGTGAATATAATGGAAGGAAATTTTTTTTTCAAGGTCACTCTTTCGAGTTTTCAAGGTCACGGACGTTTTTCTTGTTAACAATCATATATGCTGTGTATATATTCTTAAACAGAAAAAAAATACAAATTCAACGATATATAATAATGTATATTTATGTCAAGGTTTCAAAAGTTCAAAATTTTCAAATTCGTTGCGCGTCCTTTTCCCGTGGTCCAATCGGGCTGAAATTTTTTTTAGATCATTTTCCCACCAAGTGTCACATTTCTGGCGTACGGGACCAAAAAAATCTGATGGTCGAAAAATAAGGTTCACCCTAGTGCGTATAGCCCTTACTTCCCAACCAAACAGCTCGGGTTCTAATCTCTGTCATCCTGATTTATTTCTTCCTTTTTTTTAAACTTTTATTTTGAATAATTAAATTTCATACTGCTTTGTTTCATAAATATTGTAATTTTTTACCATAAATATTATATATAAACATGACAAAAACACATAACTTTTTATATACGTACAAACATAACTGGTACATACTTGGACTATAAAGACACTGTATATTATATATTTAACATGAAATTTATATATATATATATTACACAATAAATACAATAGTTTCTATTTCACAAGGGTATATTATAATGTCCCCAGGGCAGAGTGTCGGTCGAATCGGGTACGATATACCGCTTGTCGTCGTGCAGACTTAGAGCGATTTTGGATTCCGAAATAGTGTACACTTTGTGCAATTTAGACCGTATGCACGATTTTCTGCGAACAATTTCGATCTCCCTTTCCAAGCACTGCGCGTAGTCGTCGAAAGTTATCGTTCTGGCTATGACGTTGGTCTTGACGCCTTTCGCCTTTTTCGTATCTTTTTTACCGTCTACGCGAAGTGCATACATTTTTGCTCTAAGACCTACGAATTCGGTCATTATCGCACCGTTATTTTCATCCTTCATCAGCCCTGGAACCTTCTTATTCAAGCGTGGCATCTTATATACATTGTCGATGGGATAATCGCTGGTGTCGAATCTGTCGATATTGTGCTTCATAGATTCATAGATACCGTCGCATCGAATATGATAGATGAGGCTGTCTGTGTCTGTGTATAGAATTTTACAATTTGTTCCATGCTTGGGCGACATGTACTCGTGGTGAAATTCGTACAAACAAATTTTTGATATGTCCAGAATGTACATACCCACGTATATCGACTTGTTGAATTTCACCTCGAGCTTTCTCAATTCAACAGCTATTAAATTTTTCGAAAAAAAAACAGTTCTGCTGTGGGAGACTTCCGTTTCCGGTCGCGGTGTATGAGAGGTGTGTGGAAAGTGAGTCGTGGTTGAGGTGTGGGAAAAGTGTGGAGAAGAGGTGAAAGGCAGAATAGAGTGAGAGTGGGGAGGTAGGGGAAGAGGTGTGGAGACGAGAGAGATAAGAAGGGAAGGGCTAGGGCTGGGGGTGAAAGGGATATAGGAGGGATAAGGGAAATTTTGGAGGTTAGGTGATAGAGGTGGGAGAATTAGGCGGGAAGGAGCAAGGAGAGCATCAGAGGTGACACCTGTAGGAGAGGATAGGAGGTAGAGGTGCTGATAAGGAAGGCGGGAATTTTTGAACGGGGGAAAAAGGAATTAAGAGAATGTTATAAGGGAAGATGGGTGGGATGGGGGTGGGTGGGAATGGGGGAGAAGGGAAAATGGGGGGAGAGGGGAGTAGAGGGAGTGAGAAGGAAAAGTACAAGGGAAGTGAAGTGAGAAGGGAAAGGGAGAGGAAGGACAGTGGTAGTAGTATGTGGAGTAGTGTGGGGAGTGTAGAGAGCTGATGGGGGAAAAAAAGAGGGAGAGAGGAGGAGGTGTGGATGAGGGAGGGGGAGGGGAGGGTAGAGTTTAAGAGGAGCGGGAAAACGATAAGGTCGCCGGTAAAAGTGGACGAAATGGGGAGAGAGCAGGGGGAGGGGGGATAGAAGAAAGGTTGATGGAGCTGGTAAAGGAGATAAGGGAGATGAAAGAGGAGACGAGGAGAGAAAGGGAGGAAAGAAGAAGGATAGAGGAGGAATGGAGAGCGGAATGAAGGAAGTGGGAAGAGTGGAGGAGGGAAGAGAAGGCAAGAAGGGAAGGAATAGAGGAAAAGTTAGAGAAGTTGGAAAGCAGGGTTGGGAGGATGGTGGAAGTGATGGAGGGGGTAGAGAAACGGGAAAAGGGGGGGGGGAGAGAGGGAAAGGAGGTGATGGAGGAAGGACAGGTGGAGGATTGGAGACTGAGGCTGAGAAAGATGGAGGTGAAGCAGGATAAGAAGGAGAGAGAAGGCAGAAGGACCAATGTGATAATAAGGGGTTTGGGGGTGGAGGGAAGGGAAGTAGAGGAGGGTGTGAAGAAGTTATGGGGGAGGTTGGGATTGGATGAGGGAGGGGTAAAGGAAGTGACAAAGATAGGGACAGCGGGAGGGAATGGAAGAGGAATGGTGCTCGTGAAATTAGCAGGGAGGGAAGAGAAGAGGAAAGCAATGGAGGCGAGGAAAAAGTTGAAGGCTGGGAAAGAGAGTATTGAGGACGACCTCACGGAGGAAGAGAGAAGAGGGAAATGGAAGATAGAGAGAGAGGCGGAGGAGGAGAGGAGGAGGGGGAATAATGTACAAATAGGGTACCTGAAAATGTGGGTGAACGGGAGGTTGAAGAGATGGGACGAGGTGTGCGAGAAATGGATGGAGGAGCAGGGAAACGAGAAGGGGGGAGGAGGGGAGAGAGGTTAGGGGGGGGGTGGAGAGGAGGCAAGGGTAGGAAGAAATAAGGTGGCCTTTTGGAACGTAGCGGGGGTAAAGAATAAAGATGTGGAGTTTTGGAAAGGTTTAGAGGAATGGGATGTAGTAGAAAAAGACTGGGAGGGGGTGAGGAATAAGATGCCAAAAGGATATGTGTGGGAGAAGCAGTGGGCAAAGAGGGAGAGTAAGAAAGGAAGGGCAATGGGGGGTATGATAATGGGGGTGAGGAAGGGGTTGGAAACAAGGGAGGAGGAGGAAGGGGAGAAAGAAGGGGTAATAACGAAGAAGGTGAAGATGGGAGGGGAATGGTGGAGGGTGGTGGGGGTATACGTAAATAAGGATATGCAGAGGAAACTGGAGGAATTGAAGGAGTGGACGGAGGGGAGAGAGGAAGGAGATAGGTGATAGGGGAGAGGTGATAGGGGGAGATTTCAATGCAAGGACCGGAGGTGAAGGGGGGGGGGGAGAGGAGGGAGAGATGGTGGTGGAAAGTAGGAGGTCTAAGGACAAAGAGGTGAATGGAGAGGGGAGGAGGTTATGTGGCTATTTGGGTGAGAGGGGATGGGGGATAATTAACGGAAATGTAGAAGGGGATGAGGACGGCGAGTGGACGTACACGGGTGGGAGGGGGAATTCAGTAATTGATTACGTGTTGGGGAATGAGGAGACGAGGGAGAGGGTAGAGAGAATGGAAGTGGGTGAGAGGGTGGATTCAGACCATCACCCAGTGGTAGTATGGTTGAAGGGGGAATGCAGGGATGGGCAGGGAAGGGGGAAAAAGGGAGAGGGTAAAGGGGTAGGGAGGGGGAATTGGACAGAGGAGGGGAGAGAGGAGTTTATAAGGTTATTTGGTAAGAGAGAGAGGGAGGAGATAGAGGGAGTCAGGAAGGATGGGGGTAGCTGAGGGATAGGGTAAAATGCGTGATAGGGAAGATGGGGCAAGGAAGTGAGAGGGGAGGAAGAAGAAGAAGCGGGAGGTGAGACGGGAGTTGAAGCGGTGGAGGAGGGAGGGTGGAGATGGAGAAGAGTATAGGGTAAAGAAGAAGGAATATAGATGCATGTGTGAGGCGAAAAAGAGGGAGGAAGCAGAGAGGTGGGAGAAGGAGGTAGAGGGGGTGAAGACGGAAGGGCAGGCATGGAAAGTAATAAATAGAGAGAGGAGGAGAAGAAGGAGGGTGGAGGAGGGTATAAAAATGGAGGAATGGGAGGATTATTTTAAGGGGTTATTAGGGGGGGGGGTAGAATGGAGGGTGAGAAAAGGGGGGGAAAGAGGGAGGGGGAGGACGAGGAGGGGGAGCTGAGTAAGGAGGAAGTGAGAAGGGTGGTGAGGAATCTGAAGGAGGGTAAGGCGGGAGGGGGGAATGGTATAGCTAATGAGGTATGGAAATATGGGGGGGGGGGAAGAGGTGCAGGATTGGCTATGGGAAATATGTAATAAGGTATGGCAGTGGGAAGGATGGGTGGAAGAGTGGAGGGAAGGAATAGTTGTACCGGTGATGAAGAAAGGGAACGGAAAGAGGGTAGAGGACTACAGGGGGGTTACGCTGACGCAGACGGCGTACAAAGTGTACGCGTCGGTGTTGGCGGAGAGATTAAGGGAGGAAGTGGAGGAAAAGAAGTTACTGCCACCGAGTCAAGCCGGCTTTAGGAGAGGATTAGGATGTATTGATAACATCTATGTTTTAAATTACCTGATAAACAGGCAGGTGATGAGGAAGGAGAGAAAGCTGGTGATCTTCTTTATTGACCTAAAGGCGGCTTTTGACTCGGTGGACAGGGAGGTGTTAGTGAGGGCGCTGCAGAGGAGGGGGGTGAGAGAGGGGCTAGTGGAAAGATGTGAGGAGGTGCTGAAGGAAACGGTGTCTAGGGTGAGAGTGGGAGAGGAGGTAGGGAGGGAATTCTGGACAGCTAGGGGAGTTAGACAGGGATGTCCGCTGAGCCCGAGTTTATTCACATTGTTGCTGGTGGATTTAGACGAGGAGTTAGAGAGGGGAGGATGGGGATGGGTGAAGTTAGGAGGAAAGAAAATGTATACGCTGGCATATGCCGATGCCGTGGCGCTGGTAGCGGAAGAGGAGGAGGGAATGAAGGGGATGATGGCTAGGCTGGAAAGATATTTGGATGGGAAGGGGTTACAGGGGGGGGGGGAGGGAGGTGGAAAAAGGCGGTGTGGAGGTGGAAGGGAAAGGTGGTGGAGGAGGTGAGGGAATATAAATATCTGGGGTATACGTGGATGGCAAATGGGGGACAGGAGGCACATGTGGGGGAGAGGGTGAGAAAGGCGGCGGTGGTGATGGGGCAGGTGTGGGGTATCGGAAAAAGGACGTTTGGGAACGACTGGGGAAAAAGGGTGTGGATGTTTGATAGGTTGGTATGTGCGACGGTGGAATATGGAGTGGAGATATGGGGGTGGAGGGAGAGGGAGAGGGTGGAGGGGTTGCAGGAGAGATTCCTAAGATGGGTATTGGGGGTGGAGTGGTGTACACCGGGGTACATGGTGAGGGAGGAGTTGCAGCGGGACATGATGAAGGGAAGGGCGGGGATGAGGGCATAGGCGTACGAGAGGAAGTTGGAAGAGGGGCGAGGGGGGAATTGGCGAGGGCATGTTGGGAAGAGGTAAGGGGTAGGGCGAGAAGGGGAAAGGTGTTGGCGGGGTGGGAGGAGGAAAGGAAGAGTTTCTTTGAGGACAGAGGGTGGACAGTGGAAGAGTTGGAAATGAAGAGAGGAAGAGGAGAGCTGAGAGAAGAGGAGGTAGTAAGTAGGGGAAGGAGGTTGGAGGAGGTGGAAAGATGGGAAAGAATAAGGGAATCGAGGTATAACATGTGGTATGCAATAGTGAAGGGGCCGGGGGTGCCGGGATACCTGAGGAGGGGGTGAGGGGAAAGTAGATGGAGAAGAGTGGCGAGATGTAGGTTGGGGAGCGAGATGAGAGGTGGGAGGTATTGGGAGGAGGAGGAGGGCCAAAAATGCAGGGTATGTGGTTGGGGGGAGGAAACGTGGGAGCATGTGTGGGAGGTTTGTACAGGATAGGGGGGAGAGGGGGTGGCAGGAGGTGGTAAGGGAGGTACTGAGTGACGAGGGAGGGGGAGAAGAGTGGATGAGGAAGGTGGAAGAAAGGAGGGGAGGTGGAGTGGAGGGATGGAAGCATAAGGATTGAGAGTGAAAGGAAGCGAGCGGAAGCGGGGGTCCGGTGGTAGGGAGGGGAGGGGAAGGAGAGGCGTGCGTGGCGGTGGCAGGCGGGCAGGCGAGCGAGCGGGCGAATATGCGATAGCGGAACTAGTGTGTAAGAGCGGTAGAATAAGGTTAGTTGTTAAGGTTAGCGTAAGATGTAGGAGAAGAAGAGTGGGCGGATTGTAAACCCTGAGGGGAAGCATTAAAGTACATACACTTCTGCTGTGGAAATTCGGTTTCGCGATCATTGCTTCCGTGCCATATCGCCCATCCCAATGCGTTAAGAGTTTTACATCCACATGATTTCGCACATTTTCCATGGTTTTACCGAATACCGCGTTGTTCATCAATTTGTACAAATTTTTTTCAAAGTCGTTTGTCGCGCTTGTTCTAAACCGTGTGTTGAGTTCGATGTAATCGCGGAGCCTGGGGGATTGAACGAATTGAAGCACGCGGTGTATCTTTGTAATAAATAACAAATAACTTGATAATGAATAACATAACGCTGCTTATCGTATACCGTCGCGAGTAACTTGTCCTGTCTGCTGCCAGGTGGTTTAGCACGCGTCGGACAGAACGGTAGATCGGCATGAATGTTGTGCAGACGTTGCGGATATTCCAGATCTACCTCGAGAATGTATCCTGTGGGTGAATCGACACCGATTGAGGACACGTTAAAATTTGCGACATCTTCGACCCATTGAAATGTAGCGTACGGCAGAGGTTGACACATTGCCCATCCATACAAATTATTCACGTCAAAGCACATCAAGTACGATGACTCTTCCGATGTGTCGTAAGATGACATGTACTTGTTATTGGCATGTGCATATCTTCCGGAACATTGACTTAAACCACCGCGTATACCGCGTTCGACAAACATGACCATATCGACGTCTGTGAGCAATTCGAACGTAATTTTGGTATGTTTTAGCATAGCATCCCACGTGAAACCAGGTAAAGTGTAATAATGCGCTGAATCTAGTCCATAGCTCTTGATACAACTTTCGCGAAAATTTTCAAAAATATCTGCCAATAACAAGACATCTGTCTTCAAATACAAATCGCTGTATTCACCCAAGGTTCTAATCTCGAAACGTTGCCAGACAGTCTCGGCGTGCGCGTAATCGCTCTCGGATACAGTCTCATCCGTTAACGAACTGTAGAATGGTTCATGCGGCGGCAAGCATGGGTCCTGCAGCTTGTTCGCGCAATCAAGGTATTCGTACGGAAAGACACCCTTTCGCCTCAATAAATTAAAATCATCGGCGGATAATATTTCAAATTGGGATCGTAAAATTTTTAATTGATTTGTGCTAAGAAAAGATGAATCGCAATTTAATACAATTTTGCGAGTCTGAATCAGCCGTATCTTCGACATTTTTTGTGAATGAAATGTACTTTTCTTTAGTTATGGGCAACACGTCAACGTGACCTTCAAAAGCGGTCGCTATTTCCTCGATAATGAAATGCGAATCGTAGCCGGATAAATTATGGAAAACTATGGGGATGTAAAACGCATTTTTATAATTTAAATTGCACTCCGAATGTGCTGGGCCTCTAAACCGTCCGGAGAGATGACTGTGATCGCGAACTCGTACATCGCTAGCCTCGAATGGTTCTTCGCAAGTATGACAATGTGAAGCATCGCGAAATGTGGTCCACTGTTCGGTGGTTAAATCCAGCATGGGAACATTACTGGTCAAGATGGGTTTAGCGAAGTTTGCAAAATTGTTAAGTTAGTCGACGAACCATGAAACACAATCCGCGCCGTGGCGACATCGATACGTCCATAGCGATGTATCGTACGAGCAATGCATATAATATGCTATGCTGTGCACTTTATGATGCTGGTGCGTGTGTAATTTATTATCACCCATTCGATTGTCCTCCGTTTTTTCAATGATGCATTCCAGATCTGCGTACACCACGAAGGGGAGCCGCTCCTTCCTGCAGTGGTTGTTGAAACTGAGGAGATTGTCGTCTTTGCTGGGCAGCAGGATGGCACAGTCGTTCATTTGCCCGCAATCCACTGCATGGGCCTCCAACTTCTCGACAGATCTGAAATAGTGCATGCATCTGCAAAAAATAAAAAAAAATTTATTTGATTTTTTTTTCGCGACGCATTTCATAAGTTTCTATACGTACCGATCACAGATGAATTTCTTTCCATCGTGCCTGCTCAGCTGTGCGCTCACCAGCCGAGACAAGTTCTTGATCAGCACAAAGTGCCCTACATCGCCGTGCTCTAGATTAGGTGTGTAGAGCAAGTTTACGTGCCGATCCCTCTTTTGGCTGGTGAGGTGCAGTGGAAAGACCGTTGGCCCCTTCTTCTTCTCCATCTCAAAGCTGTACACGTTGATGGTGATTTCGTTCAGCCGTTCAAACTTGGCAGTCTGTGCCAGAGACATTGGGAACTCAATGCCCTGGAGATTTAGCGTGGAAGCATAGTCGGGGTACGAACTTAGACGATCGGCATTTCTTTCCGCCGGATGGAGCGGATTATACTTGTTGACATTGACTGTCAGATTGAGAATTCTCGTCAATGCCCATCCGCTGTCGCGTTCCTGGAATTCTTCCAGCGTTGCCAGGTTAGGTTCGACGACGCATCGCTGATACCACTCCTGCAGATCGGACGTGTGGAAGAGTTCACAGTTCCGGGTATTGATGCTCTTACTTGCACGTTTATCGCCCGCCACAAATTCACCGTTGAACACCGTGTTCACTTTGAGGTTTCGATGTTTCCTCAAAGCGCCCTGCACATGCTCCAACACAATGGTCCCCGCTTCCTGGACGAAGTTGCGCGGCTTGATATAGTTCGAATTTAGCACGGCACCAGTTAATACGCGGCTATCGAACGCAGTGTCTATTTCGCGCCACAAAAGTCCTGTGCTAGAATGTCCGGCACCTTCGCGCACGAAACGTCCACGCAACGAATGTTTCAATCCTTCGAGTCGCGCGATTCGAGCAACCAACGATTGTCGAACGCCGATCGATAATCGGGGACATTTCACTCGGCTGTGTTCTTCCAACGATTCTATGCACTCGTTGCACCGTTCTTCCCACGCGAGGTACTCTTGCCGCGAAATCAATCGTGCAGATTGATCCAACAATTGGTGATCTACTTGCGCGAATTCTCCCATGATCGTAAAAATGGAATGTAAATATTGTATGTTTTTCTGCGCAACACGTTGCAACGATTTGGGGCTTTGTGCAGTTTGGAGCTCGCTTTTATTACCAAACCATGATTTGCTATCTCTGTCTAACTCTTTCGGCGTACCTCCTCCCCCAAAAGATTGCACGTAAAAAGCCGATTCGTTCCAACATGGTTCTATGCAATTTCTGCTGATACAGCATAATTCTTTCTAGGATTGACGCGTATGTCTAACTCTTTTGGTGTACCCCCTCCCCCAAAAGATTGCATGTAAAAAGCTGATTGGTGCAAACATGGTTCTATGCAATTTCTGCTGATACAGCATAATGCTTTCTATGATTCATGCGTATGACGAATTAGCGCGCAAAATCATCCGATGCAGTTTCTGCTGACACCGCATAATTCAAAGAATCAACGTTCCCACAGGTCTTATATTACATTCGGCGCGTGTCGAGACTTTTATTCTTGAGGGTATGGCTCAAGTTACATGATCGCGCGATGCACTGCGACGTTAAGATTGAAAATCATTTGAAAACAATTATTATCTATAGAATGCATGCGATTGTAGCCCAAAGTAGTGTTGTCTCTTTCCCTCCCTAGAATTTAGCTTTAGAATGCATGCTCTGTCTCTATCCCTCCTAATGCATACGGTTGTACCACCAAGTAGTGCTGTCTCTTTCCCTCTCCCTAAATTTTAGCTTTAAAATGCACGCTCTCTCTCTCTCTCTCTCTCTCTCTCTCTCTCTCTCTCTCTCTTTCCAATCCATCCGAAGACGCGGTGTGTAAAAAACCAATCTTCCCCAACGTCATTCGAAACAATTTCCTTCAAACAAATTATTATTATTTCTATCGCATATTGATTCGCTAGATCAGGGAAAAAATCTCGGGGGTCGTCCACTTTCGCGGTTAGGTCTAAAAAAAATTTTCGGGGTGGATCGAGGTCGTCCCCATGCATCGGTTAGATCTAAAAAAAATTTCCAACGGTGGGTCCGGTCTGGAGAGGCTTCACGATTACGACTTTCCCCACTCCGCGGCGCGTGCGAGCGCAACCGGTCTTCCTCTCCCCGCAGGTCCCGCGCCCAGGTTTCCCTCCGCCGAGCTTCCCCCCGCGCGCTGGTTGGAAGTCGGGGAGGGGGAAATGGCCTTGAAAGTGAATTAGAACCAGCCTAGCTATACTACTGAAATATGATGCTTTTCCACAAAAGGAAATCCAAAATATTGAACTACTAGTTACCAGTGGTTACGCGACGTGGATTTGCAAATTTAAATATGGAAAGTCCCTCTTCGTATTTATATGCGCATATTATTTTGTAACAATTGTATCAATTCTGTAACAATTGTATTATTATATTATTAGTATCCTCTGTATTATTATAAAAATAAATACTTTGTTAAATAATTTGAATTAATTATTTAATATGCTGTAGAATCTGATTGATGGTTATGTAAGGGAAGGGACGGTGTTGCGGCCGCGTAAAGGCGCGCCGCGTCACGCGTTCAAACGCGTGCCCGCTAACTCGTGTCAAGAGCTGACGAGTCAGCTGAGGCCAGTGACATTAGTTTTTGTTGTTCCAACGGCCTTTTCGAAGCGCTCGCCCGGCGACAGTTAGTTGCAAAGACGCACCGCTGAGACACGCACGCACGCACGTAACGACTCTCGGCGCCCTTGCGCCGTTAAACCGTTAAACCGTACTTTAAGCGACCCACCTTCGCCTTACGCCCACGCGTTACTGTACTATAGTGTCTTCGTCTCTGTGTATTTCTGTTTGTAACGTCCAGTGGCCAACTTGACCACTGGAGAAATATATTGTGCCAGTTCCAACAAGTGTCGTACTGCAATATCTCCTTCCCGTCAATCCATCCATTACCGGCATTTTTAAATTTTGCACCTGGCGAAAAAGGACGGGCATGTGACGTCACGGATAGCGAATGGGTTGAAAATTCTGGCCCACAGATGGCGCTGTTACACGTGTCAGGCGTACGGCAGGATCTGATGTGAATCTGCTGCCAATCTGACGTCAGGCCCTGATGTCAGGCTCTGTACCTCAGACCGCAGCCTAATGCGGACACAGATGTCTACGGATCTGACGTCAGGCTCTGCGCTTCAGATCTGGTTATCCGGGTTAATGATCTTGATATATGAGCACGTGTGATAATTTATAAATAATTATTAGTAAATGTGTCCTATTTTTCAGTTAACGATGCAGGCGAAGAGAATTACTTCAAGAGCTGAAAGCGAATGTAACCCTACTGCACGAGCAAATGAAATAAGTAAATTTTCATGTATATTTATTTTTAATTAATTAATTAATATAAACTAAATATGAATAAATGAAAGAACCACATTTTAATCTATAAAAATTAATTTATTTTTTCATTTTATTATTGTTTGGGATTGGCCCAAACGGCCACGGGCCAAGTCAGCGTCGGATTCGCAACCGATTCCGCGCGCTATTCAAGCAAACCAGCGCGGCCAAATCACGGTGCACACGGCCGCGGTGATGTGATCGGTCGAGACATCTGTTGACGCGCACCTCACCTAATTAGGCAGCTGTCCCACTCCATCGCGCGAGATGTTGTCTCGCCGGTGGGCTCTTTGTCCATCGCAAGACGAACAGCTGTTGGGTGGGGTGTCGACGTCACAGAATTCGGCGAAACGGCCGATTCGTCACCGCGGTCGACGCTATCTTCCGAGAACTGTTGACGCGACACCTTGCCGTTAGAACTTTTCTCGTACGGACTTTCTACTGGAGCTTTCCAGAACGCTAAATCTCGAACTGCTCAGTTCTTACTCTATCTCGCGTACTTGCGTGTTAACTTAGACTAAGTGATTGTTTAATTGTGACTATAATAATAGATCTAGCTGTAAATATCTGTGTAATTGTGGTGTAAATACAGAGTGACCGTGAACTTACTTTTTAAATATAACGTCTATTCTTAAGGCTAGCTTATAATCCTATCTTATCCTAATACTTAGTCTAACACAGTCGAAGCTTTGACGTTTAGTGCTGATCATTTTGGTCCTTCGAGCCGGATCCGGTAAAATCGCGAGAACTTTCGAGTGATCGGTTCCGGAATTTTCTATCGCGACCACGTGGTGACACCATCATCTTCGATCTTCACGATGGCCGACAAAATCAACGCCCAGATTGAGGTGTTCCACCGCTTAACCAGGGTCTATGACAACCTGAAGAAGAAGGGTATGGCAAACATTACGAGTGGAATGATACAAGCGCGCCTAACTATGCTTGAAAGTCATTGGAAACAGTTCATGACTCAGCACTCCGATCTGATGGAGTCGCGAACCGCAGAACAAGAGAAGCACGATTATTTTACCAAGGACTGCTTTAGCATAGCTGAGGAATCCTTTATGGACCAGCAGGCCAAGCTCCTCGATCTGCGCGAAGAACTCATCGGTACTCAGCCTCACGCTACCAACACGACGCTATCGTCGGGCCACGCCGAAGGCGGCGAACTTCGGCAACGCGCTTTGTTGCCACGCATCAACTTGCCGACCTTTGACGGCCGATATAGCGACTGGGCTCCTTTCCACGACCTATTCGTATCGCTGGTGATGCAGGATACGTCACTAAAGAATGTCGACCGCTTCCATTATCTTCGGGGCTGCCTAAGTGGCGAAGCGGCCGACTTAATTCGAAATATTAAGACGACTGAGTCGAACTTTAAACGTGCTTGGGCGACGCTCCAGGAACGGTTTCAAAACAAACGACGCATGGTGCGTTCACTGTTGGTGAGTCTCACTGACCTTCAACCGGTTAAGGAGGAATCGTCCACGGAGTTGAAGCAGCTGTATTACGCTACGTGGGACATCGTCGACGCGCTCGCCGACATGGACCGACCAGATCCGACGGATTGGATCGTCCATTTATCAGTGGACCGACTAGACCTGCAATCACGTCGTGAATGGGAGACTAGCCTTGGCGCCACTACGGAGCCACCTACCTTGGCGGAACTGAAGAAGTTCATCAACGCACGCATCCATAGCGTGGAAGCCCTGGAGGATCGACGAGCCAAGCAGCAAGTCGAAAATATGAGCAAGGGGCAATCGGGATCCAAACCTGCGCAGGTGCATCAGGTCTCCACTGGACGAGAACCCTTCAAGGATTGTGGACTGTGCAGGGGTCCACACTACCTGCTCTTCTGCCCTCGCTATCAGTCTAAGTCGCAGGCTGAACGGAAGGAGACCCTCACGTCGCTACAACGCTGCCTGAACTGTTTAGGTAAGCACAACATAACTGACTGCCCCTCTAATAAACGCTGTCAAAAGTGTGCAGAAAAGCATCATACCTCGATCCACGACACATTTGGTGTCCCACTCGAAGCCACGGTACAGCACGTCACGCAACCCCCCGGTCCCCTGCGGACCGTGATACTAGGGACGGCCAGAGTACGTGCGTATACGCCAGCTGGACAATACGCCACCGTCCGAGCTCTGATCGACCCTGGTAGTGAGGTCTCACTCATCTCCGACCAGCTCGTCAAGCACCTGGGACTCAAGCGACAACGAACTCAGCTCCCGTTGACATTCGCTGGAGGCGTGCGCTCTCATCGCACGCGTGGATTGGTGTGGACCGAGGTGACGGCGGATCAGGATCAGCGCAGTGGAGTGCGAGTCCCTACCTTTGCCCTGGCTAACCTATCTAACTACAGGCCTCGTCCCTTACCTGAATTGGACTGCTGGACTCATCTGCATGGCTTACAATGGGCCGATCAACTCCAGACGAACCAGGACCCCGTTGAACTGCTACTCGGGGCTGACATCTACAATGAGATTCTCCTCGACGGCGTACGCAAGGGTCCGCCAGGCTCACCCTTAGCTCAGGAAACTATCTTCGGGTGGATTCTCACTGGAGGAGTCAGGGGACTGCATCCGCCGACTCTAGATCAACTGAGCCCTACGGTACAATTCTGTTCAGTGCAGGCCGACTTGACAAGCCTCCTGGAACGATTTTGGGAACAGGAGGAAGTCCACGCAGAGCAGACTTTGACACCCGACGAACAGGCCTGTGAGGATCATTTCCTCTCGACTTATCGACGCACATCCGAGGGACGGTTCATCGTCCGACTTCCATTTCGGAGTCGACCAGAGCTGGGCGGGTCTAGAAATGTCGCCCTACGCACGCTGATGTCGATGCAGCCACGATTCCAACGGGACCCCGAGTTCCATAAAGCCTACAAGGAATTCATGCAAGAATACGAGAACCTCGGGCACATGCAAGCGACCAAACTGGCCCCGGCCGACGCGGGTTATTACCTACCACACCATGGAGTCATGAAGGCAACTAGCACCACGACGAAGCTTCGCGTCGTGTTCAATGGCTCCATGCCAACCAGCTCTGGTAAGTCGCTCAACGAATTTTTTCATGTCGGCGCTAATCTGCTACCAGTACTGGCGGACGTCTTACTCCGCTGGCGAAGGCACCCAGCTGTCTTCGTCGCCGACGTTGAAAAAATGTACCGGCAGATTGTAGTACACCCGGACGATCGGGATTTTCAACGAATACTCTGGAGTAGAAGTCCTGGCAGACAAGTAACGGAGTTTCAGTTATGCACAGTAACATACGGCTTAGCATGTGCACCTTACCTGGCCCTACGATGTTTACAGCAACTAGCTAAGGACGAGTCCACACGCTACCCAGCCGGCTCCCGGACACTGTTATCCGACGTCTACATGGACGACGTTCTGTCCGGCGCCCCCACGGTTGAAGAGGCCCGATGTCTCCAAGTGGAACTGACTCGACTCTGCAAGGCGGGCGGCTTCCGGCTACGGAAATGGGCATCGAATTCGCAAGATTTTCTACAAGGTATCGCTAGCGACGACCTAGGAGCCTCACGTCAATGGGACAAGGACACTACCCACTGTGTACTAGGAATCCAGTGGCTTCCCGAGGGTGACCGATTCCGTGTTCGCTGCCTCCAGCACTGCCCGTCTGCAAAGTTCACGAAGCGCATCGTGCTCAGCCAAGCAGCCCAGATCTTCGACCCACTGGGTTGGCTTTCACCTGTCACAGTGCGGGCAAAGATATTTATTCAGTCACTTTGGCTACTCAAGACTAACTGGGACGAACCCCTTCCTCCAACTGAGGAGGGCTTGTGGAGTGACTTCATCGGCACTCTACCTGCCCTGCGTGACGTCCAAATTCCCCGGTGGTTAGGTCTGACCCCGAACTCACAAGCCATTGAGGTCCACGGATTTTCAGATGCTTCTGAACGAGCCTTCTCGGCTGTGGCCTACCTGCGAGTCACTACGACCAGCGGTCAGCGACAGATCAGCTTCATCACCGCGAAGACAAAGGTCGCCCCACTCAAGCGAGTATCGCTCCCGAGGCTTGAATTATGCGGCGCTCACTTACTCACTCGACTGGTCGCTAGAACCATGAAGACGCTGGGATTGTCGGCTGCTGCTGTCCACCTATGGACAGATTCTCTGATTACGCTAGGCTGGATCCAATCGCACTCAAGTAAATGGCCCACTTACGTAGCCAACAGGGTAGCAGACATCCAACGTACTCTGCCGAGCGCTCGGTGGCATCACATCCGGAGCCAGGACAATCCGGCGGATTGTGCTTCCCGGGGACTGTCACCGACAGAGCTACCGAACCATCCACTGTGGTGGACCGGCCCAGCGTGGCTAGCTGTCACGGATCACTGGATCAGTGAGGAGTTTCCGACCCCCGACCAGGACCTGGATGAACCACGCCAGACGCTACACATCCAAGCAGGGCAAGAAAGCGAGGTGAGCACATTCCTTGCACGATTTTCAAACTTTCGACGTCTTCTCAGAGTAACGGCGTGGTGCTGCCGGTGGCTATGCAAGCATCAGGGGACACGGAAACCCTACCTCACTGACCATGAGCTCCAGGAGGCGCAACTTCGGCTGGTGCGGCTGGTGCAGGAGCAATCCTTCGCTCAGGAGCTCGGCGACTTCCGAGCCAAGCGAGCGATTTCGACCAAGAGTCACCTGCTTCGCCTCAATCCATTCGTCGACGGGGACGGCATCCTGCGTGTCGGCGGGCGGCTGCAGCACTCTCTTCTCGCCTTCAACAGCAAGCCTCCAGCCATACTGCCTGCAGAATCACACCTAACCAAGCTTTGGATCGACCAGGCGCACCGACGATGTCTGCACGGCGGCATCCAACTCACCCTGTCTACACTGCGCCAACACTGCTGGGTCATTCGAGGACGGCCATTGGTGAAGGCGTTCATCCACCGCTGTCCCACCTGCGTGCGTTGGAGAGGCAGCAGCATGAGTCAACTCATGGGTAATCTCCCCTCGGCTCGCGTAACTCCCTGTCGACCCTTCTCGCGAGTAGGCATTGACTATGCCGGCCCCATCCTCTTAAGAACTAGTAAAGGACGCGGACAGCATGCGTACAAGGGCTACATTGCGCTCTTTGTCTGCCTCGCGACAAAGGCAGTTCACTTGGAGGTGGTGTCGGACGGTACGACGGATGCCTTTCTCGCTGCCCTACGACGATTCATCTCCCGACGAGGCCGATGCAGTCAAATACTAAGCGACTGCGGGACTGCATTTGTGGGAGCAGATAGAGAGTTACGGGCCCTGCTGCAGGCCACCAACTCAAGCCAACTCTTGGACGCAGTGGCTAACGAGGGGATCGAGTGGACATTCAATCCACCTGCAGCTCCACACTTCGGCGGAATCTGGGAGGCGGCGGTCAAATCCGTCAAACACCACCTCTGCCGTGTAATAGGTGAACACAAACTCACCTATGAGGAAATGGCCACATTACTCACCGAAATTGAAGCCTGCCTAAACTCACGTCCTTTGCAGCCATTGACCAATGACCCTGACGATCTTAGCGTACTTACACCCGGTCACTTCCTGATCGGGGAGGCCCTCACCGCGTTGCCGGAACCAAACCTGGAAGAACTCCCAGTAAACCGTCTCTCCCGCTGGCAGCTCGTTCAACGGGTGCAACAACATTTTTGGCGATTATGGGCACGAGACTACCTGAACACGCTGCAGACTCGTGTTAAGTGGACACACCCGCTACCGTCTATTAAAGCAGGCGAATTGTGCCTGATTAAAAGCGAGTTGCAGCCTCCATCCAAGTGGCCACTTGCACGTGTAATGCAAGTGCATCAGGGCGCGGACGGGCTCGTGCGCGTGGCCACCGTGAAAATCGCACTATCAGAATTCACGCGGCCAGTACATAAACTGATTTTAATGCCGTCCAACGACAACCCAGAAACCGATTCTAAGAACCACTCGTCTAACAATAACATTCGTGACCTCAATTCGGGCGCACACTAGATTCCGCTATGGCCGAATCCCTGAAATCGGGATAAGACGCGTAACTTTTGCTACTTATAAGACTATCGCTACTTACCGTGTGCGCGTCTTATCCGCCCGACTTTTCGCTGTCGATCCACGTTCACATCTTCCCATGGTCACGATCAACGATCGATGCACTTTGTACCGTTCAAAACGCTCACTAATGCTGTGCTACTAGGCACACCGCTATTGCCGAAACACCGTGAGGCCGGGTCTCGGGGCAACTTAATTCATTCACGCTCGACCCAACCGCGTCTCCCAACAACTACTGAATGGGAGGCTTCTACCAATAGGCATTGGGAAATTTCGTCATACTGACAAAGGCGGGCGGGAATGTTTGGGATTGGCCCAAACGGCCACGGGCCAAGTCAGCGTCGGATTCGCAACCGATTCCGCGCGCTATTCAAGCAAACCAGCGCGGCCAAATCACGGTGCACACGGCCGCGGTGATGTGATCGGTCGAGACATCTGTTGACGCGCACCTCACCTAATTAGGCAGCTGTCCCACTCCATCGCGCGAGATGTTGTCTCGCCGGTGGGCTCTTTGTCCATCGCAAGACGAACAGCTGTTGGGTGGGGTGTCGACGTCACAGAATTCGGCGAAACGGCCGATTCGTCACCGCGGTCGACGCTATCTTCCGAGAACTGTTGACGCGACACCTTGCCGTTAGAACTTTTCTCGTACGGACTTTCTACTGGAGCTTTCCAGAACGCTAAATCTCGAACTGCTCAGTTCTTACTCTATCTCGCGTACTTGCGTGTTAACTTAGACTAAGTGATTGTTTAATTGTGACTATAATAATAGATCTAGCTGTAAATATCTGTGTAATTGTGGTGTAAATACAGAGTGACCGTGACCTTACTTTTTAAATATAACGTCTATTCTTAAGGCTAGCTTATAATCCTATCTTATCCTAATACTTAGTCTAACACAGTCGAAGCTTTGACGTTTAGTGCTGAACAATTATTAATTTTAATTATAATAATTAATCATTTTCCCAGCCACGGCCCCGCTGCTCCCACCCACGGCCCCGGCCACGGCCCCGGCCACGGCCCCGGCCATGGCCCCAACCACGGCCGCGATACTCTTCCACAATAATTGTGCGTATAGCGCGCGCTTGGTCCCGCATCATCTGTGAGGTGGCCCAGTTTTGCTCACGGGCCCTTACTCGCCACCCGCCCTTCCGGTGGCGAGTCACGTACGGTTCTGTAATACGTAGTAATAAATAACAATAAATTTATTAGTATTTTTAATTTAAATTTAGACTTATTTTCAAGCATTCTAAAAACATATACAGTCGTTGTAGAAAGTAACTTCAAATAAGTAAAAAAATTACGCCAAGTACATGAAATCAAATCAATCACAAAAAATAGAAGTTAATATAATAATAATTACAAAATAAAAAGAAGATGTGAAATCAAAATGAGAAATCAAAATCAGAATAAAAGAATGGCTTTCAAACTTTCTTTATATATAATTAGATATAATATTATATTATGATTTTATATATTTTCCGTTAAAATTGATTACTAACATGCATAAGCAAAGTTTTACTTTAAATTGGTCGCTGTACGAATATGTACTTTCTACACCGACTGTGACAGCTTAAAATGTGTATGTATCATATTATGTATGTTTTTACGATCGGCCGTGGCTGGGTACGCTGCTGGTGGTGGTGGCGGTGGTGGCGTTAAGGCGGAATCTCCTAGCTGCGACAGGTCGCAGGTACTGGTGCAATGGGGAAAGCATGCATCTGTTCTCCTACATGCGACTGCGATCGTCGGGTATGTGCCAGACATAGGAGCCTGACGCGAATCTGTTTGAGTACCAGCCTAGGCTACTCGAGGTGCAATACAATGCGATGAGGGTCTGTTTCCCATTATACCTAGTCGCAGGCTGGCACTGCGACCACCGGTCGCTAGACTCCTCCCGAAGGAGTCCAGCGACCAGTCGCACAGTGGGACGAAATGTAGACATCTCTGGACATGGCCGTATCTTTGTTAAAAAACATCCTATTTTGATGAGGTTTAACTTATTTTAAAGGCAAATGATCACACTTTCCGACAGTGAACATAAAAATTGCAATAAATATTGTTTGCACTCTCCAGCTTTTGACAAACATCAACAAATTTTTGCAGCTTGGCACACTCTTCTTTGAGGGCGGATTTTACCCCCTGGACACTCATTTCGATAAATGTGATTCAACGAGTCGAAAAGTAGAAAGTTCAAACTTTAAAATGGTTTTGTTTCATCAACTTTGGATGAATTCTAACAAAGTTGTGAGACTTTGAAAATTTAGCAAATTTAAAAATAGTTTTATCTGATTTTCGGTGCAAATATAAAGGGCTTCAGGAGATGAACTATTATTTTCTGCAAAAATGTATATGAGAAAGGAAGGTAAATAGACAGTGGGACGAAACGTATAAATTGCTGGACATTCAAACATCTTGTATGTGACCTATCATATCTTCATCAAAAGTGGCATAAATATTACACACATAAACCATTTTGTTTTTGTGATTTTTCGTTGATCTTGAACTAATAACCGGTCAAAAAATAAACAGAAAACGCACATATGAGGATATTTTCCACAATCTCTTAATTTCATCGGATCCTCTGATTTCAAATATTAGATCACACATTGCAGACAAAAGATAAAGTAATTAACGTTCCCCTAAGTACTTTTGTTATTAAATAATGAAGTCAATGAAGAAACTTTAGAAGAATTAATGGTCATGCAGAACACACCAGAATGTGACGTAGACACGGACAGTGAAACCGGCAAGCCTTCAAGAGGATCTAGGTACATAGAACCAGTATTTGACACGGAAATTACTACAGATATTGAAAATTGTGTTTTGTTGTCTCAATTTATGCATAGTATTTATATAAATATTACGTTTGATCATAATTTCGACTCCCCAAATCTATTTCTAAAAAATATATTTCTTTTTAAGAAAATAAGAAAACGATGCGATGCTTGTGTCGTTTATTTATTAAGGTTCAACTAACTTTAATAATAATAACCTTATTTTATGAATTATAGTTCACTATATCATATTTATATTCATTTCCATAAAGACATCATAAAGACATAATCAATCGGATACAAGAAAAGGAATGTCTAAGGGCGGTATTCATAAACGTGTCTTAAGATTAAGCAAATGCTTAAGCATGCGGCATCCTCTACTAACCTAGTAGCATAGTAAAGGATGCCGAATGCTTAAGCATTTGCTTAATCTTAAGACACGTTTATGAATACCGCCCTAGATACATACTTACTCATTTCGTCCCACATGCGTACACAATTTTATTAATTCTGCTCAAGATCGCAAGTTGACGCAGCTGGTGTTTGGATTTTCTAAAACTACAACGTTTTGTGATTATATGGGTATAAAATGTTTTTTGGACAATTTTCGACATTTTTTTAAATCGACAAAAACAATTTTTTTTGACAAGTTGAAAACAAATAAAATCATTGGGTTTTTTCACATAAACAACTTCTTATCAATCAACCCCAATGTGTAGTATGATGGTAAAATTTTTTTTCATTATTCTAATACTAATTATTTACATTCATATTACAGCCGTCTCCAGAAGTGAACGTATTTACTGTTAAAAATTGGGGATTTAAAAAGTTTATATTTTCATAATTTTGTATCCATTAGTGCTCAAGGATAATGCTCATATAATTATATCAATAAAAAAAGGTACTTCATATTTTCGCCAATGTCTGGGAATTTGTACGCGCAGTCCGACTGTGAGTCGCACTGCGATCCATTGTCCACAGTGGGACAGAATCCCAAGAAATAAGGACAGAAGTTAGAATTCAAAAGATATGGGAGTATGTATTTTTATATGATACCTGTAGACTACTAATATGAGTACCTAAAAAAGGTAAAAATATCATGACGCCTACTTCTGATCTAGGTATGTGTAAACACGTGTCTATGTTTGTATGTATTTTTCCTGCAGAATTTTAAATCTGCGCTCAGAGCGAGGCGAAAATTCCAATTATCTTTTACAGCCGGTAATTTAGAATTTTTAGAAGCGAAATTTCTTCATTCGTTTACGGTAGGCAATTGCTTGTTTTCGAAGCGTTCGTCGGGAAGCATTTGTGTACCTCATGTTGATCAGGGACAATCGACACCGTGCCGATTTTTGCTGAGGTTTAAACTTTCTTCACATTGAGTTAATCCGGTAATTGCTCTGTCACCGGGCGCTACACGAGGACTTGGGACCGGCACGTACCGTTGTCCACAACCGGCTCGTGGCACCGTACGGTCAACCCTGTCGTAGCTAAATTTTGTTATTACTGCGGGTACGAAAGCATTCGGCATTGTTTTCAAACATCATTACAGTAAATGAGGTAAGAGTGGTAATCCTGTCATAAAAGGGGAGCGCGCGGCTCGTTTACCCGGGTTTATTGCCTGCCGAACGTAGAGGAATTACAGTGGTCCCCGGATTATTAACATCCTTTTTGCCCTGATCATCGGGAAAGAACTACCACCCCACAGTTTTGCTTCCTCGGTGCGAGTCAGGGCCTTCGGTCTCAGGTAGACCTCCCGTTGACTGCCGAGAGCAATAAAATGGCTGGGCCAGGTAATGCAATTTGTATTCCTTATGTCAAAGTAGTTCGATTTGCATGATATTTGTTATGATTTTCATCAGAAAAACACAAGGAATCCATTGGTACCGCTTCCATATCGAATCGACAAAGAATAAAGAATTTCTTAATAAGCTGAAATGGATATTTCACATTTTCACCCCTTGACTGCGGGGCGCCGACCTCGAATCGCTGCGGTCGGCCGAGGATTCATACCTGTTTTAGAAAAAACTAATTCTTTATTCTTTATCGTATCGATATGGGAGTGACACCAATGGATTTCTTATCTTTTTCCGATTAAAATCATACCAAACTTCGTGTAAATCGGACTATTATTAACGAAATTAGCTTGCAATTATGGAAATTTATTTTTCATGAAATTTCCTCAATTATGGTCCGAATTACGTCATTCCTGGTGTCAGTTTCATCGGCGAAACATAAGCAATCAATTGGCGTCCTTTTCGCAAAGATCTGATGAGAAATGAGGAAGTCGAAGACTTCTGACTTATTAATAGGCTCTCGGACCCCTTCGGGGATCGAAAGCCCTAAAATTCGGGGAGGCACTGCGGGGGATTTTCCTCGCGAACGAGGGTTCATCTCGGCCACGGGGCGCCAGGCGGCATCTCTTTGTGTCCAGTGGCTCCAGGCTTACCCTGTAGCCAGCACCCTGTCGCAGGCAAGGAGATTCAGCCTAGGGCCAGTCGCTAGGTCAAGTCGCTGCGACAAGTGGCGGTAGCGGTGGCGGAGCCGCGGCCAGTGGCGGCTTCGCCATATTTAATTCGGCCAATTTTGCGTCAATATCTAAATAAATTAATTTCATCATTAAATGACTGGAAAAATAAATTTAAATAAATGTTGCTATATAAATTTTTAATATTTACCATCTAAAGCGTTCTGCACATTTCCCTACAAAAATTAATAAACAATTAGCAAATAAGATCAAGAGTTCATTAAAGCTGCGTATGATAGAAGAAAGTCATACATATAGTGCAAGGGTACGTATTGTTCCATTGCAAATTGGAAATTAGTAAATATCAAAGTTTGAAAAGTGAAACAGTGTATGATGTGAAATTATAAAAATTACATTACAAAATATGTTTCTTCTCATTACTTCACAAGCTTTTCCATTATTAATATTCAATACAAAAAACTATGACGTATTATAACATTATTTTGTGAACGATTCGCAGTTGTAACTAGTAGCAAAACGAGAAGGTATTGCACACGTTGAAGCATATTCTATAACTTATAACGCCAACGATTAGAAATATATTAAACATATCTGAGTTGAACGTAAATGCACATGTAAAGTACAACATCTTGAAAGTCTTTGGTAGGCACTTTGCCTATGTTAACTATCAATGGAAGTAGACGGTAACTGTATAGCAAGTAATACAACAAGATATTAGACATGTTGAAGCATATTCTAACTTGTAACATCAGCGATTAGGAGTATGAAACACATCGGAGTTAAAATATGCTTCTATGTATCCAACATGTTTTTGTTGTTATATACTTGCTATACAGTTACGGTCTACTTCCATTGATTGATAGTTAACATAGGCAAATTGCTTACCAAAGACTCAAAATGTTGTACTTTACATATTCGTTTACGTTCAACTCAGATATGTTTAATATATTTCTAAACGTTGGCGTTTATAAGTTATAGCAGCGCTGTCCAGCGTAGGGGCCCCTCACACGCCTGCTTCCCCTTCCAATCTTTCTCTCGCATAGCGTGCCTTCCGTCGTCAAGGAGACCGCGCGACGCTAAGAAGGCTGCCACGTCCGCGAGCCGTCTGTCACTTGGATATGGGTCATTTCAGGTTAATTCGTTGACTTTCGTACCTATGTGTCAGGCTTGTTTATGATATTTGTAGTTTCAGAATTGTTTGAAGAGTACAGGTCACCAAGACTGACAACATATTCCAGGAAGTAATAGCATTTGCTGGCTGCGACGCCGCGTGTCACTAATCACATGTCATATCGGGCGTCCGAGCTCGCTCGGTGACGGACACGCTGGCCTGTCATGGTCGCCTCTTTAGCGTCGCGCGGTATCCCTGACAACGCGGACGAGAGTGGGAGAACCCCAATCTCCCGCGGGAGCGACCTTGAACAGCGCTGAGTTATAGAATATGTTTCAACGTGTGCTATATCTTCTTGTTTTACTAGTTACAACTGCGAATCGTTCACAAAATAATGTTAATGTTAATATGTTACAGTTTTTTGTATGATTGAATAATTGAAAGGCTCGTGAAGTAATGAGAAGAAACATATTTTGTAACGTATATTGAACAATACGTATCCTTGCGCTAGATGTATGACTTTCTTCTATCATACGCCGCGTGTTATCAGAATTTAAGTGACGAAAACATCTCACGAATCACGAATAAAAGTAACGAATATCTCACGAATAAAAGTAGCGAATACAGATAACCGGGATAGAGCATATGAATAACGATAGCTATGAACATATGAATGAATTTTATACTTACATTGTTTGCCATTGTTAAATTTTTATTATAATGCGTCTTTCCAACATGCAGTCACGATCGTGAATGAGTTTTCTTTTGTCACGTACAACGATGAGGCGAACTCCTCCGCTACTATTTTGTTTTTTAAGGGGCCCGCTTTTGACATAGATACGGATACATTCTGCTGCAGGCTCTTTGAATTTTTGATTTTTAAGCAGGGAAGCTAACACAAAGGGACGCCACGAATGTGGAAATCTCTTTTGAAACAACAGTACATATGAGGGTCGTAGTATTCATGTAGTGCAGGTTAGTTCAGGTGGGCGTTCCGAGGACGCTAGCTTCCATAGCGTCTTCTAGGTGCTGCGTGGAAGAGGGTGCTCGAAACCAATGAAGCGATGGGCATGCCACGGATATGGAAACATCTAGTAGTGTGCGTCTAGGCTCGTACCCTTAAGGTGAAGTTCCACGGCGCGTGGCTCGTCGACTCGCGCTCGCCAACTCAACTCGCCGAACCTGCACGAGCCAAGCGACGAACCCAGCCACGAGCCGTGGAACTTCACCTTTAGGACCCAAGAGCACACTACTAGAGTTTTCCCTGTCCGTTGCATGCCCGCCGCTTCATTGGCTTCGAGCACCCTCTTCCACACAGCATGTAGAAGACGCTATGGAAGCTAGCGTCCTCGGACCGCCCACCTGAACTAGCCTGATGTAGTGTAAGAGAAATCGGCAACTTAACGCCATCTCTCGGTTGCGCTTATAAAGTTTAACCGACATACGTCTGGCAAGCCTACTCACTCATGCGGAACGTCGACCCCCACCCCCTCCATCGATCCGGATCGATGGAAGGGAGAGATAACGCTTCCCGGAAATCGCGAGAAGATTCCTCGATCACTCTCGCTGGGATCCGACTACGAACAGGTTTGCTTCAGCTTGTATTCGGTTCGCTATTTTTGCTTTCGACTAGTGCTTGGCGAATTGTTCGCTTGCTAGAATTAATCGCTAAACGGTAATTGCTTCCTTGTGTAATTGCTTCCGCTTAAATTGCTCTGAGCGCTTAGAGACCGCTAGATTTCTCTGCCTGCGCAAGGTAAAAAGAAACCATTTTTACGCCATATTTTTAACTCCAATTTAATAGACATATAAACTTAAATTAATCGACAAGTGTTAAACGAATAAAGTAATCTAGAGTTACATAGTGTAATCCTGCGAACCTCTCGCATCAAACGCGCTAAATCCGTTAATTCTTAAATCCTAAACATGTAGTATGAAACAAATACCATCTCAGTTTTTTGTCGAATGGCTTAACAATTTTTCTCGTGGAAATATATTTTGTGGATATTACGTATTATATATATATATATATATATAGTACACACGGCTCAAACGATTGTGGCCGATCGAGATTCGATTGCATTCGAGCTTACCAGGGTGGGCTTTTTCTTGTCGCTAACATTCTACAGTATTTCATGAACAGGGTGAGGGCACTGCCAAGCCACAGGTTCCCGTCTAGAATACTTTTAATTCATGTTAAAACACCGCTGTGGCGGCATCTGCGGCAGATATAGCGTGAAGTAAACGGATGAAGTTTAATGCGAGACATGTTCGCGCAGTCCTGTCACAAAATTTAATTTTCGGTTATGTTTATTTTCCCGTTGTTAACATAAAATAACAGATAGTAGATTTTGAAATAAATGCGTATTTCTTTAGTCTACACCAGGCCCGTCCAACTTTTGCTCTTGCCCTCGAAGAGCGGCCGCGAGTGGTTGCGAGCTGTTGCGAACGAAGGCAAGAGCGACGGCACGAACGGCAGCCGTAAAAGAGTGCGGATAGGTAGCGTTCACAGATTCCCCCTCCAAGATGGCATTTCGCTCTTGGGCCTGGCTCCGTGGCTTTGAGAGCGAAGAGCAACTCGCGGCTGCTCGCACGAGCAAACCCTTGGACGGGCCTGGTCTACACCACCCCACTTTATTTATTTATATCTTCCATTATAAATCCGTTGATCTATTTACTTTGGACAAGACTTTATTCACCTGAGTATTCTGGTTTCCTAAACCTTACCATCTCTGCGAAATACATAACATTCGGTTCCATTCTTTTCATTACTACTCTAGTTTCCCGCTTTATATATTTGTGTTTTCCATTATAATAATCAATGGATTTATATATAAATCTGTTGATTTATTTACTTTGGACATTACAAGTTTATCGTTTATAGTGGCAAAATTATTATGATTTTTTAGGTTCATTGCAATAAAGGTCATTTGACATTTATCCTTTGTGTCATTTTCGTTACAGCATCGCGAATAGAACCGATCGCGCAGATTTATAATTATGAAAACCATATGCAAATGCCGCCACTGCGTTATTTCAACATGAATTAAAAGTGTTCTAGACGGGAACCTGTGGCTTGGCAGTGCCCTCGCCATGTTCATGAAATACTGTAGAATGTTAGCGACGAGAAAAAGCGAGCCCTAGTAAGCTCGAATGCAATCGAAACTCGATCGGCCACAATCGTTTGAGCCGTGTGCACTGTTGCGCGTGTTTGTGTAAATGTCTATAGAACGGAAGGTCCGTGCCCGTGGAGTGCTGAAGCACTCACAAGGGAAGGACCCCAAGTGGTCGGCTTGGATTTCAACGAGCTTTTGTAAGATGATAGCATGCAGGTCCTTAATGATATATATGGAATATTAGCCGTAGTTACTTAGCGGTTTTAAAGATATTAACAATTAAAGTTACGTACCTGTTTACATACTATGGATATAAAGGTTTTTACAGAAGCTGCGGCGGCGAAGTGGGTTGGTGCGTGGATTGCGAATCCCACGGTCTTGTGATCGATCCCCCATTAGACGAAGTTTTTTTTTATTGCATTTTTATGGTGCTAGCATCGTGCACGATGCAGGGTGGTAATTATCATACATGCAGGAAAAGCACAAATAAATATAATAATAACCAATAACAATAAAAATTCTTCTCATTTTTTTAGATACTGGTTTGAAAAAGATACTATTAGTATAGTATTGAATTTTTTTTCAATTAATAACAATTTCGATACAGTATTCCTTTATAGTATTTTATATTCGCTACGGTCCCACATAGATACCGTCGAAATGCAGATAGCAGGATTGATGTTTATCTTTCACGCGTAGACCAACAAACGTCGCACGCACAATGTTTATGCATCGGTATTCTCGAAGACAGTCCAAGATGCATAGCTAGCCGTATAACAGAGTTTAGTTAGTTTCAAGCGGTCGAACGAACCGATACAGTATTTAATTTTTCTCATTCGGTCTTCATTCAAAGTGAATTTACTTTTAAGTGAAAAAATTGTGCAAAAATGCAGGAAGTTACCGATGCATTATATTATGCAATGGATTTGTTGCGTTTGCAAGACGTTATTACTAACGAAAAAAGTAAAAAACCATCGGACCGTTCAAAAGTAATGGGAAATGAAATAGCAGAAGTTCTCATTTCGATTATATCCGATTATGAATTGGTCACTGACGAAGAATTGGTCCCGGAACACGAATTAAATTATATTCAAGGTGAAACACACGAAGAACATGTTGGTACAAGCAGTGATGAAATAACATCTCCTGAAGAATCACGATCTCGATCACCATCTCCCCAGGAGCCAGTACCAATAAGTAAAGTGCCCTTCGAAATGAGGAAAAAAGTGGTTGCGTTAGCAGAATTACATCCCACGTGGTCGATACCTACATTGCGAAGTAAGACAACAAAGACTCTGTCTAATAAACGGCAACTGATACGATGGACGGATCAAGTCAAGAAAGGTGGAAGCCGAATTGACAAATATGAATCTATTAATTCATGGGTGTACGACAGATTTGTTGAAGCGCGTGCAGCAAAACATCTCGTTACCACTCGAACATTACAACAGTGGGCCATGGCAGCAGCATTTCAATTTATATCACCCGAATTTTCATTTATGGCATCCAAACATTGGGTAACAAGATTTAAAAAAGAACACAGAATAAGACACAGGCATGTTACAAAATATGTAAGCAATAGTGACCGCGACTCTTTCGAAAATACCTCCAAAGCAGCGAAACTTTTCCAAGAGCAAACATCAGACATTATTACAAAATATGATCCAGATTTTGTAATTAATACAGATCAAACCGGTTGCGAATATCGTATAAACATACATCGAACATTATCACACAAAGGCGAAAAATCAACAGAAGTCCAAATTAAAGACATAAATAAAGCAACGCATTCCTATACTGCACAGTATTCTATAACAGCATCCGGGAAACTGCTACCAAAAGTTTTTATATGTCTGCAAGAAAAAAATGGAACGTTTGGACCAAAGGTTGTGAAAGAAGTCCAACGGTTAAGCACCGAATTTAATAATGTTTATATAGCCGCCACAAAATCAGGTAAATTGCAGAAAGACACCTATGAATTGTTTTTAGACCACATAATTCATCCATATGTGAACAACAACAAATTTTTAATGATTGTTGATTCTTGGGGAGGTCAAACAAGCCCTGTAATATACGACCAAAAATTTATTGACGAAAATAATTTATCCACGTGTACATTAAAAATCATACCACCAAAATGTACACCACTTTGCCAACCCTGTGATATATTGTGACGCCCCAAGATTTTTCGCGCGCGGTTATTTCAACTCATTTATAAATCTATCTACAAATCCGCTCAAATCTTCCCCAAACCTCAATTCTTACCCTTTACCAATGCCCCCCCCCCCCCCCCCGACCACCTTGGCGATGTACCTTAGCGGTCCCCATCTCAAGACGGTCAATCATTAAATCTCCTTCCCTTATTCGCCCAACGCGGCACAAATTCCTCTCTTACGTCAAATCTAAACAAGTCCCTCGCCCCACAAATATCTTAAATCGAGACCACGTCTCACACCCTCTCAATGACCAAAGCAGTCAAACCCACCGACCTCCCTTTCCTATTAAAACACCCAAAATCCATTCGAAGAGTCGAGCAATTCAAAATCCCATGTATAAAAACCCTAGTAGAAAAACTGCGAGTCCCAATATAGATCAACCTTTGCTCCCTGCAAAAACCCCAAAAGTTATCATGACACATGTTTATAATTAGCCCAAGGTGCATACTGCGCACCCCCCTTCATACCGTAAAATATTATATAAGCAGGGCAAAGTCCATACCGCGCGTACACCCCACAACCCCTTGCAAAATCATATAAATACAAGGGCCCGGAGACAGAAGTCCTCTTTCGACGAATATCCTTGTTCGAAAGGAAGAAATTTACACGAAACCATTTAAGGTCTCGTCGATCAAAGTGTTATTTAAAATAAATTCAATCACCATCAACCATCAAGTATCGTAAGAGATTATAACTACTATTAATACCACGGTATATCACCATCATCTATAACAATTATTCACATTCTTATTGTTTCATATTGTTTCACATTACAACGCTTATTGCGCTTATATTATTGTGTATTGCTATTTGCATTGCTTATTAACGCCTATTGCTTAAATCATCCTAGCTTATTAATGTATATATATATATCTTGTATTGCATGTTCATATTCATAATTCATAATCATTATATACATGCTATGTTCATCGCTAACCTATCATTATAAACCGTAACGATTTGCACAACAATAGTGCATTATCTATTATCAAAAGCTATAAAGTGAATAAACAGTTTTACTTTAAATCTGTTACGAATTATTGTGTCAATCCTTCGGCTACGAAGATCCCTAAATCCAAACAGGCTGCCGGAACAGCTGATTACGGGCAACGACCGCAGAAAGCGTCACGGTGTTTACTAAACTTACTTACGCATAGGTTTCGCTTAACCGTATGACTAGTCGAATTTCGCGAAGTATTACATGTGTCTTTTACAATAATGCAGCGGTAAATCCGATTACCTAAGCAAACCAAAACAAGTGCTCTAACGGGTGTCTCCCCAATACAAACCAGTTCATTTAAACCTTCCCTGGTCGATTAGTGTGCAGAATTAAACATTACTCGCCTGACGTTCAAAAAACGATTAGTGTGCAGAATTAAACATTTCTCGCCTGTCAGTCCCAAATCCGTTAGTGCGTAGAATTTCGCATTTCTCTCCCGCCTTCTCCCTAAATCTTCAGTGTGCAGAATTAAACATTACTCGCCTGCCATTCGAAACGATTAGTGTGCAGAATTTCACATTTCTCGCCTGACGTTCGAAATGGTTAGTGTGCAGAATTGAACATTGCTCGCCTGACCTTCCCTAAATCTTCAATCCCCTGAATCTAACATTCTCCCGGCCGTTCGAGACGATTAGCGTGCAGAATTTCACATTTCTCGCCTGACAATCGAAAAGGCTGGTGTACAGAATTACGTCGTCAAATACCTGATTTCCTCTCCTCCCGGTGCGCTGAACTATAGATTCGCGCCTGGAATTTATGTAAAAACCCCTTTGTCATTTGTCCCATTAAATCCTTAACCCGGGACGTGACAAAATTTTGGTGACAGCGGTGGGATCTTCGTCAATCGTTGTAAAAAGAAATTCTTTAATACGGTGCCCACAAGGTCCCTATATTTAGCATTCATGTGCATTGAGCACCCAAATCGGTGGGAACCGACTTACAGAAGCCGCCGACTGCAAAGTCTAACGGCTTACTTGAATTCACTGACGTGCGTTTCTGGAGGGATCGCTACCACACAGGACGGAAGCGAAATTTGTCTAAGGTGTTCTAGCGTAGCGCCCGCAGACACCATAGAAATATATTGGACGCATTATTATTATACTTATAGGACTCCTGTTAATTGCCCGCGGTGTAGGGAATCACTATTACCAAACCGCCCCATAAGAGATTGCACCGAGTGCACGGCAAGCTATCTTCTCACGGGTAAAAGTTACTTAAGGTTCGATAACAGCAATTTATAAAAACCCTAGACGTACAATCTCAAATTTATAATAAATTCTGAAGTACTAAGTTTCATTAAAACTTACTTATGTATATTACGCGTTCACAAGTGATCATAGCAGGTCAACGACGCCAAAGGTTACAAGGCACCATTTCGTGCACCATTGCGTGCATGCAGAGCGTAGTTTGTCTTAGAGGCCGTTCAGCTAAAACTTACAACAAGGAAGATATTTGCTTGCCCTGCTCCTGGTTGTACCCAGAAAAAGTAGAAAAGGAGCAGCTCCTTCATTATTACGAAACGCCAACTACGATTGCCCCTTGCGAATGGTGTGGAAATCTTCTATACCATACTCGCCCCATGCATAGTTGTCCCATATGCGTAGAATTCTATCTCCTTTCTGGAGAAACCTACGACGGATTTGATGAACCAGAAGAACTAGATTTTTAAACGGCGCGACGTAACCTTAGTAGCCCAAGGTAGAACGTCTGTTATTTCAGACAGGCAAAGACCTGTCGAGTACTCAACGCCAATAATATTCTCCGATTAGCATGTGTGATAAACACCCAAGTATAGACAATTTGTATTATCCAAGCCGTAGATTTCGAGGCGTATTATCTGACTCAAACGCATTGGTTTGTGTTTCTGGGACCGTAGTAACGACCACGGAAGGCGTCAATATTTGTCAAAATTGTTTCAATTTGGATCCGGTAGAGGTGGACGAGATCTATCAAACTCACCACTACCGACCAAACGACATACTCCCCGAGTGTCCCCGTTGTAGAGACCATCTATTCAGAGCACGCCCCATTAGCGAATGTGCCGCGTGCACCAAAAAAGATCGCCTCTCCAATAAGAGACAAAACGGTTTTAACGCGCACCAAGGTCTAGAGCATTGCAGGGTTTAAACAAAGGCCGGACGCCTAAACGTAGGGAAATCCCCATAAATTCCGAACACACCAAAATCAATCCAATTAATCATGTCCGTGTACGGGGACACCAATGAATCTCGCGTGGTGGACCAAGGCGCGGACCCTTCCATTAACAGAATTGACACCGCGACCGTCGAATTAATGGACCGGATACAACTATTACGGGAAAAACAAGCTGAAATCGAACGCTTGCACGCGAAATATGTCGTAAATCCGCAACCCAAAACGCGTTCGGACGCAGCCGCCGGTTCAGACGGCCCCGCGTCGGAAGATCTCTCAAATCAAATACAAGCCATCCGCGAAATAATGGAAAAGCTTCTTGTACCCTCGCCACTAGTAAACAATTTTGGCACCCCCGGTTCCTCGCGATTCGATAGGAAACCAAACTTAAACTATGACCGCGATAGCGACCACAGTCCATCGCCCCAAATCCGCTTAAAGGACGCCATAGAGACAGTCCCTAATTTTAACGGAAATAACATACCCGTGGTGCAATTCGCGAGAGCCTGTAATAGGGCTAAGGCTCTGGTTCCCCCGCAAGCCGAACCCCAGTTGGCTAGGTTACTACGTAATAAATTACAAGACCATGCTAGCTTGGCCGTTGAGGATAGGGTCTTCGACACCGTGAAAGACTTAATCAAACAACTTAAATTAACCTTCTCCCCTGCAAAAACGGCTGACCATTATCGCGGTGAGCTCGCGAACGTTATGAAAGGAGCCAACGAGCACGTGCTAGAATATATCTCCCGCGTTAAGGACCTCCGGTTCGCAATTCTAGAAGAGGATAGGGAATACTACCGCGATTTCGCTAGGAATCACCCCGAGGACCTAGATCGCCTGACATTGGACTCATTCGTCGATGGACTTCCACCTCATGTAAGGACGAATCTACTACAGCACCAGTTCGAAACGCTCGACGAAGCGTTCAACCTGGCCATTCGAGTAGACAAGAAGATGGAAAGGGACCGCATCAGGTTCTCAGAACCGAAGACCCCCAAACTGACGTGCCAACTCTGCAACAAGACCGGTCACGACGCCCGAGTCTGTCGCAGCAACCCAGGTCCGCCAGCTCAATCCTCCGAGAGGCAGCCCACAACCCTTCCTGCGGATTATGGGAATGGAGCATCAAGCCAACTACTCCCATACTGGGACAAGACTCGACCTCCACCCCCCAGGCCTACGGAGCTGCGAATCTGCGGATATTGCAAGAAGCCCGGACACCTGATTTCAGAATGTAGGAAACGTATATATAATTATAATGCAAGGAACCCTGGAACCTTCCAGGAGACGAACTCGGGAAACGCCCCGCCTCCACGGGTACCTATGGACGCGTACCGTGGGACAGGCCAAGCGGGAGCGCGTCCGATAAACGTACAGAAGGAATAGAGGGTAACAAACATAAAATCGCCACCGCGCGGGTAAATCCGGTAAATGAAGCCCCGTCTGTAATAGTCAACTCCCCCGATTTCGAAGAAGACGCCGAATTAATGATCGACTCCGGATCAGAGGTGAACTTACTAAAAGTTCAGGTCGTAAAGAGAATCCAAGACGTCAATATAGAGAATAAATTATTACTTAAAGGGATTTCTACGGACCCTGTCCCTACCCTCGGGACAATCAAAATAACTCTTTTGGGCGAAGATGCCACGTTCCACGTAGTCCCAAAGGATTTCCCAATTAGACCACAAGGTATACTAGGAGCCGAATTTCTAACAGGAAGGAATGCCACTATCGACTACCTTAAGAAACAGCTACACTTTCACGGAAACTCCATCCCATTCATTAATAGGGATCAAGTGACGCTACCCGCAAGATCGAGAACAGGTACCTTCGTGTACGTATCGAATTTAAATCTCGAAGAAGGATACTTGCCCCGATTAAATCTGGGCACAGGAATTCACGCTGGTAACGCTCTTGTCCGTAATCAAAACGGCAAAGCATACCTGCAAATGGTAAACTCAAATGAAGAAGACTCTATAATTACAATACCCACCGTTGAACTGGAGGAATTCGACCGGATAATCGCGGAACCTAAACAAAAACGACGAAGAGAGACAACACCGCCTTCAGGCATCAACCCCATCCCCAATCTAATGAAAATCAAGTCCCTATTAGCCCTAGACCTATCAATCCACCAACCCGAGGCATCTGCGAAAGTGAACTCACTCCCACCCCCTACGCATCCCACGAAATTTTCTCTTCCCCTAAAATCCCTCACGTCTCTCGCGAAAACGTTTACTATGGAACCATTAGAAATTTCTGAAGAATCTCCTTCAAGGGCGGAACTAGTACTAAAATCGATCTCCATGGAACACATGAATCCGGAAGAACAGCGCCACGTTCAAGAAATGATAAAGCGAAACCATGACCTCTTCCATCTCCCAGACGAGAAGTTAGGTCATACGAACGCTATTCAACACGGAATCCAAACAACGGACCCGGCACCAGTTAATACGAAGCAATATCGCTTCCCTCAAGTCCACAAGAGAGAAATCACCAAACAAGTACAAAAGATGTTGGAAAGCGAAATTATCAAGCCATCATTATCGCCCTACAATTCACCCATCTGGATCGTCTCCAAGAAACCAGGACCCAATGGAGAACTCCTGTGGCGGATGGTAATCGATTTCAGGGACGTAAACAAAATAACCGTTCCTGACGCCTATCCACTCCCGAACATCAACGAAATATTGGACCAACTGGGAGGAGCAAAATACTTCTCCGTATTCGACCTCGCTTCAGGATTTCATCAAATACCTATGAAGCCGGAAGACTCACCAAAAACAGCATTCTCTACGCCTCATGGACATTACGAGTTTGTTAGGATGCCGTTTGGGCTTTGTAACGCACCAACTACGTTCCAACGTCTGATGGACCACACTCTTACGGGACTCCAGGGCACGGAAATGTTCGTGTATTTGGACGACATCGTCCTTTACGCGAGCTCCCTCACCGAACATTTAATAAAATTTAAGAAACTCGCCTATCGTCTCCGTGAAGCGAACCTTAAACTGCAACCTTCCAAGTGCAAATTTTTACATAAGGAAGTTGCATACTTGGGTCACGTGATCACCGAGGAAGGTGTAAAACCGGATCAACAGAAAATTCAAGCCGTCCGTAAATACCCAGCACCTCGCACACCCAAAGGAATTAAAGAATTCCTTGGATTAACCGGTTATTACCGAAGATTTATCCCAGACTTTTCTAAGGTTGCTCGCCCGTTGACCCAACTTTTGAAGAAAGACACAACATTTAATTGGGGACCGTCCCAGCAAACTGCTTTCGACCACTTAAGGTCAGCCTTGCAAACAGAACCTATCCTACAATATCCGAATTTTAACCTGGAATTCCACGTCACTACTGATGCCTCCGAATACGCCATCGGAGGAATATTAAGTCAGGCTATTGACGAAAAGGAGCTACCAATTGCTTACGCGTCCCGTCTTTTAAACAAAGCGGAAATCAATTACGCGACTATAGAAAAGGAACTCCTAGCAATAGTTTATTGTGTCAGATACTTCCGTCCTTACCTTTATGGGAGGAAATTTATTTTATATACCGACCACCAACCTTTAGTTTGGTTACACAGGGTAAAGGACCCGACGTCGCGACTCGTTAGGTGGCGCCTAAAATTAGCGGAATACGACTATGACATCCGATATCAACCGGGAAAAAGCAACAAACTTGCCGATGCCTTATCCCGTAATCCACCTACGGCGGAGACATGCCCCATACGACCACGAGAGGAAGACGACGATGACTGGGAAGATCTGCCCCCGCCTAAACGAGGCCCAGGGAGGCCTCGGGGCTCCCAAGCGTCCACCTCCACACAAAAATCTACAAGTAAAATTCGCCACAGAACGGCGCCTACGAGGACACAACCACGCCGAAAGGTACGCAAGGACCTGACGCCGATAATAGCGCCACCGGATTCCCCGTCGCTAAATCTACCAGAAGCAAGAAATACTACAGAAGAAGAAACCCAGGTAGCAGAAGAGGAACCTGCAGAGGAGCCGTATTCGGTTATCTCGCTTCCAGAATCGCCAGCACCGCCGGAACAAGATGACTCAGATTCCGATGTGGCATCAAACGCTTCGCACGAATCAACATCGGACTCGGAATCATCGATAATCGAGACAAACGATCCTCCGGAAACAGCCTACGAAGCAGACCCTGATAAGGACCTCAGGATAACGCCAATAATCAGTCGCGACCCGTTGTCCCTTCGAAAGGAAACGCTCGTATTCTTTTTAAGCGCCGATGGGAAAACTTGCGACGATGGCGCGAAACAGCTGCAGGAAGCGGGAATCCTGCCAATAACAAATAACCTCACACTAGGCAGGGCACACGTAACATTCAACAAGGGACAAATTCTCCTCGGGTTAGTTATTAAGGAAACGCAAAGTACACCTTTAGTCACTACCACATGGGGCGAAACCCTTTCTTCCCTTAGAAATGTAGTACGTGAGCTCATAATATATTCCTTCAGTATAGCTAAAACTACAAGTATCGATCAGTTAAGCTGGCAAGATATTATTACAGATATTCTCGAAACCCTCGACGAAGAAGACATTAGTATCACGATATGTTTACAAATAGTCCGCATCCCGAAGGATGCGGAACGACGAAACATTATTATGGAGAATCATGCATCCGCGTTAGCCGGCCATAAAGGAGTAACCAAAACATATAACCGTATTCGTCACTACTATTTTGGAAAGGTATGAAGAAAGCCGTGGAAGATTTCGTCCGAAACTGCGAGGACTGCCAACGAAAGAAACTAGTGCGTGTAAAAACCAGGCAACCAATGATCCTTACCGATACTCCTGGACGCGCCTTCGATAAAGTTGCGTTAGATATAGTAGGGCCGTTACCTACTACAAGAATGGGGAATACCTACATCCTAACAATGCAGGATTTACTAACAAAATACTTCGTGTGCGAACCCCTTAAACAATCAACAGCGATAAAAATTGCAGACGCATTTATAAAACGATTTATTTGTCAATTCGGAGCTCCTAGAGCCATCCTCACTGACCAAGGAGCAAATCTCACCGGTAATTTCATGAAAGCTATCGCGCAGAAATTTAAAATCGAACAATTTCGAACCACAGCCTTTCACCCGCAAACAAACGGCTCTCTAGAACGATCGCACCTCGTGTTAACCGAATATTTAAAGATGTTTATAAGTAGGTACAGCGACTGGGACGAATGGACTGAAATGGCCGCGTTCTCTTATAATACCAGCGTCCACGAGGGCACTGGTTACACTCCACACGAGCTAGTATTCGGGAAAATAGCCCGGGTACCCAGTCAGAAACGGGTGCCAGAAGATTTTGAAAATGAAACTTACAATCATTACCTTTCCAAATTAAGTACGAGGCTACAAGAACTGCAAATCGCTGCAGCTGAAAAGTTGAATCAGTCCAAGCTTCGTTACAAAAAATATTATGATAGACATATAAACGAAGAGACCTTCAAACCGGGTGACCCTGTCTTTGTATTAATAGAACCGAGAAAAGGGAAATTTGGCGACCAATACTCTGGTCCCCACACTATATTAGAGGTGATTCCCTCTCAGAATCTCAGAATATCATGGAAGGGAAAAACTAAAATCATTCATGCGAACAAAGCGCGTCTTGGTCACTTACGCGAGAATCCCAGTTGACCCCCTTTATCAAACCAACATACTAATCATAATTTATCATAGATCGTTAAAAGTAACGCACAGGGAAGCATGCCCCATAGGCGAACCGCCATAGCGGGCCAACCCCACCATTTCGGGGGGGGGGGGGGGGGGGCAGAAAAGGAGGCTCTCCCGCATGCGGTGGCGGCGCCGGAGGAACACCCTGGCGGGAAGGAGCAATTCCCCTCTCCTCCCAAGGGTCATCGCCGACACAATCGTCAGGGAAGCTGAGCCTCGCCTGGAAAACCCCATCAGGGAGGCAGACCCCCACAGGGAAAACCTCCTCAGGGAGGCAGATCCCCACGCAGAGGCCATCCTCAGGGAGGCAGACCCCCAAGTAGAGGTCGTCGATCTCACCGACTCCCCTGCCCCTACACCCATCGACTGGGTAGCCCTTATGGAGGCGATCACGCCTCCACTCCCACAACGCGCCCCAAAGGTAATACATACCTCTCCTCCTCAATCCCAGAGAGCCACAATCCCTTCCACCATCCCTCCAAATCCAGGTGTAGTGGAGATCCTGGACACGGCGTCAGCCATCAGAGTCCCTGACCCCAGGGAACTGACGCCGGAGTTCCTAAGGTGGTTCAATGACCAATATCAGGATGGTTATAACCTCACGCACATCCTGGAGGATGTCACCTTTTCCACCCTCTCCTATTCCTATCCCCCTTAAACTTCTTGTATATAGATGTGTAAATAGTCCCTTGTAAATACATCCCTTAAACGTTTTTTTTTTCTTTTATGTATATATATTTACCATAGGGCCTTGTGGCCAAAGATTTTGTTTCTTTCTTTGTTTTATATTTTTCTCTTTTCCTTTAACGCTGCAATGAGCAGGACCAATCACTTCAAAGTCCACCCCGCTCCTTACGGTGAAGAAATGCAGGCATTTCTTCATATAAGGGGGGAGGTGTGACGCCCCAAGATTTTTCGCGCACGGTTATTTCAACTCATTTATAAATCTATCTACAAATCCGCTCAAATCTTCCCCAAACCTCAATTCTTACCCTTTACCAATGATACATTAGATACGCATGGTTTGCATCCAAATTAACTTCATCAAGGGAAATATTTCTTAACGTAAACCAAGTTGCTTTTCCGGACGCAGTAAAAACTACAAAATATCAGTGCACGAAACAAGCTTTTATTATGTGTTCATGGTGTCGGGCTGTTTTATGCTTTTCCTGCATGTATGATAATTACCACCCTGCATCGTGCACGATGCTAGCGACGTTCAGCACCATAAAAATGCAAAAAAAAAACTTCGTCTAATGGGGGATCGATCACAGGACCGTGGGATTCGCAATCCACGCACCAACCCACTTCGCCGCCGCAGCTTCTGTAAAAACCTTTATATCCATAGTATGTAAACAGGTACGTAACTTTAATTGTTAATATCTTTAAAACCGCTAAGTAACTACGGCTAATATTCCATATATATCATTAGGGACCTGCATGCTATCATCTTACAAAAGCTCGTTAAAATCCAAGCCGACCACTTGGGGTCCTTCCCTTGTCAGCTCGTTGGAGTGCGCGGGGATTTTAAATAAAACAATGAACACAGAATTATATTCAAGTTAAACTTCAAGTATATTTTGAACTGCTTGGTAAGCTGATCAACGACAGAATGAATGAGGTCTTGAAGCAAGAGCTCCGAGCTCGTCGACGAAGTCGATGCCAAGATCCTCCTGATCCTCCCTTAGATTCTTGTTGTCCAATCAGCATGATGACATCCCTCAAGCTTCGTTAGTGGGCTGTCCTTCGCCCTTCCTTCATGTTTCCTCCCACTCTCCTCTGGTGATCGAGGTACGCTTTCCGATTACATAGGGGTAGTACATAGGCTACGTACAGTATATACATATCTCGCAGGTAAGTAAGAGCAACCCTCGGGGTCAAGACGACGTCACTCGGAGAAAGTTTATGGCTTTATGACTTTCAGCCTTCCCCGACCGGAGTTTTTACCCTAACAGGACATCGACAATTATTGAAAGGGAGGACAGAGTTTTAAGTACTTTTATGACACGCGCAGCCGCTCGCTCGACGAAATTTGGCACGCAGATGTGCAGAGGAGAAAGTTAAGCTATTTACTATCCTCGCCTGGTCTAACGGTAACTTGAAAGCTATTGAATGCAATGCCGAGCCTTCGTACGTCTTCTGAGTTCAGGTATCAGCTGCTAACATTATAAGGACACGTTCAAAAATAGCAAGGGAAAAACCTTCGAGAAGCACAACGCATTCTACAATAAATTCTTCCTTGTCCTGAGTTCATATTTGCTTAAGGGGTCATGCCTAGTTGGCAAGCGAAAAAGAACGCGATTTTCGGGAATTTTTTGTGGAAAATTGAATTTATATTTTTTACGACTATTTGCTTATTTTAAAAGTACATATATTGAGCAATTCTCAGTAATTTTCTTATTGGAAAATATTAAAAAAAGAAAGAATAACAGCCACTCTCGCGAAAGCCGTTTTTATAAATGCGCTGCGCGGTGAGCACGATTTCTCCGAGCCGGGTCATCTAAAATCAGAAAGCCAAGAAAATTCTGTTAATATATGAGTTTATCTAGTTCGTGAACGAAGGATTTTTTAAAAAAATAATTTCAGACAAAATGAAGGCCGTTTAACGCAAAATCATGATTTTTCGAGGTCTGAATTGTTCGTTTTTCGTGAATTAAAAATAGAGTTTTCATCAAAAACAAAAATCCTTCGTTCACGAACTGCTCCTTGGTATGCAAAAGAAGCCTGAAAAAGTTTTAGGTCGATTGGTGTAACGGTTCCCGCGATATCTTGCTCACCGCTCGTGACTTTTCTAAGAAATGTGATTTCGAGTAAAACGTGTTTAAAGTTGAGGTCAAGTTTACACCAAAAGAAAATGATAATTTTTCAACTTACACAGAATCATCGATTCCAGGCCCATATAGCAAGTCTTCTGCTGCAGAAGCTGCCTCCAAAAGATGAATTTGCTCTTGTCTACGACGCATTCTGGCCTCTCGTGTATTCTCTTGCGCGCGGTGCTCGGCAGTGGTGATCCTGACCTTGTCTTCTGTCGTCATAAATTCATGGGCATTTTTGCCACTATGGACTCCCATAACTTCCATTATTTTTAAAAGAGTTATTGAACCTTCATTAAAAACGCAGGCTGCTATATATGCTGCCATTTCGACGGTTATCAAACCACTGGGAATAATTTTTGGGCTAATCTTCCATACAAGTTGATTATAACTCTCGTTATTATTCTGCGTAAATCCGCCAACACATCGACCTAATAATTCGTTCTTACTTAAATCCTCGTATATTGGCTTGATAGCCGTCAAAACATCATCCGGTAAAGCATTGTAGTTATGTTTGTAACTTTTTATTTTCCTCTTCTGTTTCTTGGCCAACTCGGCATACGCTCGCTGCCACTCACACCACGAGTCCGCTCCAGCCGGGCAAAGTTGATGTTTCGGATTTTTATTAGTTGAACTATAGTGATGGTATGTTGCCCAAATAGCACTTTTCATATTCTCCGCTGAATCGCAGTGTCTACGTATAGCCAGGCCGTAGTAAACTGTTAATTTATCTATCATTTTGCTCGTTAGTTTGCCTTTTCCGCCGATCCCTTTATTTTTGGTTTTACACTGGCGTAATCGAGTACCCATTCTTTTTTGAACGTGACCGATGCATTCTTTTTTTATTACAGCAGTATTTTCATATGGAGCAGCATTTACAATACCGGTATACGTTTTCGAATCACCGTCCCCGATGTAATTAACGTACTTCACACCATGCAGAGTTTCTGAACGCTTGAACATTTCTACGATAGCGTCGACTTCCATTTTGCCTGAAGATCCTTTATGATTCAATGTGCAACTGGCTTCATGTGTTTCCAACCATTCTTGAAACTCAGCGGTTCCTTCTTTTTTGCTCCAAGTCTCGCACATTTTACAATAAGCACTTTTTACCATGACATCAAGTACTTTGCCACTATAGTAGCCAATTATGGAAGCGACACCATATAGACACGTAAAAAATCGCTTTTTCCACGTCCCGTCCCCTGAAGCAGTTAGTTTTCTTTTATCCTCTCCAGAAGTCTCTTTCATTTCTTCATTTACAGCTTTTTTAAAAACCAAATCACGAACAATTTTGACACATGCATGAATGTGTTGTACAATTTGATCATACGTGCTGTGATATAAAAACTGTGGCATGTCCATTAGTCCGCAAAACTTTTGGCAACCTGTGACGAAGTCACTTCGCGCGCACCGCGCGAGCGCGCGAAATCAAAACAAAGGACGAGGCCCGGTACACGCCACTGCCGCTAAGTGGCCACGGGACCCGTGTTTTGTCTCGCTTTCGAAGACGTACGGCTTCCGCATATAAAGGCCGCGGCGAGCGGAATCAGGAGCTCTTGTGCTTGCAGCGTTATGCGAATAGCGGTACGACAAGAAGCCCATTTTTAGTTCCCACGAGGTGTGTCAGTGGTCGACCATCGTCACCACTGTACCATAACCAGCCTCTTCCGAAATAGGCCGAGATTTATCTTGCGCCCTACCTCCGTGAAAGAGGTGTCTCCGCGCCCATTAGGCCAGAACCCTATTGCACTTTGATACGATATTTTACGACTCTCAACGGACGTGCCCCATAAGGCCATCTAGAGCAGAACGTTCAACAAATCCGCATCCCACTTTCCTAACTGCTCGCCGAAACGTCGTCGCCGCCGTGTCCCGTCGTGTCGCTAAAAGAAACCGCTCGAGCGTCGCGCTACATAAACGTATTTACCGGACGACCCGTCAAAAACCGAAAACGACTACGAAACACACCGCACGGGAGATATGTACACTACAAACATAATTTCAGAGACTTTGACTAATAAACATTGTTATTGTTAAAACCGACTTTACTCATTCGCCGAACCCGGACACACCGACTGAGTCGACAACCAATCCCTTCTCCGTCCCACCGATAATCGTCTCACGCACCGGAGACCATTACAAAGTGACCATTACAGAGACCATTTCAACCCTAAACCGAGTACTCTCATTGTGAATATAAAGCGCCTATTTATTTCGAATAGCATGAAGGAATTTCCTGCGGCGCGCACTCACCACATAACACTACAATCTTGAAACCGAGTCCACGAGTATTTGCAGGTTGAAATTTAACATCACTGTTACATTGTTTGGACTTGACAAACGTTGAAATTGCCGAAAATACGGTGATGAAATTTAAAATTCTATATTCTATAGAATTATCTTGCTGTACTATAATTTCGTCCTGCCTCCTTATTTTTTTTCTAGATGCACTGAAACTCTGTTCGTCGGTCTGTGATGCTTTCGGGTTGAAGTGTTGTTTTCTTTTTTTCGGCCTTGATTTTTGTATTCTTTTCGATGATCTCGTAACTCGCAAGACTTTCTGATTTATATTAATTTTGTGAAAAAACGCGCGAAAATAGAGTCAAAATCAAAGCAAGCAAAACGCACCGCACAGTTCGACGCCAACTGCTATACTGCTACGTTGTCCTTTGGTATTTAGAAAAATTACAAACTACAGCCGTTTAGAACCTTTCCAGTACAGTAATAAACGTAGGTATGTATCCCTACAATAAAAATACCTATCATATAACTCTACGTAGTAAGTCGAAAAGGACGGGCCTTGCTGGGCGCTGCTGCCGCGCGCTACCTGTTTTCGCAGCGTACTCTTCAAACTGGCATAGCTTCGTCAATTTTATTTCAATTCACTTGAAACTTTCAGGAAATATTTTCTACGCTACATATTTAAAAAAAATGCAAAAACCCAAAAATCGAATTTTTCGACTTTTACAACTAGGCATGACCCCTTAAGACCTTCCAGATGTTCCGTTCACTTCGAATCTGTATATATATTATTTCTATCTTTCGATACAAAAGGGTTTTGAATTTCGCTCTACATCTAACTTCGATATCTCTATGTCTTATAGCTAATTTCATATAATATATGGATTAACACCAGCGAATAACGCAACAGCACGCATGTCACGGCGTCCGAAAAATCTTGCTGATTTCCTTGCAAGTAAGTGTGTTTCATTTTATTATTAATTAAGGTGGATTAAGGTATATGCATAATGAAACGAGTATATTTTCAATGAATAGGTTATTGTTATTGTTTCATTACATGTATAAAATAATATAGTCTAACCTATTTCTTTATTGAAATGTGTATCTTTTTAGCATCAAGTCCCTTGGAAGGAAATCCAATTCTTCTTATCAGTAGGAGAAGGAAAAGAGAAAATATTATATTTGGTAAGTGACGTTTACATTTATTTATATATAAAATAATACGTATGATATTAGTATAGTTATCTTGTTTATTTGTTTCCCCTTGGGGATTACAATCCTTTTTTCCCACTGTACATTTTTCCTTAACCTAAACCTTATTCTATTCCTTACATCTATCTCTTATCCTATACCCTCTTTCTCGCTCCCTCGCTCGCCCGCTCGCCCGCTCGCTCGCTCGCCCGCTCGCCCGCTCTCCTCTGTCACGCACGCCTCCCTCACCCCCCTTCCCTATCCTCTGACCTCCGCTTCCGCACGCCGCCACTCACTCTCATTCCTTCCTCACCCATTCCTCCACTCCTTCCCCTCTCCTTTCTTCCACCCTCCTCATCCACTTCTCCCCGCCACCCTCGTCATCCAGTACCTCCCCTACCCTCTCCTGCCACCCTCCTTCCTGCCAACCCATACACTCCTCCCACACATGCTCCCACGTTTCCTCTCTCCACCCGCATACCCTGCACTTCCTCTTTTCTTCCTCCTCCCAATATTTCCCTCCCCGCATCCCATTCCCCAGTCTAAATTTCGCCACCCTTTGCCACCTGCTTTCCCCCCATCCCTTCTTCAGGTATCCTGGCACCCCTTTCCCCTTCACCACCCTGTACCACCTGTTGTACTCCGACTCACTAATTCTTTTCCACCTTTCCTCCTCCTGCATTCTTCTTTCCCTACTCACCAATTCTTCCCCCCTCAGCTCCCCCCCTCCCCTCGCTCTTTCTATCTCCTCTATAGTCCACCCCCTTTCCTCATAGTACTCCTGCCTTTCCTTTTCCCACCCTCCCAACACTTTCCCCCTCTTCGCCCTTCCCTTAATCTCCTCCCAACACCTCCTTGCCAGTTCCCCCCCACCCCCCTCCTCCAGCTTCCTTTCATACCCCCATGCCCTCATCCCCGCCTTCCCTCTTAACATCTCCCTCTGCATCTCCTCCCTTACCATGTAACCTGGGGTACACCTTTCCACCCCCAACACCCACTTCAAAAACCTTTCCTGCAGTCCCTCAACTCTGTCCCTACCCTTCCACCCCCATATCTCCACTCCATAGCTAATTGTAGCCCACACCAGCTTCTCGAAGAGCCATACTCTCCTCTCCCAATCGTTCCCAAACCGTCTCTTCCCTATCCCCCACACCTGACCCACCACTGCTGCCCCCTTCCTTACCCTTTCCCCTACGTGTGCCTCCTGCCCCCCATTCCTCATCAGTGTGTACCCCAAATATTTAAATTCCTTTACCTCCTCCACCACCTTTCCCTTCCACCTCCACGTCACCTTCTTCCACCTCCCTCCCCCCTTTCTACACCTCATCATCTTTGTTTTCCCCACGTTCACCTGCAGCCCCTTCTTATCCAGGTAACTCTCCAACTTTCCCATCATCCCTCTCATCCCCTCCTCATCCTCCGCCAGCACCGCAATATCATCAGCATATGCTAATGTATATATTTTTTTGCCCCCCACCTTCACCCCTCCCCACCCCCCTTTCTCCAACTCCTCGTCTAGGTCCGCCAGGAGCAAGGTGAATAGGCTGGGGCTTAACGGACACCCCTGCCTCACCCCCCTCGCCGTCCAGAAGTCCTTCCCTTCCTCTCCTCCCACCCTTACCCTACTTACCGTCTCCCTCAGCACCTCCTCACACCTTCCCACTAGCCCCTCCCTCACTCCTCTCTCCCTCATTGCCCTAATTAACACCTCCCGGTCCACTGAATCAAATGCTGCCTTCATGTCCAGGAACAGCACTACCAGCTTCCCCCCTTTCCTTTCCACCTGCCTGTTGATGAGATAGTTCAACACGTATATGCTATCTATACATCCCATCCCCCTCCTGAACCCCGCCTGACTTGGTGGTAGGATCCCCTTCTCCTCTACCTCTTTCCTCAACCTTTCAGCTAACACAGACGCATATACCTTATATGCAGTCTGTGTCAGCGTCACTCCTCTGTACTCTTCTACTTTTTTCCCCACCCCCTTCTTTACCACCGGCACCACCACTCCTACTCTCCAATCTTCCAACCAGCCCTCCCCCTTCCACACCCTATTACAGACCTCCCCCAACCATTCTTCCACCTCTACCCCCCCATACTTCCACACTTCATTGGGTATTCCGTCCCCTCCCATCGCCTTCCCATCCTTCAACCCCCTCACTACCCTTTTTATCTCCTCCTTTTCTATCTCCCCTTCCTCGTCCTCACCCCTCTCTGTTACTGCCCCCTTTCTCACCCTCCACTCCACCCCCCCTAACAACTCCCTGAAGTACTCGTCCCATTCCTCTATTTTTATCTCCTCATTTACTCCCCCTCTCCTTTTTCTCTCCCTATTTACCACCTTCCAAACCTGTTCCTCCGTTCTTATCCCCTCCACCTCCTTCTGCCACCTATCCACCTCCTTTTTCTTCTTTTCCTCACATATCCTCCTATATTCCTTTTTCCCCTCCTTATATTCCTTCCCATCCCCCCCTTCCCTTCTCCACCTCCTAAGCTCTCTCCTCACCCTCCCCTTCTCCTCTCTGCACTCTCTGTCCCACCATCCCCCCTTCTTTCTCCTCTGCCCTCCTTCCTCTGCCTTCCCCATTGCTCCTTTCACTCTTTCCTTCAGCTCTGCCCATTCCTCCTCTATTCCTCTCCCTCCCCCGTCTCTTTTACCAAACTTCCTTGCAAATTCCTCCCTTCCCTCCGTCGTCCAGTTTCCTCTCCCCCCTCTCTTCTCCACACCCTTCTTCCTCCTCTCCCCCTTCTCCTCCATTTCCCCCCTCAGCCATACTACTACCGGATGGTGGTCTGAATCAATTCTCTCCGCCACCTCCATCCTTTCTACCCTCTCCCTTGTTTCCTCATTCCCCACTACAAAATCTATAACCGAATTCCCCCTCCCTCCTGTATATGTCCATTCTCCCTCCTCATCCCCCTCTACATTTCCATTCATAATTCCCCACCCCCTCTCCCCCAAATATCTACATAATCTCCTCCCCTCTCCATTTACCACCCTATCCTTCGACCTCCTGCTCCCCCCTGCTCCCCCCTCCTCTTCTCCCTCCCCCCATATCCTTCCCCCTTCCCTCCCTGTTCTCGCATTAAAGTCACCTCCAATTACTACTCTCACTCCCTCCTCTCTCTCCTCTATCCACTCCCCCAGTTCCTCTAACTTCCTTTGCAAGTCCTTATTCACATATATCCCTATAACTCTCCACCATTCCTCCCCCAATTTCACTTTCCTCACCATTACCCCTTCCCCTCCACCTCCTTCCCCCTGCCCTATTTCGATTCCCCTTTTCACCCCCATTATCATTCCCCCTATCGCTCTTCCTTTCTTGCTTTCCCTCCTGGCCCACTGTTTTTCCCACACATACTCCTTTGGCAACCTGCCCCTTACATACTCCCATTCCCTCTCCTCTATCCATGTTTCACTCATCACTACCACCTCCCATTCCTCTAAACCCTTCCAAAATTCCTCATCTTTATTTCTCATCCCCGCCACATTCCAAAATGCGACCTTGTACCTCCCTTTTCCCTCTTTTCTTTCCCCTCCCAACCTCCCCTCCTTCTCCCCCCTTTCCCTTAACATTCGTTTCCCTGTTCGTCACACCACCTTTCCCATAATTCGTCCCACCTTCTCATCTTCCCGTTTACCCACATTTTCATATATCCAACTTGCACCTTTTTCCCCCCTTCCCTTTCCTTCTCCGCCTCTCTTTCTACCTTCCACCTTGCCCTCCTTTCTTCCTCCGTTAAGTCGTCATCTATCCTTTCCCTCCTGCCCTTCAGTTTTCTCCTCGCCTCCATCACTTTTCTCTTCTCCTCCCTCCCCGCCAACTTCACCAAAACCAGTCCTCTCCCTTCTTTTCCCGTTCTCCCTACCCTTCTCACCTCCCTTATTCCTTCATCCTCCATTCCCATCCTCGCCCACAACTGCTTCACTTCTTTTTCTACCTCTTCTCCCCCCCCCCAGCCCCCTTACTACTACGTTATTCCTTCTCTCCTCCCTCTCTTTTTTGTCCTGTCTTAATTCCATTCTCCTCAATCTCAGCATACACTCTTCCTCATCCCCTCCACCCTCTTTCACCGTGCTACCCATCCCTCCCTTTTCCTCCTCCCACTTCTCTACCTTCCTTATCATCTCTTCCACCCTCTCATCCCTCTCTTCCAATCTCTCTAACTTCTCCTCCATCTTTTCCCTCCTCTTTTTCTCCTCCCTCCTCTCCTCCTCCCATTTCCTCCTTTCCTCCCTCCACTCCTTCATCACCTGTCTTCTTTCTTCCCCTTCCTTCTTCATCTCCCCTAACATCTCCCTCATCTCCTTCCACATCTCCTCTTTCTCCTCCCTCACCTCCTTCATGAGTTCCCTCATCATCTCCATCATCTTTCCCATCTCATCTTTTTCCCTGCTCCCCCCCCCTCTTTTTCCTGTCCTCCGGTGACCGCATCGTCACCACACTTCTTTTAAATCCTGTATTCTTCCCTTCCTCCCCCGTCCCTTCCTCCTCCTCCCTCTCTTTCCTCTTTTTCCCCCAGTAACTTTCCAGATTCCCCGCATTACTCCCCACACTACTCACACTGCTCACACTCTCCTTCCTTTTTCTTTCCTCCCTTTCCAATTTTCCTTTTTCCTTCCCCATTCCATCTCCATTCCCTTTCCCCCCTACCCTTCCTTCCTCTCCCTTATTCCCCTCCATTTGACCTCTTCCTTCTGTTCTACCCACCGTTGACCTCCTATTCTTATCCTTTTATCCTTTCTTCTATTTCCTTCCTACTCCTTTTCAAACCTCCCGCCTTTTTCCGCTCCTAGTTGCTGCTCCGTCCGACAGATCTCACTACCTCCAGCCTTTCTCTTCCCGCCACGCAGCGCCTATCTCCGCTCCTAACCTCCAAATCTATCCTTTTCTCCCTTCTATTTCCTCACTCGCCCTATTCCCTTTGCACTCCCTTTATCCGTCTCACTTTCTCACTTCTGCCCCACCTTCACCACTCACTCTCTCTCCCTTCCTTCACTTCCTCACTCACTCTTCCTTCACCCACCTCGCAGCACCAAACACTCAACCTTTCTCCCACGCGTCCGGAACCGGAAGTCTGATATTAGTATAGTGTTTATTACAAATTTTTCGTTTTTTACAGGTTGGAGTATTAAAGAAAATAATAAAATATACTCGTGTAGCTGCTTTGCGCTACCCTGGCCTGCTTTGCGCTTTTTCGAGTTTAAGTTTTACTGGCTGCATCGCGCTTTATTATCGTATACAATAGAATAGAATATTGTGTATACTCGAAAACTAGAAATATATATTAATAATTATATATTGTTGTATATATTATATCGTATACAATAGAATAGTGTATAAATAGTAGATAAATAGAATCTGATATATAAATAAAAGTATAATTTGCCATGTCTGTAATTAATAGTAATGTGACGTATGTCACTCCGGAGGTAAGGATCGGCGTGAGTAGCTGTAGTCGGTAAGACAGGGTTCGTTTACGCCGATTTCTTAATTACGTAATTCTTTATTACTCGTCCTGGGTTCTATTACAATCGTACAATATACGGCGGCCGAAGCGGGCCTGGGCCGGGCGTTTCGAATGCGCTGACCGGTAACTTGGTACGGAGTGGTCGTGGAGGTCGGACAGTGTCCTCGTACCTCTGGACTCGGAGCGGCCGAGATAGAGACCGGGCGGTATCTAGTGATGGGATCTGAAGCGCTTCGAATCTATATATATATGACAAAAACTTCGGAGCGCTTCGAACATGATTCGAAGCTCTTGAAAAGCCTTGGTCGGCTTCGAAGTCTGAACGGATTCGAAGTCTCTTCGGCTTCGAAGTCTCGAAACTCTTGGTTCGAACCTTGGTAGGTACCCCGTGGCGAGAACAACACTCCTCAGTGCCTCGCAAAATTTTATGGCCTTCGACCCTCCAAGGGGTTTGAATACCATTAAAAAGTGAGAAATGTCTAGGATTTCCGAGTTTCTCATCAGATCTTTGCGAAAACGACGCCAATCGATTTCTTATGTTTCGCCGATGAAACTAACACCAAGAACGACGTAATTCTGACCATAATGAAGGAAATTCCATGAAAAATCGAATTATATCATTTGAAGCTGCCTTCGTTAAAAATATTCCCATTTACATGAAATTTGATATGATTTTCATCGGAAAAATATAAGGAATCCATCGGTGTCACTTCCATATCCATACGATACAGGTATGAATCCTCCGGCCGACCACAGGCTGTGGACCGCAGCGGTTCCAGGTCGGCGCCCCGCTGTCGAGAGTGATAATGTGAAATATTCATTTTAGCGTAAGAAAAGAAATTCTTTATTCTTTATCGTATGGATATGGGATTGACATCGATGGAATCCTTATGTTTTTCCAATGAAAATCATATCAAATTTCATATAAATCGGACTATTTTTAACGAAGGCAACTTCAAATGATATAATTCGATTTTTCATGGAATTTACTTCATTATGGTCCGAATGACGTCGTTCTTGGTGTTAGTTTCATCGGCGAAACATAAGGAATCGATTGGCGTCGTTTTCGCACAGATCTGACGAGAAATTCGAAAATCCTAGACATTTCTCACATTTGAATGGTATTCAAACCCCTTGGAGTGTTGAAAACCATAAAATTTGGTAAGGCATTGAAGAGTGTTGTCCTCGCCACGGGGTGCCAGGCGGTATTCTGTAAATATGGGTCCCAAACGTACTGAGCTTTCGACCCAAAAGATTCGAGACTTCGAAGCCCACCAAGACTTCGAAGCCGAGCAACACTTTTCAAGACTTTTAAGCTTCGAATCATGTTCGAAGCGCTTCGAAGCAGTCGCCTGACATTCAAGACCGATTCGAAGCGCCGGGAACCGTTTCGGAGTCCCATCACTAGCGGTATCCCGGTGAGTCTATGTCGGAGCGGAGAGACTGGAGACCGGGCAACGTCCAGGCGTCTCGATACGGAAAGCTAGAGATCGGGCGGCAGCATCCGAGCGTCTCTGTAGCGGAGCGGGGGAGTAGAGACCGGGCAACTTCCAGGCATCTCGGTACGGGCGGCTAGAGACCGGGCAGCATCCGGGCGTCTCTGCAACGGAGAGACTGGAGACCGGGCAACGTCCAGGCGTCTCGGTACGGGCGGTTAGAGACCGGGCAGCATCCGGGCGACACTGTAACGGGGGAGGGGGGAGTGTCGAGACCGGGCAACTTCCAAGCGTCTCAGTACGGGGGCTAGAGACCGGGCAGCATCCGGGCGTCTCTGTATCGGGACGGCTGGCCTAGAGACCGGACATCATCCGGGCGTCTCTGCAATGGCACGAGGTATGGCGATCGCTCGATCGGTGGTTACACGGAGTTGTTTGTCCTAAGTACGCTTGCACCGGGCAACATCCAGCTGGGCGCTCTAGGGAGGGGGTTCCGTAGCCCCACTCGAACTGCCTGTCCTTAGTCGCGTTGAGGCTTATGTCCCGATTCCCGGAATTTATTAGCAGCGAGAAATCGATGCGATCTAGCGGCGCGTTGGGGAGTTAGCGTCATCGCGCGGACGCGTCGCGAGCCCGGTGTGCCTTGGCCCGGTTCGGAGTGGTTCGGTCGCCGTCGGCCGGGCGCTTGTCGTCTTCCTCACTCCCGGTCGGACTACCGCGTGCTCGATTCCTCGCATGCTGGGACGCTACGTCACAGTAATATTAATATCTCACCCCTCAGTTTTCGTAATATGCAAATTATCGTTAAAGGCGAATGGTTAGCAGATGATCACATCGAATATTTTCATAAATTATTAGAAGCTAATTCTAATTATAAACCACGCGAGACATGGAGAGTCCAATTGCCTAATACAATTTTACCAGTTCCTGAAAATCAGGATCACATACAGATTTTGCACCAAACTGAAAATTTTAAAACCAATGCAGGGGGACACTGGGTTTGTAGCTTCTATAAACACGATGAAAGAAGAATTTACATTTATGATTCTTTTAATTCCTCGAAGTTGCATAATCATCATACAATTTATCTACAGAAGTTATACCCTTTTTTAAATAAACATGACGGAACAATTGACGAAGAATTTATTGAATTTCCACGTGTACAAGCTCAACCTAACACTCGGGATTGCGGAGTTTTTGCGATTGCATTTGCTGTCTCGTTATTATTCAAAATATTACCAGACAAAGTAACGTACAATCATGCGTTGATGCGTCAACTTTTAATCCAAATGCCTCAAATTAATCGTATAGAACACTTTCCATGCATTCACGATCAACAATTAACACGTTGTATATATGAACATGAATCTGCAATTGGTAATACAATTAATAATAAAAATCCCTCTTGTGGAAATTATCCTCCATGTAAAATTGGTCAAAGTAATATTACTAATGAAAAAAATGAAATATCCCCAGTTCATCAAAATGTAACACTTAGTAACAAAGAAGTCACTACCTGTACCAAAAATATAATTCAGACAGATCAACCATTCGTTTCGAAGTAAAAAATAAGCAATGTATACGTACCATGTAAAAGGAACGAATACATGTCTGTGACGTCCCACAAAATTTCGCGCGCAGTTAAAACAACATTCACTCATAAGACACTCTACAACTCCACTCAAATCTCCCCAAACTTCAACTCTTACCCCTTTACGACTGACCACTGGCTACCTTGGCGATGTACCTTAGCGGTCCCCATCTCAAGACGGTCAATCAGTGAATCCCCTTCTCTTATTCGCCCAACGCGGCACAAATTCCTCTCTCATGTCAAATCTACACAAGTCCCTCGCCCCAAAAACCTCTTAAATCGAGACCACGTCTCACACCCTCTAAATGGCCAACGAAGTCAAAGCCACTACCACCCCTTTCCTATCAAAACACCCAAAACCCATTCGAGGAGTTGAGTATTTCCAAATCACATGTATAAAAACCCCGGAAGGATAATCGCGAGGATTATTTGGCGTACGTGCCGAAAATGCGAGTCCAAATATAGACCAACCTTTGGTCCTTACAAAAACCTCGCAAATATTACTGCGACGCACATGTGTAAATAGGTCAAGGTGCATACTGCGCACCCCCCTTCAAGCCGAAAAGATTGTAATTAGTATAAATACGAGGAACCGCGAGAGCTCCTTCTCGTTCTACGGAAATCTATCATCGAATCTTGTTCTACGGAAATCAATCATTGAATCTCTTCTATGGAAACATTCCAAGAAACCTTCAGTTTATTAAACTTTATAACGTATTATTCAAAGTGTTCTATTATTATAATTTTTCAAAGTGTTCTACGACAACTACCGTAAGCCACTAAAATTATCTTTAATACCACGGGATATCATCTCCATTCATATTATTTTGTATTGCTATTCTAATTGCTATTCATATTATTTTGTATTTCTACGCGTATTGCGTTCACCTATTATTTTGTATTGCTATTGCTATTCATATTATTTTGTATTTCTACGCGTATTGCGTTCACCTATTATTCGTATTGCTATTCTAATTGCTTTCATATTATATTGTCTTGTTACGCTTGTTGCTTTTTCATATTGTATTATTAACGCTCATCGCAATCATATTTCATGTTCTTATCAACACTTACTGCTTAAATCATTCTATCTTAAAACATATACTGTATGTCACGCTCATAATCACATTTTGTATATTGATAACCATTTATATAAATGTTCTGTGCCAATGCTTAATGTCTAAACGCATTCTATGTTCAACAAAGCACTTTCATACACAGTGCGAACAACGCCTGGTTAAAACTAATAAACCGCTTTGCTTAACTGACGTTTCGAGTCATTGTGTTAATCCTTCGGCTGCGAAGATCCCTAAATCCACACGAGGTGCCGCAACAACTGATTGCGAGCAACGACCGCGGAAAGTATTACGGTGTTTACAAACTTACTTTTGCATAGCTCGCGTACAACCGTATGACTAACAGATTTCGCGGAATCATTACCAGTGTCTTTTATCTCGATGCAACGGTAAATCCGATTATCAAGCCAAACCACAACAAGTGCTCTAACGGGTGTCTCCACGGAAAGTACCAGTTATTAAACCTTCCCTGGTCGATTAGAGTGTAGGATTACAGATCCTCGCCTAAAATCCTTCTTATCCTCAGCGTGCAGGATTCAAGATCCTCGCCTGAGTCCCTTCTGCCCTCAGCGTGCAGGATTCAAGATCCTCGCCTGAGATCCTTCTTACCCTCAGCGTGCAGTATTCAAGATCCTCGCCTGAGTACCTTTTTACCCACACCGTGCAGGATTCAAGATCCTCGCCTGAACCCCTCCTACCCTCAGTGTGCAGGATTTCAGATCCTCGCCTGAGCTCCATTTAAAACCCCCATGTCATTGTCCCCAAAGACCTCCACCCGGGACGTGACATGAATTTTGGTGACAGCGGTGGGATTTGCGTTTGCCGTTGATAGAAGGAGATTCTATGATACGGTGCCCACAAAGTCCCTATTTTCGAGTATGTGTATTAATTGCCCAAATCGGGGTGTACTGAACTACCGTAGCCGCAGATTACAAAGTTTGACTGCGTATATGCGGTGGATGATCTGCGTTTCTGGAAGCATAGCAACGATCACTGAGGGTGACGATATTTGTTTTAGCTGCTCCCAACGAGATCCAACAGACACCGAAGTAGTTTATTTAATCCACTATTGCCAAACGCCCTACGTGTTCCCCAATTGCCCACGGTGCGGCATTGTCTTGCTCCACAAACGTCCCGTTGACCAGTGCGCTGAGTGCATAAATTGGTATCTCTCTTCCGAAAGGAGTTATAATGAATTCAACAACGTCTACCCGTGTAGACAAACCCCAGATTTATGAGTAATAATTAACAGTTGTCTGACGTAACATAATTTTGGCCACCTAAGGTGGGATCTTCGTATACCGTTGAAAGAAAAGGGATTCTTTTATACAGTACCCACACGGTCCCCGTGATTTAACATGTACATTTCTCGCACGCAACAGATCGCAGTAGCCTATCGAAGCCGCAGGGCACAGAGTACAACTGCGTGTATGCAAAATTTAATTTGTGTAAAAGGAAGTCTAGCAACAACGAAACAGGGCGGCAAAATTTGCTTGTGCTGCTCCTGGTTGGACCCAGTAAATACGGTTCAAGTATACATCATTCATTATTATCGAAACCCCAATACTTTTTCCCCTTACCCTCGGTGCAATAACGCAATATTTCAAACTCGTCCAATGAATAGGTGCACCGTGTGCACAGAATATTACCTTCTCTCCGTCGAGAGCTATGACCAATCCAGTGATTTAGAAGATTTCGATTTTTAAAGTAACGACAACCTGACGCGACGTAATTTTGGTCGCCCAAGGTGGAACGTTTGTTTACTATGGCCAAGAGATAGATCTGTCGAATACAAGATACCAGTAATATTCTTTTGACTAGTATGTGTGATCAACGACGAAATCGAGACATACTATATTACCCAAGCCGTAGATTTAGAGGCCTCTTGTCAGATTCTAACGTGTTAATTTGTACCTCCGGAGGAGTAGCTACGACCACGGAAGGCGTAAATATTTGTCTAAAATGTTTTAATTTGGATCTGGTAGAAGTAGATGAAATATATCAAGTACATTGCTACCAGCCAAACGACATATTCCCCGAGTGCCCCCGTTGTAGAGACCACTTATTAAGAGCACGTCCCATTAGTAATTGTGCCGCGTGCACAGAAAAGTATCGTCGTTCGAATAGGAGACGTAACGAATTTAACGTTTACTAGGGTAGAGAACGCCGTGAGGTTTAGATGACGGCTGCCGGACGCCTAACCCTAGGAAAACCCCTAAAATTGTAGAATAAAGTACAAACGGGCGAATTAAACATGTCTGTGTACGGAGAAACCGACGACTCGTGCGTGATAAACCAGGACGCGCGCCCTTTCACTGATCACGTAGACACCGAGATAGAGGAATTAAAGGGACAGATGCTAATTTTACGACAAAAACAAGCCAAATTCGAGAAATTATACGCGAAGTATGAAATAAATCCGGAACCTAAAATACGTTCGGACGTTGCCACCGGTTCAGACGGTCCCGCGTTGGGAGATCTCTCCGGTCAGATGCGGGAAATGCGCGAAATAATAGGGAAACTTCTTGCACCCCCGACAATGGCAAACAATTTTGCCACCCCCGGTTCTTCCCGTTTCGATAGAAAACCAGATACAAATCAAACCCAGGTTTCCGATCACAGTCCATCGCCCCAGATCACTTTAAAGGACGCTATAGAAACAGTCCCTATGTTTAACGAGCATAACATACCCGTTGTGCAATTTGCTAGAGCTTGTAATAGGGCAAAAGCGCTGGTTCCCCCGCAAGCCGAGCCCCAGTTGGCTAGGCTGTTGCGTAATAAATTACAGGACCATGCATGCTTGGCCGTTGAGGATCGGGTCTTTGATACCGTAACCGAACTACTCAAACAACTTAAACTAATATTCGCCCCTGCAAAAACGTCTGACCACTATCGTGGGGAGCTCGCGAACGTTATAAAAGGGTCCAACGAACACATACTAGAATATATCTCTCGCGTTAAAGACCTCCGATTCGCCATATTAGAAGAGGACAGGGAATATTACCGCGATTTCGCAAGGAACCACCCTCAGGACCTAGACCGACTAACGCTGGATTCCTTCGTCGATGGCCTTCCACCCTATACAAGGACAAGATTGTTACAACATCTATTTGAAACGCTCGATGAAGCGTTCAACTTGGCCGTCCTGGTGGACAAGAAAATCGAAAGGGACCGCGTCAGGTTCTCAGAATCGAAGACTCCAAAGCTTACATGCCAACTCTGCAATAAGACCGGTCATGACGCGCGGGTCTGTCGCAGCAATCAAGGTCCGATGGCTCAATCTTCCGAAAGACAACTCTCAACCTTTGCTGCTGGATATGGAAGCCAACCACCGAGCCCACTACTCCCCTACTGGGACAAGACTCGACCTCCACCTACTAAACCTACGGAACTGTGGATCTGTGGGTATTGTAAAAAACCTGGACACCTGATCTCAGAATGTAGGAAGCGCACATATAATTATAATATGAGAAATCATGGAACTCTCCAAGAGACGAATAATAAATTACTAACGAATTCAAATTTGCCGGTAACAAAATCGCTACAGCACGGTTAAACCCAATCAGCGAAGCCCCGTCCGTGATCCTTCACTCCCCGGATTTCGAAGAAGAGCCCGAACTAATGATCGATACCGGGTCCGAGTTGAACTTATTAAAGATTCATGCAGTAAGAAGAATTCAGGACGTTGACATAAAAACAAAATTACTACTTAAAGGGATCTCTCCGGACCCTGTCCCCACCCTCGGAACAATCAAAATAACCCTTTTGGGCAATGATGCCACGTTCCATGTAGTAAAAAATGACTTCCCCATTAAACCGCAAGGAATACTTGGAGCCGAATTCCTGACAAGGAGGAATGCCACTATAAATTATCTCAAAAATCAGCTGGACTTCCACGAAAACTCCATTCCATTTGTAAATAGAAATCAAGTCACGTTACCCGCAAGGTCAAAAGTAAATTCCTTCGTGTATGTGTCTAACCCAGATCTGGAAGAAGGATACTTACCCCGATTGGACCTGGGCGCGGGAATACACCCGGTAACGCGCTTGTCCGCAATCAAAATGGAAAGGCATACTTACAAATAGTAAATTCTAACGAGAAGGATTCCATAGTCACAATACCCGCCGTTGAATTAGAGGAATTCGACAGAATAATTCGAGAACCTAAGCAAAAACGACCAAAAGAGACAAAAACGCCTTCGGGTATCAATCCCATCCCTGACCTAATAAAAAACAAGTCCCTCTTAGCCCTGGATCCGTCGATCCACCAACTCGAGGCACCTACGAAAGTGCACTCACTCCCACCCCCTACGCATCCAGCTAAATCGACCCTTCCCCTTAAACCCTTTACGTCTCTCGCGGCAACGTTTTCTGCGGAATCTATAGAAATTTCTGAAGAAACCCCTTCAAGGGCGGAACAAGTGCTAAAATCAATCTCCACGGAACACATGAATCCAGAGGAAAAAGGCCACGTTCAAGAAATAATAAAACGAAATCACGACCTTTTCCACTTACCAAACGAGAAGTTAGGTCATACTAATGCTATTCAACACGGAATCCAAACAACGGACCCGGCACCTGTCAACGCAAAGCAATATCGCTTCCCTCCAATACACAAGAAAGAAATCGACAAGCAAGTACATAAGATGCTGGAAAACGAAATCATAAATTTGTCATTATCGCCTTACAATTCACCCATCTCGATCGTCTCCAAGAAGCCTGGACCAAATGGGGAACCCCTGTGGCGAATGGTAATTGATTTCAGGGACCTAAACAAAATAACTGTTCCTGACGCATATCCACTTCCGAATATCAACGAGATATTGGACCAATTAGGAGGAGCGAAATACTTTTCCGTATTTGACCTCGCTTCAGGATTTCATCAAATACCTATGAAGCCAGAAGACACACCAAAAACAGCATTTTCTACGCCCCATGGACACTATGAATTTGTAAGAATGCCATTTGGACTTTGTAATGCACCAGCTACGTTCCAACGTCTGATGGACCACACTCTTACCGGGCTCCAGGGCACGCAAATGTTTGTGTATCTGGACGATATCGTCCTTTACGCAAGTTCTCTTACCGAGCACTTGATAAAATTCAAGAAACTCGCCCACCGCCTACGAGAGGCGAACCTAAAACTGCAACCTTCAAAATGCAAATTCTTACATAAAGAAGTTGCATATTTGGGCCATATAATCACCGAGGGAGGCGTAAAACCGGACCAACAGAAAATTCAAGCCGTCTGGAACTACCCAACACCTCACACACAAAAAGGAATTAAAGAATTCCTTGGATTAACCGGATATTATCGAAGGTTTATCCCAGAATTTTCTACAGTTGCTCGTCCACTAACCCAACTACTGGAAAAGGATACGTTATTTGACTGGGGACCCTCCCAACAAACCGCGTTTGATCATTTGAGATTAGCATTACAAAAAGAACCTATCCTGCAATACCCAAATTTTGAGCTCGAATTCCACGTAACTACTGACGCCTCCGAATATGCAGTAGGAGGAATATTAAGTCAGGCTGTCGCTGAAAAGGAGTTACCAATTGCTTACGCATCCCGTCTCCTAAACAAAGCGGAAATTAATTACGGAACTATAGAAAAGGAACTCTTTTCGAGTCGGTGTATCGGCGGTAAATCGGCGGAGGCGCGTTTCGCGAACGCGAGTCGGCGTATCGGCGGTAAATCGGCGGAGGCGCGTTGCGCGATCGCGAGTCGGCATATCGGCGGTAAATCGGCGGAGGCGCGTTGCGCGATCGCAGTTCGTAGCGGCGGCGGAAGAGGGAGGGAATTAGTCGTGTTGGTGCCTTGGCTGTTATCTCCACCAATGGCCCTGACTTGGAAGTCTTGAGTCCGGTCGCCCAGTGGGTACAACCCGCGGGAGAAACGGAGACTATAGGATGTCCTCCGGGACAGACTAGGCCTGACCCTAAGATTGACAGGGGATATCGACTTGCGTCTAGAGGTCGGCGGGGGCTCGCGTTCCTCTAGGGGCCGAGTAGTATTACTAGGCGGTTTCTAATTCAAATTCTAATTCAGTTATCATCTAGTCACCGTGGTGTACAGACGTGTTTCGATCCTGTCTGCTTTGTTTATCTTTCTGCGAAAGTCTGTTTACGGTTCGTGGAACTGTCACGATTTAACGGTTGGATTTATCTTAAGGATTTAACATCTGGCGCTTAGTTTTTCGTCTTTCTGGAGATTATCCCTGGGCTGTTCTTATACTTAGTGCAATGTCGCAGTCTAGTAAAAAAACGTGCAAAGGATGCAAGTCGGCAGTCGCAAATCCGGTGGTCTGCAATGACTGCAAAATGATTGCGCATCCTGCTTGCCTCGGCCGCACAGGTCATCCATGGGATCATGGCAAGTTCCTGAGCTGCATCGAGACGTCGGGGACATCGGCTTGCTCTCCTAATCTAGCTAGCTCGGGCTTGGAGTACCCTGGATCTCTGGTGGCCGTCTCCTCCAACAGGTCAAATGAGGCCCTTCTGATGGATATGCAACGACTATTTAGAGCGGAATTTTCTAACTGGCAGGATAACTTCAGAAGAGAGTTTAGGGAGGAATTTGATACATTGAAGGGAGATATGATCCGAGAATACAGAGCTGAGTTTAGCAAGCTCGGTGCCTCCATTGGGGTCTTGACAGGTCGGGTGGATGGCATCGAAGCTCGGCTCAACGAACTGAGCAATAATGCATCATCCAATGAAGAAACAAATAGGGTTGATGTCATCGAAGCAGCGGTTGCGGAGATCCACGAAAGGAAGGCCAGGGAAAACAATTTAATGATGTTTAACGTCGAGGAATCCAGCGCTACGTCGACGGCAGCTTTAAATTCTCCAACGGCCAACGGCGACCGAGTCAAGGTGGCTGGTATTTTGGAGGCTGTTGCGCCAAACTGCTACGACAACATAGTCGTTAGGAGGATTGGCAAGAAGATCCCTGGTGTCGCTAGACCGATAAAGGTTACGCTTCCTCCGGATTTGGCGGCCAGGACAATTATCCGCCAGAAGAATAATTACAAGGGCCCGGTCAAGATCTCTCTCGATAACACGGAGCAACAGAGGAGGCATCTCAAGGAACTGCGGGAACGTCTTCACTTGTCTGATGACCCTTCGTTAACCATCAGGTTTAGAAATGGTGCTCCTATGATTGCTCGAAAGGGCCAGGGACCGGCCTCAAAAAACTCAAAGTAGCCCCACTGGTGTACTACCAGAATGTAAGAGGCTTGCGTACCAAGCTTCGTATGCTGAGTGAGGCGGTCGAATCGCATCATGTAAATTATGATGTCATAATTCTTGTAGAAACGTGGTTGTCCGATTGTATAGCGTCCAATGAATTAGGCTTAAGTAACTATTGCATATTTCGTAAGGATAGGAGCTCAGCGACGAGTAGACATTCCCGAGGGGGGGGTGTCCTGATTGCCGTAAGGAAGGGGCTACGCGCTGTTGAGCTACACCCCTCAGTCGGTAACGTTGAGCAGATCTTCGTCAAAGTAACTTTGGGAGCTGCTACGTATGTGTTCGGCGCTGTTTACTTACCGCCCGGATCGCCGTCCGCAATGTATTTAGCTCATTGTAACAGCATCGATGAAATTCTTTTCAAGGAGGGCGCTCTTGAAACATGTATAGCGGGCGATTATAATCTACCGCATGCCGTCTGGCAGCACTGCCCTAATTCGGCACTATTTCCTATCGTACAATCGGGAGCTCCGGAAACCTATACATCGGCGTCACTGTTGGCAGAATGTTTTAACGGCCATAACTGTCGGCAATATAATCAAATTTGCAATAGTTATGGTAATACACTAGATTTAATATTCAATAATTTTGCAGGGGCTAATGTTACCGCCATGGTCGATGCTCTCCTACCGGAGGATTTATATCACCCCGCCTTGGTGCTGGAATTGAAAAGCAGTGCTGCCAGGCCTGTCTCGAGGGCAATTGTCAAATTAGACTTTGCCCGAGCGGATTATGACTCTATCGTATCTGCACTAAATTGTATCGATTGGGACTGCGCTATGAGTAATCTCACGGTCGACGGGGCCGTAGAATTATTATATTCCCGGATTAAGGTTGCAATCGAGATGTATGTACCCACGTTTAGGGTTTTTAAATCTAAATTTCCCGGCTGGTTTTCGCGTGAACTCAGACAGTCTATATTAAGTAAGAAGAGAGCTCACCGCATTTGGAAGTGTTCATCCAGGCAATGCGACTTCCTAACTTTTTCACATCTTCGCTCACATTGTAAGGAGTTGTACAAAATTTGCCATGCTGCCCATATTGCCAGGATTGAAGGTAACATCTCTCGTAATGTCAAGGCTTTCTGGGGTCACGTGAACTTCAACAGGGGCGACTCTGGATTGCCAGAGGGTATGTATCTTGGAGACGAGCGTTCGGACTCAGATGAGGCAACTGCGAACCTTTTTGCCAGGTACTTTGAGTCGGTCTACATATCACCTTCTAGCCCTTCCGTCAGTGCTGATTGGACAGGAGAGTCATGTGTGCACTTATCCGACCTAAACATTGGTCTTGCGGAAATTTTTGAAGCCATCAAGGCTCTGGACTCCAATAAATCGGCAGGCGAGGATGGGCTGCCTCCTATTTTTGTCAAATCATCCATATATGGATTAGCGAGGGCTCTATGGATTATCTTCAATCTCTCACTGGTATCTGGGAATTTCCCGACCGCTTGGAAATCGGGGGTGGTTGTTCCTATATTCAAGTCGGGGGGCAAAAATGATATCACGAACTATAGACCCATTTCTCTCCTTAGCTGTTTCCCTAAGATCTTTGAGATGATTATCACTAATAAGATTTCGGGATTAATCAGAGGCAGCCTATCTGAAGCTCAGCATGGATTTTTTCCGGGCAGATCAACTGTGACCAATCTCGCGGTGTTCTCAAACTATGTCACATCAGCGATGGATGTTCGTCAGCAGGTGGATGTGGTGTATACTGACTTTAAGAAGGCTTTTGATTCGGTTGATCACAACATCTTACTAGGTAAACTAAAGGCCTTTGGATTTCAAGGTGGGCTGTTGCGTTGGTTGAGTAGTTACCTGACGGGTCGCTCCCAAGCGATAAGGGTTCGTAGTTGCCTATCCCAGCCCATAATAGCATCATCGGGGGTGCCTCAAGGGTCGCATTTGGGCCCATTGCTCTTTTGCGTTTTTATTAATGATCTTGTGAATGTTTTTAACTATGCCACTCCTTTGTTATTCGCGGACGACCTCAAGCTATTTGCTCGTATTACCTCTATAGAAGATACTCTGAATCTCCAATGTGACCTTGACCGGCTAACTGAATGGTGTTCCATTAATAGGCTCGATTTAAATCTCTCGAAGTGCCATGTGATGAGTATCTCCCGTTCATTCAGTAAGCTTAATGCTCTGTACTTTCTTAACACGACGCAAATATCACGGATAGAGAGTGTGAGAGACTTAGGAGTGTCTTATAGTTCAGCGTTCTCTTCTGCGATTCATGTCAGTAGAGTAACTAATGCGGCTTCTAGACAGCTTGGGTTTATTATAAGGTATACACAAGGGTTCATCGTCAGACGGACCTTTAAGATGCTTTTTGATGCGTTGGTTAGGCCCTTTATGGAGTATGCGTCTGTGATTTGGTCTCCTCACCAGGAGTACTTATGCCGCGCTCTCGAAAAAGTTCAGCATAGATTTTTACGCTTTGCGTCTTTTCGCCTCGGGCATCCTATACACAGATTCGATCATGACTACGGACCGGCAATGAAAATATTCAACTTTGTGTCTATGCGGCAGCGCTTTCTTATAGCTGATCTAACCTTCTTGTTCAGGGTCCTCAATGGCCATATAAACTGTCCACACTTGTTGGGGTTAATCAGCTTCAACATTATGCCCAGACCACTGCGAAATTGTCCGCTTTTCCAGGTTAAATTCTATAGATCTAATCTGCATCTTACTGACCCAATGTCCAGAATTTGCGCGAGTGGGAATAATGTAGCTGGAAACATTAGTCTCTATGGTACTTCTGTCGAGGCCTTCAAGCGTTCTTTATTATCCTCGTATGGTATATCGCGTTGAATTCAGGTGGTCTTATCTTTATTTTTATTCTGTAAGTTTATAATTGTCTGTGCACTCGTGCTGTATCTTGTAATATTCCTAATGGTCTTGTACCGTATGAAAATTAAATTAAATTAAATTAAATTAAATTCACTTTCAAGGCCAAATGACGCCACAACCGGCGCGGGGTGGGGGAAGTGAGGGCGCGCGGGGGAGCGGGGCGGAGGGAAACTTGGGCGCGGGGCCTGCGGGGGAGGAAGACAGGTTGCGCGCGCACGAGCCGCGGGGTGGGGGAAGCCGCGACGATAGAGGGGGGATCAGTCCGGGCCGAGCCGCCGCGGAGGCCTCTCCAGACCGGACCCACCGTCGGAAATTTTTCATAGGGAGGCATTGACCCTCGAAAACTTTTTCGAACCCCACCCACACCCCTTCGAGAACTTTTTAGACCGGACCCACCAACAAAAATTTTTTCCAAACCAATAATTTATCAGAAAATCTTAAAATTATAAGGTGAGGAGGATGTTAGGGTGAATAAAATGGAGAAATAATATGTTTCGAAAATTTATTTAAAAATTAAAAGAATATAATTTAACATTTGTTTTTCCTACGAGCATCAGCTAGAATATCATTCATAGCACATGCTACAAGTTCGCAATCTACAAGATAATCCTCATTGTAATATTCACTATCACATATGATTTTAGCAGCATGAAGCGTATCTAATTTTTCACAGGCAACATCGCTCTGCTGTAGCACGTTGACAAAAGTTTTAAATTTTATCCTCGCATCTTCCGCAGTTTGATACAGCCGCGGATACATATAGTCTATACAGTGCTCAAGATTTAATAAAAATGTTACTGTATCCGGTGTGAAATACAGCGTAGTATCACATTGGCACATCTTTACAACCGGTGAATCGAGGATCTGACAAAAATCCACCGTTAATTCACTAATCCGCATCGATTCTGATCCTGGTAATTGTGCACGTTCTTCGATGGTTGTACGCATAGCGAATAGCACAGTCCATGTATGCCATGGTAATATGAGATGATTTCCATGATTGTCACCGAGAAGAACTTCTACATCGGCCATAGGTCCTACATCGATTCAAATTTCTAGGTATTTACTACCCATTGATGTTAATGCATATCTTCTAACCATGATACGCGATCCTTGGCGCGGACTAAGAGAACAATCAAAGCTATGAAATTGCTCCCTCGTATTAGGAATACAAATTTTGAGATGTAAAAATTACGCCTTACCAGTCATAATATATATTCTCACCGCATGGAGCTACGCCATCATCTCGCACGATCGGAACGAAAAAATGCTCACAGTTAGCGAGTATTTCATCAATGGTACTGCACATTTTTGTTTTCAAGGCACTATTTGTTCCGTCGAAAGTCACTGAGACTACTGAGCGATTGATCGAACAGCGTTCGGGAGCCGTCTTAAATAGGGGTGTAATCGCTTCCCCCACCATATTTTATTTTAAAGCTAAAAATTGTTTTTCAAAGATGATTTTCAATCTTAACGTCGCAGCGTATCGCGCGAGCATGTGTAACTTGACTCCCTTGGAGCAGCCGTGTAGGATGATATCATTTCAGAAACGCTGAATCTTAAAATTATGTGGTGAGGAAAGAAGATGGGTAAATGAAATGGAGAAATAATATGTTTCGAAAATTTATTTAAAAATTAAAAGAATATAATTTAACATGTCTTCCTACAAGCATCAGCTAGAATATCATTGATTGCACATGCTAACAGTTCGCAATCTATATAATAATCCTCACAGTAATGTTCGCTTTCACGTATGATTTTAGCAGCATGACGCGTATCTAATTTTTCACAGGCAACATCGCTCTGCTGTAGCACGTTAACAAATGTTTTAAATTTCGTCTGCACATCTCCTACAATTTGATAAAGCCGCGTATATACATAGTCTATACATGGCTCAAGATTTAATAAAAATGTTACAGTCTCCGGTTTGAAATACAGCGGCTTATCATGTAGTGTCATCTTTACAATCGGAGAATTATAGATCTCATAAAAATCCACCGTTAATTGACCAATCTGCATCGAAGGTGATTCAGGTAATCGTGCACGTTCTTCGATGGTTGTACGATTGACGCATAGCGCATACCATGTATCCCATGATAACGTGAGATACATCCCACGATTGTCGCCGAGAACAAATTCCACATCGATCTTAGGTCGTACGCGGATTCCAATTTCTAGGTATTTACTACCCATAGATGTTAATGCGTATCTTCTGACCATGATACGCGATGTTCGTCGCGAGCTATGAGAACAATCAAAGCTATGAAATTGCTAACTTGTATTAGGAATACAAATTTTGAGATGTAAAAATTAAGCCTTACCAAACAACTGTAAAATCCCCACATTGAGCTACGCCATCATCTTGCACAGTCGGAACGTAATAATTCATGCGTTTAGCGTTTTCTTCGACACTGGTACTGCACATTTTTGTTTTCAAAGCACTATTTGTTCCGTCGAAAGTCACTGAGACTACTGAGCGATTGATTGAACAGCGTTCGGGAGCCGCCTTAAATAGAGGTGAAATTGCTTCCCCCACCACATAATTTTATTCTAAAGCTACCAATTCTTCCATAATGTTTTTGAATCTTAACGTAGCATGTAACTTGAACCCACCCTCAAGGATAAAAGACTCCACACGCGCCGAATGTAATATAATACCTGTGGAAGCGTCGATTCTTAGAATTATGCGGTGTCAGCAGAAACTGCATCGGATGATGTCGCGCGCTAATTCGTCATACGCGTGAATCATAGAAAGAATTATGCTGTATCAGTAGAAACTGCATAGAACCATGTTGGGACGAATCGGCTTTTTGCATGCAATCTTTTGGGGGGGAGGAGGTACGCCAAAAGAGTTAGATAGAGATACCAAATCATGGTATCAGTCATAAAAGCGTGCTCTAAACTGCACAAAGCCTCAAATCGTTGCAACGTGTTGCGTGGAAGGGACGTTACATATACATTTCATTTACGATCATGGGAGAATTCGCGCAACTAGAACGCCAATTGTTGGATCAATCTGCACGATTGATTTCGCGGGAAGAGTACCTCGCGTGGGAAGAACGGTGCAACGAGTGCATAGAATCGTTGGAAGAACACAGTCGAGTGAAACGTCCTCGGTTATCAATCGGCGTTCGACAATCGTTGGTTGCTCGAATCGCGCAACTCGAAGGATTGAAGTATTCGTTGCGCGGACGTTTCGTGCGCGAAGGTGCCGGACATTCTAGCACAGGACTTTTGTGGCGCGAAATAGACACCGCGTTCGATACCCGCGTATTAACTGGTGCCGTGCTAAATTCGAATTACATCGAGCCGCGCAACTTCCTCCAAGATGCTGGATCCATTCTGTTGGAGCATGTGCGGAGCGCTTTGAGGAAACATCAAAACCTCAAAGTGAACACGGTGTTCAACGGTGAATTTGTGGCGGGTGACAAGCGTGCTTGTAAAAGCATCAATACCCGGAACTGCGAACTCTTCCGCACATCCGACCTGCAGGAGTGGTACCAACGATGCGTCGTCGAACCCACCCTAGCATCGCTGGAAGAGTTCCAGGAACGCGACAGCGGATGGGCATTGACGAGAATCCTCAACCTGACAGTCAATGTCAACAAATATAATCCGCTGCGCGTCGGGTGCCACCACAAGTTGCCGCGGGAATTGTTGTCGAAGAAGGCAACGATCAGTGTGCAGTCCGAGGATAATGCGTGTTTCGCGTGGGCAGTGATCGCCGGGCTACATCCTGCGGAAAGAAACCATCATCGCCCAAGTTCATACCCACACTATGCTTCCATGCTAAATCTCCAGGGCATTGAGTTCCCAATGTCTCTGGCACAGATTGCAAAGTTTGAGCGACAGAATGAAATCTCCATCAACGTGTACACCTTTGAGATGGAGAAGAAGAAGGGACCGACGATCTTTCCGCTGCGTCTCACCAGCCAAAAGAGGGATCGGCACGTAAACTTGCTCTACACACCAAATCAAGAGCACGGCGATGTAGGGCACTTTGTGCTGATCAAGAACTTGTCCCGGCTGGTGAGCGCACAGCTGAGCAAGAATAAGGCAAAGAAATTCATCTGCGACCGGTACGTATAGAAACTTATGAAATGCGTCGTGAAAAATAAAAAAAAAATTTGTTTTTACAGCTGCATGCATTACTTTGGATCCACCGCGAAGTTGGAGGTCCATACGGTGGACTGTGGTAAGATGAACGACTGCGCCATCCTGCTGCCCAGCGAAGGCGAAAATCTCCTCAGCTTCAACAACCACTGCATGAAGGAGGGCTCCCCTTCGTGGTGTATGCAGATTTGGAGTGTATCATTGAGAAAACGGAGGACAATCGAATGGGTGATAATAAATTACACAAGTACCAGCACCATAAAGTGCACAGCATAGCATATTATATGCATTGCTCGTACGATACATCGCTATCGACGTATCGATGTCGTCGCGACGCGGATTGTGTTTCATGGTTCGTCAACGAACTTAGCAATTTTGCAAACTTCGCTAAACCCATCTTGACTAGTAATGTTCCCATGCTGGATTTAACCACCAAACAGTGGACCACATTTCGCGATGCTTCACATTGTCATATTTGCGAAGAACCATTCGAGGCTAGCGATGTACGAGTTCGCGATCACTGTCACCTCTCCGGACGGTTTAGAGGTCCGGCACATTCGGAGTGCAATTTAAATTATAAAAATGCGTTTTACATCCCCATAGTATTCCATAATTTATCAGGCTACGATTCGCATTTCATTATCGAGGAAATAGCAACCGCTTTCGAAGGTCATGTTGACGTATTGCCCATAACTAAAGAAAAGTATATTTCTTTCACAAAAAATGTTCAAGATACGGCTGATTCAGACTCGCGAAATTGTATTAAATTGCGATTCATCGATTCGTACAAATTTCTCAACACCAGTCTCGACAAATTAGCATCTTTTCTTAGCACAGATCAATTAAAAATTTTACGATCCCAATTTCAAACATTATCCACCGAGGATTTTAATTTATTGAGGCGAAAGGGTGTCTTTCCGTACGAATACCTTGATTGCGCGAACAAGCTGCAGGACCCATGCTTGCCACCGCGCGAATCATTCTACAGTTCGTTAACGGGTGAGACTGTATCCGAGAGCGATTACGCGCACGCCGAGACTGTCTGGCAGCGTTTTGAGATTAGAACCTTGGGCGAATACAGCGATTTGTATTTGAAGACAGATGTCTTGTTATTGGCAGATATTTTTGAAAATTTTCGCGAAAGTTGTATCAAGAGCTACGGACTAGATTCAACGCATTATTACACTTTACCTGGTTTCACGTGGGATGCTATGCTAAAACATACCAAAATTACGTTCGAATTGCTCACAGACGTCGATATGGTCATGTTTGTCGAACGCGGTATACGCGGTGGTTTAAGTCAATGTTCCGGAAGATACGCACATGCCAATAACAAGTACATGTCATCTTACGACGCATTGGAAGAGTCATCGTACTTGATGTACTTTGACGTGAACAATTTGTATGGATGGGCAATGTGTCAGCCTCTGCCATACGCTAAATTTCAATGGGTCGAAGATGTCGCAAATTTTAACGTGTCTTCAGTCCCAGTCGATTCGCCCACGGGATACATTCTCGAGGTAGATCTGGAATATCCGCAACGTCTGCACAACATTCATGCCGATCTACCGTTCTGTCCGACGCGTGCCAAACCACCCGGCAGCAAACAAGACAAGTTACTCGCGACGGTATACGATAAACAGTGTTACGTTATTCATTATCGCAACCTGCAGCAGTGCATGCGTCACGGTCTTCGTATTACAAAGATACACCGCGTGCTTCAATTCGCTCAATCACCCTGGCTCCGCGATTACATCGAACTCAACACACGGTTTAGAACAAGCGCGACAAACGACTTTGAAAAAAATTTGTACAAATTGATGAACAACGCGGTATTTGGTAAAACTATGGAAAATGTGCGAAATTATGTGGATGTAAAACTCTTAACGCATTGGGATGGGCGATATGGCGCGGAGGCAATGATCGCGAAACCGAATTTCCACAGCAGAAGTGTTTTTTCGGAAAATTTAATAGCTGTTGAATTGCGAAAGCTCGAGGTGAAATTCAACAAACCGATATACGTGGGTATGTGCATTCTGGACATATCAAAAATTTGTTTGTATGAATTTCACCACGAGTACATGTCGCCCAAGCATGGAACAAATTGTAAAATTCTATATACAGACACAGACAGCCTCATTTATCACATTCGATGCGACGATATCTACGAATCTATGAAGCGCAATATCGACAGATTCGACACCAGCGATTATCCCATCGACAATGTATATAATATGCCGCGCTTAAATAAGAAGGTTCCAGGGCTGATGAAGGACGAAAATAACGGTGCGATAATGACCGAATTCGTAGGTCTTAGAGCGAAAATGTATGCACTTCGCGTACATGGTAAAAAAGATACGAAGAAAGCGAAAGGCGTCAAGACCAACGTCATAGCCAGAACGATAACTTTCGACGACTACGCGCAGTGCTTGGAAAGGGAGATCGAAATGGTTCGCAGACAATCGTGCATACGGTCTAAATTGCACAAAGTGTACACCATTTCGGAATCCAAAATCGCTCTAAGTCCGCACGATGACAAGCGATATATCGTACCCGATTCGACCGACACTCTGCCCTGGGGACATTATAATATACCCTTGTGAAATAGAAACTATTGTATTTATTGTGTAATATATATAAATGGTAGAATTATTGTATAAAAAAATTGTTCACACATGTATATGTATCATTGTATTTATTGAATCATGTATTATTATTATATTTTACAATACATTATTTTTATTTATCCAAGAATTGTGCGATTTATCAAAACCCAACCACTTGACGTACACCTTATCCCCCTTCCTACGTAAGACTTTTTCCACTAGATACACATCAGGATCGGTGACGCGTTGCAGCTCATGTTCGTAGAATCCTCCAGCAACAGGTTTTCCACAGGAATCGACGAGCAGATACGTCGCGGGATCAGTTGCTTGTACTTTGGCTATCTTAAACACCTCCGTTGTCCAATTGGGTGTATAGCCTTTATCGAATATGGTTTTGAATTTGCTCACGCGCACAAACTCGCCCAACTTGAACCTCGCTGGAGCGGCGATCTTTACGTTGTTGTACACGGTGGTTAGCAGCTTATCGGCGATCGCAGGGGTAACATCGCATGGACGCATTTTGATGGTTCTATGTTTTCGCGCGTTATACTCTGCGAGAAGACTTGGTAGCGAATCGATCCATCTGTAGGTTCCATTGAGCGTAAACATTTTCCACATATTGTTCTTCAAAGTTCGATTGAAACGTTCCACGACGGAGGCCTTCATCACCGAATACGTCGAATAATGATTAATGTCATGCTTTGCCAATAGTTTCTGCACATCAGCGTTGTAAAATTCTTTTCCTTGATCGGTTTGCAAATTTTTCGGATATCGATCTCTAAATATCTTTGCAAACGCTTTAGTCACCTCAGCGCCACTTTTAGTCTTCAACGGCATCGCCCAGGCATACTTGCTCAGCACATCGATGACGGTGAGTATGTAGTGGTGACCTTGGTTGAATCGCGAGTAAGGACGCATTTCTACAACGTCAGCTTGCCATAGATCGTCGTATCCGTGCACTATGACGCGCCTCCGCGGGAAATGTCTTCGAGCTGGAGCGTGCAATTCCTCAACGAGTTGTCGCTTCTTGCGACCATGGTTTTCTTTACTCTTGGATGTCGATAATGGTGGCATGTTTGATCACAGAGGTGTCTTCGACACGAATGATGCGATAATTATCATGTACGTGCATTATGTGCTCCCCATCGGTGCGGGAGCAAGATCAACCGTCTCGCACGATTCTCCTTCGCAGCGCTGCTGCGGGATAGAATTCGACGCCTGCGATATCGTTTGAACGCTGTTTTGCAACGTCAGCATATCTCTCTGAAACACGACCAGCTTCCTCTCTAATTCTTTCTGTTGCTCTCTCAAAAGTTTAATACTCTTTTCCATATACAGTTTATTGACTGCATCGGTGTCAGCCGTGGGTTGCGCTACCCGTCGTATCTTGCATGATTTTGCATCAAAGTCGACACCAGTCATGCAAAGAGCGTTATCTCGCATGTAATTTCGAAGCAAACCGTTCCATTTGTAGTAGTCCATTCCAGCTGTTCCACTCTTCTCGAGCGACACCCCAAATTTGTTGATCGGCATCTCGATGCATACAGTGCGCGTCATCAGCGTGCGGTTTAATTTATACAATATGACCCGCCTCGCGAAGTTCTTCCTCGATGGATGTGATTTCGTTATCAAGACCCGTGTGACCTGCCGCGCGCGATGCAATGAGCAATCTAAGTCTATCGACCAGCTCGTTGGGATCGTCCCAGTGCACGTAATCGATCTTGTTATCGTTTACCGTCATAAGTCGTGGTGTCCTGAGACCTTTCCCTGCCCTTTTAGCCGATGAACTGGGGACTAGCGGTGCAATTACATATTTGTACTTGTATCCCTTGTTGCTCAATATGCGATTGCGATCACCATGTTTTTGTTTGTGAGCGTTCGTCGCAAGCAGTATACTTTTATATTTTTGTTTATCGGCCTCGGTGTATACAGCATCATTTGGAATTTTCTTGAAAATCAGTTCATAAAGGCCGGGCGTTCCCTTGTATCTTACACCATCGATGAGTATATCATCATGCTTGTCGATATCGAAAACCTTATTCCCAAGCATCATCTTATTATCATCGGTAAAATATACACCATATACATAGTCTATGATCTTATCTTTATCCTCACTTAGGATTACATCTATGTATTTTTGCCCCAGCGGACCGAAATAACTGCGAAGCGCTTCTTGTCCCTCGGATGTTCGAAGTTGTTGTCTAATAGATGTTACAAATGACTCATTGGGAGAAGTTTCGAAAACGTCATCATCATAATCATCATCAATGGCTGAGAGCAATTGTACCGGAGGAATTGTATTTATTGGCGTGATAGGGACCGGAGGCTCGTTTAACGTAGTATTCTGTCGTTTCCGCTTCGATTGAACTGGTGTGGAGGTTACGAGTGAATAATCCGATGACGCGCGCGATTTCCTCTTTCTCTTCAACGCAGATGTGCTCCATTTCGGACGGATTTTTGTTTTAGGCGTTAATGTTTCATTCTCTTCATCGTCAATGCTCACTGGCGATAATGTGTCTGCCTCTGTGGTATTTTCTACTATATGTTTCAAGGGTTCGACGATAGGTTTAAAGTATCTCTCCAACGCGATATCTTCCTCCATCTTGCCAGTCTTCAAAGCCAAGTGTTTCTTGCGAATGGCTGCACTAGTTTTTGCAATTTCCTTCGCTATCCTCTCGCGATCCTTAACCTCCAGACTATCGATATCAATCATCATCGTTGTACCGCAGACGTTGCTTTCTCATCGAAGTGTTGGCAGCGATTGACCATCTCACGGTATAGCAAACTCGTTAAATCCCTTTCTATAACGTCCATTGGACATCGCGCTATCCTTGTCTATTACCACGAAACCATACTCTCGTTGCCAACAATTACGACACAACGCGTAGAAATCCTCGTATGACATATCGGTGTTTACGTGATCGTTGTATACATGTTTCAAGTTGGTATCATCCTGCTTAAACAGAATCAACAGATTCGCATTGTCGCGTATAAGATGTTTGGGAATCTTTGCATACGTCTGACAGAGATAGAAGCAGTCAACGTTCGAGTGACGCCCCATTGCAAAGTACTCTCGTATCGTATTTTGCTTGTCACATGCCACATCATCAAAGACAAAAATAGAATTCGGAAGCGATTCGCTCGGTGGGATGACGTCACTGTTATTCGAAAACGTAAAGTAGCCAATTTCATCTATCGGAGTCAATAAATTCTCCAAATATTGATATTTCGGCTGTTGCAGCGACTTGGAATACACGTACACGTTCTCGAAGCGGACGCCGTGTGGGCTTTCCAACAAGCTCACCAGCACGTTGGTTTTTCCACAATTCGATGGACCGCAAATGAGGCAGCGGATAGTGTTTGGTAGCATGCTACCGTGTCTACGCTTCGAATTCGGTGACATCATTTCCGATTTATCGTCAAAATTTGTCACGCGTATCCTTACAGGTTGTCGCACGAATCGCATCCTCGATGTGAACTGTGAAAACTGATTTTCGGACCGATGATACGTCCTATTTATAAGTCCGCACCGAAGCGAAAACACCTCAGTATTCAAAATGCTTCTGATCCTGTCGGATAATTGTGATATTCGAGACCTAACCTCTGAGCAGTTGAAATATATACCAAAGATTATTCTACTCAGAGAGTTTGAAAGACACATTGATCAGTTGTGGGACAGGCTCCCCGAGCATATAAAAGCCGATTCTGAGGTGCAGCAGTGTCGTCGGTGCTTAGAACATTATAATCGCCCCTGGCAGCGAACGCATATCGACGGTCCATCCAGCGCCATTGATTAAAAACTGTGGTGAATGTCGCCAACGAGAGTGAAGAAAGGCCGTGGTTTGTTAAATCGGGCGATAAACGCGCTACCTTTCGAATTACATATTCCTGGATATCAGTTTTGTGGTCCAGGAACTCATCTGGCAAAACGCTTGGCTAGAGGGGATCAAGGTATCAATCCGTTGGACACCGCGTGTCGCGAACACGATATTGCATATTCGCGTAGCAACGACCTCGACGAAAGGCACGCGGCAGATATCGTACTCGCTGACAAAGCGCGAAAACGCATCGTTGCGCGAGACTCGACTCTGGGTGAAAGAGGTGCTGCTACAGCTGTTTGGGCAGCTATGAAGGCCTAGACGAAAATCGGAATGGGGGTGAAAACAAAATCCCGCAAAACTACTACTACGAAGAGAGCATCGAAAAAGCGGATTCTTCCGGTGGCAAAACGGGGTGGCATATTACCACTTCTCCCGCTGCTAGGTGTTCTCGGATCATTAGCTGGTGGAGCGGCGGGGATAGCCAAGGTGGTAAACGATAATAAGGCGGCGCAACATCAGCTGCAGGAAATGCAGCGTCATAATCGCTCCATGGAAGGTCACGGACTTTATCTCACACCGTACAAGCGCGGACAGGGAATATCGAAACGAAAAAAAAAAAACGTCGAAAAGAAAATAAAAATGCCTGTGGGCATAACTACCGATGTGCAATTGGCTGAGTTGGCAAAACGTATGCATATTCCATTATTTAGAGGTGTTTTTATGCGCAACGCGCTACCAGCCGGAGGAGTACGTCGAAACGAGAGCGGTATCATAAATTTGGACAATGTCGAGGGGTCGGGAACTCATTGGGTAGCGTATGCAAAGAGAGGGTGTCGAGCTATATATTTCGACAGCTTTGGGAATCTTCGGCCGCCTAAGGAATTGGTACAATATCTGGACAAAGATGCTGTGAAAATCGAATACAATCGAACGGCTTATCAGAAGTATGATCAGAGCAATTGCGGGCAACTATGTCTACGCTTTTTACAAACGATCGGCACCAAATTTAAGGATTGACTTCCCACCACTCTGATTCAGTACTAATCGAGTCGTACAGCTTGGAATATGTCGCTAACGTTCACTCTAACCGGCAAGAGTAGCACCCTCGCGGTGAGCTACTTTCCACCCATAGATTTGAGCGACGATAATTACGAGCTTGGTCTAACAACCTTTGAAACTTATCATACAATACCAAACATCGACTCGAGCAACGATAAATTCTACTTCACCGCAAATTATGACATCAGCAACAGCATCCACACCACTCCTGAATACATTACGATTCCCCACGGCTCCTACGAACTAGACGCCATTGCCAAGTATTTGAGGCAGCGATTACTCGAGCGGTATCCTAAAAATGTCGGCGGCACCGATGCTAACGATGGTGATGTGTATCCTATAGTGTTGCGTCCCAACAACAATACCATGAAAAGCGAGCTGTACTGCTCGTTCACCGTAGACTTTACGAAGCGCAATAACATTGGATCGCTACTAGGATTCTCGACGAATCGGGTGTTGGAACCAGGGCGGTGGCACGAATCAGACGATCCGATTAATATCATGAACGTGAACATTATTCGCGTTGAATGTAGCGCTACCGCTGGTGCGTACAACAATGGAAAGCGCGTACATACGATACATGAATTTTCTCCGAGAGTCCCACCAGGATATAAGATATCGGAAACGCCCGCGCAGATCATTTACCTTCCAATCACCGCACGGGTCGTTACGGATCTAACGATACGGGTTGTGGATCAAGACGGACGGCTGCTCGATTTTCGAGGTGAAGAGATTACCATCAGATTGCACGTACGACGGCGACGACGATAATAGGTGTGGTGTGAACGAAAGAGATGCTTGTGTTGAACGACTCCAGAAACTCGTTTCTTCCAAACCAAATTGTTTACAACAACAACAACAACAACAATAGCAACAACAACAACAGCTCTGATCACGCTAAAAAGAAGAGACTCACTGCTGCAAACATTGCATTTTTGAAATCCTTAGGATTCACCGTGTGCAATTAAGTTGAAAAATGGCTGACATTCTAAGCATTGGATGGAAGCCGACGTTTGATGATCGCATCGTCAAGCTCGAGACTCACACATACAACCCATATGTCAACACAACGTTTGGTTACAGCGATGAGATAAGAATACCTATACAACAGCAGGATTTATACACATTACCGTGCGAAAGTTTCCTCTACGTGGAAGGAAAATTGAAGATAAATAAACCAAACGATAAATTAACGGTGACATTGGGAAATAATTGCATGGCGTTCTTATTCGATGAGATTCGATACGAGCTGAATGGTGTGGAAATTGATCGCAACAGAAACGTTGGAATAACTAGCACGTTGAAAAACTATGTATCGCTGACATCTGGCGAAGACAAAAATATGGAGAATGCCGGATGGGGCTTGAAACGTCGCGATGGGCTAAAAGTGAAAAATCATTTCAATTTTTGTATCCCACTGAAATATTGGTTGGGATTTTGCGAGGACTACAAACACATTATTATTAATGTGCGTCACGAATTGATTTTAATACGATCGCGCAACGATAACAATGTTCTAATTGGATCGCCGATGTTGGAACCAGAAATTCAATTAGTTAAAGTACAATGGCGGATGCCTCATGTGACGCTGAACGATGTTAATAAGCTATCACTGCTACGTACTTTGGACAGTGGACGAAACCTGAGCATTTGTTTTCAATCGTGGGATATGTATGAGTATCCTCTCTTACAGAGCACGACCAAGCACTCATGGGCCGTGAAGGCATCTGCGCAATTGGAGAAGCCGCGTGTTATTATCCTTGCTCTACAGACTGATCGAAAGAATGATATGTCCAAAGATGCTACTATGTTCGACAAATGCAAATTAACCAATGTAAAAGCTTTTCTCAACTCGGATTTTCACCCATATGATGACATGCAGGTGGACTTTGACATGGATAAGCATGCCATCTTGTTTCACATGTACACACAATTCCGTAAATCATATTACAACTGTAGCGATGGATTATTCACCGTGGCCGAATTTTTAGAATTTGGTCCCTTCGTGGTGATTGATTGCTCGCGACAAAATGAGTCGGTTAAAAGCGGCACCGTAGATGTGCGCATAGAATTCGAGTGTAAAGAGAACGTACCGGCAAATACTACGGCCTATTGCCTGATTCTGCACGATCGGGTGGTTGAATACAATCCGGTGACAAACGTGGTGCGCAAAATGAATTAAATTGCCTGCCCTCTCCTGTGTCAAATTCGTACCAAAAGAAATGAAAGAGAATGCTTTACGAGAAAGAATGCATTCCCCCATCTGTCTTGGAAGCGAGCGGGTCTCTAAATTGTATCGATAATGTCTACGCCAACATTTGTTGACATGCAAGGGTTCATCGTCGATGGAAGATTTGTCGTCAAGGAAGTGGCTGTCCTGCGAAAGGGAACAATTCTCTCGCATTATATTTTTCGGAGTTCGATGCCACAATATCTTCTTACGAAATCTGACAAATCAAGCATCCGGTGGTTGACGGCGAAACATCATGGGCTACGCTGGGACGATGGAGAAGTTCCATACAGTATGGCTAAACAGCTAATTACGAAAGCTGTAGCTGATGCGATCGACGAAGAAGATGACACATGCCATGTCGTGTACGTTAAAGGGCTGCAGAAACGTGAATGGCTTGAGGATTTCCTCGATGAAAGTACGAGAGCGGATGTGATCATCGAGACGCTGGACATTGACTACGAGGATATACAATCTCTAAATAAGCTAAATGTAGTTGATACTCTGCGATGTGGCAGACACGCAAAGCACTGTGCCTTGCAAAATGTATTTAAAATATTCAACTGGTGGACTAAACGCCAGAGAGAAATTCATAAATAAATATAATCATTTTTTAATGCGTATAATTTTCTTCACCCTCCCTAAACCAACTTCCTGAATATGATGTATGCTAGATTAAGACGATGGTTGCAATTATTGAGAAATGGTTCGATGCACGGTCCAAGACGTTCGATTCACGTTTGATGTACGTTCCAAGCCGTTCGATTCATGTTCGATGTACGTTTCAAACCGTTCGATTCACGTACGATGTACGTTCCCAGCCGTTCGAATCACGTTCGATGTACGTTTCAAGCCGTTCGATTCACGTTCGATGTACGTTCCAAGCCGTTCGAATCATGTTCGGTACATGATCAAAGTCGTTCGATTCACGTCCAACACCCGTTCAATAACTGATGGATATGCGATTAAAGTGGTGCGACCTAGTCGAATGATGTGTCAAAGAAGAAAGAAGATGCGTGTGAATAAGGAGAGGATGGTCAGCGAAGAAGAAGATGCGTGTGAAAAAGGTGAGGATGGTCAATGAAGAAGAAGATAAGGACACTGGGGGAGGAGGATGGTCAGCGAAAATAAAGGTGGAGAACAACAACATCTTACTTTTGCAAAGCTACGCACTTCTCGATTTCAAGATTGGAGTTTACATGCGAGACCCAGGAGATGCAGCGAGACCAGTTGCATTCAAAACTTGCTAGCGAACAGTGGTAATAATTTTTTTTGTGTGACACTCTCCAGTGTTTTTCAAAGGATGGGATTATCACGGATAGCGCCGGAGTGCGACCCTGAGGTATGTACTGAACAATGTTTTTTTTTTTACGTTTATCGCGTTTAACCGTTGAAATCGAGTGCTTTTAAATTAGACGATCGTGTCATTATTAAATCGTGGATTTCTATCTTCTAGCGTTCGCCATCGCCGCCACCATCCCCGGTCTGGTCATCAGATTGGGAGGGGTCGCCGCCGCCCTAACCACCCTCGCCACCCTCGCCGCCCTCGCCGCCCTCGCCGCCTTCGCCACCGCTGCCACCGCTGCCGCCCTCGCCGCCCTCGCCGCCCGCGCCGCCCTCGCCGCCCTCGCCGCCCGCGCCGCCCTCGCCGCCTTCGCCACCGCTGCCACCACTGGTATGTAATACTTTGCATTATTTGTGTATCTCATGTTTACTATGTTTGATGCATCCATATTATATCAATGTTTGCATATGTGTTCTAGGACGTGTTGCATCATGCACGTGCGCCGCGGTGGCGTCAAAATGGTTATGGAGCGGCGCGGCTGCGGCCGTATCAGATGCCGGGCCTGCGACGTGCACAGCGACCGATGGTGCTAATACCATCGCCCCCATCACCACCATCCCCCCCATCGCCACCCTCACCTCTTTAATTTAATATTTTTTCATATTTGTTCATATTTTATATTAGTTTTTCTTTTTTCAATTTTTATATTTCATATTTTATATTCTTTTATTATTATATTTATATTTCTTATTTGATATATTTTATTGTATTTTTTTTTCATTTTTTATATTGTACTTTTTTCATTTTATATATTGTACTTTTTCATTTTTTATATATATATATATATATATATATATATATATATATATAAAATAATAATAATAAAATATTTTTAAACTTATATGGTTTTCCCCATTTTATTTATCCTATCATCCTCCTCACCTTATAATTTTAAGATTTTCTGGTAAATTATTGGTTTGGAAAAAATTTTTGTTGGTGGGTCCGGTCTAAAAAGTTCTCGAAGGGGTGTGGGTGGGGTTCGAAAAAGTTTTCGGGGGTCAATGCCTCCCTATGAAAAATTTCCGACGGTGGGTCCGGTCTGGAGAGGCCTCCGCGGCGGCTCGGCCCGGACTGATCCCCCCTCTATCGTCGCGGCTTCCCCCACTCCGCGGCTCGTGCGCGCGCAACCTGTCTTCCTCCCCCGCAGGCCCCGCGCCCAAGTTTCCCTCCGCCCCGCTCCCCCGCGCGCCCTCACTTCCCCCACCCCGCGCCGGTTGTGGCGTCATTTGGCCTTGAAAGTGAATTAGAAACCGCCTAGTAATATACTACTGGGCCGTGGAGGTAAGGGGTTTCCACAAAAACTTACGCAGCGAGACAGCTTGTGCTTGACAAGAAGTTCGCTGGGAGCTCTGACCGTTCGCCTGTACCGCTCTTGGCAGAGTCTGCCTGACGAGCCCGTCGCTCCGGCTTATACCGGGCTCCGTGCTAATTCTAGCAGCGAGAGCGCCGCTCGGTGTGTGGCCATCTCGCGGCCGCGCTCGGTAGCGACGGGCCGCGCCAGGCGCGCGGAGTGGGGAAGGTTCGCGTCCCATCGCATATAACTCGTTACAAGCTACTTCTGGAAAGGCATGAAAAAGGCCGTTGAAGACTACGTTCGAAACTGCACGGATTGTCAACGGAAGAAACTCGTTCGTGTTAAAACCAGACAACCAATGATTCTTACCGACACACCTGGACGCGCCTTTGATAAGGTTGCACTGGATATAGTGGGGCCGTTACCTACAACGAGAGCGGGAAATACCTACATATTAACTATGCAAGATCTATTAACTAAATACTTCGTGTGCGAACCCCTAAAACAATCCACGTCGATAAAAATCGCTGACGCATTTATAAAACCATTCATCTGTCAATTCGGGGCTCCTAGAGCCGTCCTCACCGACCAAGGAGCAAATCTCATCGGTAATTTCATGAAAGCTATCGCGCAAAAAATCAAACAATTTCGAACCACTGCTTTTCACCCACAAACAAACGGTTCTCTAGAACGATCACACCTCGTTTTAACAGAATATTTAAAGATGTTCATAAGTAAATACAGTGACTGGGACGAATGGACTGAAATGGCCGCGTTCTCTTATAACACCAGCGTCCACGAGGGCACTGGTTATACTCCACACGAGTTAGTATTCGAGAAAATAGCCCGGGTACCCAGTCAAAAAAGGGTGCCCGAAGATTTTGAAAACGAAACTTATAATCATTACTTTTCGAATTTAAATACAAAGGTGCAAGAACTGCAAACTGCTGCAGCCGAAAAATTGAACCAATCGAAACTTCGTTATAAAAAATATTACGATAGACATATGAACGAAGAGACATTCAAACCGGGTGACCCGGTCTTTGATTTAATAGAACCAAAAAAGGGAAAATTTGGCGACCAATACTCTGGTCCCCACACTATATTAAAAGTGATTCCATCGCAAAACTTAAAGATCTCGTGGAAGGGCAAGACGAAAATTATACATGCAAACAAAGCGCGTCTTGGTCGCATGCACGAGAATCCCGGTTGACCGCCCCTCATAAGAAAGATGTATTAACATTTTTTTATCTTAGATCGTTACTAAGTAACGCAAGATGCCACACAAAAGAACTACCAAACTCAGCGGGCCTAGGCGAATAAGGCCGGGCTTAAAAGGAAGGCTGCGAGGCTTCGCGGGAAGGGAGAAGCTTGTCGCCCCTCCTCCCCCGGATAACCTCGACGGAAATAATCCGACAAGCCACTGCCGCACCTGAGATCATCACAATCGACGACTCCCCCCCCCCCCCCCCCCCCACCATCGCCCCTCGACTGGGAAGCAATGATGGAGGCAGTTACGCCACCACCCCCGCATCGCTCACCACAAAAGGTGCTCACCCCTCCTCCCCAAATCCCGAGCATCACAGTCCCTTCCACCATCCCTCCTTGTCCAGGGGTCGTGGAAATTTTGGACACGGGGACAGTCACAAGGGTACCCAACCACGAGGAACTGACCCCCGAGTTCCTAAAATGGTTCGATGACCTCTATCATAGTGGTCAAGACCTCACGTTCATCCTGGACGATCCCTCCTTCCAATACCTCTCCTATTCCTATCCCCCTTAAAGCCCTATCCGATACCAATCCTCCTACAACCCTGTATATAGTCCCCTGTATATACCCCATACCCATCCTTATTTTTATTTATTTTATATATATATAATTTCGTAAGCCCGTTTCGTTGGCCCGTTTGGCCAGGAAATACTGTTTTAATTTTTTTTTATTATTTCAGCAAAACCATTTTCTTTTCTTTCATTTTATACTCTTTATTTTTTGTTTAATTCTGCAAAACGGCAGAAAAAAATAACTTCAAATCCACCCCGCTCCTTACGGAGAAGAAATGCATGCATTTCTTCATATAAGGGGGGAGGTGTGACGTCCCACAAAATTTCGCGCGCAGTTGAAACAACATTCACTCATAAGACACTCTACAACTCCACTCAAATGTCCCCAAACCTCAACTCTTACCCCTTTACCACTGACCACTGGCTACCTTGGCGATGTACACTAGGCGGCAAAATCGGCTTCCCTTCGGAAATTTGGCAACGTTGCATGTCGGGTCCCCCTGTGTCGAAGAACCACTGAGTTATGCCTAGTGACAATGGTGACAATTCAACAAATTATTATTTAGTTTGCTAAAATGAATTTTGCTTGATAAAACATTACACGTAAGAGGATGATGGGTTCGATTTCTCATCTATTTGGCAAAGAAGTAGCATGTATCGTAGGTAGAAAGTTTTTAGACTGCCAGGTCGAAGTCTAGGTAGACGCGTAAAAAATAACTAGCCTTTTAACGGAAATTCGCTGCACGGGAGTGACGGAGAGCATGAGGTAGACAGGGATGGTGCCAAACAAGGACAGGGCTTTATGTGCAAGTGAGAGGGTCTTATGCGGGCGGCGGCTACCTTGGGGTCGCGGCGGACAAAACGCCTTCCCTTGCCTTCCCGTCTTGGAATACCGATATAGGGATTTCGTGCGTCTACCTAGACTTCGGCCTGGCAGTCTAAAAACTTTCTACCTACGATACATGCTACTTCTTTGCCAAATAGATGAGAAATCGAGCCCATCATCCTCTTACGTGTAATGTTTTATCAAGCAAAATTCATTTTAGCAAACTAAATTATAACTTGTAGAATTGTCACCATTGTGACTAGGCATAACTCAGTGGTTCTTCGACACAGGGGGACCCGACATGCAACATTGCCAAATTTCCTAAGGGAAGCCGGTTTTGCCGCCTAGTGTACCTTAGCGGTCCCCATTTCAAGACGGTCAATCAGTGAATCCCCTTCTCTTATTCGCCCAACGCGGCACAAATTCCTCTCTCATGTCAAATCTACACAAGTCCCTCGCCCCAAAAACCTCTTACATCGAGACCACGTCTCACACCCTCTAAATGGCCAAAGAAGTCAAAGCCACTACCACCCCTTTCCTATCAAAACACCCAAAACCCATTCGAGGAGTTGAGTATTTCCAAATCACATGTATAAAAACCCCGGAAGGATAATCGCGAGGATTATTTGGCGTACGTGCCGAAAATGCGAGTCCAAATATAGACCAACCTTTGGTCCTTACAAAAACCTCGGAAATATTATTGCGACGCACATGTGTAAATAGGTCAAGGTGCATACTGCGCACCCCCCTTCAAGCCGAAAAGATTGTAATTAGTATAAATACGAGGAACCGCGAGAGCTCCTTCTCGTTCTACGGAAATCTATCATCGAATCTTGTTCTACGGAAATCAATCATTGAATCTCTTCTATGGAAACATTCCAAGAAACCTTCAGTTTTATTAAACTTTATAACGTATTATTCAAAGTGTTCTATTATTATAATTTTTCAAAGTGTTCTACGACAACTACCGTAAGCCACTAAAATTATCTTTAATACCACGGGATATCATCTCCATTCATATTATTTTGTATTGCTATTCTAATTGCTATTCATATTATTTTGTATTTCTACGCGTATTGCGTTCACCTATTATTTTGTATTGCTATTGCTATTCATATTATTTTGTATTTCTACGCGTATTGCGTTCACCTATTATTCGTATTGCTATTCTAATTGCTTTCATATTATATTGCCTTGTTACGCTTGTTGCTTTTTCATATTGTATTATTAACGCTCATCGCAATCATATTTCATGTTCTTATCAACGCTTACTGCATAAATCATTCTATCTTAAAACATATACTGTATGTCACGCTCATAATCACATTTTATATATTGATAACCATTTATATAAATGTTCTGTGTCAATGTTTAATGTCTAAACGCATTCTAAGTTCTACAAAGCACTTTCATAAACAGTGCGAACAAGCCCCTGGTTAAAACTAATAAACCGCTTTGCTTAAAAGACGTTTCGAGTCATTGTGTTAATCCTTCGGCTGCGAAGATCCCTAAATCCACACGAGGTGCCACAACAACTGATTGCGGGCAACGACCGCGGAAAGTATTACGGTGTTTACAAACATACTTTTGCATAGCTCGCGTACAACCGTATGACTAACAGATTTCGCGGAATCATTACCAGTGTCTTTTACCTCGATGCAACGGTAAATCCGATTATCAAGCCAAACCACAACAAGTGCTCTAACGGGTGTCTCCACGGAAAGTACCAGTTATTAAACCTTCCCTGGTCGATTAGAGTGTAGGATTACAGATTCTCGCCTAAAATCCTTCTTATCCTCCGCGTGCAGGATTCAAGATCCTCGCCTGAGTCCCTTCTGCCCTCAGTGTGCAGGATTCAAGAACCTCGCCTGAGTTCCTTTTTACCCTCAGCGTGCAGGATTCAAGATCCTCGCCTGAACCCCTCCTACCTTCAGTGTGCAGGATTTCAGATCCTCGCCTGAGCTCCATTTAAAACCCCCATGTCATTGTCCCCAAAGACCTCCACCCGCGACGTGACAGTCTAATTATTATAAAAGGCAGAAAGAGGAAATTAATTTAAAAAGAAGGGCTCGTTATAAAGCAAAGAAAGGGGAGTGTAACATGAAAAAAGGCAAAGATTGTAAAAAAAAAGGGAGGAGAGCATAAAATTTTATAATCATGATTATTACAACGCACACAAAGAAGGTATAATAACAAAGAAAAAAAAGCATTATGACGTAAATAAAGAAGTGACATGCGAAAAGCGAAAAAATTGTTATGAGCTAAATAGAGAACGTATAATGAAAAAGGTAAAAGTGGTAATATGGTAAAGGTCCCCATTAGCGACAGTTTAAGAGTGTGACTGGTTCGAAATAGTATATTTTTTACTATATATAAATACTTTATTTGTGTCCCCTTGGGGATTACAATTCCTCTCCCTCCTCCTCTTACAATTATTCTTTATTCTACCTTACCCTAAAAACCGCTCTTACAATCTACCTTATAGTTAACTTATTATCCTATTCGCCCGCTCGCTCGCACCCTCCGCCACGCACGCATCCTCGCTCCCCCCTTCCTTCCCTTTTTGACCCCCGCTTCCGCTCGCCGCATTTCACTCTCATTCCTTTCTCATTCATTCTTTCACTCACCCCCTCTCCACTCTTCCACTCTTCTCATCCACTCCTCTCCCCCTCCCTCGTCATCCATTACCTCTCCCACTACTTCCTGCCACCCCCTCCCGTCTCCCCACCCGGTACACTCCTCCCACACGTGCTCCCACGTCTCTTCCCCCCATGCACATACCCTACATTTCCTCTTCTCCTCTTCCTCCCAGTACCTACCTCCCCTCATCTCGCACCCCAATCTAAATCTCGCCATCCTCCTCCACCTAGTTTCCCCCCAGCCCTTCTTTAGATAGCCCGGCACCCCTACCCCCTTTATCGCTCCATACCACCTATTGTACCTTGAAGCTCTAATCTTTTCCCATCTCTCCTTCAACTGCAGATTCTTTTCCCTACTTACTAACTCCTCTCCCCTCATTTCTCCCATTTCCCTTATTCTTTCTATCCCCTCCACCGTCCACCCCCTCTCCTCAAAGAAACCTCTCCTTTCCTCTTCCCACCCCCCCCAGCACTTTACCCCTCTTTGCCCTACCCTTTATCTCCTCCCAGCACATCCTCGCTAATTCCCCTCCGTGCCCTTCCTCCAATTTCCTCTCATAACCCCACGCCCTTAATCCCGCCCTACCATTCAGCCTATCCCTCTGTAGCTCCTCCCTCACCATATATCCCGGGGTACACCAGTCCACCCCCAAAACCCATCTCAGATATCTATCGTGTACCCCCTCCATCCTTTCCCTAACCTTCCACCCCCAAATCTCTACCCCATAGCTCATGGCCGCCCATACCAGCTTGTCAAACAGCCAAATTCTCTTCCCCCAGTCTTTCCCAAACCTCCTTTTCCCAATCCCCCATACCCTCCCCATCACTGCCGCCGCCTTCCTCACCCTCTCCTCCACATGAGCCTCCTGCCCCCCACTCCCCATCAACGTGTACCCCAGGTATTTAAACTTTTTAACTTCCTCCACCTCCTTTCCCTTCCATCTCCACATAACTTTCCTCCATCTACCCCCCCCCCCTTCCTACACCTCATAATTTTTGACTTTCCCACGTTCACTTGTAACCCTTTTCCATCCATATACCGCTCCAGCTTCCCCATCATACCTTTCATTCCCTCCTCATCCTCTGCTACCACCGCCACGTCGTCCGCATACGCCAGGGTGTACACTTTCCTCCCCCCCAATCTCACCCCTCCCCACCCTCCTTTTTCCAACTCCTCATCCAAGTCCGCCAACAACAGGGTAAACATACTTGGGCTTAGGGGGCAACCCTGCCTCACCCCCCTCGCCGTCCAGAAATCGTTCCCTTCCTCCTCTCCCACCCTCACCCTACACACTGTTTCTTTTAATATCTCCCCACACCTTTCCACTAGCCCTTCTCTCACGCCCCTCTTCCTCATTGCTCTTACCAAAACCTCCCTATCCACCGAGTCAAAGGCCGCCTTCAGGTCCATGAAGAAGACCACCATCTTCCTTCCTTTCCTGGTCACCTGCCTGTTAATCAGGTGATTCAGGACATAGATGTTGTCTATACATCCTAACCCTCTTCTGAAGCCGGCCTGACTCGGCGGCAACAATCTTTTCTCCTCCACCTCCTGCCTTAATCTTTCCGCAAGCACCGATGCATACACCTTATATGCCGTCTGCGTGAGAGTAATCCCCCTATAGTCTTCTACCTTCTTCCCGACCCCTTTCTTAACTACCGGCACTACAATTCCTTCCCTCCACTCCTCCACCCACCCTTCCCCCTTCCAAACCCTGCTACATATTTCCCATAACCAATCCTCCACCTCCGCCCCCCCATACTTCCACACCTCATTAGTTATGCCGTCACCTCCTCCCGCCTTTCCTTCCTTTAGCCCCCTTACTACTCTTCTTATCTCCTCCTTACTTAACTCCTCCTCCCCATCCTCACCCCTCTTTCTTTCCCCCCCTTTCCTCACCCTCCACTCCACTCCACCCAACACCTCCCTAAAATAGCCTTCCCACTCTTCCATTTTTATCCCCTCCTCCACTCTCCCCCTCCTTTTTCTCTCTCTATTCACCACTTTCCATACTTGTCCTTCTGTCTTCACCCCCTCAACCTCCTTCTCCCACTTTTCCACCTCCTTCCTCTTCTTCCCCTCACACATTATCTTATACTCCTTCTTCTTCTCCCTATATTCTTTTCCCTCTCCTCCCTCTCTTCTCCATCTTCTCAGCTCCTTCCTGACCTTACTTTTTTCCTCCCTACATTCTTTGTCCCACCATCCCTTTTTTCCAACCTTTCCCCCCCCCCCCTCCCTCACCCTTCCAATCGCCCCTTTTACCCTTTCCTTCAGTTCTTTCCATTCCTCCTGTATATCTCTTTCCCTCCCCTCTCTCTTTCCAAACCTTCGTACAAATTCCTCTCTCCCCTCTGCTGTCCAATTCCCCCTCCCAACCCACTTTCCCGCACCCTTTCTCCCCCTCCTTTCCCCTTCCCTATCTTTTCCCCTCAGCCACACCACCACCGGGTGATGGTCTGAATCCACCCTCTCCCCTACCTCCAGCCGCTCCACTCCTTCCCTCGTGTCCTCGTTCCCTATGACATAATCTATGACTGAGTTTCCTCTCCCTCCTGTATACGTCCACTCCCCCTCCTCATCCCCCTCCAAGCTTCCATTTAGTATTCCCCATCCCCTCTCTTCTAGATATTTGCATAGTTTCTTCCCCTCCCCGTTCACCTCCCAATCCTTCGATCTCCTTGTTCCTAGTCCTTTTTCCTCCCCGTCCTCCTCTCCCGTAATTTCCCCCCCTTCCCTCCCTGTCCTTGCATTAAAGTCCCCCCCTATCACCACCTTTACTCCCTCCTCCCTTCCCTCCACCCACTCCTCTATTTCCTCCAGTTTCCTCTGTAGGTCTCTGTTCACATATACTCCCACCACCCTCCACCATTCTCCCCCCATCTTCACCATCTTCATCATTATCCCCTCTCTTTCCCCTACTTCTTCTTCCCTTGCTTCTATTCCCTTTCTTATCCCCATTAACATTCCCCCTATTGCCCTCCCCTTCTTATTTTCCCTCTTAGCCCATTGCTTTCCCCACACGTACCCCTTTGGCAACCTATTCCTTACAAACTCCCAATCCCTTTCCTCCATCCAAGTCTCACATAACACTATCACCTCCCACTCCTCCAGGCCTTTCCAAAAGTCCCCATCTTTATTTTTTACTCCCGCCACATTCCAAAAAGCCACCTTTTCACCTCCTCCGCCGTCCACCCCCTCCCAATCCTTCATCCCCTCCCTTCTCCCCCCTTCCCCCTCCCTTCGTTTCCCTGTTCGTCTATCCATTTCTCATATACCTCATCCCATCTCTTCATCCTCCCGTTCACCCACATCTTCATATACCCAATGCGTACATTCTTCCCGCTCTCCCTTTCTCTCTCCGCCTCCCTTTCTATTTTCCATCTTCCCCTCCTCTCTTCCTCCGTAAGATCGTCATCAATCCTCTCTTTTCCGCCCTTCATATTTTTTCTAGCTTCCATCACTTTCCTTTTTTCTTCCCTCCCCGCCATTTTCACCAGCACCATTCCGCTACCTCCCCTTCCCACTTTACCTATCTTTACCACCTCTTTTATGTCTCCCCTCTCTAAACCCATCCTAGCCCATAGCTTCTGTATCTCCTCTCCGACCTCTCTTCCTTCTGTCACCACCCCCCTTACCACTACATTGTTCCTTCTGCCCTCTCTTTCCTTTTTATCCTGCATCACCTCTATTCTTCTCATCCTAAGCCCCCATTCCTCCATTTGTCCTTCCTCCACCACCCCCTTACCACATCTACCTTCCTTTTCCCAGCTCTCTACTTTCTCCATCACCTCCTCCATCCTCCTACCCCTCTCCTCCCAGCCCTTCATCTTTTTCTCCAGTCCTTCCCTCCGTGCCTTCTCCTCCTTCATCCACTCCTCCCATTTCCTCCTTTCCCCTCTCCATTCCTCCTCTATCCTTCTTCTCTCCTCTCTTTCTTTCCTCACCTCCTCCCTCAAATCCTTTATCGCCTCCACCATCTCCTTCATCATACCTTCCAGCCCTCCTATCTCCCCTTCCTCCTTCTTCTTCCTCTCCTTTTCCTTTTCTCCCGGTGATCTCATCATTTTCCCACACCTTTTGAAACCCCCCCTTCCATCTTCGCACTCTATCTCCTCCTCTCTCTCCCTCTTTTTCCCCCATAAGCTATCCAAACTCCCTGCGCTACTCCCTACGCTACCGCCACTGTCCTTTCTACATCTTTCTTCACTCCTCTGCTTTCCTTTTCCTTTTTCTCCCCCTTTCCCACCAACTCCCGCCTCTTCCCCTCCCTCTCTAACCGTTTTCCTCACCGCCCCACTTGTCGTACCAACCTTCCCTTTATCCATTTCTTATCTCCTTTTTCCCCGTTCAAATTCTCCCGCCTTTTCTCCAAATCTCGTAGTTCTTCTCCTCACCCACAGAGGTCTCCCCTTGCCTTTCTGCTGCCTCTTTCCCGCCAAGTTTCACCTACTTCTGTCACTTAACCTCCAAACCTTTTTCCTTCTACTCTCCTGTCACACTCTCTCCCAGCCCTCTTCCCTTTATACCTAACCCTTTCTCACTTCACTCTCACCTTCCCCACACCCACTTCAACCACTCCTCTTCCTCCTAGCCAGACTTTCCTTAACTTTCCAAAAACCGCTCACTCTCACGCCTCTTACACACCCGCGACCGGAAACGGAAGTCGATATTTTTTACTAATATACGACAATATTTGAGTAAAGTATGGATCATTGTATTTTTTTTTTTTTTTTTTTTTTTTTTTTTTTTTTTTAAGTCTCTAGTTTCTTAATCAAATTAGTTTTACAGGGATATTTGACTATTTACACCAAAATTATGGCGAAAATTATATTGGACCTGATGTCCCCTTTAGTGACCATCTATTTTATACCACGATTTTCTGCTACAATAATGAAAGAAAATGGATATTTTCTTTTTCTTTTATAATTCTGTATATATTTCTCGTTAATTTGAGTAAGTTACTGCATGGATCCATGTATTTTTATTGTAAAATTTGCGAGTTTAATGATATCTGGAGTATAACCTCGCGGTATTAGAATCTGTCAACTTTCATGTCAATTTACTTAAAGATGAATGTACGGCTACATAAATAACGTATGAAACAATAACTGAAATATTTCTTTTATATTTCGCATTCTGTGTTGCAATAAACAATAACAAAATGAAGTGGTCACTAATGGGGACGAGGTCAGTAATGGGGCCATTTACCTTATGACACAAATAAAGAAAGTATAATGTTACATGCCCCTATCGGTTCATTCCGTGCTTGCTGTCCTCGCGTCGCTTTCTTTCGCAAAGGCGATTCAGCGGAATCGCCCAGCGGGTAGCAATCGCGTTGTGCTGAGCCCGTGGAAACAGCGTTAGGGACAACGACCGCATTCGGCCCGGGCCTCGATTCTTTCGCAATAATCCAAGAATTAGTTAAGAAAGCGACAGCTGCCGACGGGGCAGTTATCCCCGTTCATAGGGATCGTCCGAGGTTCAGACCGCGATCGAGAGCCGCGGAAACCAGGATTCAATTTTGAGAGCTCGAGCTAGTCTTACGTCCTGAAGGGACTTTTCTATAAATCACCCCGAGCGGCTGGAATGATCTATCGGGTTCTTGCTCTATTTAAATGCTAAAGCACACCTTGACTATACTTACCAGGGAAGAATGGGGAGGAAAGGGTTTGTTTAGGACTGTATATCTTGTAAATATTAGATCTAAGTTGTACATTGTTTTAGCTCCTAAGATTAGATTATCGCGTGTGGAATTTCGGTAGCTGTCACGAGTCGACGTGACCAAATGGTTTAAGTGTCACCATCTCGGTGATTGCTCCCGAAACATTGTAGCCTCCCCACTCTTATTCATTAGATCCGTTTCCGCGATCGCGGCCTTCTCGCGTCAGTCGGTTCCAAAATCTCGGAGAAAGAGCTCGCTTATAGCTCCGTACTGGTGTTTAGTGCTACTTAGACAAACTCTCGTATTAAGAGTGCGGGCAGTATCGCTCTCCTTAAACCAATTCTCGGGTCAAAGTTAGTGCAATACCAGAACACTTTTATCAGAGTTAAACTCCTTCTTGTAATCTAAATCTAAGAGACAATACAAGCTGGAAGTTCCTTAAAGCTATATTAATCGTACTTAAGTGTACTTATATCTACCTAAACTTAATTAATACAAATTCTTAAATACTACTTACTCACTACTTATACTTACGGGTAAAACTAGAATTCTTAATCTAAGTTTACTAGAAATTACAGTTGTGCTTAAAACCCACCTGAAACAGGGTTGAATGAACTAATATACGAAATTAGAAGAGAAAAACAATAGGATGAGATATATTCTGGGGGAAAATATAATTATTGTACTAAACCAAACATACCACAGAAACGGCGTTCACGTCCCCGTTATCGCTAGGCGCTCGCGTGTCGCTGGACCTTGAGTCGGTCTCGGCCGTCCGGAGGTTCCTTAGATAACGTACGGTACGCTTAACGTATGATGTTTCGCTCTCTCTCTTCTCACTCAAGTCGCTCGAACACTCGATTACTCTCTCGCGGTTCCTCTCGTTTCGCGATCGCGGTGGCTCGGATCGGCGCGTAGGTGCTCTCCCGGCTATGCCGTTCTCGGTGCGTCGGATGGCGATACACTTTAGCAAACCAGTTCGGCTTTTCGCGTTACGCGGTGAGTTTAGGCGCGGAGATGAGGTCGCGATACTAAGACGGCCCGCTGGCTCGTCGCAACTTGCTAACTTGATGTCTCAAAAACGAATCCTCGCTAAAACTTCCGCTGTCCCTGTTCGTGCCTCGCGTTTCGACGTCGGTGGAGGAAAACCGCCCCGTCGGCACCTATCGATCGTTCCTTATAAGGAAATTCATGGCTCGGGCCATCGGCGGTCACGTTATGCTTACGATGATGAGTTCTTGGATCGGCGAGCGGGCTCTCGTTCGCGGTGCGATTCCGCTGAATCGGCGCTGTCGGGACGGAAGGCGGCGCGTGGACAACAAGCACGGAAATGAACCGATAGGGGCATGTAACACTAGGAAGTTGCGACGAGCCAGCGGGCCGTCTTAGTACCGTAACCTCATCTCCGCGTCTAGACTCACCCGCGAAACGCGAAACGCGAGCGGCCGAACAGGTATTGCAAAAATGTATCTCCATCCGACACACCGAGAACGGCCTAGCCGGGAGAACACATAAGCGCCGACCCGTGCCACTGCGATAGCGAAACGTGAGGAACCGCGAGCGAGTATTCGAGTGTCCGGGTGACTGCAACGAGACGAGCGACCACGACCTACCCGAGGTTCAGCGACAGAGACGAGACAGCGTAACGTTAGACGGCAAGCGTGCCGTACGTTATCTAAGGGAAACTCCGGACGGCCGAGACCAGCTCAAGGTCCAGCGAAACGCGAGCGCCCGGCGATAACATAGACGTGAACGCCGTTTCCGTGGTATGTTTAGATCCTTGTAATTACTATAGTTTATCACAATATATTTCATCCTATTGTTTTCCCCTTTTAATCACTTATATTGGTTTATTCAACCCTCTTTCCTCCCCATCCTTCCCTGGTAAGTATAGTCAAGGTGTGCTTTAGCAGTTAAACAGAGCAAAGACCCGATAGATCATTCCAGCCGCTCGGGGTGATTTATAGAAAAGTCCTTTCAGGACGTAACAAACTGGTGTCAGAAGTGGGATTATTTTTTATCCCTTATTATTATTTTTTCCCTTATTATTATTTCTTATTAGAGAAAGAGAGCGTGCTGTCGCCACATAACGCGACCCGCCGCAATCTTATCTGCTCGTAACTTGACTACACTTCCTACTACTCGAAGTTTATTGCAATTGCAAAGTCACAATGACGGGTGGTATTTTGAGATCACTCCTTTCACATATTTTTCCTAACACCCAAACCTCTGAAAATGCTTCCTCCATAAATGCCCCTACTGTAGTTCCTCCCCTCTACCGCCGTCATCGAGTGGCCGACCATCCATCGATTCCCGGACGAACGACCTTGAAATGTCTGTATTAGACGTATGGCGTTCCCGAGAAGACGAAGCGAGAGTTTATAGGGCGCTTGACAGCATTCCCCGTTTCGATCCTGATTTCGTAACTTTAGAAGACTTCGCTGCCGCGATACAGCGCGCTTCGAAGCGCGTACCATCCGGTCAAAAGGAAAAATTTCTGACCGAATTGATATACAAACTAAAAGATCCTATTAGATATTATGTCGAAGGGAAAGGTTGTCAAAGCGTGGCCGATCTGCTCTCCCTTCTAAAGGTCCGTTACTCCCCATGTCGCGGTTATGAGGAGCTCCGCCTGGAACTCGAACGTATAAGCATGCATCCCCGGGAACGATTTGACTTTATCCACCGTGTGGGCCGCTTGTACAGACAAGTAATTGTAAGAGCGAAAGAATTAATCGGAGAAAATGTAGAGAGGACTATAAAAGAGGTGGGGCGTTTGGCGCGAACCTCGTTTATTACGGCCTTATCCCAAAGAATTTCAACTAAAGTAGCATTATCTACTCCCGAATCATTGGATGACGCGTTTGATTTATCATTACATATACAAAGACGAGAACAAGAATTGTCAGGTTTGCCGCGCGACGACTCGTTTAGGTACACACAAAACGCGCGTCCCCCGTCTCCGTACGACCCCCAGCGTAGATGGAACGAGTGGAGTGCCCCTCGCTTTCGAGACGATTATTATCAGGAGCTGTATTATCGCGATCCAACGACAGAACGCCGTCCAGCGGCTTTGCTGACGAGGCAAGGTGAACCCGTTCGATTATGAACGCCAACCGTACGTTCCCCGCGGTAGAGGTGGACGCGGAAGATACCAAAGCGATAGACGAAACCAACCTCGCGGGCCTCCTCCCGAATTTCAAAACTATGACTCCCGTGAGTCACAAGGATACCAATCACGCGACCCCGAAAGACGTGAAACGCAAGAATTTCGACAATCGACAAAAGGGGGAGCGTCCGCCCAAAATACCGGTCATTTAAACTCCCAGCGTGCCCGCCCGTTCAACCGGAACGAGGCGGGCGGGTCTTTCTCGCAGGCCCAAAATCAGATCGCCCCAAAATCAGAACCAGCAACGGGACTCGTACGCGCAGATTCCCCCCGCATCCGAGTCAAGGCAGAACAATAGGAGAACGGTGAGGGAGAATTCATCGTAGACACAGGATCTGCACTGAACCTCTTAGAACTCGGATCTGCAAGCTCAAAAGCCATGGTCCTGAGCACAACTCCCATTGAAATTAATGGTTTAAACGGAAAGGTCATGACCTTGGGAACGACTGTCGTAAAAAATTAATGGCAGTTGGGCGCTCTTCCACGTCATGCGCATGCCCAATTTACCAAAAGGAATTTCGGGCCTCGTAGGGAGCCCGTATCTGCTCCAGGAAGAAGCCATCGTTTCCTACCACCAACGCACTATGGTAACTGCTAAACACCCAATCAGCCCGGTAATTTTCTCAAATTCTAAAGAGCTAGAACACACGTTGGCGGCATGTAAGCAGAGCCATGAGGACTTCTTGGCTCATTTAAACAAACCATTAAAACCGGAGACGAACGAGAATGTAGTAAGCGTTTGCCTCCCTGAAGACTGCAACTGTCCAGGTAATGTGGAGATGGATCCCCCTACCCCCTTCGAGGAAGAATTCGACGCGAACGAAGATCAAGATTTGGGAGACTATCGCGTGGATCAAAAACCCCCCCGAAGAGCGGTTGCAACATATATTAAAGACCTTGAAATTAGAAGAATTAGATCCGGAACCGCGCCGGCCAATTGAGGACTTGGTTGCAAAATATTCAGACAGCTTTTTTGTGCCCGGAGATCCGCTTGGCGGAACGACGTCTATAGAACACACCATCCCGATGACCGATTCGACGCCCGTGTTTGTACGACAATATCCCCACTCACCGTTGATGGACGAAGAAATTGCTAGACAAACGCACAATTTAGAGGAATTAGGAATAATCGCCCCCTCGTCGTCACCACATAATTCATCTCTGCACGTAGTCCCGAAAAAGGAGGACGAAGAAGGAAACAAACGATGGAGAGTGGTGGCTGACTTTAGAATCGTTAACGCAAAAACGATCGACGACCGATTCCCCTTACCGCGAATTACGGACATTCTCGATCGATTAGGTGGTGCCAAATACTTTTCAGTCTTTGACTTGGCGAACGGTTTTCATCAAATTCCTATGAAACCCGATGACCGTGCAAAAACCGCGTTTACCACGCCAGACGGACACTACGAATACCTCCGCATGCCCTTTGGATTGAGGAACGCTCCGGCAACCTTCCAGCGTCTAATAAATAACGTGTTGAGAGGGCTTATCGGTAAAGAATTATACGTGTATCTAGACGACGTGGTTGTACACTCGCAGAGCACGAATACCGACTCGCGAGATTCTTCGAAAGCTTACGCGAACATAATCTGACTCTACAGACGTAGAAGGCCAAGTTCTTAAAGGACAAGGTCATATACTTGGGCCATATAATAGCAGCGGACGGAGTACGACCCAATCCCGAAAAGATTAAGGCCGTTGCCGAATTCCCCGTACCAAAAACTCGGAAAAATTTGAAGCAATTCTTGGGCCTAGTCAATTACTACCGTCGCTTTATCCCGGACATGGCAAAGCGCGCTAAACCACTCACAAATTTAACAACCCCGAAGATTCCATTTTATTGGTCCGAAAACCACCAGGAAAGTTTCGAAGATCTACGCCAAGCACTTTGCAAAGAACCGGTGTTACGTTATCCGAATTTCGATGAACCGTTTATAATTACTACCGACGCTTCCGACGTAGCAGTTGGCGCGATTCTAAGCTAGGGCAAAATAGGCGAAGACCCGCCCATAGCGTACGCCTCACAGGTACTCTCACCTTGCCAAGAAAATTACTCGACCACCGAAAAAGAATGCTACGCGATAATTTACGCGGTAAAACAATTTCGAACTTAAATTCGAACGGAAATTCTCCTTAGTAACTGACCACCGGCAACTTCAATGGTTATTTTCGGTAAAAGATCCGGTATCGCGACTCGCCCGATGGAAAATTACGCTCGCCGATTACAATTATGAAATCATCTACAAACCTGGCAGAGTAAATGCAAACGCAGACGCGAAATCCGGTCACATACGCTTTTCCGACAATCCCGAAGGAGATATAATAACGAAAACGAGGGAATAGGAACGCGCGTATCGGAGCGCCGTCAAGGCCAGCCACGGCCGAATTACGAAGAACCACCGTCGCTTATAGATGATTCCACACTACCGAGAGACGATACAAACGATATAAAAAGCAGGGCTAATTCTACCGTTCTGGATACGGAGGAAGAACGAACGGGAATGCCCGAATTCCTGGATGAGGACGAGGACCTGGAATTGACCGACGAGGAACCAACCATCCTGAGTGATGGCTCGGTCACAGGTCCGTTCACACAGGAGGAAATCACTTTCTTGAAAAGCCTGGACGAGGAGGATCCACCCCAGAACAAGCAGATAACTGAAGGCCCGGACGCAGGGCATACGGAGGACGAATGGGAGTATACAGGGTGTCCCAAAAATGTCGGAGTTCCTTGGAAGGGGTAATACAGGGGGTGATTTGAAACAACTTTTTCCTTAGCGAAAATATTGTCCGAAGCTTCGTTAAGGAGATATTAACAAAAAACCCCGACCAATCAGAGCGCGCGCCTTCCGCTCGAGCTTCCGCGGTAGCGTTGGCTACGCGGCAGGCGACTGCGCTTGTACTACGAACGTACGAACAAGCATGTCGGCATGCATCGAAGGAAACCACGTTACACTTTTTTTTATAAAGCAGAATCTTAAATAAGAATTATTTGAAGTGAGAGGACAAGAAGTACGTAAATTTCGTTTTTAAATAAGGCATAAACGAAAAGGTAATGTAACAGAAAATGTACGACATGTGATCGTTATTGAGGTAAAAATCCGTAGTTTAATAACGGCCAACACAACTAAATTTAAAAAATAATATTAGGTGTATGAATAAATTCTTTCCGACTGGATTTACATAATCAGTACAAAGCTACTGAATTTCTATCGCGGTGGTATTCATAAGCTGCCAGAAAAATGGCAAAAAGTAATTAACAATAATGGAAATTATTTCGATGATTGAGTTGTTTTCATATTTTTTAAATCGAACTGTTATTGTACCTTAAAATCGGAAAGAATTTATTTCTACATCTAATAATCACCAATAAATTAAATAAAACTCACCCATTCGGATATTCCTTTCCTTCCTTTCCGGGAATCTGTGTCACTGGGTCACTGTACCGATCCTGATTTATGGTAGGGTAGCGCCCAGTGCTCAGCTGATCGCAGGTATCCGTAGGACACAACCCAAAGGTAAGGGTCGCAACGTCAAGTGCGTCCGGTTTGACGTACCGAATATTCACTTCACTGCACTGATACTAACACTGATCATTTAATTTATTTTTTACGGAACGTGTTGTTCCTACGCTATAAAAATTGGTGGCCCCGAAAGGGGCCGATTGCTGTTAATTGAGCAGTTGCTCGAAGTGGCCACCCTCAACGCCTATGCACGTCTCCGCACGTACAATCAGCTGCCTTTGGACGGCTTGTAATGTTTCAGGCGTTATGTTCGCCACCGCAGCGTGAATTCGCGCGACGATGTCCTCCAGTGAATTCACTGGCTGACGGTACACCTCATCCTGAAATGATTGTTGTACAACAAATACAAAACGTAAGTAAAAAAAGAATAGGTACCTATAAAAAAGTAAGAGCACTAATGAAATTACCTTCAGGTAGCCCCAGAAGAAAAAATCCAGCGGGTTCATATCCGGTGACCGTGGGGGCCACGCAACAGAACCGCCGCGGCCGATCCACCTGTCCTGGAAGGTTTCATTAAGGTAGTCGCGGGCAATTGTGGCGAAGTGAGATCCAGCCCCGTCTTGCTGATAGACCATGTTCTGTCGGATCTCATTTGGAATATGGTCCATAAGACCCGGCAGAACATGCTCTAAAAAGACTTTATACGCTGGGCCGTCCATCCTGTCTGGCAGCATGTACGGCCCAACGATAAATTCGCCACAAATGCCCGCCCATACATTGATGGACCAACGGACTTGTGCTGCGCGTGTCCGAAGTGCTAACGGATTCTCGTCGCTCCACACATGCCGATTGCGGGAATTGAAGCAGCCTTCCCTCTTGAAGATTGCTTCGTCCGTCCACAATATGTATTTGCAGAACGACGGATCCCGTTGCACTTCTCCCAACAGCCACACTGAATACTCCACCCGCTGGTCGGCGTCCCCGGGCTGCAAATGTTGCACCGGTACATAGTGGTACGGGTGCAACATGTTTTCCCTCAGGGTTCGGTGTACCATCATTCTGCTGGCACTAGAAGAAAATGCAGAAACATCCATTATTAGATAACATTTGTTTCCCTTAATTAATAATTGCTGCAGTTATCTTGTACTGTGACTTACTCTAGGCGGCGGCTCAAGGTGCGCACGCTGACGGTCGGATCTTCGGCGATTGCATTCAGCACATTTTGCTGTACCGCAAGGTTCCGCGCGGCCCTAGGTCTACCCACGGTACTGCCTCGCGGCATCAACGACCCCGTTGCGTATAATCGGGACGCCAAACGCCTTATTGTTCCCTGGCTCGGGGTTTGGATGTGCGGGTATTCCTGCGCCAACGCTCGCACGGTAGCACTTGCGTCCCCGTCGTTCCGCGCGTACACCCAGAACATCGCGTAATATTCTTCCGTTGAGTACATTTCTGCGACGAGATTACTAGCCGACTGACAGGATTTTTTCCCCAACCACCATCCTCTACCCCCAAATAGTTTCTCTCGTTCCATTATGAGTTTACTCCCACCAGGATAAGAGGCTTTAGGTAAAAAGAAGCCAGCACATTTTCGAAACACACGTGTTTTGCAGAACTGCAACGAACGAACCATCCTACACTTTCACAAAAGCCCAAGTTCCGTCCTTTTACTGCCAATGTACCCATTGCTTAGAGATAGACAGCAGACCCCACGTGTTTCGGTTCGAAAGGGTCCGAAGAGACGAGAAGCAGAAAGTCCTCGAGTTGCTGTAAATAAGAAAATGCATACCATTCCTGTTTCCCCTTTCCGATACCCTGAGTTCACGTCAGCTACGAGACGGAACCAATTAAGTCATAAATTATCCGAAACTGTAGGAAACCGTTCTCTACCACCCGACTGGCGAAATGCTCTGACTGATCAGCCGATTAATTTTGGAGAACTAGAATTTACAGAGTATTATCCAACATTAATACGCCTCGCGGAAAGACACCGGAAGAGAAGAGGTAGTCCGCTGACTACGCGTAGTCCCGCCTGCTTCATCCTACCTTCAAATTAAAGACGGATCCCTTATCTTTCGTCTCTAAACACGCGCTCGAATTTCAAAACAAAAGCACGCGTCCACCTATTCCGTGCATGAGATGGTGGGCCTTGAGGTCCGATTGGCCCCAAACTAACCAATCTGCCCTGCAGCCCTCCCAAACGGCCACTGTCCTGAAGAGGCCCTCTTCACAGCAGTATCTCCTCCCCAAGGTTCACCATCGCTCGCACGGAATACGTCGCTTGCTTATCTCAAGTGTCTAAGCACGCGCTCGAATTTCAAAACAAAAGCACGCGTCGACGTATTCCGTGCGAGCGATGGTGGACCTACTAATTTGATCACTCATATTATTAGATATCAACACAATCTCGTCGAACCATGGCCATAGCGCGCTGCACTGAACCTTCATCTTTCGAATGAGACCTCGCCCAGCCCAAAATCTCCTCATATAAGGACAAACAACGTAATTTCCCAGACCCATGTTTCGGGCCAGATTGTGTCGGTATACAGCGCGCTGCATTACCCGTGTATACCCCCGTAATCTACTACTCTCATATTTTTTAAGTCGGTGCCAGATTTACACAGTGCAAATGATGAGGTGTAAACTCATAATGGAACGAGAGAAACTACTTGGGGATAGAGGAAGTTGCTTGGGGAAAAAATCCTGTCAGTCAGCTAGTAATCTCGTCCCAGAAATGTACTCAGCCGAAGAGTATTACGTGATGTTCTGTGTGTACGCGCGGCCCCTTTCGGGGCCACCAATTTTTATAACGTAGGAACAACACGTTCCGTCAAAATTAAATTAAATGATCAGTGTTAGTATCAGTGCAGTGAAGTGAATATTCGGTACATCAACCCGGACGCACTTGACGTTGCGACCCTTACCTTCGGGTGGTGTCCTGCGAATACCTGCGATCTGCTGAACACTGAGCACTACCCTACCATAAATCTTTTCGTCCACCGATGACCAGGATCGGTACAGTGACCCAGTGACACAGGTTTCCGAAAAGGAAGGAAATGATTGTCCGAATGGATGAGTTTTATTTAATTTATTGGTGATTATTAGGTGTAGAAATAAATTCTTTCCGATTTTAGGGTAAAATAACAGTTTGATTTTAAATATATGAAAACAACTCAATCATCGAAATAATTTCCATTATTATTAATTCCTTTTTGCCATTTTTCTGATAGCTTATGAATACCACCGCGATAGAAATTCAGTAGCTTTGTACTGATTATGTAAATCCAGTCGGAAAGAATTTATTCATACACCTAATATTATTTTTTAAATTTAGTTGTGTTGGCCGTTATTAAACTACGGATTTTTACCTCAATAACGATCACATGTCGTACATTTTCTGTTACATTACCTTTTCGTTTATGCCTTATTTAAAAACGAAATTTACGTACTTCTTGTCCTCTCACTTCAAATAATTCTTATTTAAGATTCTGCTTTATAAAAAAAAGTGTAACGCGGTTTCCTTCGATGCATGCCGACATGCTTGTTCGTACGTTCGTAGTACAAGCGCAGTCGCCTGCCGCGTAGCCAACGCTACCGCGGAAGCTCGAGCGGAAGGTGCGCGCTCTGATTGGTCGGGGTTTTTTGTTAATATCTCCTTAACGAAGCTTCGGACAATATTTTCGCTAAGGAAAAAGTTGTTTCAAATCACCCCCTGAATTACCCCTTCCAAGGAACTCCGACATTTTTGGGACACCCTGTATAGGAGGCGACGACTTGGACCCCACCTCCGGGACCATTAATACCCCTGAGGGCGCGGAAACAGAGATGAAAATTATCAGTCTTGGAAACCCCACGTGTGAAAGGGTGGAAACATCGAACACTCAGGAGAATAAACTACAATCAGGCCCTAGGAAGCGAGTATCGTGGGGAGTACCTCTCTACGAGGAAGTCCTGGACCTCCCGCAATCAACGATGATCGGTCCAACGGATGAGATTATAAAAGAACTAAATGATCAACCGCCACCTAGACGAGATTTTAGTATAATAGAAACACGGGACTCAACGGAACGTTATGGTGCAGCCGTGGGGCCATTTAAATACCCTCCCTATCTTCAACAGGTTGCACAGGAATCGCAGGAATATAGGAGAAACGCGACAGATCCCCCCCCCCCTTTACACCCATTTACTCTCCAGATACTTCGTCATTCGAAGACGAACCAACGAAATGTGTGGTAAAATTTGTAAGGACCACGCTTACATCCTCCCCGGACAACTATGCTCATTTTATATCATCCGATAGAATATTAACTAGTCCAATTTGTAAAACTTTAATAGCCACTGGTCTCCTCGACGAAACAAAACTAATACCTGAAGCATTCTACCAAAATCGCGTAATAATCACTCGTAACGAAATAGGAAAAATCTTTAGCATTATTGGAGCACAAAACTTTTATCATGAAATTGGGGCAAAAGAGCTACTGTCAGCACTAAGAGCGCTTAGGGGCGCCGTAGAAAGCGAACGTGTCCGGTCGTTTAGAATAGCGGCGCATGGAGAAACTCTACACCGATTCAATGCTGAAGCGCTCCGAAAACACTGCAAGATTATTTTTATATAAAATTAATAGGAAATCAGACACATGTTATAAAATCGGAATTTCAAGACATACACGAGTCACTCAAATCTGTAACGGGATTCGTGCGAACAATAGGCGATAGAATTAAGGAAATTGCGACAGGTACCCGTCAATTAGACGAGCGCGAAACAAAGATCGAATTGGAATTAGCTTTGTCATCATGGACATTCCAAATGACCAGGCACGTGGACGAATACGTGACCGCGTTAATTGTAATTACGGACGCGCTCACGTTCGCGAAACTTGGTATCTTACATCCGGCCATTCTTTCACCTAACCAGCTAGCACAGACTTGCGAAAGAATTCACGAAACTACTCCATACGAATTCCCGCTGACTCCGGAAGAATTAAATTCCGAACAGCTACAAGGGGTGACCAAATTAAACGTAGTTTATTCACAGGGCCGAATCATCTTGTCACTCGACATCCCTTTACTCGACCAAATTCCCTTCGACCTCTATTACCTCCAACCGTGCCCCCATTTCGAAGTATATCGACCAATGTCTCTACCCCTATATTCATAAAATCAAGAACGGAATACTTAGCAATCAGTCGAATTAATTCTCAATACTTCATGCCAAATGAAAACTACATCACAGGCTGCAGAAACCACCCTCGAATGTACATGTGTGAACTCAGTTTACCACTCCAGGACTTGGAAAAAGCACCAAGCTGTGAAACGGATGCCTTATTGAAACCACAAAACATCAAGTGGTCTAGCTGTAACATCCAAGCTCTCCCCGGAAGCCGAACCCTTCTCAAGAAAATGATTACACCCAACACCTGGTTATATTCCGTCAAGAGCACCCTAGCACTGCAGGTACGATGCAACAAGCACGCGGCCGGATATGAAGTGCTCCAAGGGGCAGGAATTTTACAACTAAGAAGGGATTGTGAGGCTAAAATTGGGACAGACCAGATCTGGGCATCCGGAGTCGACACTGAGACATTAACATCCATCTACAAACCATCTATCGGCATAAACATTTCGGAAATACTGCCAACTCTCACGGAACATCATGTAAAAATTCTAACTGACTATCAAGAAAAGGAACCACAGGGAACACTTCAAGATGCCCATCCCAAAGCAAACTCTATCGCATTGGAGGTCATAGAAAGACAAGCAAGGGAAAAAGCAACTCATCATCGGACTGAAAATTTATCGACTTATGTTACCTATGGACTACCAGGACTAGGAGGCACGTTTGTAATCGTCCTCATTGTATGGATTGGATACCGTTTTTTGAGGGCACGCCGCAATCAACATCGAGAGCCCTTAAGGAAAGAGACAAAGGTTAATATAGAAATGATACCACATCGCCCTTCCCCTCAAATAATTTCCAGAGCCCGTCCTCTAGCGAATACGTCTTTTCCTCCTGATCTACCCGTTATATCACCAACGAAGACAAGAGAGAGAGCTCAGGTAGAGCGAGTAGTTTCGCGAGTTCCGAGCCGTACTTCGAAGTATTTTAAGAAGTACCTCGCTGATAGCAGCAAAAAAACCCGCGCGTAGCCTTAGTACCCACCCCGCGAGGCGCTCTGCTGTGAAAATTAGTTGGTAGGGATATTAGCATATAAGATAGCAATTAAGACATGCGAGAGACAGCCGTTATAAAATTTTACTTACTATCTCACGAAGCAAGCAAAGCAATGGACGCGCCAAAATTCGACGACGCGAAATACCGAAGAAATTCGTTGGCGGAGGTAATTCTTCCGCGTCAATTGCACGCGCCGTTTTGGGCAAGGCTTTGCGTACGACCGTACTGAAGCGTTACGGGCGAAGAAGGCCACGCCTGGGCATATAAAACTTGGACCCTGTGTGGAGCATGTGCGTGGGTCAATCCGCCGGAGAACTTCGCGGCGTATAGGAAGATTCCCGTGCACTGGCTGGCGGAGGAACAGCGGGCCATCCCGCTAACCAAATGTGTACAGTGCAGGGAACGGCACATGAGATGGAGATTGCCCGGAGACTGCACCGGGTGCATCAGGGCGATGCTGGAGATTGACCCCCGTTATTTGCCGGCGTTCCCGATACTGAAGGCGCCACGACCGTTGGAGCGCCCCAGATTGCGCAAAATCCAGATCTTGCCCGCTGGGGCAGAAGGAACAAACGTCACCCCTCGCATTAGGTAAATACGCAACAACCTGTAAACACTTAAAAGTGTCGCGACAAGATTATAATTGTATCCGTTTTTTTTTTGCTTTGATTCGCAGCAGCGAACCGCCAGAGGAATCCTTTCCCCTAAACCGAGGATTAATCTCACCCTATATATATATATATATTTTTGCTTTTATTTTTTTCTTTCTATATGCATATATCTACATATATTTTTAATACAATGCAATTATTCCTTTTTTTCTCTTCCTTTTCGTATTAATACGTTTTAATATGTAACAATATATAATCACCATATGTTCAATTACGTTTCATTCATTGAATCTCCCCTTGCGACCCCTTAGTCGTAGTAGCGCTAACCGTAGTTTTAAGTCATTAGGAAGGTGTACGCGTGGACAACTACGCACGTACAAGCGACGAAACGGACTCGCGAGGCCGTTTCGCGTCTAAATGGGGAGGTGTTACATGCCCCTATCGATTCATTCCGTGCTTGCTGTCCTCGCGTCGCTTTCTTTCGCAAAGGCGATTCAGCGGAATCGCCCAGCGTGTAGCAATCGCGTTGTGCTGAGCCCGTGGCAACAGCGTTAGAGACAACGACCGCGTTCGGCCCGGGCCTCGATTCTTTCGCAATAATCCAAGAATTAGTTAAGCAAGCGACAGCTGCCGACGGGGCAGTTATCCCCGTTCGTAGGGATCGTCCGAGGTTGAGACCGCGATCGAGAGCCGCGGAAACCAGGATTCAATTTTGAGAGCTCGAGCTAGGAAGTTGCGACGAGCCAGCGGGCCGTCTTAGTACCGTGACCTCATCTCCGCGCTTAGACTCACCCGCGAAACGCGAAACGCGAGCGGGCGAACAGGTATTGCAAAAGTGTATCTCCATCCGACACACCGAGAACAGCCTAGCCGGGAGAACACATAAGCGCCGACCCGTGCCACTGCGATAGCGAAACGTGAGGAACCGCGAGCGAGTATTCGAGTGTCCGGGTGACTGCAACGAGACAAGCGACCACGACCTACCCGAGGTTCAGCGACAGAGACGAGACAGCGTAACGTAAAGGTGGCCGTTCCAATAAGCGGCTACAGCCGCCAGCGACTGCGACCGGCGGCATACAGCCGCTGACGCTATGACTGGTACAATGGAAAAGCATTCATCCCAACTCCTATGGGCGGCTGCGACTGCTGCGGCCGCGCCAGGATTGCTATAGCCTATGCGCGTTTGGTTCATGAGAAGCCTAGGCTACTCGAGACACAACACAATGCCACGAGTGTCTGTTTTCCGTCGTAACAGCAGAATCTCCTAGTCGCGCAGCGGCTGCCGCTCTACTGCTCCAGAAGCAGTCTAGCGACTCTAGCCGCTCTGCGACTGTAGCCGCTCTGCGATCCATCTCACATTCGGACAAATTATGCAGAAATAAGGGAAGAAGTCAGAATTCATAACTTATGGAATTATGTTCTTTTTTATATATTTCTTGTAAACTAATAATATGAACTCTTGTAAAAAAAGGTAAAAATATCATGACGGCTACATCTGATCTGCGTATAAACACATGTCAAATTTGTTGTTTTATGCAAAATTTTAAGTGATTTCTTTCAAAGGTTGTTAAAGTAAAGTTAAAGGGGTCAGAAATAGTTAGTATCAATTCTGCAAAATAATAGCAAATAATTCGTTATATATATTTATTTTTTTATAAGAAACCCATTGAAAAAATATCAGTATTTTTCGACTTTTTAGTTACATTCCACGAACTTGTATAATCAATATATATTTGTCCTTGCAACTGCGAAAACAAGATTTGACAATAGTTGCTAATAATGGAGTAATCACTTGTATCCTATATCGTACAGTGGGCCTGAATCCCAAGAAATAGGGGAAAATGCAACATTCCATTTTTCGCGTTGAAAATGCTGAATATTATTAAGCAAGTTCATAAAAATTTGAGTTAATGTGCAACTCATAACAAAGTTTGAGGTTATTCAAAAAAATAACGTCAACAATTTCAATAAAACTAAAAAAAATTGATAAATACATACTATGGAAAATGCAGAAATAATAACTTGAAAACCGAACGTTTCCCCAGCGTGTGACTTAAACCACTAATAAAGTACCAAAAAACAGTTTCCAATTTTTTATCACGATTGAGTTAAAAAATAGAAAAAACAAATTAATAGATGTAAAAAATATTAAATTATACATCACTAGAAAGGAATAGGTTTATCCTATTTTTTGCCACAATTTGAATTCCGATATTTTAAAAGAAACACCCAAATATCATTGACTTCTTCAATCCAGTAGATAAACAGAACACGATGTACATATAAGAAAAATGGCTAGTCTTTCACTATCTTCGACGGTCCTCGAGACCTCATATAACAATAGACCCTCTTTTCAAGTGCTCGAAAAGGGCCTGTGCGGCGCATCGTTGCACTGGTGGGGGCCATGGCGTCGACGCTTAGATATAGGAAATACCATTTGCCACGACGCCAGATGGAGTCGCTGGCGGCTGTAGCCGCCGGTCGCAGTCGCTGGCGGCTGTAGCCGCTTATTGGAACGGCCACCTTTAGACGGCAAGCGTGCCGTACGTTATCTAAGGGAAACTCCGGACGGCCGAGACCAGCTCAAGGTCCAGCGAAACGCGAGCGCCCGGCGATAACATAGACGTGAACGCCGTTTCCGTGGTATGTTTAGATCCTTGTAATTACTATAATTTATCACAATATATTTCATCCTATTGTTTTCCCCATTTAATCTCTTATATTGGTTTATTCAACCCTCTTTCCTCCCCATCCTTCCCTGGTAAGTATAGTCAAGGTGTGCTTTAGCATATAAACAGAGCAAAGACCCGATAGATCATTCCAGCCGCTCGGGGTGATTTATAGAAAAGTCCCTTCAGGACGTAACAATAATAAGAAAGAAAAAAGTGCATTATGACGCAAATAAAGAAGTGAATTGTGGAAAGAAAAAAATTATTATCAGTTAAATAAAGAAGTTATCTCCAAAAAGCGGAAGGTACATTATGATGAAATACGTAAAAACGATGATTATAATAAACTAGCAAAACGTCGTGCTGCTCTGCAAATAATAAAAAAGTATCGTTATATTAATGTAACAAATAACAATATAGCAACCAAAAATAACAAAGAAACTTATATTAGAAATCTTTCAAAAATTATTAGCATATCGTCCGGAGAAACAAGTAGGTTGGAAGCTGAACGTGTAATAAAATGGTGTTTTCATATTAGGCAACAGTACATTTTGGAAATGAGGAAACTGTTGAAAGATTGTAAACAAAAAGTGGAAGTTTTATAACGCGCGCAGCAGAATGTTTAGAAGTTGAGGACAGGATTAATGCTTTGTGTGGAGAATCCAGACATACGTCTTCTTCAGAATCATATTATGCGGAAAGTTCGTACCATCCTTTCAGCGGTTCTGAAACAATCATACAGAATTCGGCAGGGAAAGCTATAAACGTTCTACCCATATTGCAATCGAAGAAAACGACAAAAGCATGGCATTGCAGTTATCTTTGTAAAACAAAAGATGTTGAAATTCTAAATAATTTACAGGATTTCTTCAAACGTTTCTTAGAGTGCTCATTAAAAAACGTACCTAAGCTGAACAACCATATCAGTAGCTGTTCTAATAAAGTGCATGCTGAAAAAGTTGGTCATTCTCATGGTTGTTACATAAACCCTAAACTATGTAAGTCCAATTTTTTAGCCATTGAGATTTTGGCACCTCACTTTTCGGATTTACGACATTTGAAGAGAATGATATACAAAATAGCGAGCATTTATAAAGACCAATTACGTAATTTAGACAAAGCCTTAAACGATAATGACCTTGAAACACTTGAACGAATAACACTGCAAGCGCAGAAAGAAGCTGAAGCGTTACAGAAAAATAATACTGACATAAGCTTGAACGAAGAAGAGATTATGTCTAGATATTATTTAGCATTTTGAGCTTTCACAAAGCGGTCTATGGACACACCACGCATTCCGTGTGTTTCCTGCGAAAAACTCTGTTTTAAAAGAGAGGTTCTTAAGTTTGATATTTCTAAAAGAACATATAAGGGAAACGTAATGCAAACATTGTTAAATCATAATGGATACAAAGTTGGTGACATGCATTTTATTTGCCGATATTGTCACGATAAAATTCGCAACGATTCCATACCACCAAAATGTATTTTAAATAAGCTTGATGAACGTTCAGTTCCAGAAATAGCAGTGTTGAACGATTACGAACGAATTCTCATTCAAAGAGCTAAACCGTTTCAAACGATTGTGTGAATGGATACAGTAATGCGTACAAATATGCCACATAAACACATGTTTCCAAAAGTAAAGGGGAGAACATTTCATCTACCTTTGCCATTACAAGAAAATTTTAAAAAAATCTGTTCTGCGACTGAACCCTTAAATCAAAATCATGAATTATACATATTGGTGCGGAGCGTTCCAACAAAATCTAAAATAGTTTGGGAAAAGTTAGTTGATTTGAAGAAAGTATGAAATGTCTTAGTATGGTTGAAAGACAATAATCCTCTATACTCAAAAATTGTTTTACCACAATCGCACGATTTATTGCTGACTGCCAAATTACCAGATACAGAATTTCAAGAAGAAGTTGTTGCCAATGATAATAATAACGATTCTATCGAGGATGTTGAAAGTGAAACACTTAATATTGATGAAAACAACAAACGTGCATTATTGACGCAAATGTCACAATCAGATGCATATTATGATCAGTTTACGATTTATCCAATGTATGACAAAAGGGTTAATGAATCTGCTACCGCACTCTATCAAATGCTTAAAGTTCATGATATTTCGTTGGGTCATCGTGCTGATCAGTTAGATGTGAAATGTTTCCCAGATTTATACCCTTATGGCAGGCTAGTTCAGGTGGGCGGTCCGAGGACGCTAGCTTCCATAGCGTCTTCTACATGCTGTGTGGAAGAGGGTGCTCGAAGCCAATGAAGCGGCGGGCATGCAACGGACAGGGAAAACTCTAGTAGTGTGCTCTTGGGTCCTAAAGGAGAAGTTCCACGGCTCGTGGCTGGGTTCGTCGCTTGGCTCGTGCAGGTTCGGCGAGTTGGGTTGGCGAGCGCGAGTCGACGAGCCACGCGCCGTGGAACTTCACCTTAAGGGTACGAGCCTAGACGCACACTACTAGATGTTTCCATATCCGTGGCATGCCTATCGCTTCATTGGTTTGGAGCACCCTCTTCCACGCAGCACCTAGATGACGCTATGGAAGCTAGCGTCCTCGGACCGCCCACCTGAACTAGCCTGCCTTATGGGATGAACGGACAGCATGAAAAAAGATTGGTTCGTTTAACTGATCATGAATTCATTAAGTCCAAACTGATGTCCAAGCATTCGCAATTTCGATTGAACATGCAATATATTTTTCATTTATTACACGATATCAATATGCGGCAATTGTAACGCTGGAATTTTTCACAAAATGAACGTCGTAAATCCACGTGACAAATACACAGCTGCTGCTTTTCTAGAGCAACTCTCTAAAGATCAGCTACAAACGAACTTGAACACTATATTTGAACACTATATTTTCGGCGAAAACCAAGAAACGATTTGAACTGTATGATTCACCATTATGGACCAGCTACATGGTTCCTCACGCTCAGTCCAAGTGAGTGGCTATGGAGAGATTTAATAGAATATCTTCGTGAAGTAAACGGCCCATCGGTGGCTAAAATGTCCCCGAACCAACTCATTGCTTCTGATCCCCTTTCAACTGCTCGATTTATAGATAATGCATTCCACGTTATGCTGGATTTCATTTGTTCGCCCGACAATCCGATCGGCAAGGTGACACATTACTTTTGACGCAGAGAATATCAAATCAGGGGATCACAACATTTTCATGTTTTAATTCGGATTGAAGATGCTCCTATAATCGATCAATCTTCGAAGGAAGATGTAGCACGATTCATTAGGAAATACGTCACTTGCAGATTGCCATACCGCATATGTTGCCAGAATTATATAGTCGTGTAATTGTACATCAAATGCATAAATGCAATAGCTACTGTCTACGCAACAAAAAAACTAAAAAATTCCGTAAAGTATGTAGATTTTCATTTCCACGTCCAGTTACAGATACTTTGATAATAAGGAATTTAGCTGTTTCTATAGATGCTAGAAAAAATTTGAAAGCAAAAGGTAGACTCTATGATCTTCCACGTTCAATAAAGGAAGTCCGTATCAATGATTATAATGCTCCCGTTCTCACTTTTTGGAGAGGTAATATGGATATACAATATATTGGGGAAAAGAGGAGGTTGGTAACATGTTACTGTACTAAGTACGTGTCAAAGCCGGAAAAAAGTTACGCTACGGACACTATGGAAGCAATAAATTCTACTAAGTCATTGGCTAGTATTCTGTGCAACCTTGGAATGCGTATGCTAAATCATAGAGAATGTGGAGCGCCTGAATGCGCTGATACTCTTTTAGGATTATCATTACATGGCACTGACTCCAGTACTACTATTAGATGGTTAGATGTAAATATACTGAGAAGTAGGAAATTGAAAACTCGTAAAGAGATTGAGGATCTGGAAGGTGAATCCACAGACATATTTTGTCCATCCCTCATAGATGATCACTATCCTAACAGACCTAAGGAATTAGAATCTATGCATCTGTACGATTTTGCTATGTGGTATGACGTTACTAAAATTAGACCGCCTGAAAACACTGAATATTATGAAATCCGTGCATCTTTGTTTTTGAAAAAAGGCAAAGAGGGTATCTTATCAATCATTATAAGTACAATGTTCAAACGCAACCTGAGAATGATTATTTCTCATTATTATTATTATTATTATTCCAACCTTGGAGAAACACCGACGAATTGAAAAATGGATTTAATACATATGCGGAAACCTTTTTGTCGCTACAATCACAATTGACAGAAGCAGTTCAGTATCACGAACGAATAACGGATATTCAAGAAGCCCGTGATCATATAAAGGAAGAAATTGAAAAGAATGTGTTGAATACTGTAGAAGAAGAAAATGATCAAGGCGATCACCCATTAGAGTGTGTCCCCGTTGGAACTGTTGGTGCCATTAAAGATTTTAAAGACGCGGGAAGCGAATTTGACTGTGGTGATCTTCAAGAAATGATTTCGGAATTGAACCCTGATCAAAAGCGGATATTTGATAAAGTTACTAAGTCCTTGACGTCTAATGATAACATTCTCAGGCTTTATGTGAGTGGAAAAGGTGGCACTGGGAAAAGTTTTTTAATAAAAACCATCAGACACTGGATCAAGCAGAGTATCGGAAAAGACACAGCAGTAACTGCTCCTACTGGAATCGCAGCTTTTAATATCGACGGTCTTACCATACACCGATTATTTCAATTACCCGTTAGTAGAACATGGGCATACAGCCCAGTATAGGCAACTTAGCGATGCAGCCCTTCAAATTCTACGAAATCAACTCAAAAATGTTGCTTTAGTAATCATCGATGAAATTTCGATGGTTTCTAACGTAACTTTCCTGTACATACATCTACGACTTACAGAACTATTTGATACTACAGATTCCGATGATTGGTTCGGAAAAAAGCCTATGCTGCTATTTAGTGACTTACTACAACTTCATCCTGTTTACGAAGAACCTGCTTTTATACAATTATCCACTAAGAGTATGGAGAAAAATGTTGCAGGATTAGGTTCTTATAATTTATGGGCCGACTTGTTTAGCTATGACGAATTGGCAATAAACATGCGACAGCAGGGTGATAATACTTACAAAGACATCTTGTCGAGAATTCGCACCGGAGTAGTGACCGATTCGGATACAAAGCTTTTAGAATCGAGGAAATTAAATTTCAAAGCGACAAATAGTTGTGATGACCGATTAAAGGAATTATGTGATTACATGCTTAATGTAGGATCTAACACGGTATGTTTACTTCCCACATGTGTTCAGTGTGATGTTTTAAACCAGCGCTGTCCAGCGTAGGGGCCCCTCACGCGTCTGCTTCCCCTTCCAATCTTTCTCTCGCATGGCGTGCCTTCCGTCGTCAAGGAGACCGGGCGACGCTAAGAAGGCTGCCACGTCCGCGAGCCGTCTGTCACTTGGATATGGGTCATTTCAGGTTAATTCGTTGACTTTCGTACCTATGTGTCAGGCTTGTTTATGATATTTGTAGTTTCAGAATTGTTTGAAAAGTACAGGTCACCAAGACTGACAACATATACCGGGAAGTAATAGCATTTGCTGGCTGCGACGCCGCGTGTCACTAATCACATATCGTATCGGGCGTCCGAGCTCGCTCGGTGACGGACACGCTGGTCTGTCATGGTCGCCTCTTTAGCGTCGCGCGGTATCCCTGACAACGCGAACGAGAGTGGGAGAACCCCAATCTCCCGCGGGAGCGACCTTGAACAGCGCTGTTTTAAACGCTGCAATGCTGAGTCGATTTCCATCCGAAGAAATCCATTTGATTGCTCATGATACAACGAATTGTGCACCGTACTTGCAAAAAAAAGTGTCAAAGGTACTAAACAATAATGACGACGATAGCTCCCGAACGGCGGGACTTGCAAGGGTAGTAATTGTTAAAGTAGGAGTGCAAATCATCATTAGAAGCAATATTGATGTTACACTAGGTCTTGTCAACGGTACCATTGCTAAACTTGTTTCAGTTACACGAGGTGTTGATAATGACGTTGAAAAATTGAAAATTATATTACCCACGGGGCAAGAACATATGATAGAACGGGTAAGTGTTAAATTTGAAGTAATGGATAGAACGTTCGTTATTAGAAAACAATTTCCAATTTGCCTCAGCTATGGTATAACTATTCACAAAAGTCAAGGACTAAGCTTGCAGAATGCTGTCGTAGAAGCAGGTAATTCAATATTTTCTTGCGGACAAATTTACGTTGCTCTTTCTCGGGTGACCACATTACAAGGACTCCATCTTATCAATTATGACCCATCTTCCGTAAAGGCACAAGAATCGGCTATAATAGAGTATAATAGATTGCGAAAAAATTATAGACCTGATCTTATGACAATTTCAATTTCTAAAAACCGCGTTCGCAATGTTCGTGATGCTGTTTGGGCAGTACTTAATTATAATGTATCCGAATGTCAGAATACTAATGATCACATCGTGGATGCCACTCAATACTACGTAAGAGGACTCCCGAATTCTGATGGTGTGTCTTGTTATGCGAATGCCACAATCCAATGCATGTTATATTGTTCATCCATAAGAGAAAACTTATTTTCTACTGAAAAAGCTGATCATATTATAAAAGTGTTTATGGACCAATATAAATCGGATCAAAATCCAAACATAATATCATTACAGCAAATCGCAGGAGAAAAATACGCTTACAATCAGCTACATGATGCAGCTGAGTTTATTACCTCTCTTTGTGATCACGAGATTCTTATTAAGAATGCAGTACAACACGAAATAACAACGGTAATAAGGTGTTTAGCGTGTAATTACCAAAGTACTACTATCAGTACAAATTGTGTGGTACATCTTGCACTGCCCAAAATGTTAAAAAAAATCATTTGAATTTCAAGATATAATAAAAGACAATTTCACAGGATGGAAAAATCTGAAAGATTCTTGCAATAATTGTGATAATTCAAATTCAAACATAATGAAGAAAGTCAATATAAGTGCTTCCAAAAAAATTCTTATTGCAAAATTACATTTGTTCGATCACGATAGTAATGGAACAACGAAAGTGGAAAATTTCTACATCAAAGCAATACCTACTAATAATAGTCTTTATTGTGTCCCCTCGGGGTTTACAATCCTTAATTACACTTTTCTTACATCTATTCCTTACATACTAATCGTTCTTAACCTACACCCGCTCGCTCGCTCGCTCGCCTGCCACCGCCACGTACGCCTTCCCTCCCCCTCCCTTCCCTACCGTGTGACCTCCGCTTCCGCTCGCATCCTTTTCACTCTCAATCCTTAGCCTTCCATTCCTCCACTCCACCTCCCCTCCTTTCTTCTATCCTCCTCATCCACTCCTCCCCCCCCCTCCCTCATCACTCGACACCTCCCTCACTACTTCCAAGCAATACCTAATACTAAAATACAAATGGTAGATCACTGTTATAAACTTAAGGCAGCGGTTTTCCACCACGGTAAAAGTATTGCTGATGGTCATTACACGAGTATGGTAAGGGGTAAGGGCACAACGTGGGTATCTGTTGATGATTTACGAGTAGAAAAACAAGCTGGGCCACGAAATGCTAAAAATGCATACATATTTTTTTTCGAAAGGTGTTAATCAACAGTCGTTATCTGACCGCAGTAGAAAACGCACGTGTTTACATTTGCTCTGGTAATCCTATTACAGTTCGAATTGTCAACGGCTGCGTGATCCGGTATAATCTGATTAGGGATAATTAACAGTTCGGAAATCAGTTTCTTACACGTATGATCTTATGTGTATTGATTGCACCCTAAATCGGTAATCCGTTTTTTCAATTATTCGTCAGTACTAGTGCAGTAGGGAGTGACTGAGTTGTGAACTGCAATCGTTGTGTTTGAAATGTCTCAAGCCAAGTTCACGTGTAAGGGGTGCAAAAACTATGTTGCTAATCCGGTGAGATGCGTGGATTGTGGCATTACTGCACATCCAGGTGCATCGTGTCTTATTCGGGCAGCCCACCCATGGCATAATGGACGTTTACTGAGCTACAAGTCTGACACGGTGCAGGTAATTGTGTCGGAGGCTACATCCTTGCCAGTGGATTCTCCAACACCCACGTATCCAACACTGGAGGACATCGGGGATTTCATCAGGAAGGAGATGGCAATTTTTAAGCGTGATGTGTTGGATGGCATGCAAGCAGATATTGATACCATCCGCAATACCTGCTCAGAGCTGTCGGAGAGAGTGAGTCTTTTGGAGGATAATCTTTCATCTTCTGGGGATCGGATCTCCTCTGATTGCCTTTTGACGGAGGAAGTCATCGCGGAGCACAAAGAAAGGATGATTAGATCCTCAAATGTTATTATCCATGGGATGCCGGAGTCTACTAACGAGTTGCCGGAACAGAGGGCTACATCGGACGTTGAAAATGCTAAAGCTGTGCTGGCCGGTTTGTTCCCGGCAAATTATACAAATATTCAACCGCGCAGGCTTGGTAAGGCTGAGATCTCCACTTCGAGGCCACTGTGCGTGAGACTTCCATCTGCTGAGGTTGCGAAAAAAATTCTCAGCAATAAATTTAGAAATAACGGTCCTCTTAAAGTAACCGACGACAGAACGCGTCAGCAGAGAGCCTACTTGAACCAAATCCGGGATCAACTGAGGCGTCTCCATGAAAAAGGGAATAAGAATATGACTATTAGATACATCAATGGTGTCCCGAGGATTGTTCGTGGTCAAGATCCGAGGAAGTCAAAAAACTAGCCGATGATCTGATTATCTACTATCAGAATGTTCGAGGCATGAGAACTGAAACTAACGAATTTCTGTGTGCAGTTGCGTATTTAAATGTTTGTTATGATATTATAGTGCTTGTCGAAACCTGGTTAAATGACAGTATTTATACGGAAGAGCTAGGCTTGTCTGAGTATACTGTGTTTAGATCTGACAGGAATCCGCTCACCAGTAACTGCACGAGGCGGGGGGGGGGGAGGGGGGGGGGGGTATTGGTTGCCGTCGGCAAGCATCTGCGATGCTCTAATGTTGTTGTGTCTTGTAACCGTGTGGAGCAGCTGTTTATTAGGATCAACACTAGACAGCAGAGTTTTGTGTTAGGAGCTGTATACATCCCGCCTGCATCGAATCCATCGATGTATCTTGACCATAGTGTAAGTATTGACGAGGTACTCCTTCAATTCCCTACTGATAAAATCCTTCCGGTTGGTGATTACAATACCCCCCATATTCGATGGAGCTCGGACTCCTTGAATTGGGCGATCCCCACCCTTTCGGGTCCGGCTTCGAATGTCCACAAGATGGTATTGGATAACATTTTAGATACTTGCCATCTTCGTAATCTTCATCAATTTAACCTGTACCCAAATTACTATGGCTCCTTCCTTGACCTTATCCTTTCTAACATTGATGGTATCCGTGTTGGGCTCTCTCCTGATGAAATCCTTCCTGTAGACAACTACCATCCGTGTCTTCTTGTTCACTGTAAACTGCAACACATGCTGGCCCCCAGGAGTCCTGATCCGCCAAGGTATGACTTTGTGCGTGGCGACTTTGAGCAGATTCTGTGTCACCTGAACTCTGTTGACTGGGATGCATCATTGAATGATCTGTCGACGGATACAGGTGTAGAGATTTTATATGATCATATTTCCTATGTGATAGCCTCATTTGTTCCACTTCGACGGGCCCGGTCTGCTAATTACCCATGCTGGTTCTCCGCTGAACTCATATCTCTAATTATTGCGAAAAAGGTTGCACACCGGGTTTACAGGAGACACAATAACTATCACGACTATGCGACTTTTAGTCACTTGAGATCTGCTTGCAAGCGCGTCTCCGTTGTATGCTATAATAATTATATTTCTCACACGGAGGATTGTATACCACGTAATATAAAAGCTTTCTGGAAGTTTGTGAACACAAAACGTGCAGCTGTTGGTATACCGAACTTGATGCACTCCGGGGATACAGTTACGTCGTGTCCATCTCGTATAGCGGATTTGTTTGCGGATTACTTTGAGTCGGTTTATTCTGCTCCAAATGTGGATTATTCATTTAATTCCTGCACTTGAGCTACGTTGGATTTGGACGGCCTTACTATTGATATTGGGGAGATTCTCTCAGCGATAGATGAGCTTGACTCAAATAAAAGCCCGGGTGAGGATGGGATCCCGCCGCTTTTCTTTAAACAAATTAAGTTTATAATAGCAAGGCCTCTATGGATTATTTTTAATAAGTCCTTGTCTAGTGGACACTTCCCAGCTAGATGGAAAGGAAGCATCATTTCCCCGGTATTCAAGGCTGGTGACAAATCTGATATCATTAACTATAGACCTATCTCTCTACTTAACATTATGGGAAAGATTTTTGAGAGTCTTGTCACAAAAAAGATCTATGCACTGGCATCTCAGTCTATTATTTGTGAGCAGCATGGCTTTTTAGCTGGCAGATCCACGTGTAGTAATTTAGCTGTTTTTTGTATTTTTGTATCCAGAGCATTGGAAGAGAAATTGCAGGTGGACGTTGTCTATACGGATTTCTCTAAGGCTTTCGACAGGGTCAACGTTCACCTGCTAATTGACAAACTTGCTAATATGGGTATCAGGGGCAGGTTGCTATGTTGGCTGTACTCATACGTTACGGACCGGTCCCTAAGGGCCAGGGTTGGTGATAAGATATCCAGGAAGGTGTATGTCACATCAGGTGTCCCGCAGGGGTCCCATCTTGGCCCGTTGCTCTTCTTGTTTTTCATCAATGACATCGGTGATTCCTTTTGTAATAGCGGTGTTACGTCTTGAAGGGACTCTTCTATAAATCACCCCGAGCGGCTGGAATGATCTATCGGGTCCTTGCTCTGTTTAAATGCTAAAGCACACCTTGAATATACTTACCAGGGAAGGATGGGGAGGAAAGAGGGTTGAATAAACCAATATAAGAGATTAAAAGGGGAAAACAATAGGATGAAATATATTGTGATAAACTATAGTAATTACAAGGATCTAAACATACCACGGAAACGGCGTTCACGTCTATGTTATCGCCGGGCGCTCGCGTTTCGCTGGACCTTGAGCTGGTCTCGGCCGTCCGGAGTTTCCCTTAGATAACGTACGGCACGCTTGCCGTCTAACGTTACGCTGTCTCGTCTCTGTCGCTGAACCTCGGGTAGGTCGTGGTCGCTCGTCTCGTTGCAGTCACCCGGACACTCGAATACTCGCTCGCGGTTCCTCACGTTTCGCTATCGCAGTGGCACGGGTCGGCGCTTATGTGTTCTCCCGGCTAGGCTGTTCTCGGTGTGTCGGATGGAGATACATTTTTGCAATACCTGTTCGGCCGCTCGCGTTTCGCGTTTCGCGGGTGAGTCTAAGCGCGGAGATGAGGTCACGGTACTAAGACGGCCCGCTGGCTCGTCGCAACTTCCTAACTCGAGCTCTCAAAATCGAATCCGTATTTCCGCGGCTCTCGATCGCGGTCTCAACCTCGGACGATCCCTACGAACGGGGATAACTGCCCCGTCGGCAGCTGTCGCTTGCTTAACTAATTCTTAGATTATTGCGAAAGAATCGGGGCCTGGGCCGAACGCGGTCGTTGTCCCTAACGCTGTTGCCACGGGCTCCGCACAACGCGATTGCTACACGCGGGGCGATTCCGCTGAATCGCCTTTGCGAAAGAAAGCGACGCGAGGACAGCAAGCACGGAATGAACCGATAGGGGCATGTAACAGCGGTTTCTTGCTTTACGCTAATGATCTCAAAATCTTTAAATCGATAGAAAACTACTCTGACTCTTTAGATCTCCAGGCTGACCTGGATAGATTGGGAGAATGGTGCGTTCCAAACCAAATGGACTTGAATATTGATAAATGTCATGTCATGAGATTTTCGCGTGGTATGAACCCGGCTACTTATCCCTATGCGATATCGGATTATATTCTTTCTTCGGTTTCTTCGGCTCGTGATTTAGGAGTCTTTGTTGATTCCGCCTTGTTATTTGATGAGCATATGCGTATAATATCGGCTAGAGCTATCAAAATTCTGGGTTTTATACGGAGATCGTGTTCTGGCTTTAAAAATCCGAAAACTTTCCTCCATTTGTACAATGCGCTGGTGCTTCCTCATCTGGAATATGCCTCTGTTATTTGGTCTCCGAAGACAGCCAAGAATAGAGATGTTCTGGAAAGGGTGCAGCATCGTTTTTTGCGTTATCTAGCTTATAAGATGGGGGAACCCTTACACCGTTTCGATCATGATTATGGACCCATTATGCGCAAGGTTGGCATCCGAACGCTGGAGTGTAGGAGGATAGTGACGGACTTATCCTTCTTGTTTAAAATCATCAATGGCTTAGTGTGCAATCAACACGTAATCGGGTTAATTGACTTTAATGTCCCTAGTAGGCCCACCAGACATGCTGAACTATTTAGACCATCCCTCTATACTTCCAGATTTGGTCATGCCGACCCTTTTTATAGGATCTCTAACCTGGCCAATCAGTTTATGACCGAGATCGATATGTTCCATGGGTCACTTCCTGTGTTTAAAGCTAGTGTTTATAGGGCGACGTTGAAGTATGTCATATAAGACTGTACTTTTTAATTTAATATTTTGTATGTTTGTTGTATTTGTTATATTTTTATATATTTTATATATTTATATTTTTACAGTTTGTAAATTTATAGTTTATATTTCATATTTAATGGTTATTATTTAATATTTATATTCAATTACTTCTTTGCCTCATCTTAATATTGTTTCTTCTGTCCCGTTTCGGGTTGCCGTTGTTAATGTTATTGTGAATGGTGTGTCTCTACTCTGCGTCTTTTTCATCATCTTGTTTATAAAAAGGTATTTTTCCGTTCATGTTGAAATAAATAAATAAATAATCGTGGTTGTTATTACACTACAATGTTAAATACGTTCAGCGCCATAAGCTGCTTCGCGCACCATGTATCGTACACAAAGTACTATATACATACATATAATACATATAGATCGGCAATGCGGTGCACATGGTTTCTTTTCGTAGTTGTTAAACTTACGTAGAATTTATTCTTAATCAAAAAAGAAAAAGTAAAGTACACTCACTGAGCTGCTTTGCGCTAGTCCGAGTATTCCGAGTAAGCTTTACTGGCTGCATACGCGCCTTATCTTTCTTATAACATCACTTGATACGCTGCAGTGCGCCGTAAACACGTGGACGTGTGACGAAGATAGATCAGAATTGATCATTTATTGGGATTTCCTTACTTTGTCCTTATTTTTAGCACCCGTGACAGTGATATAAAACTTAAGTAGAATTTATCCTCACAAATCTAGGAATAAAAATCTAAGTTTCTCATTGTTCCAGAATGGTAAGAAACTACAGACGTAAGACGGGCCTAGTTATAAACCACGCATAGACGTGGAGAGTACAATTGCCTGCTACAATTCAACCAGATCCTGAAAATCAGGACATATCAATGCGACAATTTGGAAATCAATGCAGGTGGACATTGGGTTTGTAGCTGTTGCGGCCGCGCAAAGGCGCGCCACATCACGCGTTCAAACGCGTGCCCGCTGACTCGTGTCAACAGCTGACGAGTCAGCGGAGGCCAATGACATGAGTTTTTGTTGCTCCAACGGCCTTTTCGAAGCGCTCGCCCGGCGACTGTTAGTTCGAAAGCAACAGAGCCGTGACACGCACGTACGCACTTGAACTCTTTGCGCCCATTGCGCCGATAAAACGAGCATTGTGTAACGCGACCCATAGTCGCCCAACGCCCACGCGTTTTGTAATATAGTGTGCTGTGTTTCTGTATATATATATATATATATATATATATATATATATATATTCATTGTGACGTCCGGTGGCCAAAGTTACCCCCGGCTAAATATATTGTGTCAGTCCACGTGGGTCAAGATTCCATCACCTTTTCACCAAGCTTCCCAGCACCGGCATTGTTTAATTTTAGCACTCAGCGAAAACAGTAGCTTTTATAAATATGAAGGAAGAAGAGTTTATATTTATGATTGTCTTAATTCCTCGAGGTTGCATAGTCATCATAAAATTTATCTTGAGAAGTTATACCCTTTTTTGAACAAACATGATAGAAAAAGTGACGAAGAATTTATTGAATTTCCACATGTACAAGCTCCACCTAACAATCGGGAGAAAGGACTTTTTCTGAATTTTTTGTCTTTATTCTATTGAAACCTGTAGAGATTAGGTTGATTCGTAGTTAAACTGAAACACTTATTATCATAGAATGGTTCAGACATAAAATTGATAAGTTGATTATGAAAACCTGTGTTTTATTCATCATCAAATATTAACTACCCTGTCTTGCCCCACCTTCCCCTATAAGCTCAACCTAACAATCGGAATTGCGGAGTTTTTGCGATTGCATTTGCTGTCTCGTTATTATTCAATCAATATATTATCAGACAAAGTAACGTACAATTCAAAAAAGTAAAAAAATTACGCCAAGTACATAAATTATATCTTTGTAAAAAGAAGTGAGATCCCCATGAAAAAAAATTCAAAAAAGTAAAAAAATACGCCAAGTACATGATACAAATAAATCACAAAAAATAGAAGAGAATAATATAAATCACAAATAATAAGAAAATATACAAATCACAAAAAAAGATGATAATAATAATAAAAATAAATCACAAAAAAATAGAAAAAATACAATACAAAGAAAGATATGAAATCAAAAGGAGCTGCCAGTACATAAAGGTGCTTTCCAACTGCGCTTAAGATGACACAATTACATACACACAGCTAAAATGCTGTGTTCATACATTCCATTACTAATATCACGGACATTTTAATAATGTGAAGATAATAAAATGAAACATATAGACATTTGCCTAGATGTTCGCGGCGTGGACATCAAATACTTAGCGTGGCCAGGCAAGGTACTCTCGGTTCATGAATACCTACCTTCCCTTTCCCAGGCTTTCAGATAATTTGTCAACTTACTAATTTGTCAATTCAAAACTCTTGACAATATGAGTACATTTTCATTGCGTTTTAAAATAATTTTAAAATCATTTTATCTACATTGGCTGTGTTCCGATTCACGCATTATGCGCATAGACCGCAGCGCAGACGCTGCGCGCATGAACCGCGTTCCGTTTCCAGCAGCACATAAACCGCAGTAACGAAACGGAACGGGTTTCGATGCGTCTGATGCTCGTGAGGTTACGCGGGAATGTTCAAACTTACTTACAAATAGCTATGCAGTTGGATGGATTACGGTTAATTTAATTCGAGACTTTTGGACGGTGGTCGAAGCACGCTTCCTAACAACATCGGTTACTTCGTCTTAAGGATCGGGGACCGACTCCTAACGAAATTTGATGGCTTAATTGGTTCCTGGATTTTCTCAACCCTAGTTTTTCTATTCTTCTTGAACAGCGATAATTATTGAAAGCGAAGATCATATTTTATGAGTTTTACAGGACGAACTGCTGCTTACCCAACGTAATTTGGTAAACAGATGTGTAAAGGAAAAATGAAGTTATTTATTATCCGCGTCCGGGGTAAATTCAAGGTTTTGAAGGCTATTGAATAGAACCGCAGGCTCTCGTACGTCTTCTGGATTAGAGTACAGTTGTAAAGTTAGCATTATAAGAGCACCTTCGAAAAACTTAGCAGTAAAAGCCTTTAAGAAATAAATATGCACGCTACGGATTTGCTTCCTTCCTCATCTTTCTTTTCGACCCTGCCTAAAACCTTCTAAGGATGTGTTGTTCGCTTCGAAATTGAGTCCGTTACGTTGGTTGCAATTCATACAGCGAGTGCAGAGATGGCAGTACCAATTTCGTAGAATTCCCTAGAATCCTCCAATTTCTAGCTTATAATGCGTGCAGCAAGTGCAGAATATAAAAGCATGGGCAGTCAATGCGCATATTACGCGCATGCGTATTTGTCGCTTTACGTGTGCTTCTGTATTCTGGTTTTTTATATGAATTGCTAGTTTGAAGTGTCTAATTAGTTTTTATTCTTATAACAGAGAAAGTAAAAATTTACGTTGTAACAAAGTTGGAAGCAATAACATAAAAATGTCCACTTGATTGGAATTACAGAATTAACGTGTGGTAATTCTGGCCATGATTTTTCTTTATAAAAGAAGTGGGAAAACTGTAAAATTAATAAAAAAAAATTATTTTTATGTTTTAAAATTAATTACTATATACATGAATCACAAATGTATTTTTCAGGGGTATTCCATCCTGAACATTCTTCATATTATTATATGCCCATAAAATTGAATTGTTTCATTTTGGGTTTTTATGTGGAAGCGTGTAAAGTAATATTCCTGGCTTCATTCTGCCTTATTCGTAATTCTTTTATGTTAGTTGCATTTAAGCCAGAAAAAAGTAATGTTAAAAGCTGGCTACGATTACCCCTCAATTTTGGCCGGTCTTACCTCACAACACATGTTGAAATAATATAGTAATACACTACATTGAATTTTCATATCAATGAAAACAATAATATTTTGGAAGGATGTTAAATTATAAAAAGGTGACAAATATAGCGTAAAAGAACGAAATATCCAATAAGCATTTATTGCCATGTAGCATATATGTAGGTTATATTTTCTGTCACTTCGAGTAGCGGACCACATAATTTCGTGCATGTTTTTCAAAGCGTACGTAAAGCGACAAATACGCATACGCGCATGAACTGCACGCTTCATGCGCTAGAAGTGGAAAATTCTAGGGAATGCTATGCGCCACCAACGCAACCAATGCACGCATAGACTGAAGCGGAACGGTTTTCTCTGCAGTCTATGCGCATAATGCGTGAATCGGAACACAGCCATTGATACCTTTCCTCTCACAAGCTTTCAGATAATTTGTCAATTTAAAACTCTGACAATATGAATACACTTTCATTATTTTGCGTTTCTAAATAATTCTTATTCATCGACACCTTGACCTTGCCTGGCCACGCCAAGTATTTGATTTCCAGGCCGCGAACATGTAGGTAAATGTCTAGATGTTTCACTTTATTATCTTCACATTATTAAAATGTCCGTGATATTAGTAATGGAATGTATGAACACAGCATTTTAGCTGTGTGTATGTAATTGTGTCATCTTAAGCGCAGTTGGAAAGCACCTTTATGTACTGGCAGCTCCTTTTGATTTCATATCTTTTTTTGTATTGTATTTTTTTCTATTTTTTTGTGATTTATTTTTATTATTATTATCATCTATTTTTGTGATTTGTATATTTTCTTATTTTTTTGTGATTTATATTATTATCTTCTATTTTTTGTGATTTATTTGTATCATGTACTTGGCGTATTTTTTTACTTTTTCGAAGTTTTTTTATGGGTATCACATTACTTCAAAAAAACTATTAATACCTAGTTTGAATTTTTATAATCTGAAATATTATAAATAATACTTTTTCAATCTTTATAAATGATAATGAAAATGACTAACTGGCCATCGCTGGACTTGAAAGACATTGAAAACTGTTGTTGTTTAATATCATTTCTTTCATTTAGGTAATAATACTGGAGTTTGTAATATTTTTTAATACTCTTCTTCTTTTGGTATGAGCAATATTAGCAGCATTATTTTGTAAATTCAGAGAGTCAGTCTTCCTCTTTTGAAGCAATTCTCTTTTAGCGTCTTTTTCTTTTTTTTAATTTGCAATTTCTGCCTGCTTGTTTAATCTTAATTCTTTTTTAGCTTCTCGTTCTTTTTTCTTAGTTTCCTGTTCTTCTTGCTTGACTTTTTTCTTAGCTTCTTTTTCCAATTTTTGAAGCTCTTTTTGATTTTGTTGCTGTTCTTTTTCTTTCAGTTTTTCTTCATACTGCTTTTTCCATTCTTCAGATGAAATCGCATAAACTTTAGGCTTTACATTTCTATCTTTTTGCTTTTTTGAAGTTTCTATACGAGGAAAGTGTAATTCCTGTTCCCAAACTTTGTCTATGTTAACAGTTTCTTGTGAATTTTCTTCAACGATTTCGCTTATTATTGACTCTTTTTGTAAAGAAGAATCAACATGCTGGCATATTTGATTTTTAGATTGTGATATATTTAACGATGTACATAGTAACGGATTCTGAGAACTGCTTTCTTCTGGTAATAAATATACTGGTTCACTATAAGCTTCTTCTATATTTGCATCACAAATTACCACATGTTTGTTGTTCTCATTGTTGTTCAATAAATCATATTCTTCTTGCGTAAGATCTTATAAAAAAAATTATTATACCGTCACGTCCCGGGTGGAGGTCTTTGGGGACAATGACATGGGGAATAAAATCAGGCGCGAATCTATAATCCAACACTCTGAGGGTTTTGAAGGGAGAGTCAGGCGCGAATCTATAATCCAGCACACTGAGGATTTTGAGGGAATATCAGGCGCGAATCTAAAATCCAGCACACTGAGGGTTTTGATGGGAGAGTCAGGCGCGAATCTATAATCCAGCACACCGAGGATTTTGAGGGAATGTCAGGCGCGAATCTATAATCCAGCACACTGAGGATTTTGAGGGAATGTCAGGCGCGAATCTATAATCCAGCACACTGAGGATTTTGAGGGAATGTCAGGCGCGAATCTATAATCCTGCACTCTGATCGTTTTGAAGGGAGAGTCAGGCGCGAATCTATAATCCTGCACTCTGATCGTTTTGAACGGAGATTCAGGCGGGAATCTATAATCCAGCACACTGATCGACCAGGGAAGGTTTAATAACTGGTACTTTCCGTGGAGACACCCGTTAGAGCACTTGTTGTGGTTTGGCTTGATAATCGGATTTACCGTTGCATCGAGGTAAAAGACACTGGTAATGATTCCGCGAAATCTGTTAGTCATACGGTTGTACGCGAGCTATGCAAAAGTATGTTTGTAAACACCGTAATACTTTCCGCGGTCGTTGCCCGCAATCAGTTGTTGTGGCACCTCGTGTGGATTTAGGGATCTTCGCAGCCGAAGGATTAACACAATGACTCGAAACGTCTTTTAAGCAAAGCGGTTTATTAGTTTTAACCAGGGGCTTGTTCGCACTGTTTATGAAAGTGCTTTGTAGAACTTAGAATGCGTTTAGACATTAAACATTGACACAGAACATTTATATAGATGGTTATCAATATATATAACATGTGATTATGAGCGTGACATACAGTATATGTTTTAAGATAGAATGATATAAGCAGTAAGCATTGATAAGAACATGAAATATGTTTGCGATGAGCGTTAATAATACAATATAATAAAGCAACAAGCGTAACAAGACAATATAATATGAAAGCAATTAAAATAGCAATACAAAATAATAGGTGAACGCAATACGCGTAGAAATACAAAATAATATGAATAGCAATTAGAATAGCAATACAAAATAATAGGTGAATGCAATACGTGTAGAAATACAAAATAATATGAATGGAGATGATACGCAGTATTTTAAATTGGTAATATAAATTCTTACGGTAGTTGCCGTTGAACACTGAATTTAAAGTTTAAGCGATGACAATTTCTTGAATTTATACTTTGTATAACTTTGATAGATTTCTGTAGAATGTTTGTCGATGATAGATTTCCGTAGAACGAGAACGAGCTCTAGCGGTTCCTCGTATTTATACTAATTACAATCTTTTCGGCTTGAAGGGGGGTGCGCAGTACGCACCTTGACATATTTACGCATATGCGTCGCAGTAATATTTCCGGGGTTTTTGTAAGGACCAAAGGTTGGTCTATATTTGGACTCGCATGTTCGGCACGTACGCCAAATAATCCTCGCGATTATCCTTCCGGAGTTTTTATACATGTGATTTGGAAATGCTCAACTCCTCGAATGGGTTTTGGGTGTTTTAATAGGAAAGGGGTGATAATGGATTTTACTTCTTTGGTCACTTAGTGGGCTTGAGACGTGGTCTCGATTTAAGAGATATAAGGGGCGAGGGACTTGTTTAGATTCGATAGGAGGGAAGAGTTTGTGCCGCATTGGGCGAATAGGTGGGGAAGATTTAATAGTTGACCGTCTTGAGATGGGGACCGCTAAGGTACATCGCCAAGGCGGTCGAGGTCATGGAGAAGGAGTAAGAATTGAGGTTTGGGGAGATTTGAGTGGAGCTGTATAGTGGTTTATGAGTGAACGTTAGTTTAACTGCGTGCGAAAAATCGTGGGGCGTCACAATACAATTATTACATTTTTAAGACTACCCTGATAACCATCTGACGCCAATCTGACATCAGATTGGTAGCAGGGTCTGGCATGAGAGCGCAGAGCCTGACGTCAGATCCGTAGTCATCTGTGTCCGCATTAGGCTGCGGTCTGAGGTACAGAGCCTGACATCAGGGCCTGACGTCAGATTGGCAGCAGATTCACATCAGATCCTGCCGTTCGCCTGACACGTGTAACAGCGCCATCTGTGGGCCAGAATTTTCAACCCATTCGCTATCCGTGACGTCACATGCCCGTCCCTTCCCTTACATAACCATCAAGCAGATTCCTATATTAAATAATTAATTCTACTTATTTAACAAAGTATTTATTTTTTATTAATATACAGGATCGATGATTGATACAATTTTTACAAAATAAGTTGCGCATATAAATACAAAGAGGGACTTTATACATTTAAATTTGAAAATCCACGTCCCGTAACCACTGGTACCTAGTAGGGGCGATATTAGAAAGTTCCATTGAATATTTTGCATGTCCTTTTGTGGAAAAGCATCATATTTCCTGTTGTGTTAGCGCTGAAAACAAACACAATATTAGTATAAAATTAAACGTAACGTATGAATAAACAGGATACATGCGATACTTACATCAGCTCCATCTCCACACAGTCCACATCCTAGGCGATCATGCATGCTCCTGCGAACATTAACATCTATAAGAAAACATATGTTAAATTATTATCTACTAAACAAGACGCTAAACATTCGCACTTCGCACGTAACCATACTTTTCTGTCTTGCAAATGATGTGAATGTCGATTTCCGCGATGTAGATAATTAGAAATTATTCAATTTCATGATTACACAGTACAACAGCCATCTGGACTTGTAACATTCAATAGCAGTTTCTTATAGGTTTTCGTGCCCTGAACACGAATCCGCAACCCGTTTGTCGCCATCACCCTCAGTTTTTGAGAAAATCGATTTTGAAAAAAACTGCAAGTTTTCAACTTTGAACACTTTTTGTGTCGAAACGGTAATAGTTATTCGATTGTTCGTTGCGTCAAATTATTCTATGAACCTTCCCGAATACAACGATATAAGTTATTATTGCATTATGAACATTTAAATATGTTTAAACAACGATAAAAGGGAAAAGGACACCCGAAATGCACCAATTTTTACGGATATCTTTCAATTTATTTCCAAAACTAAGGGTCTAAGACGAAATTTGACCATCCCGCGCGATGCAGCAGACATTTTTCCTTTGGAAAGCATCGACAGAAGTGGTAAGTCTCATTTCGTTTTCAATACAGAAGCGAAATAGTTTGGCAAAACGCGCGGAGCCGACAGTGGTAGTCAACTGCGGCGCACGAGTCACTGCTGCTCAGCGTGACACAATCGCTTAATGCGCGTGACTACCTCTATCGGCTCCGCGCGTTTTGCCAAACTATTTCGCTTGTGTATTGAAAACGAAATGAGACTTACCACTTCTGTCGATGCTTTCCAAACGAAAAATGTCTGCTGCATCGCGCGGGATGGTCAAATTTCGTCTTAGACCCTTAGTTTTGGAAATAAATTGAAAGATATCCGTAAAAATTGGTGCATTTCGGGTGTCCTTTTCCCTTTTATCGTTGTTTAAACATATTTAAATGTTCATAATGCAATAATAACTTATATCGTTGTATTCGGGAAGGTTCATAGAATAATTTGACGCAACGAACAATCGAATAACTATTACCGTTTCGACACAAAAAATGTTCAAAGATGAAAACTTGCAGTTTTTTTCAAAATCGATTTTCTCAAAAACTGAGGGTGATGGCGACAAACGGGTTGCGGATTCGTTTTCAGGGCACGAAAACCTATAAGAATATTGAATGTTACAAGTCCGAAAAAAAGTCAAAATTTGTTGTACTGTGTTACCTTTGCCTTCTGGATACGTCGAGATGATTATTCTAGATATTGATGCATAGAATCGCGTGAAATATCCTTTGATTTTGCTGGCACTGATTGCCACTACCAGTGACTGCCATCTCAGACCTCGAAAACGAACGCAAACTGGTCGTGCAGCCTTGACCAATCACGAGTTTCGACACTATGGTGCAGCCAATCCGAGCGTAGAACATTATACCACATTTAGTGATCCTCTACCGTGGTCCATCTACCTACCTACATACCCTTTGTTCAAAGTGGTATCCGTTCTGCTTGAAGAGTTCGAAGAATATTCCAAGTAATTTCAAACATCAATATCCAGACAAATGTACGGATACACTATCATTGGACAAATTCCTCTCCCGTTAGCACTAAGTATGTATGTATAACTTTAATGGTTCCCCTTAGGGTTACGTAACTCTTTCCTCCTCACTCTCTCTTCTTACCTTTGCTTATACTTGTACTTAAATATACTTGTACCTCTCCCTCTCCCTCTCCCTCTCCCTCTCCCTCTCCCTCTCCCTCTCCCTCTCCCTCTCCCTCTCCCTCTCCCTCTCCCTCTCCCTCTCCCTCTCCCTCTCCCTCTCCCTCTCCCTCTCCCTCTCCCTCTCCCTCTCCCTCTCCCTCTCCCTCTCCCTCTCCCTCTCCCTCTCCCTCTCCCTCTCCCTCTCCCTCTCCCTCTCCCTCTCTCGCACGCCCACATATCCTATACTTATCTTACTCTTAACCTATCGCGCTATATACAAGCAAATCCGCCCCTACTTCCTCCTCTACCCTTCGTCGTTGACTTCCGTTTCCTCTCTTTCACTCTTTCTCTCCTTGGTCCCTGCCCCGCCCCTCCCTTCAGCCGCTTCCTTCCCTCTAGCTTTTTCATCCACTCCTCTCCCTCGCCTCCTTTTAACCCTAAAATCCCCCCTATTATTACCCTCTCTCCGTTCTTCTGATCCTCCATCCACCCTCTGCTCTTTCCCTGTTTCCGCTTGTAATGGTCTCCGGTTGTGAGACGATTATCGGTGGGACGGAGAAGGGATTGTGATGCCGACTCAGTCGGTGTGTCCGGGTTCGGCGAATGAGTAAAATGCGTTGTTAACAATAACAGTGTTTATTGGTAAAAGTCTGTAAATTGGGCTGAGTTTGTAACAATATGTCCCGTGCGGTGAATTCCGTAGTCGTTCTCGATTCGTACGGGTTCGTCCGGCGAATACGTTTCGGTTGCGCGGTGCTTGAGCGGTATCTCTTAGCGGCGCGTCGGTTTGTCCGGTGCGTACGTTTCGGCAGCGCGGGCTTGAGCGGTATCTCTTAGCGGCGCGTCGGTACGTCCGGCGAATACGTTTCGGTAGCGCGGCGCTCGAGCGGTTTCTCGTAGCGGCGCGTCGATGCACGGCGGCGTCGACTTGTCGGCGAGCGGTTAGGAAAGTGGGATGCGGATTTATTGAACGTTCTGCTCAGGATGGCCTTATGGGGCACGTCCGTTGAGAGTCGTATAATCGCGTATCAGAGTGCAGTAGGGTTCTGGCCTAATGGGCGCGGAGACACCTCTCTGACGTAGGCAGGGCGCAAGATTTCTCTCGGCCTATTTCGGAAGAGGCTGGTTATGGTACAGTGGTGACGATGGTCGACCACTGACGCACCTCATGGGAGCTAAAAATGAGCGTCTTGCCGTACCGCGTGAAGCGCGTAAGCGACACGCACAAGAGCTCCTGATTCCGCTCGCCGCGGCCTTTATATGCAGGAGCCGTGCATCTTCGCAAGCGAGGCAATACGCGGGCCCAGTGGCCACTTAGCGGCATGGGTGCGTACTGCACCTCGCCCTTTGTTTTCGTTTCGCGCGCTCGCGCGGTCCGCGTGACGTGACTTCGTCACACGCTCCATATCTCCGTTTACGTAGACCGCCACTATTTTCCAGTTTTCCTCCCCCGCCCTCACTTCCTCCACCATTATCCTATCTTCCTCTCCCTGTCCTCGCTCCTCTTTTCCCCACATTTCCTCCCTCACTCCTATCATCATGCCCCCCATTGCCCTGCCTTTCCTATTCTTTCTCTTTGCTCATTGAGCCCTCCATCTGTATCCCGCCGGTAACCTACGCTTTACATTATTCCATTCTTTCTCTTCCACCCAACTTTCCATTAGCACTATCACCTCCCACTCCTCTAGCCCCTTCCAAATCTCTTCCTCTTTGTTCCTCACCCCCGCTACATTCCACAAAGCTATCCTCCAGTTTTTCCTCTCCTCCCCCCTTTTCCTTCCTGCTTAGTTCTTTGCGCCTCCTCTTTCCTGCTCCTTACTTCCCCCTGCCTCCTCCCTCCCTTTTTCTTCCCTTTCCCTCCTTCCCCATCTTGCTCCCCTTTCTCACTCCCCCGCCAGTTTCTTAATACCTCCTTCCTCTCATCCCAGAACCACATTTTTCCATCTATTTCTATCTTCCCATAACTTATTCTCACTCTTTTTCCTTTATTTCCTTCCTTGTCCCCTATCTCTCTCATCAACCATTGCATCTTTCTTTCTTTCCACGTCAGATCGTCCTCTAACCTCTCCTTCCTCCCCCTCAGCTTCACTTTGTTCCTCATCACCTCCCTTTTGGCCTCCACGCTCTCCATCCTCACCTCCAACATTACCTCCTTCCTATTTTGCCTTCCTCCACCCAGTTCCTTCGCTCCCACTATCCCCGCTTGCGCTCCTACTAACGCAAATATATATTTTGCCCTCTGCATTGCCGCCCCCTCCCTTTCTACCCCTTTTATTATCAAATTCTTTTTTCTCCCTTCTCTCTCCTTCATCTCCCATTTCCTTTCCATTTCCTTCACCCTTTCCTCTCACTCCCCCTCCCCCGTTACCCCGCTTCCCCGCTCTGCCTCTTCATTTCCTCTTCCTTTTCATCTTTTCTCCTCCGCCCTCACCCTCCACAGCTCCATTGCTTTTATTCACTCCTCCACTTCCCTCAGCCTTTCCTCCTCTTCCTCCACCTTCACCATTCTTATTTCCATCCCCGTCATTCTCCCTTCCAACTCCTCTTTCCCCCTTCTCCACCTTTCCTCCCACTTTTCCTCCCACTTTTCCATCTTCCCTCTGATTTTTCCCATCTCCTGTCGCGTCGCCCTCCCTTGTTCTTTTACTTCCCTCAAATCCTTCCTTACTTCTTCCCTCATTTCCCTTATCAACTCCTCCACCGAGCCCCTCTCTACTACCCTTTTCTCTTCCGGCGACCTCAGCACTCTCCTGCTCTTCTGGAACGCCCCTTCCCCCTCACTTCTTTGCTCATACCCTCCCAGCTCTTTCTCTCTCTTCCTCTTCCATAACTCCGCTATCCCTATTTCATTTCCTCCACTAGCGCGTCTAACTCTGCCTGCCTTCTCTACTTTCGTTCCTCCTCCTTCTTTCTCCTCCGCTTCCCCTTTATCGCCTACCTTCTTTTTCCCTACCATCTGATCGCTCCCATTGTCCCTTTTCTCCCTCACTCCCTCCCATCTTGCCCACTGCTCTCTTCTTTACCGTCCGACCTGCCTTACCGACTAACCTATGCTCTCCTTACTCCTTCTCCTCTCCTCCAGATGTCTCTCTCTTCCTTTCGTTTTCTACCTTACCGCCTTTCTCTTTCCCGCTCAAACCTTTCCCACTTTACCCTAACCTCCAAACTCCGCGCCTCCTGCCTGCTTCCTTCCTCTCCCTCACGTCCCTTTTCCACGCCCTTTCTCTCCCTTCCTTCCCTGCTCCCCTTCACCCTCCGCACCACTTTCCACTCCTTGCACTGTCTACTAACACCCAAATCTTACTTCCTATCCTCGCACCGCTCACTCTCACAATCAGTCGCTTTCAAACCGGAAACGGAAGTCCCGTTAGCACTATGAGTGCAAAGAACTGTAATGCTTTCCTTTTCTTGCCCTGGTGAAATCAAATACATTTTTTTCCTTCTTTGGTCCTAATAATTTCCCAGTCTTGGGACATAATTGGACTCCTGTTTCATCCACGTTATATATACGAGAAGGGTCATTTAAAATATCACAAGCATTTTCTTTTTCCATATAGGCTATTATATTTACAAACCATTGTCTAATATTTTGTTCCGTAACGGCACCCTACTTTTGGATAACACTTCTGTGTTTTTCAGGCCTATTTCTGGATGCCTCTTTAGAAATAATTGAAACCATTTGTGTCCAGGCATATTATTATTAAAGCAGTTTGGACGTGGAGCTTTCTCTAAAACATTTTTTATAGCATTTTTCACAATATTAGGATGCATAGGATATCCATGTGACGCCCCACAAATTTTCGCACGCGGTTAAAACAACATTCACTCATAAACCACTCTACAACTACACTCAAATCTCCCCAAACCTCAACTCTCACCCCGTTACCACGACCCCCGACCACCTTGGCGATGTACCTTGGCAGTACCCATCTCAAGACGGTCAATCAGTGAATCCCCTTCCCTTATTCGCCCAAAGCGGCACAAATTCCTCCCTCATATCGAATCTAAACAAGTCCCTCGCCCCAAAAACCTCTTAAATCGAGACCAGGTCTCACACCCTCTCTATGACCAAAGAAGTCAAAGCCACCACCACCTCTTGCCTATCAGAACACCCAAAACCCATTCGAGGAGTAGAGCATTTCAAATTCACATGTATAAAAAAAACCCGGAAGCATAATCGCGAAGAATATTTGCTGTACGTGCCGAAAATGCGAGTCCAAATATAGACCAACCTTTGGTCCTTACAAAAACCCCGGACATGTTACTGCGATGCATATGCGTAAATAGGTCAAGGTAAATACCGCGCTCACCCTTCATGCCAAAAATCTCGAAAATAGTATAAATACGAGGAACCGCGAGAGCTCCTTCTTGTTCTACGGAAATCAATCACCGAAGTTACTACGTACAATTTTATATAGAATTACTGTTACAACCTCATTAAATTCAGTGTTCGACGGCAACTACCGTAGGAAATTTACGTTACCTTTTATTATACTGCGTATCATCTTCATACATATTATTTTGTATTAACAACGCTCTTGATTTCATTATTATCTTGTGTTAATTGTATCATATTATTTCTTCTTTATAACGCTCATTATTCATATCATTTGCTTGTGCCAATACCTATGGCTTATATTACTTAATTGCGTTCATGCTTATTGTATTAAACATTATCGCCTTATAAAGGGCTCCTTATATCTAACATATTACCATGGACTTATTTTTGTGTATTTCATGTTCATATTCATATGTTATTCTTAAGTATCGAGAGACGCGGTAGCGTCTCGACGCCAAGTACATGAAAAACACCCTGTATATTGTCGACTGCTACCGTGTACTTTTACTCGTCGCGGAGGCATTCCAACCTAATTGCGGCATTTGTTACATTATATCTCATCACGCCTACAATATTTTGTAAATTTAAAGGAATTTTTCTTATGTAAACCGCATATTGACTTCCGAACAAGACCAATTTCAATAAAATCGGTCCACACATGACAGAGATATCATAATATCGTCTCATGGATCGGTCGGATCCGATAAGGTTTAAGATTTTTCTTCTGATTCTCCAAGCCAAATTTTCGTCCACATAATACGTATACACGCGTTACACACACACCTTCAGCCAACACATATTCGTTCTTCTTTCGTCGACTCTCGGGTTTATTCGGCAGGGATCGTCATCCGTCATTGTACATATACTATTGTGACGTCCCGACCCCACCACGCGACTTAGTGTCAACGAGCGTCACCAGAGGTCTCCAATTAATCCTTCTCGCTAGTCCTAACTCTCAATATCATTCGTATATATACAAGTTCCAAAATCATATCCTCTGTGTCCCCGTGCGTGTCTAGGGCAGGGGTCGTCAGCTGTAGCCCTACTGATGAGTCTGGCTGACGATCCCAAGACGAAACACACCACCTCTTCTTTTCCTCCTCGATCCCAAAAAGCCAATCCACCTGCCCCGCACAGTTTACTCCATTGCGGCGTAACCCGGCCGGCCTTAGGGCGCGACGGTACGTTGGAGGCGACGGGGCAAGAACTCCTTTCTCGTCATCGTCCTAACCCCTTTACCACCCAGGACGTGACACTATTTTGAATTTTATAACCTACCAAGTGATAACTGTCAAATAAAGTGCGTTTTCCGAATTTAAAATGTCACGAGTTTTTACACTACATAGGAGACTGAATTATTGCCTTAATTAATAAGGTAAGTCGCCAAAACTTTTTAAATAGATTTCTTATGTAGAGTCGCAGACTTGGAAGTTGTCCGGAGATGGTTCGACTGAGAAGCATCTCCTTTCGCACAAGTTTCTGGAAATTTGTACCATGCATGTACAAAATAATATATATATTGTAGTAAAAAATTGCACTGCATTTAAATTGCCAAATATTTGTATTTGTATATCAGCAATTTAGAGTTTTTATGTATATTATAGAAATGAAGGGGACGCACAGGATTCCGATAAAAATGAAGGGGACGCACAGGCTTCGATGGATAGAAATGAAGGGAATGCACAAGCGCGGAGGTTGTCCGGAGAAGATTAGATAGATAGACCGAGCATCTTGCACCACACAAGTTTCTAGAAAGTCAAATAAGGTAAATCGACAAAATTTGTTTAAAGACATAGCGTTAAGAATTATGAAGAAAATAGATTATGGTGAACTGCTTGCGATGTAAAGCAAGGCATTAGTGAAGAAAGTACGCTGAAAACTGATCTCCCTCGATGCTTTTCAATCTTTTGTGAAAGACATTCGTAATAATTTAATTAATAAAATCCACAGTAGTTGCCACGCCATTTGTTAATTTTTTAGACTCCCATTATTTCAATTCACCGATAAACATACTAAATTAGTTTTATTCCAACACCAATAAATTGTGTGTTAAAAATATTGGATCTCCTTGTTCATTTTCGCTGAATTATTACCATTAGCATTTAAATTTCCGGTCTACGCTTACAATAGCAAAATGCCACTCTATTTCTATATAAGTTCTATGTTAAGTTATATATAACTAAAATGTGGCTTTATATATTTACAGATAATCGAAGCAGAAGATTATGCAGTGTAATCTACGTAGGACTATGTACTCACAAATTTTTAGGTACGGCTTTACTTACGCAATTATTCATTCGATGATCTTGACATATGAGCACGTGTGATAATTTATAAATAATAATATATATTGTAACAAATTGGATTGCTTTTAAATTGCCAGATATTTGTATACCAGCAATTTAGAGTTTTTATGTAAAGCTTATTATAGAAATGAAGGAGACGCACAGAACTTGGATAAAAATTAAGGGGACGCATGTCACATCCTGGGTGGCGGGACTTGGATCGTAACATATATGGGGTAGGGAGGTTGCGTGCGGACCTTGCTTCGTAAGAAGACCTGCTTCTTTATGAAGGCTATGGTTCAGAACTTGCGGATAGGTGTAGGAGAGCTCGAAGACTTTGCTTCGTATGAAGACCTGCTTCAATATGAAGGCTATGCTTTGCGACTTGTGGAGAGTTGTAGGAGAGCTCGAAGACTTTGCTTCGTATGAAGACCTGCTTCAATATGAAGGCTATGCTTCGCGCCTTGTAGGAGAGCTCGAAGACTTTGCTTCGTGGGAAGACCAGCTTCACTATCAAGGCTATGCTTCGCGACTCGTGTCGACCAGGGAAGGCTGTATGGTGATCGTACACCCGAGTGACGCACGTGAGAGTACTGGCTTTGATTTATGGCTCGATAATTGGCTTACTAACTGCATCGTATGAAAAGAGACGTAAATAATAGGGTTTTCATTATAGGTTTGGGAATAGCCATACGGGACTCTATATGAAAAAACGTTAGTAAACACGGGCAAGAACTCCCGGCGCTTGCGGAGACCGATCAGCTGTAGTCGTTGCGCGTAATGGTTCCAGGTATTCGAGGCGAAATAGCGAGAATTAACGGTTAAAGATAAAAGCGAAAGCGTTATTTATTGGAACACGTAACAGATAGCAATAAACACCTTATAATTATGCGTTGGACATTCAGCATAGGCACATAACATTTATATAAAGGTAAATGATAGATAATTAGCGTTAGGCAAAAATAGCAAAAGTTAAACAATAAGAGATTATATGATAAAGATAGCAATATAACTATATGAGGCTAGAGCCTAAGCAAGAGAAACCGATATAAATGCAAATTAAACAATATATATATATATATAAAGCGATAAGCGTAAATCTAAGCAAAGGAGTTAATACAAAGAAATAACGTAGCAATTAAATGTTATAAACAAAAGCATAAACAGTAATATAAAATAAGAGAAATGGAAACGCTTACAGTGATGTAGACGCTGGTTGATGTACACTGAATTTAAATGTAAGAATACAACTAAAGAAAACCACTTAAGTCTGAGGTAAAGCAAGGAATAATGATTGACTGGCTGAAGATACTAAAGAATAGTCATCTGTGGGCCACGCGGCACCGGTATTTATACAAACTGATGGAATGTGAGGTATGCGGGGAATTTGAGGTATGCGTGATGACTCATGCCCAAAGTATGCGTGGAATTTGCGGTATGCGTGATGAGTCATCCGTAAAGTATGTGTCGTAATAGCTCTGGGGTTTTTGTAAGAATCAAAGGTTGATCTATAATTAGGCTGTAAGACAATGGGATTTTGAAAAGGGGCTCTCAATCCGTTGGGTGGACTTTTGTAGTTCTCATTGGTAGAGGGGGGGGGGGGGGGAGGGAAGAGGTTTTGATTTAGAAGGTTGGGACGAGGGACTTGTTGTAATTCGTGATTGAGGGGGAATCATGCCTCTAAGGCGAAGAGGGGAAGGGGAATCAGCTGGAGATGGGGACCGCTAAGGTACATCGTCCAAGATCTGATGATTCGTAAAGGGTTAAGAGTTGTGGTTTATAGATAGTAGTAGGTTCTTGGGTAGGTCATATAACGAGGAAGCTAGTTAGGGTTGGGCGAAAATTATAGGGACGTCACACCTCCCCCCTTATATGAAGAAATGCGTGCATTTCTTAACATTAAAGAGCGGGGTTGACTGGATTGAGCACGCTCTCGATTGGGTGTTTGTGGCGGGGGTCTTCTCGATGCGGATGCCTCGATCAGCTAGCGTTGCCTTCCTGACGATCACGGAGAAGACGACTCTCGGGAGTAGGGGTGTAAGGCTCCTTCCAGCTTTTATGGCCTCCCGTCGTAGCCATCGCATCTTGGCTAGCCTCCGGGAACGTCCTCCTCCTCGATGCTTTCTCCTGGGACGCCTCCTTCGGTTAGTCGGGATGGGCATGTCCTCGGGCATGTCGTCGGGCATGATAATGACGTCATAGTGAATGATCTAGGAGTAGAACGTATTAAGGCTGATTGTCTTTATGTAGTACGGTTAACCGGGACTCTCGCGCACACGACCAAGGCGCGCTTTGTTCGCGTGTATGATTTTCGTCTTGCCTTTCCAGGATATTTTTAAGTTGAGAGGGAATTACTTCCAATATCTGGTGTGGGCCAGAGTACTGATCCCCAAATTTCCCTTTCCGCGGCTCTATTAGGACGTAGACTAAGTCCCCGGGTTTGAAGGTGTCCTCGTTTATGTGTCAATCTAAGTTTTGACTGGTCTAACCTTTTTGCTGCGGCGGTTTGCAATTCTTGTACCCTCGTACTTAATCTCGCGCGATAGTGATTGTAGGTTTCATTTTCGAAATCTTCAGCTACCGGAGTTCAGTTGGGTATCCGAGCTATTTTCCCGAATACAAAATCATATGGTGTATAACCAGTGCCCTCGTGAACACTGGTATTATAAGAAAATGTGGCCAAGTCTGTCCAGTCGTCCCAGTCAGTGTATTTACCGATAATCAATTTTAAATATTGGGTCATTACGAGATGCAATCTCTCTAGAGAGCCATTAGACGGTGGGTGAAAGGCTGTGGTTCGGAATTGTTGGTCTTTCCATTTCCACGGTGCCGGTTTTATAAAATTTCTATTAAAATTTGGTACTTGGTCGGTGAGAATGGCTCTAGGAGCTCCGAAGTGACAAATGAATCTTTTTATAAATACGTCAGCGATTTTAATTGATGAGTATAGGTTGAGAAGCACGCACACAAAATATTTTATAAATAAACCCTGTATGGGTAGTTTATAATTGTAGCCTGCTGTTGTTGTAGGCAGTCGTTCATTTTGGGGGGTGGTGGCGGCGCGCGCGCGGCGGGGGGTTCTTGGGTTTGGGTTCATCCCCCCATCCCTGTCGCCGGGCGATCGCCGCCCTCACCTCCCTTCCGGGTGAAGTTCAACTTCGCGGAGCGTGAGTGACGGCCGTGGGGGGGTTCGGTGGGCCTGGGGGTTTCCCCATAGGCCCCCGCACCCTCCCGTACAGCGCGCTCCAAGGCGGCTGGCGGCGTCGGAGGGCTGTGGGGGAGGTGAGCGGGGGCTCGCCGAACCTAGTAGCAGCAGCCAGAGACGTGGGGCGGCATTGGCGAGTAACTCGCAATGCTGCCCCGGAGTTAGACGGATGACTTCCGGGGAGCTTCTCTCCCCCTTGGAAAAGTGCCTACTCTGGCAAACGAGCGCGGGGGTCCGGGGTATTGGAGGATGGCCTAGCGAACGTATCGCTAGTTTGATCTCGCGCAAGAACGGCCATCTTCCTTGCCAGACCCCCCCGCTCTAGGTGGTTACCGTGCAGGTTTTAGTTGGTTGGAGCCCAACACAACCCCGAGCTTCCCCCGAAGTTCGGGGTATCCGTTCCGGATTTCCTGCACGTAAAAAAAATAAAAAATAAAAAATAGGCAGTCGTTCATGTATGATTTCTGGTGAGGGAATTGGTGGAATTTCTGCAGATGATATCTTCCGGCGCATCTTTCTATGTAGTTGCGTCCTTCTGCATTTCCTTCCCTGGCGAATGCTGGATGTGGGTGTTGCAGAGTCGACGGGATTGCTGCCACTCGTTGGCGCATGGATCGGTGATTTTGAGAACCGAGGCCTCTTGGGACAGCTTGGTCTACATTTGGGCCAGGCCTTCAAGTTGTCGTCACATTTGTCGTGTAGTCGTTTGGAGCATGCCTCCACTGCGGGGGAAGTATGGGATAAGGCGTCTGTAGTGATGTGGTATCCCAGGTCAAACCTCTGGCATTGCAGGATGAGTTCCTTCTGCAATACTGATTTGAAGTGGTCGAAAGCAGTTTGCTGGGATGGTCCCCAGTCCAACGCTGTGTCCTTCTTTAATAGTTGGGTTGACGGTGGTGCCGTTTTGGAAAATTTCGGGATAAATCGTCTGTGATATCCGGTCAGACCAAGGGATCCTTTAATTTGTTTTGGTATGCGAGGTACAACGTCAGCGAAATTATCGCTTTTCCCAGGAATCGGGTGCTCTTTGGAGATTGAATTAAGTAGATTTTCTGCCCTTGAAGGAGCTTCCGCAGAAATTTTTAATACTGCCAGTTCCGGCGTAGCTGCAAGAGACTTTTGGGAGTTTAGGGGAAGGGTTGATTTGGCGTATAACGCAGGGGGATAAGAGTGAGTGCACTGTCGCTGGTACCTCGAGATGGTGGATCGACGGATCCAGGGCTAAGAGGGACTTGTTTTTTATGAGGGGGTGGATGGGAGTGACGCCTACAGGCGTTGTAGTCTCTTTGGGTCGGTTTGGTTTGGATTCTGGAGTTAGTCTGTCGGATTCCTTTACTTCGATGCTGAGCATGGTGCTTGGATTGTCAATCTCGCTAGAGTTTATAATTTGCGGGTAGTCCTTTAAGTCCGGATTAGCTGTATGTATGGAAAAGGAGGAATTTGACCTCGCCCGTAGTACGACCGGGTTTAGTTGCACGGGAGCGACTCTTATGATACCGCTAGTGCTTTGGGGTGCACTTCTGCTTGGCTCGCTCCACCGTTTGCATCCATCGGCGCTCGGAGGAGTATTTCCCGACTCCGTTTCCCACAAGGCTCTAGGATCTTCCATGATAGTGAAGATGCGTTTTCTGCATTCCGTGGTCACATGTCCGGGCTTCTTGCAGTACCCGCAGCTCCGTAGGCCTGGAAGGTGGAGGTCGAGATTTGTCCCAGTAAGTGACCTGTGCTTTGGGTACTTGGGACTCATATTCCGTGGCACAGTTTAGAGGGTTCCTCTCGGAAGGTTGAGCAGTCGGGCCTTGGTTGCTCCAACAGGACCGTGCGTCATGACCAGTCTTGTTGCACAGTTGGCAGGTCACCTTAGGAGTTTTTGGTTCTGAAAATCTAACTCTATCCCTGTCCATCTTTTTGTCTACGAGGACGGCCAAATCAAATGCTTCGTCTAACGTTTCGAAATGGTGTTGCTGCAATCTCATTCTTAAGTAGGGTGGGAGGCCGTCAATAAATGAATCTAAAGTCAGACGTTCGAGGTTTTGGGAATGGTCTCGTGCAAAGTCGCGATAATATTCCTTATCCTCTTCCAGAATGGCGAATCGGAGGTCCTTGACTCAAGAAATATACTCTAATATGTGTTCGTTCGTTCCTTTTATGATATTTGCAAGTTCTCCGCGATAATGGTCCGATGTCTTAGCAGGAGAAAAGGTGCGTTTAAGTTGTTTAATAAGATCGTTTACAGAGTCGAAGACCCTATCCTCCACGGCCAAGTAAGCGTGGTCTTGTAATTTGTTTCGTAACAACCTCGCAAGCTGAGGTTCAGCGTGCGGGGGAACCAGAGCCTTAGCCCTATTGCAGGCCCTAGCGAATTGTAATACCGGAATATTGTGACCGTCGAATTTGGGCACGGTTTCTATTGCGTCTTTCAGCTTGATCTGGGGCGTCGGATCCCGATCCGATACATAATTATGGTTAGGTAGCGGTTTCCTATCAAAGTGAGAAGAACCGGGAGTTGCAAGATTATTCGTTGTTTGCGAGGGTTCAAGAATTTTTTCCATCATCTCGCGTATGGATTGGATTTGACCGGAAAGACCTTCTAGCGCGGGGTTGTTAGAAACGGTGACTGAACTAGGACGCATATTAGTTCCTGGATTTACGACATACTGCGCGTGTAACCTTTCGATTTCGGCCTGTTTCTTTCTCAGCAGTTCTATTCGTTCTAATAACTCGGCAGTCGCGATGTCTATCAAGTTAATGGGATCGCCCGCGTCTTGGTCTTTTACGGGAGAGTCGTCGGCTTCACCGTACACAGACATGTTTAGTGTGTGATTTTGTTGTCTGTGGGGTAATTTTACCCTTATGAACGACAATTATCAAACCGTCGGTAGCTTTTGTTCGCAAGAAGGTAGCTTTCCGAACACTCGGTGCAGTCCCTTATGGGGCGTACTGGTATCAGGGCTTTTCTGCACCGTGGGCAATTGACAGGGGTTCTATGAGTGAAGTAATAATGGGTCCAAAATACCTCTACGGTGTCTGCGGGCGATAGACTAGAACACGTCAGGCAAATTTCGCTGCCGTCCGTGGTTGTGGCTATGCCTCCAAAAACACAGGTCAGCGCGTTCAGATAAGCGGTTATGCTCTGCAATCGGCGGCTTCGATAAGATAATGCGCCCCGATTTGGGTACTTAATACACATTCCGGGATACTGTGGGTACCGTATGCTATAGAATTTGTTTGGATTAACAGTAAACGTATCCCACCGCTGTCACCAAATTTATGTCACGTCCTGGGTGGCGGGACTTGGATCGTAACATATATGGGGTAGGGAGGTTGCGTGCGGACCTTGCTTCGTAAGAAGACCTGCTTCTTTATGAAGGCTATGGTTCAGAACTTGCGGATAGGTGTAGGAGAGCTCGAAGACTTTGCTTCGTATGAAGACCTGCTTCAATATGAAGGCTATGCTTCGCGACATGTGGAGAGTTGTAGGAGAGCTCGAAGACTTTGCTTCGTATGAAGACCTGCTTCAATATGAAGGCTATGCTTCGCGACTTGTGGAGAGTTGTAGGAGAGCTCGAAGACTTTGCTTCGTATGAAGACCTGCTTCAATATGAAGGCTATGCTTCGCGCCTTGTAGGAGAGCTCGAAGACTTTGCTTCGTGGGAAGACCAGCTTCACTATGAAGGCTATGCTTCGCGACTCGTGTCGACCAGGGAAGGCTGTATGGTGATCGTACACCCGAGTGACGCACGTGAGAGTACTGGCTTTGATTTATGGCTCGATAATTGGCTTACTAACTGCATCATATGAAAAGAGACGTAAATAATAGGGTTTTCATTATAGGTTTGGGAATAGCCATACGGGACTCTATATGAAAAAACGTTAGTAAACACGGGCAAGAACTCCCGGCGCTTGCGGAGACCGATCAGCTGTAGTCGTTGCGCGTAATGGTTCCAGGTATTCGAGGCGAAATAGCGAGAATTAACGGTTAAAGATAAAAGCGAAAGCGTTATTTATTGGAACACGTAACAGATAGCAATAAACACCTTATAATTATGCGTTGGACATTCAGCATAGGCACATAACATTTATATAAAGGTAAATGATAGATAATTAGCGTTAGGCAAAAATAGCAAAAGTTAAACAATAAGAGATTATATGATAAAGATAGCAATATAACTATATGAGGCTAGAGCCTAAGCAAGAGAAACCGATATAAATGCAAATTAAACAATATATATATAAAGCCATAAGCGTAAATCTAAGCAAAGGAGTTAATACAAAGAAATAACGTAGCAATTAAATGTTATAAACAAAAGCATAAACAGTAATTAAAAATAAGAGAAATGGAAACGCTTACAGTGATGTAGACGCTGGTTGATGTACACTGAATTTAAATGTAAGAATACAACTAAAGAAAACCACTTAAGTCTGAGGTAAAGCAAGGAATAATGATTGACTGGCTGAAGATACTAAAGAATAGTCATCTGTGGGCCACGCGGCACCGGTATTTATACAAACTGATGGAATGTGAGGTATGCGGGGAATTTGAGGTATGCGTGATGACTCATGCCCAAAGTATGCGTGGAATTTGCGGTATGCGTGATGAGTCATCCGTAAAGTATGTGTCGTAATAGCTCTGGGGTTTTTGTAAGAATCAAAGGTTGATCTATAATTAGGCTGTAAGACAATGGGATTTTGAAAAGGGGCTCTCAATCCGTTGGGTGGACTTTTGTAGTTCTCATTGGTAGAGGGGGGGGGGGGGGAGGGAAGAGGTTTTGATTTAGAAGGTTGGGACGAGGGACTTGTTGTAATTCGTGATTGAGGGGGAATCATGCCTCTAAGGCGAAGAGGGGAAGGGGAATCAGCTGGAGATGGGGACCGCTAAGGTACATCGTCCAAGATCTGATGATTCGTAAAGGGTTAAGAGTTGTGGTTTATAGATAGTAGTAGGTTCTTGGGTAGGTCATATAACGAGGAAGCTAGTTAGGGTTGGGCGAAAATTATAGGGACGTCACACGCACAGGCTTGGATGGATAGAAATGAAGGGAATGCACAAGCGCGGAGGTTGTCCGGAGAAGATTAGATAAATAGACCGAGTATCTTGCACCACACAAGTTTCTAAAAAGTCAAATAAGGTAAATCGACAAAATTTGTTTAAAGATATAGCGTTAAGAATTACCCCATAAAAAACTTCAAAAAAGTAAAAAAATATGCCAAGTACATGAAATCATATAAATCACAAAAATAGAAGATAATAATAATAAATCACAAAAAATAAGAAAATATACAAATCACAAAAAATAGATGATAATAATAATCTTTGTAAAAAGAAGTGAGATCCCCATCAAAAACTTCAAAAAAGTAAAAAAATACGCCAAGTACATGAAAATCACAAAAAATAGAGGATAATAATAATTACAAAATTAAAAAAAAAGTGAAATCAAAATGAGCTTCCAGTACATAAAGATGCTTTCCAACTGCACTTTAGATGACACAACTATACTTGAGGTCATGTTAGAAGGAACCCAGTGCGCGCATGTAGAATGAGCTCATTGGCTCCGAGGGAGCGTTTGCTTTGGTATAGCCAATAGTAGCTTGTTTCGGCACCAATGAGCACCAACATGCGCAAGAACTGATCTAAACTCGTCGGTCTGCAAGTTCCTTCTAACATGACTTCGAATATACATATGCACAGCTAAACTTCCATTACTCATAATGGCTATTTATACAAAGAAATAATGTATTAAATAATAATATGCAGATATATTTTTATACAAATAAATATTTTAATTACCTATTTTAATTACCTAATTACCTATAAGTATAGATCTAAAGTGCAGTTGGAAAGCATCTTTATGTACTGGAAGCTCATTTTGATTTCACATCTTTTTTAATTTTGTAATTATTATTATCCTCTATTTTTTGTGATTTTCATGTACTTGGCGTATTGGTCATTTATACAAATGTCATGTGCTAATACTCAACGTCTAACGCATTGTCCTGTCAATCAAACTGTTATCGACAGTGCATATATTCCTGCCTAAACTAATAAACCGCATTGTTATTAATCACGCTTCGAGTTATTGTGTTAATCCTTTGGCTACGAAGATCCCTAAATCAAAGCAGGCTGCCACAACAGCTGATCGCGGGCCGCGAACGCGGAGAGTATATTACAGTGTTTACAAACGTACTTTTACATAGCTCGCGTACAACCGTATGACTAACAGATTTCCCGGGATCATTACGAGTGTCTTTTACCTCGATGCAACGGTAAATCCGATTATCAAGCCAAACCACAACAAGTGCTCTAACGAGTGTCTCCACGGAAAGTACCAGTTATTAAACCTTCCCTGGCCGATTAGAGTGCAGAATTACAGATCCTCGCCTAAAAATCCATCTCCGATTAGAGTGCAGGATTACAGATCCTCGCCTAAAATCCATCTCCGATTAGAGTGCAGGATTACAGATCCTCGCCTAAAATCCATCTCCGATTAGAGTGCAGGATTCAAGATCCTCGCCTGAACTCTTTCTGCCCTCAGCGTGCAGGATTCAAGATCCTCGCCTGAACTCCTTCTGCCCTCAGCGTGCAGGATTCAAGATCCTCGCCTGAACTCTTTCTGCCCTCAGTGTGCATGATTCAAGATCCTCGCCTGAACTCTTTCTGCCCTCAGTGTGCAGGATTCAAGATCCTCGCCTGAACTCTTTCTGCCCTCAGTGTGCAGGATTCAAGATCCTCGCCTGAACTCCTTCTGCCCTCAGCGTGCAGCATTCAAGATCCTAGCCTGAACCCCTGCTACCCTCAGTGTGCAGGATTTAAGATTCTCGCCTGAGCTCCATGTAAAACCCCCATGTCATTGTCCCCTAAGACCTCTACCCGGGACGTGACATCCAATCCGGGCCTTATCAATAATCCAATTTTTTATTCTACTCTCCTCTTCCGAAGTTAATGTTGTCGGAGGGCCCATTTTTCCTATGATTGGTTCCCTTTCATCACGCAATTTGTTTATTAAGGTTCCCTTTGGTATTTTATATTCTATTGAAGCTTTATTAACACATTTGCTCTAACTTTGTCAACCGCTTCTTTAAGACTTTCTTCCGTATACTGGAATCTTTTATACTTTCTTTTTGGTTTTTTATCGGATTACACTTTTTTGGGGTTTTCGTACTTTTCAAATTTTTGTCAATTTTTGTCAACAAAGTTTAAACTAATGAATGCTTATAATTATTTTTACTATACATAAAATTATTTTTAATAATTAATGAGTTTTTCTTCTCATTGTCATTTAGTTTATAAATAAAAACAATAAATATTACTAGCACAATACATAATTTTCGAGATTACGCATTTACTGCCTTCTTACATATACACTTTTATAATACACTTTTGAAATACTTTTAATAAGAATTCTACTAATTAATGTTTGCCTAATACGTGTAACTAAAAATATGGGATATTACAAGTACAACTACACTCCATTTATAAACGTATATTCCTTTTTAAATTTATAATTAACATTTCTTTGTCTAATGGTCATTCACTGGTATGCGGTCAATTACTGGTTGGTTTACCCTACTATATTATTTAAAAGGAACATATCCAACCCGTGAACACTGATTTTGGTGCAATTTTGCAAGTCTGTAGAATAGCCAAAAATATTCGATACATTTCTTTTGAAAAAGGAATCCATTCTCCTCCATAGCTATTAGAAAAATTCATTTGTTTTAACTATATACTAACTGACGTTAACTGACTAATGTTAACTGATGTTCGGATGTTCCAGTAAGTTTATACTATATGTCCGACTTGTTTGTATATCATTTTTCTATCTATTGAAAAAACAAAAAAATGTTTCTTTGTTTTCTTTTATCGATGACAGGCTCGACGTCGCGGTTTCAGCCACGGCCAACAACGCATTCGCCGAAAGTTGCTCTGCGCGAGGCCCACACATTTGGGATACATACATTGTATCCCGTACGACCGTCGCGTCGCACGGCTTACAATAGAACAGGCCTGGGATTTAAGTGAACGCGGCGGCAGGGTTTGGCGGACCCCGGCCCAAGCACCAACCTACAGGAGCGGTGATAATGTGTGCGTGAATTGATGCTGGCGCCAAGCCAGCCACGCGGCGACATCGCGCAACGAATGTGACGTCACAGGTGGACCCTGTGCCACGTAAAACGTGCGCTTTGGCGGACCCCAGCCCAAGCACTTGGAAATTTCAGGCAGGGTCCACCGGCCACCGCTGCTATTGGTCAGAAGGAAACAACCAATGATGGCCAATTAGCGTCGCCGGGGAAATAGGTTGTCGACGCTGATTGGTCGCGGTGTCACTCGCTTGGCGCTGGCGTCGGTTCGTCTCCAATCGAGTAGTAGTTCCTGTACGCGCCCGTCACGCATTTGGCTGGGCTTGGCGTTGGCGTCGGTAGATTTGTGACGTCACATTCGTTGCGCGATGTCGCCGCGTGGCTTGGCGCCAGCATCAATTCACGCACACATTACCACCGCTCCTGTAGGTGTGGTGCTTGGGCCGGGGTCCGCCAAACCCTGCGCGGCGGCCGATTTTCAGAGTCAACGCCTCTTTTCCCCCACCGCACGTCTTGGCCTCCGCGGCGGCCAAGACGTGCGGTGGGGGAAAAGAGGCGTTGACTCTGAAAATCGGCCGCCGCGTTCACTTAAATCCCAGGCCTGCAATAGAATATTAGAATTTGCGTTTAAGCTATTATTTACAGAAATTTCAATATCAATGTAATTTTTTTAAATCGAACTATTATGTATTTTTGTTATGCATTTCAAAACGCGCTTAACGATGTGTATGGACCGCATGTGTGAACAATAATTTATCCGAATATGTTTATGAATATTGGTGCCAAATTTCAAGTAAACTATGGTCCATTGTTCTTTATTTAATTTCGGCAAGGGCCTTTACTCGAAGGCGCGGCTCTTGGTCTTCAAACCTCGGACCTCGGTTTTCCGAGGCTTGGGCGAGCGGGGCAACGTTTACCCATTTTATTGTAATCCCGCCTAGAGTCTAGAGGCAGTTTTGCGCCGAGAATACGTAATACAGGGGTATGGCGCCGCGGTCAACCCTGTCGTAGCTAAAATTTTTAAAGTTGAGACGGGTACGAGATCAGTTGACATTGTTTTCAAACCTCAGTACAGTAATCTAGAGTGTAAGTGGTAAACTGATCATAAAATCGGAGTGCGCGGCTCGCTTACCTGGATCGGGAAATCCCCAATAGCTCTTTGCCACCTTAATTTGAAAGACACCATCCCAAAATTGTCGATGCTCCGGGATCACTGCAATCCAGCGGTCGCTGGCAGCTCTCCAAACGCCGGCATGGTGTATGGTTGTAGTGCAGAGATGGGTAAAAAATTATTTGAAAAAAAAAATTTAGTACACATTTTTTTTCCTATCTCTGTTGTAGTGGAATGCGTCCGTGAGGCGCTGTTGGCATATTACCTGTTTGCGCGAGCGCGGGTTGCAAGATTAAATGATGCATTGTATTTATACGATATATTGTACTATGTAACATTTGCATTTTATTACATTCATCCTGCTGTAATTGCTTAAGCCTTTTGTTACAAAAATATAAGTATAGCTTGACCTGTTAGAAAATAACCGTGTACTTATAGTTTAGTCCGCGTATTCAGAGTCTTTTCTGGAAACATTAAAAATTGTACGTAGGGCAGGCCTGGGATTTAAGTGAACACAGCGGCCGATTTTTGGAGGCAACGCCTCCTTTCTCCCGCCGCACGTCTTGGCCCCCGCGGCGGCCCAGCAGCTAAGAGCGTCTCAGGCCCGTACCACGTGAACCGCGCGTAGCGTACTAAGGTGACATTGTATCAATAGGTTTCCATATCGTCCCAGAGAGCACGATTGTCGATGCCTTTTTTTTGTCAACGCGCCACGCGCGGTTCATATGGTACGGGCCTGAGGCGCTCCAAGCTCCTAGGCCGCCGCGGGGGCCAAGACGTGTGGCGAGAGAAAAGAGGCGTTGCCTCTGAAAATCGGCCGCTGCGTTCACTTAAATCCCAGGCCTGACGTAGGGGAAAGCGGGGTAATTCCGGCCACATAAGCATGTAACGAGTTGTGTCGCTGGGACGACGATCTTGCGCCCCACCATACGTCCGGCCGAGATAACGCGTGCCGCGCGATGTCAACGGTCTTGCCCCCCACCACTAGTCCGCAATTACCAAGAACTGGTGCGAGAGGGTCACGCATCGAGTGACTCTCTCGCTGCCGAAAATGCGCGGACGAGGACATATAGGCAGAGGGCATAGGGCTATTTGCAGGAGTGTGCGGATCGTCCCGAGGCTCGGGTTCCCGGCCCTCGGGACGGGCCGGAAAAGTTTCGGGCGAGATCGGGCGGGATCCCGATACTTTCGTATAGCTCGAGATCCCGACAGCCTCGGGATCCCAAGACTCGTTTCGGGCTACAAGCATGACCGCCGCGAGCGGGCAATTTGATTTCAGGTCGGCTCGGCAAAACTCGGACGCGATCGGGTTGAAAGCCAGCTATTACGAGGGGACTAAGACGGAAAGAATATATATATATTTTCATTGCTATCAAATAGTCTGTGAATACTAAATATGTCCATATGCGTACTTAAATAAATACCATGTTCAGAACGAGTTACCTTCACTTCACCGACAATCATTTCATCGACAATCAGTTCACCGACAAGATTTCATCGACACCGCATTTCGCCGACAGTATTTTCTCACCGACACGTTTAGATCACCGACAATCATTTCATCGACAAACATTTCACCGACAATCATTTCACCGACAAGGGCCGTCTTCACAAATTTGAGCGCCCTGGGCTATAAAATTTGGTGCCTCAACACCTCAAGTAAACTGCAGTTTCTTCCCAATCGGTGCATGGCGGTACATCGTATAGATTTAATGGTTGCCGTGAAAAAAGAATTTCAACATACTCCATTCTTAACCGCCCTTGAATCTCCAGCGACCCTGGGTTAAACCCCATTTAGCCCACTGAATAAGGAGGCCCTGTCACCGACAAAGTTTAGTTACTTATCGATGTCAACTTCTAGTGCGTGTTACGAGCCAAGGCTGAGGGCAATGAGAATGGCGGCTGCGAGGCCGAGGATTGAATTTGGTTGTTTGAGTTTGTTAGTAGCGGACGAACCGGGGTCTGGTATTCCCGGGAGCCGCTATAAGGAGGTTGGATGTCGTGGACGAACCGGGGTCTGGTATTCCCGGGAGCCACTAGGAAGGTAAGTTTCACGGACGAACCGGGGTCTGGTATCCCCGGGAGCCGTTAGGAAGGTGGAATTCGTGGACGAACCGGGGTCTGGTATCCCCGGGAGCCACTAGGAAGGTGGAAGTCGTGGACGAACCGGGGTCTGGTATCCCCGGGAGCCACTAGGAATGTTATTTTAGCCTCGTAACTTTATAATGTGATACAAAATGTATATAGGAAGATACAGAGGAACGGGTTAGTAGCAAAGTACGGCACAGATGAATCATTCAGTACACTCATTCGATGCATTCCATGTCTGGCATTCTTACCAGATACAGACATTCCTAATACATTCAATAATTTAAAAACTTTACTCCCTCCCGAAGCAGAAGTTATCCTCAATTGGTTTAATAAATATTATGTAAATAGTAGTTTGAAAGAAAGACCTAATGGGAGAGTAGTAATGCAGCTCCCACTTTTTCCACCCGATATATGGTCGGTCCATGACAATGAAATTAATGGTTTTCAACGAACACAAAACTGTATTGAATCATGGCATCGGCGTTGGCACTGTGTAGTTGATCGCCATAAGATTTCACTATTTAAAATTATAATTGAAATAAAAAAAGAACAGGTCATAGTAGAAAATACACTTGAGCGAGTAGTACGTGGTGAACCCCCAGCAAAAAAGAAAAAGAAAGATGAGCTTAGAGAAGAAAGAGTGCAGCGTATCATAGAAAATCGGGAAACGTACACAAAAATAGATTTTGTGAGCGCCTTAGCGCATAACTTGTATCTGTAAAAATACAATAATTAATGTTTATGTTTTCATCGAAGTTATAATAATAATTTATGTTATTTATTATGATGTATTAATCAAGGAAAACACTATGTTGTTAAACTTTCTGACATTAATCAATAATAAAGATCAGTTTTAACTTATGTACTAATTTATTTAATCAGTTAAGGTAACAACTAAAGTAATGTTAATTTATATAATAATTTATGTTATGGATTCATTTGTGTTATTATAGTTTGTTATTAATAATATTAATTATGAAAAATGATGAATACGTAACAATAACTTATGGTTTGCAATAACAATCATTATACGCATGTTACGTGATCCGATTACGTCGCGTGACCCGACGGGGTCACCGTTTCCTGCAGGGGCGTGATGCAACCGAGTTTTCCCCGAAAACCTAATATTCAATGAAGGCACTCATGCCCCCACTACTTTCTAGCCGAATTTCACTGTATAAAAAGGGCTACGAATCCACACTCGGGGGCTCATTTCAAATCTAGCACGTTTAGACTAAAGAGGCTTGTAAGATCAAGAAACATTCTTCTTCAAGTATTAATTCAACTTAAGCCATACAGCTCGTAGTGTTGCTGATAGGTGTTGTAATTATTAAACTCTTTGAGACCCCCGCATTTCTCAGTGCGTCAAAACCGAGAGGTGGACTTAGGTACCGCGACAACTAAACTCTTAAACAATTGTAAGAACCAAGCTTATTGAATATAATTTGTTATTTCTTAAACAGAGTTCTTTTATTTGAATCAATCACTATCTGAATTTCCTCTTCGAGATAAACCCACATAGATACTCCTTTACCGCTCAAGGTGTATCACATTATAAAGTTACGAGGCTAAAATAACATTCCTAGTGGCTCCCGGGGATACCAGACCCCGGTTCGTCCACGACTTCCACCTTCCTAGTGGCTCCCGGGGATACCAGACCCCGGTTCGTCCACGAATTCCACCTTCCTAACGGCTCCCGGGGATACCAGACCCCGGTTCGTCCGTGAAACTTACCTTCCTAGTGGCTCCCGGGAATACCAGACCCCGGTTCGTCCACGACATCCAACCTCCTTATAGCGGCTCCCGGGAATACCAGACCCCGGTTCGTCCGCTACTAACAAACTCAAACAACCAAATTCAATCCTCGGCCTCGCAGCCGCCATTCTCATTGCCCTCAGCCTTGGCTCGTAACACGCACTAGAAGTTGACATCGATAAGTAACTAAACTTTGTCGGTGACAGGGCCTCCTTATTCAGTGGGCTAAATGGGGTTTAACCCAGGGTCGCTGGAGATTCAAGGGCGGTTAAGAATGGAGTATGTTGAAATTCTTTTTTCACGGCAACCATTAAATCTATACGATGTACCGCCATGCACCGATTGGGAAGAAACTGCAGTTTACTTGAGGTGTTGAGGCACCAAATTTTATAGCCCAGGGCGCTCAAATTTGTTAAGACGGCCCTTGTCGGTGAAATGATTGTCGGTGAAATGTTTGTCGATGAAATGATTGTCGGTGATCTAAACGTGTCGGTGAGAAAATACTGTCGGCGAAATGCGGTGTCGATGAAATCTTGTCGGTGAAATGATTGTCGATGAAATGATTGTCGGTGAAGTGAAGGTAACTCGTTCAGAACTTGGGAAGAAGACTATTTTTATATTGACAATATTTTAAAATCTTAATAAAATATACTTCATACTTAGTACTTTATGTAAAGGGAATATATAGGGTATTATCTTTTTCGGGATAGGTTCAGATTTAAAATACTAAACGCACGAACAATTATAAGCATACAGAAAGGAATATTTCCTGAATGTTTCATAGTAACAACAATATACAGGAAGACGAATATTTTATTTTTTTAAATTAACGTGTAAGAAACATAATTTTTCGATATTTTCAGGTAATAATTTAGAGCTATTACTAGTAACTATATTTCCAGCAGCCGAAAATAAGCGTTCGCTTGTTGCTTGTGTAGCGGGAATCGCAAGTACATGTCTTGCCGCTAATTGTAACAGCGGATATCTATTGGAATTGGATTTCCACCACTTCATAACATCATCTTTTCGGGATACGGTTCTCTCATTCATATAAGTTTGTATCTCGCGATCTTTACGAATATCAAAACTTTCGGTTTCTTCTACTGATCCCAATGTTTCGTCGAAGAAAGTTGTTAATTTTGATTGTCTTGCATCTAATCAATAAAAAATACATTGGAAATTCATTAACATAGTGTGATCCATTATGTACCTATGTGTACGTAGGTATCCGTACAATTTAAAAACTTACTATTCTGATTAGTGGAAGTACTTTGAGAATTATTGTTAACATTCTGTCCTAAATTATTATCAATTTCTTTTTGAATCTCATCTATTTTGCTACTTAATTTATCAATAGCAGTACGTTGCTCTTCCTCTGGTACAAAACGGTGTTTAAATCTGGGATCTAAGAGCATGGCAATTATTATAATTTCAGATTTTATGATGTGATTGAACCGTTTCTGCAAATAAAATAGATATTTCATTTAAGAAAGTCTTTATCGATTTCGATACTGAGCCAGTAGGGAAATAAAAAATTGAAATAATTTACCTTCAATGTATCGCGGACGTTGTTACACATTTCAGTGATTATTGCACTTGCCGTACTCTCAGGTTGCAGTACATTGAGTAACGCAATGTACATGGGATAATACTGTGACAAAGTGGGATACAGATCTCCACTCATTAAATCTGTTACTTCTTTCATGGGTTCTAGAACTGTTGTTATGGCTTTTAAAAACGTCCATTCGTCAGGATTTAAATTTTCCGGCATGTTTTGATTTGACAGTGCAATATTAAGGGGAGTTTCTAGTAAAAAGAATCTGTGAAACATCAAATACGTGGAATTCCACCGGGTGTCTACCTCTTGTACTAATTGCAGAGGCATTTTGTCAGGATCATTAGATTTTTGGACTTGTACAAATGTTTCTCTTGCAGATGTTGAACGGGCAAAAAATGCAACTATAGCTCGGCACTTTTTACGAATTTCTTCATACTGCTTATATTTTTTTAACCCAGTCTTAATAGCCAGTTGCAAACAATGTGCAAAACATGGTATTCGAGTCCAGTTTCCTCGTGTATTTATGGCTTTAACAACATTTGCACCATTGTCTGAAGTGAAAAAGGCCTGTTTTTCTCTATTTATGCCCCACGTGGTCAATGAATTTACTATTATGTCTTGAATATGTCTGTGTGTGTGTGTCGTCGGTAAATATTGCAAATTTAGCATATAATTATGTAATTTAAAATCCTGTGTCATGTAGTGTATTGTTAAAGATATGAAATGTTGTACAGCACGTGATGTCCAGCCATCGGTCGTGAATGCTAATACAGTGCCTGTTAATTTCATAATTCATATAATATTATAGGTATAAAGAAAGAAAGTGAATATGAAAAAGTAAAAATTACAAAAGCAAGTTACCTTCTTGAATATCTTCGTGTATTTGACTTCTAATGTTTTCTTTCAAACTGTCGTACATTCGAGGAATTACTATTCTTGACATATTGGTTCGGGACGGAATTTTGAATCCAGGTTCGGCAATATTCATTAAAAATCTAAACCCAATATCGTCAACGATACTGTAGGGTTGTAGATCCAACGCAATCATGCGTGCCACTCCTTCTGTTAATTGTTTTGCTCTCGATGAATTTTCGTCTAAATGTACAACAGTTTGTACAGTAACTCGCTGTGCTTGTGACTCCAAAGGTATTTGCGTATGCGAAGATTTCAAATGCCGCAGAATCCCAGATGTGTTGCTGTATTTCAGTGCAAACACTTTTCCACACACTTTGCATTTTGCCTGCTGTGGATTTATTTTTTCAAAATGATTCCAAACAACACTTTTAGATCTACTCCTCCTTAAAGGTTCGCGGTTTTCATGAGCACTGCGCGACACACTCGCAACACTTTCTACATCATCATCATGAAGCATATTTACACTTTTATAAAACTATTTTAAAACTATATTATTTAATTACTAAATGTAGTATTACTGTTTACTATTACTAAATGTACTATACTTATTAAGCACACTATTTAATTTTAAGCGATTCCGCAAGTCTGCAACCCTTATGATGTGACTACGTCGATGGCTTTTCTGCACTAACTGGCTGTCGTGAACTAACTGGCACTCGCGTTAACATCCTCTTAAAAATCTGGCTTTGTACCCTATCTCCTCGGGGTGGTTAACGTAGCAAAGACAGCTAACATCTTGAAGTTCCCCCCGCCGCATCCCCGGTACCAATATGCGTAACGAATGTCACGAAATGTCAACGACGCACAGCGGGGGTTTATGCCTTGGTCAAGACTAAGAAGGGGCCTTGACATAAGCCATGCACCCCCGTAGGTGGGCATCGGACGACGGTTGGTGACTTCAAGTCACCTACCTATCGAGTGAGACCTCAATGACCTGTTGTGGTGTAGAAAGAGAAAGTTTGGACATGGCATGGGCCCGACGCGGTATTGTTAAAGATTATAGAATAAGGATTTTGTTCCTACAGAATCTGGGCACGAAGTGAGAAATGCGGGGGTGCCTTCCACTGTTGGAAATATCGTTATCAGTAACCGAACAAAATTGTCACCTGAAAACGTAGAACAATTATGGTTGTTACATGTTAATTTTAAATAATAAAATATTCGCCTTCCTGCATATTTTTATTACTATGATACATACAGGAAATATTCCTTTTTGTATAGTTGTTCCTACGTTTTTTATTTTAAATCTGAAACTATCTTGAAAAACTTAATACCCAGTAGGTATATTCCCTTTACATAAAGTACGAAGTATGAGGTATATTTTATTAAAATTTTAAAATATTGTCGATATAGAAATAGTCTTTCTCCCAAATTTTAAATATGGTATTTATTTAAGTACGTATATGGATATATTCAGTAGTCACAGGCTATTTGATAACAATGCAAATATAGGGGAAGCCCGGGCAAAGCGGATGTGTTAAGGTTTAGTGAGAAAAATAACACAGTTACAATTAAGATGAGAAATATTTTTTATATTAATAATCATTTAAAATTAATCAGCTTTCTGATACAATAACGAAAAAATTGGTAACTAATACATTTAAAGCATTTTAAAATGAAAAACGTAAATAAGTCAATCAATCCGCTTTGCCCTACCCCCCTGGGCATAGCGGATGAGGGGGTCGAGCAAAGCGAATGTTATTAAATAACGCAAAGTCAATCTTGGCATTCGTCACAGAAGTAACTGCCAGATCCTTCATATACAGTGCAGCATTCATGGGCCCATCTGGTACATTGGCTGCACTGGATCCAGTCTTCGGATGGGGGGTCGGAGTATGGCTCAAAACACACATATATGACAATAATATTTATCAATATCAATATCAATAATAAAAATTTATCAATAATATATGAAAATAATAAAACAATAATAATATAACCGAGATTAGCAGGGCAAAGATTGACCATCCGCTTTACCCCCATCCGCTTTACCCCCATCCGCTTTGCCCAAAGAACCCACTTGGTGGAAACTTGTAATGTTTGATAAAAGTATGAACAACAAATTAAAAATGTTAACCTCTAATAGAATCTTAAGAATACAGAGTTCTTATAAAAAATATTTACTGTGGTAAATACCGATAACTATTAATAATAAAGCCACGTACCTACCTGAGCGAAATGTGTAAGAAAACGCACAATTTTCGTTTTTTCTTCACAAACGACGCACCACAGGAATTACATACTTTATTGTATTGTCATGGCGTCTACAACCGGTCGCTTTCTAGATCAGGAAAAACTCGTGGGTCCATCTTTGATAGCAAAGCAAAAAAAAAGACTATCCGCTTTGCCCAGGGCATTCGCTTTGCCCGGGTTTCCCCTATATGTAAATGAATAATAGGATAGGTACAAATTATGATTAAACAGGAGACAGAAAGGTAAAAACTTATCATTGGTATTGATATAAATGATGTACATAATTCTTTCCATCTCGGTCTACTCTTATTAGCTTTAATAGCTTTCGAGCCGATCGCGTCCGAATTTTTCCGAGCCGACCTGAAGTCAAATTGCCCGCTCATGGCGGCTATGCTTGTAGCCCGAATCGAGACTCGGGATCCCGAGACTGTCGGGATCTCGAGCAATAGGAAAGTATCGGGATTCCGCCCGATCTCGCCCGAATGTTTCCGGCCCGTCCCGAGCCCGAAAAGTCGGGTACCCGCACACCCCTGGCTATTTGGCAGAGACCCCTTAGAGCAGGGTCGTGACATTTCAATGCAGTAGCAACGTGACTGCCGTAGAGTACGGATCGTTTTGTTTTTGCTTGTGACTACAGTATCTTTCAACTACCAAAATCTGTGCCTTGGTTAATCCTGGGCTCTGTTTTCCAACGTCGTTTGCCCACCAGCGCAATTTCTTTCTTACTGGAACAAGTAGCCTTACTTACCCATACTTATAACCTGGATCAACCTAGGGTCCCCCAGAACCCCACTAAGGATGCAGGATCCTCGTTAGATGCCCTAATCTCTACTAGAATAGTAAGTAACTCAATTTTTACCATACCGAAAGCCACTACGAGCATAACCTCGGGTAAAAGGCTGGCTGGCCCTTCCCTGGAATCCATCGCGGGTACATCCTCCGAAAACTCCGACGTATCTCCTAAATCCAAATTATCTACAGCGGGGACCAGTACTGAAAAGCGCCCCGAAAAGAAAAGAAAATCAAAACGAGACAACAAAGTCTCGGCCAAAACCACTAAAACCGTTACTTTTTCTCCAACTCGCATTAGCCTTCCCATTTCCATTGCGCTTCCTGCGGATCAAATGCCAAATGATACAAATATGGAGCATGATAATATCGCTAACCCCCCGATTTCCAGCCGATTTTCGGTCCTCGCGGCTTTCAAACCTTCGGGTGATCCTTATTTGGCCTCCTCCGGCGAGCCCCAAAATAAACATTGCCGGAAGTCAACATAGCGCACCATAGTTCTGCTGTAAACACTCCAGAGGACCGCTACAGAGCTGTGGACTCGGCTGCTAACAGTACTGGAGGACGTACAATCAAACCCCCTTCGTTATATATTTCAAATTTTGAGTACAACCTCGCAAAAATCGAACGTGAACTTGCTAATGGTTTTGAAAAGACCTTCTCAATATTAACTATCTTGGCAGCAAGATTCGCCTACAATTCGACAAGGTTCACTCCTTTAAAAGATTTAAATCCGCTCTTACCGATGGTAATATCACATATTTCCCTTTTTCCTTAAATTCCGAACGCGCTTTAGCCATGGTCCTTAAGGGACTACCGGACATTCGCACTCAGGAAATTCTAGAAGAACTAAAAATTAAAGGACACTCTCCTCTATCTTGTGTCTTTCTTGCTGGTAATAGCAATAAAAAGCAGTCATCATACCAACTCTACAAAGTTAACTTCCCACCAGGAACCTCCCCAAACGCAGTTACAAAAGTTAATTCCATTTTCAGTAACAGAATCTACTGGGAGAAATTTTTCTTAAAAGGAAAAATAAACTACACTACACTACACTCAGTGTTTTCGCTGCCAGGCCTTCGGCCACTCGGCTTCTAATTGCGGGCTCTCACCCAAATGCGTCAAGTGTGCTGGCCCCCACCATACGGCTGAATGTCAAAAGGTGCGGGACCCCCCTTCAAAGTGTACAAACTGCTCTGGCCAGCATACAACCAACTATGGCCAGTGCCCCGCTCTTTTCACCTACTTAGATAAAAGGAAAAATTCTACCAAACCCGTTAACGGTTTAATGTTAAAAACTCAAACTCAATCTAATCTTCCGACAAATTTCATCCAGGGAGCCACACCTTCCCCCTTTCCCGATCATTTCCTACTTCACCTTCTCGTTTTCCTTCCTACGCAGATGCTGTCGCTGCTGGGACGCGCACGCAACACATCCTTCCTCCTGCCTCTCTAAACTGCGGCGCCCCCGGCCCTCAGGCCCCGGACTCTCTCCAGCCTGGTATCGTGAACACTATGATGGATCTGATGGGTGCCATCAAAGAATTAGATACCCTCGTGAACATTGATCAAATGTTCTTTTTAATCCGCCCACTTATTCACAAACCGAGGCCCGGCCGTACGCTGGCTGACAAAATCCATGCCTTCTGCTCGGTCCTGAGGGGTCTGGAATGAGCCAATGCCACTTCCAAAAATTATATTGTGGAATGCGTCCTCGTTGTTGCTTAAGCGAAACAAGCTTATCCGTGCTGTTGCCGAGCTGCAGCCCGGTATTATTCTCATTACTGAAACTTGACTTACCCCGTCGGTGGGCTTCTCGCTGCCTGGCTGCACGGTGGTTCACGTGGATCGTCCTGTCAGAAGGGATGGAGTTGCCATTTGCATCCACTCCAAAATCAACTTTACTAATTTTATTCCCGCTGGCCCCATCCAGCATGATGTGTGCTTTATCAGACTCACCGACCCCAAAATCATTATTGGAGTGATGTATGCGCCTCCTGGCGCCATCAAAGATCCTGGGGTGTTCGACTCCCTCACTCGATTGGGATCCCCATTCTTGTGATTGGTGGAGATTGGAATGCCAAACATAAACTGTGGAACAATTTTACTGATAACAAGGCAGAAAGAATCTTGCACTCTCACGTCTCCAAGTTTCCATACCACGTCATTTACCCCGAAGAATTCACGCATAAGATCGGACGCTGCAGACCGTCGACCATCGACTTTTTCATCTCCGACTACCAAGCGGACTTCGCCTGCGCGGTGACTGACCACTTCGACACGACGCAATGGTCCAGTCATATTGACAGCTAACGTGGCCAACGGACTAAACTGCCTGGAAACCACAACTAACTGGGAAAAGTATCAGAAACTGACGACAAATTTTTCCATCAAACAACAGTTCCACTTCAAAGCGGAAATTGACTCCGCCATCAGAGAACTAACAGCCTTCCTCCACGCCTGTCGTAAAAGAGCAGCCGCTCCCGATTATACACACACAAACAAAAACTCTCACCTACTCACGGACTCGACTCTTCACTCACTCATACGTCACAGGCGCGCACTCCGTAGAAGAGGACAGATACTTGGCTCGCAGGTGTTCGCCGGTCAAATTCAGGACATTACTGCAACCATTAGAAAAGAATCTCATACCTTCGGATAATCGAATGGGATCGTATCCTGAGAGCTTTCACTAGACCAGATCCTACTTTCTGGAGCACTTATCATAAACTCACTAGTGCTGGGACCACGCAGACCTTACCACCTCTCTGTAACGGTGTCTCAACGATCACCTCATTGACTGAAAAAGTTGATCTCCTGGCATCCACCTTTGCGAGGACTCACTTTGCTGCAGCGCAGCTTCCGTCCATTATGACTCCAAGAGTCGAGGACTACGTGAATTCCTTGGACGTAGTTTTCTCCGAAAACACTTCGATCATTCCAATGTCCCCTGCACTTATACGTAACTTCATTAATAAAATGGCCTCTCGCAAAGCCCCCGGCAGTGATGGAGTAACGGTGCGTATGCTGAAGCACACATCCCGGAAGATCCTGGCACAGGTCTATTATATTTTTTCCACCGCGTCAGCATGGGGATACTTTCTAGATGCCTGGAAACTGGCTAGGGTTGTCCCGATCCCCAAACCGGGGAAACCGCGCGAGCTGCCGTCTAACTACCGGCCGATTAGCCTGATCGCCATTCTCGGCAAGTTATTCGAGAAATGCATACATGCCTTCTTAAATGACTTCCTTCTTAGGAATAAAATTATTATCGATCAGCAGTTCGGTTTCCGTGCGGAGCACTCCACCATTCAGCAAACCCTGCGCATCGCGCAGTCCATAGCTCACGAACTTAACGTCAATAAAATCGTAGGCATGGTTTTTCTAGATCTATCTAGGGCCTTTGACTCGGTCTGACACGGTGCTTTGCTTCTCAAGCTGCATTCCATTGGCCTGTCATCAGGCGTTATTAAACTCATCGCCTCTTTCCTATCCGACAGACAAATTTCAGTAAGCAGCGGCGGCGTCAAATCTGGCCCGCACCGGGTTGTCGCTGGCGTACCGCAGGGATCCATCCTCGGGCCAACGTTATTCAATATATTTATTAATGACATGTCAACAACTAACCTATGCGAACTCGCGCTGTACGCGGACGACACCGCACTCTATACATCTTCCTGGCAGCTCCCGATACTAGTTTCTCGCCTCCAAAATTACCTAGACGAGGTACTGAAATATTTCTCCCAATGGAAACTCCAAATCAATCCGGATAAAACGGAAGCCATTATCTTTACCAGAAATACAACAGTCCTAGCTGACAGACACAAGCATAGAAGCACTATTAATAATTTTGTAGTACCATGGTCAAATGAAGTTAAATACCTTGGCATCATTCTCCACCATAAGCTGCTGTGGAACGCGGCCATCTCCGACCGCATTAATAAAACCATCAAAGTCACCGGTACCTTACACCTGTCACCGATCTCCCCTTCCTCTCAACATTCGGCTCCATGTTTATAAGGTGTGCATCAGGCCTGTGCTCCCAGAGAATGTTAACGCGTTCGTATTCTTACACCAAAACAAAAGATTAATAGATTAAACAATATTAAACAAAATCATGATGTTTTTTATTTTCATCTGCAACCTAGTAAATAATGTTTGTACCTACCTATCGCAAACTATTTGCGTAAAATTTAAACATTCGGATATTTAGTTAAAAAGTTAAATATGGATATCTTAATACACGTGAAACCGTATATTTCGATACACGTGTATACGTGAATTTCGGTACACGGGTACACGGGTACACGGGTGCACGAATACTACGATCCGTGAATTCCGATACACGTGTACACGTGTATTTCAATACCCGTGTATCCGTGTATTAAGAAGTACACGGATTAGAACACGGATATTTTTACGACACGTGTACGCGTGTACACGTGTATCTTCAATACACGTACTACGCCGGGATCTCTACTATGTACCACTATATGTAAAACGGGGAGCGTGCCTCGATCACCAGACAAGAGTGGGAGGAAGCGTGAAGGAAGGGCGAAGGACAACCTACTGATGAAGCTTGAGGGATGCAATCGTGCTGATTGGACAACAAGGATCTAGGGAAGGATCAACAGGATCTTGGCAGCGACTTCGTCGATGAGCTCGGCGCGTTTTCTTGTACACTGCATTCATTCTGTCGACAGCCAGCTTCTTGAGTAGTTCAAATGCAGTTTGAAGTTTAACTTAAAATAGTTCCGTGTACTTTGTTTTATTTCAAATACCCGCGCACTCCAACGAGCAGAGCGGTTCAGCGCTCCACGGACACCAACCCGCGACCTCATCCCAATTTCCCCGCTAAAATACGTAACAGTATCTTCTAACCATGATCAGTGGTGGGTCGGTATTTTATGTCGCGTCGTAAATGCAATTATGACGTGTCGCAAATGTATGTATAATATGTCGTTTTTAAGCCCATTTTATACGTGTCATTTGTCGTAAATAGAAATATTCATTATTTTTGTTTCTACAATTAAAGTGTTGGAAAAATTACTTCTTTCTGACTCGCTTGATGGTTGCATGCGATTACTATAGAATACTGTAGAATATACGTCGATTACATCGAAAACTATCACTTTCTTCACCCCAAAAAAGTGTTTAAAGCGTGTGAAAGTGATATGAAAGCGTGGTCTTACTTCTTAGTACTCTTAATAGTATTAATAATTATTGTTTTGTAATTCTCTATTAAAAATTAATACAAAATGAATCGTGAAAGGTAAAGTAATTAGAAATGAATGTACGATAATAAATAAAATTTATTTGAATTGAAAATTATAGTAATAAAATAGGTTTATTTTCTGCCTTTCGCATCTCTCATTTCCTCCCATTTCGACTTTTTCTCTGCTTGCTTCGCGTCTATTTCCCTCCAGCATTCTTGTACTATTTTATTCTTATTCAGCCGTTTCGTTTTCTCCTCATATTTTATTGCTCTTTTCCCCGCTTCTATCCTTACTTTGTCCGTTTTTTGTTTCCTCCTGTTAGCAAAGTTATCACGGATAGTACACATGGGAAAAGTTCTGGGATCTCACGAGGGATAGTTTTAGTTTAAGCACTAATTATAAAAGTCTATGTATATATATCTACCCTGATAACCAGATCTGAAGCGCAGAGCCTGACGTCAGATCCGTAGTCATCTGTGTCCGCATTAGGCTGCGGTCTGAGGTACAGAGCCTGACATCAGGGCCTGACGTCAGATTGGCAGCAGATTGACAGCAGATCCTGATGTCAGATCGGCAGCAGATGGACAGCAGATTCTGCCGTCTGCTTGGTACAACTAACAGCGCCATCTGAGGGTCAGAATTAGCAAATTGACGTGTGGTAAGAAAAAAAAATGCCAACAAATACAACGTTGTATTCCCAACCGGTCACCCATCCAAGTACTAACCGCGCCCAATACCGCTTTAACTTCAGTGATCGGACGAGAACTTGTGTTTTTTCTGGCACAGAATGATCGTTGGTAAAAATTTGGCTCTTATTAAAACTTCTTGTGTAAAAATCTTCATACTATTATATTCTAAGAACTTATTATATAACGTTTAAGTCGAAAAAAGTCGTTGTTCTGTGGTATAAGTACCTGTTTAAATTACAAATGATATCAATATTAAATAACTTACCTAACGGAAAATTGTAGTTTAAACAGAATTATGCCACAGAACAACGACTCTTTTCGACTTAAACGTTATATAATAAGTTCTTAGAATATAATAGTATGAAGATTTTTTTAACAATAAGTATTAATAACAGCCAAATTTTTACCAACGATCATTTCGTGTTAGAAAAAATACAAGTTCTCGTCCGATCACTGAAGTTAAAGCGGTATTGGGCGCGGTTAGTACTTGGATGGGTGGTGACCGCTTGGGAATACAACGTTGTATTTGTTGGCATTTTTTTTTTCTTACCACACGTTAGTTTGCTAATTCTGACCCTCAGATGGCGCTGTTAGCTGTGCCAAGCAGACGGCAGAATCTGCTGTCCATCTGCTGCCGATCTGACATGAGGATCTGCTGTCAATCTGCTGCCAATCTGACGTCAGGCCCTGATGTCAGGCTCTGTACCTCAGACCGCAGCCTAATGCGGACACAGATGCCTACGGATCTGACGTCAGGCTCTGCGCTCTCACGGCAGACCCTGCTGCCAATCTGACGTCAGATTGGTAACAGATGGTTATCAGGGTATTTACAGCTATTATATAGTAAAGAATTTATGGAGCACAATTATTAATGTCTATTTATTCGGCAGTAGCGGTACTGCCTTTCCGGCACGGTTACCGAGTCCTAATTTAAGCACGTGGTTTCGGCTCGAATCCAGTTACAAATCGAAGCGATAAAGCAATGCGCGTAGCACGTGGAATCGGCCCGATTCTCCAGTTAGAAAAGACAAAGCAACGAAAAGTAAAAGGCAGCGGTTACTTCTACGACGGCGTTTAAATGCTATATTTCCTGAACACCTCCAGAATTAGATATGCTGGTGTATCGAAGACCAAACCTAAGGTCCACCTTATGTATTTCTCCTGTATTTTCTTTACCTTTTTTGCTTCCATCCATCCCCAAATTTCTGAAGCGTGCAGCAAGATACTTTTCAATATGCTTCTGAATATTCTCATTCTTCTCTCAAAATTGTTCTTTGTTGTGCGCAGGCAACGCCCAAGCACACGTGTCAGATATATTATACATATTATATTACGTTACGAAACGTTCGAGACGTTTCGAAGCTAAGACAGCCGCTAGCAACCGATTCTACAATATCAGCAATATGCGAACGCATCGCTGCGACCGGGCATAGTAACGCGTACTACGCCCAAGAAGGATATAAAACCAATGCGATTCCACAAATGAACGGATTCTAGACTTCACGCTCGACCTGTTCAAACGGCTAAAACTTCTGTAAACCTCAGTCTAGTTTTAATTAAAGTTTGAATAAAGACTTAGCCTCTGAATTTAACCAAACTTAGTGTAGTTCACCCAGTAGATTCCAATCTTTTGTTCACTCCCGAACCTACGATATTGCCAAATCCCGTACCAGTCTTGCGAGTCATCACGCAGGGCACAACATCTTGAACATTCTTTGTCCTATTTCCCATATCTGCGCCATTGCAATTCTTGCTTTGTTTATGACTTCCCTGATATTCATCTCTGCCCCCATTTTTATGAAAATTATACCCTAGGTTTTTGAACTCCTTTACTTCTTCCAAACTGTGCCCCTGCGAGTCCCATTCTTCTCTCTTCTACTTTCCTCTTCCTTTATAGAAAATCAGCACCTTCAATTATAAAATCCCACTAATTTTGCCAATTTGTGATCTTTTAACCGATTTCTCGTTTTACAATGAACCTGTGCTCATTGACCAAATAGCTAATCCATATGAGAGAATGACGTTCGTTAAACGTTGTTGTAGCGTTATTTTGAATTCTGTAAGAGGTAACATGGCCACAACAGTTTTAATGTCAGTTATTGAATTTTTCCAACCATCAGTTAATTGTACTCCATCTTGTGGTTCATCTTTCCTTATAGAATTAACAAGTTCTATTCTGTATCAAAACTTCTGTTTTCCTGTTTTAGGAGCCTTATACTGATGCACGATGGTCCAATTTATTGATAAACGCTTTAAAATGTTTTGATTTTACTATGGTAAGAGGTACAGTATTGTCTCCATATGTGCCCGATTTGGTGTATGTTAAGGATTCGAAAGGCCACGGGGTTTATGCTGCGGACGTGCCTTCTTCGCTATTTTTGAGTTAAGAATTTCATTAGTGCAATTATTGGGGCTGTTAAACATCTGGCATCATAAACAGGGAAAAACTCCAAATCCCAGTTATGACGGGTACCCTTGGAGTCTCTCCTGCTCAATAGCGATTGACGCATCATAAACCCCCTGGACACGTCACGCACGTGAGGGCCGTTTCTGTCCGCGGGACCTTGAGGCCTGTCTCGGGGTCTCGTTGTGGTAGTTTCCCACTGCATTTTGTTTATGCAGAAAGGTGGGCGGAGTGTCGACGGAGTTCGGGAAAGACGCCCAACGTGTCACCTTAAGGACACGGATTGGCAGGCGAATATTTCCACCCTGAACGGACCTCCTTAGCAGAGGTTAGTGGTGGGATCAACCGAGGTCTCGAGAGAAGTTGCGCGAAGGAAGGAAGGTTAGAACTCAGACAAAACACCAAAGAAAAGGTTCTCGGCTCCTGTCGGCCTTAGAAACGGCCAAACATATACATTGATAATTGGACTCTTATCGACCATAGTAACGGTCACTTATATAATAAATTATTATTGTTGTTTAAAATCAAGTGTGATTATTGAACCAGCAGTTATCCAAATAACAATCACGCTAAAAACATTGGTCCTTCGAGCCGGATTTTCGTGTTCAGTGTGTCGGTATTCAAGTGACAGTTTCGAACTTTGTGAGAAGTTGAGACACGTGCATCCAAGGACTTGAATGCATTCTTGTGTGATCGACAATCGTGATCAGTACTACGGACTCGCCGGTCAGCACCCTGCAACTTGGTTCTGCTGACAACGGGCATCGCCATTGGGACACCAGGAGCAGTTCTTGCTGGTGTCTTCTGGATAGCCGATTTTGCTGGTGCCTTCTGGACTTTCATCGCGAAGGCGGCTGTGTCAACATCCTGCACGAGATTTCGTAGCTGCACCTCTATTCCGAAGACAGTGGAGGCAGGAGATCAACGCACCAATTCCTTAAGTATCCTTAATTTCCATAAGGTTTTTCTTGCACGATTTGAACTGTGATTATCTTGCGCGTTCGATATGGAAGCAATGTTGAAAAAGTTAGTTATGGAGCGCGGTCAGGTCAAAGCCGGACTCACTCGTTTCAAAACGTATTTTGAATCGCTGGACAGTTCTGCATCCGTGCGAGAACTCCACGAACGAACGGGAAAATTTTCGTTGTTATTCGATAAATTCGACGGAATCCAATCTCAAATCGAGATTAGTGTAAGTGGCACCGAATCAGAAGCAATACATGCAGAGAAACGTGAAACATTCGAAAATCTGTACTATAAATATATCTCGGCTGCTAAAGAACGTATTGAACAAGCGTCAAATCCAGTGCGAAGTACATCGCGTACACCGACAACGGAGGTTTCATCATACGGTGTGGAGGATCACCAGTTTACTGTGCCACTTCCTAAGTTAGAGTTACCGGTTTTCGATGGCGCGCGTGGCGACTGGATTCGATTTCGGGATACGTTTGAGTCGGTTATCAATACGAGTGACAGGCTGTCGGGTATCCAGAAATTCCATTATTTAGATTCTGCGTTAAAGGGTGAGGCTGCGCGAACCATCCAAACCTTGGGTGTTTCAGAGGCAAATTATGTCCGGGCATGGGCAACCTTAAAAGCACGGTACGATGATTCGCAAGCATTGACTTTGCATCACGTCAAGGCATTGTTTGATGTTCAGGTGTTGACAAAGGTATCATATTCAGGTCTAAGACAGCTCTATGATGATTACAATAATCATTTGCAAGCTTTAAAATCATTAAATGAACCCGTAGATTCATGGGATTCTGTGATTGTCCATCTCATTTCAACCAAATTTGATTCGGTCACTAAACGTGAGTGGGATAAGCGGGTAATGAAGATTGCTGATAGGCTAACGTGGAAACAAATGGCAGAGTTTTTAGAATACCAATGCAAGTATCTACAAGATCTGCCATCGATAAACCAGTTGCACCGCACGCGCCATCGAAATCGTCGTCTAAGTCAGTTCCGGATGCTAAGCGTGAGCGTCCGGCAAGTATTGCATCCTATGTGGCGAGAACGTCTGAGAAATGTCCTTTGTGCACTGAGGCACATGCACTGCATGGGTGTGGCCAATTCCAGAGATTGACACCCGTAGAACGTAGTAATAAAGTTCGACAAATGACCCTCTGTTTTAATTGCCTGCAACCGGGGCATCGAAATAAGTTCTGTACACGCGGGTCGTGTAGGAAATGTGGCAAAAAGCACCACACAGCGTTACATTTCGAAAATTCTGCATTGACCCGCGAACTCGAGGTAGATACGACTACAACGCCGGCGGTACCTGCAGCTGGTGTTTCCTTGGCAGGTACGCATTTTTTCTCGGACGGGTTATACGTACTATTAGCAACCGCGGTCGTTGATTTGGAGGATAGTCAGGGTAGGAAACACAAATGTAGAGCACTGCTAGATCCGGGTTCACAATAGGGCCCTTTACACGGACGTTCCTGCGCGCGTTCCCGGCGTGCGTTCCCGGCGCGCGGCACGCAAAAATACGTAGACGCCGGAGCGACGCTCCTTCGTGCACGCCGGAAGGTTATACCCGCCACTACTTGGAGACAGCGAGTTCGGCCTCATATTTCTACGTCGACTCCATCCACATGTTTTTTCCACGATCCACCGCAGTGGTGTATTGCGTACTACCTGTTCGATGTATATCATCGATCTGCGAAACGATTGTTACGTCCTGAAGGGACTTTTGCGATACACCCCGAGCGGTTAGGGTGATTCGCAGGGTTCGCTGCTCTGTTAAGGTGCTAAAGCACGCCTTGACTATACTTACCAAGGAGAGGAAGGTGATTAAGGGTTGAATAAGAGAGTACAATGGAAGATAAGGGACAACGATAGTGAAAATATATTGTTACAGAACTGAATTGTCCTACCTAGAGACGGCGCTTCGTCCGGCTGTCGCTCGCTATATCGCGCGGCACGCGTTCCTACTCGTGTTGCGCTCGCTTACAATGTCGCTGACCGATCGTAGGTCGTGGTCGCTCGCTGTGCTCTCGGGTAGCACACGGAAGTCGGTGAACTGGGGTCCGCCGTACCTCTTAGACTCGATTCGTCGCTGTTCCTTGCGGTCGTACGTCGATCGCGATTGACGCTCAAGGGCTCTCCCGGCTAGGCCGTTCTCGGTGCGTCGGATGGAGTTACCCTTTCACGAATTACTATCGGCCGAGCGTGACTCGCGGTGCGAACGTCGAAGTGAGGACGCGATTTCTAGACGGCCCGCTAGCTCGTCGTGACTACCTAGCTCGAGCTCCCGAAATTGATTGCCTCTTTCCGCGGCTCTGGATCGCGGTCTAAACCTCGGACGATCCCTACGGACGGGGATAACTGCCCCGTCGGCAGCTGTCGCTTGCTTAACTATTTCTTGGATTATTGCGAAAGAATCGGCGCTCGGGCCGAACGCGGTCGTTGTCCCTAACGCTGTTGCCACGGGCTCAGCACACGTGGGGCGATTCCGCTGAATCGCCTTTGCGAAAGAAAGCGACGCGAGGACAGCAAGCACGGAATGAACCGATAGGGGCATGTAACACGATCGATGATGTACATCGATATACCTGGCTTATAGAGGATATCATAAATTCTATTACTGTAGGGTACACTGAAACATCTTTTTTTACGGAGCTACATTTGGTTGACCTGGAGGTGCTATAAATTATGGAAATGGTTTATGGCTCAGTTATAACAACTGTAAAATTTTACAAGGGTTCATTAAAAAAAGGCCAAATGTTTCCCCGGCTGTTGTGACGATCATAATTATTACTATTGACGGCAATAATTACCATGTAATTGCTTGTTTGAATATAAAAACTAATATTGATAGACAATAAATACACATAGGTATGCAAGTGATGTTATATGTAAGATAAATGATGAAGAGGTGTAATGTGCAAGATGTTTTGAAGATAGGGGTAGTCTTCTGATGGCGCGTGATGCAGGTCAAATTTTTCACCCAGGCTCTTGCGTGGCGCGCCAGAAAGCACCACACTCCTGCCCGCGCGCCAGAAAGAACCACGCTCCTGCCCGCGCTCCAACCTAGACTCCAGAAGAGTTTACGTAAGAGACAGAAAAGGTAGTTAGAAAAGGAAAACGGCACTTGAAACCAAGGCTCGGCAAGCGCTCCAGGATTTCTGCACTGTCCGATTTGCATGATATTTCTGATAATTTTAATTGAGAGAACGCCAGGAATCCATTAGTGTTATTTTCATATCGATACGATGAAGAATAAAGAATTTCTTAATAAATGTAATGAATATTTTTCACCCTCGACTGTGGGTCGCCGACCTCGACTCGCTGCGGTCAGCCAAGGATTCATACCTGTTTCAGAAAAACTGTATACTTTATTCTTTATCGTATCGATATGGAAGTGATACCGATGGATTTCTCATGTTTTCCAAATGAAAATTATACCTAATTTCATGTAAATCGGACTATTTTTAACGAAGATATGGAAATCAATTTATTATGAAGATTCCTTAATTACAATTCGATTTGTGTCGTTTTTGGACCATTTTCATCGGGAAAACATGAGGAAACGATTCACGTCACTTTCGCCAAGATCCGGCGAGAAATGTATAATTTTCGAATCATCACGTCGTAGGGGGTAAGATTGTACGCCCCCCTGGGCTCGAGAGTCGAAGTTCTCGAAACCCATCATCGTTGCCTCTTGAGTTTTGGCTGCCAGGATCGGCTGCCAGGCTCGGCACGCGCTCCAGGATTTCTGCACTGTCGGAAATCCTGGAGCGCGCGCCGAGCCTTGGTTTCAAGTGCCGTTTTCCTTTTCTAACTACCTTTTCTGTCTCTTACGTAAACTCTTCTGGAGTCTAGGTTGGGGCGCGGGCAGGAGCGTGGTTCTTTCTGGCGCGCGGGCAGGAGTGTGGTGCTTTCTGGCGCGCCACGCAAGAGCCTGGGTGAAAAATTTGACCTGCATCACGCGCCATCAGAAGACTACCCCTATCTTCAAAACATCTTGCACATTACACCTCTTCATCATTTATCTTACATATAACATCACTTGCATACCTATGTGTATTTATTGTCTATCAATATTAGTTTTTATATTCAAACAAGCAATTACATGGTAATTATTGCCGTCAATAGTAATAATTATGATCGTCACAACAGCCGGGGAAACATTTGGCCTTTTTTTAATGAACCCTTGTAAAATTTTACAGTTGTTATAACTGAGCCATAAACCATTTCCATAATTTATAGCACCTCCAGGTCAACCAAATGTAGCTCCGTAAAAAAAGATGTTTCAGTGTACCCTACAGTAATAGTATTTATGATATCCTCTATAAGCCAGGTATATCGAGGTATATCATCGATCGTTTCGCAGATCGATGATATACATCGAACAGGTAGTACGCAATACACCACTGCGGTGGATCGTGGAAAAAACATGTGGATGGAGTCGACGTAGAAATATGAGGCCGAACTCGCTGTCTCCAAGTAGTGGCGGGTATAACCTTCCGGCGTGCACGAAGGAGCGTCGCTCCGGCGTCTACGTATTTTTGCGTGCCGCGCGCCGGGAACGCACGCCGGGAACGCGCGCAGGAACGTCCGTGTAAAGGGCCCTAATCTCATTTCTTGATAGAGGAATTATCCACGAAATTGGGGTTATCGTGTCATCCATTTACTGGAACGTTTTCGGGAGTAGCACGCCAATTATGTACTATCGATAATTGGACTCAGACGAAGTTACATTCACGGTTCACTTCCTTCGAGACATCCTTGCGATGTTTAATACTTCCAAAGATTACAGACGATCTCCCTAACGTGTCGATAAAACGAGATGCAATACCGATTCCGTCAAATTTGAAATTAGCAGACCCGTACTTTTATAAAACGGGAAAGATTGACGTACTGCTCGGTGGAGGTTTGTTCTGGAAATTATTATGCTTGGGCCAACAGGATCTCGGATCAAATTATCCGTTAGTACAAAAAACGCAGTTAGGCTGGATAGTGGCGGGAGGTATGTGCATGTGTCCGCGATACGAACGGCCGATAATCGCGTGTCATATGATTACAAATGAGGACAGATTACAAATTGAGAAGCTCAATTGCAGAGATTCTGGACCGTGGAAGAAGTGGCTACATGTAACGATAAAACTGCGAACGGGGAGTGCGAGCAATATTTTCGGGACACGACTACGCGAGACGCAATTGGACGATTCGTTGTTAGAATTCCGTTTAAACCAGAGGTTAGCACGCTTGGAGACTCACTTAAGATGGCAGAGAAACGGTTGTATTCCACTGAACGTAAACTCAGTAGAAATGTCGGATTGAGAAAGGAATACGTCGCATTCATGCAAGAGTACAAGGATTTAGGACACATGTCACGGATTGCATGTAGTCGGGAAAGTACGTCGGGATATTATCTCTCACATCATGCGGTGTTCAAACAAACAAGCACAACAACTAAACTTCGCGTTGTCTTTGATGGTTCGGCGAAAACCACAGCAGGGTTATCGGTAAATGAAGTACAGAGAATAGGGCCGACGGTACAGTATACGTTATTTGATATTGCGCTACGTTTCCGAAAGCATAAGTACGTCCTGTCAGCAGACGTGGAAAAAATGTATCGACAGATACTTATTGCTCCGGACGAACGGTGTTACCAAAGAATTTTATGGCGACCCGACGATAGTTTACCAATCCAAACGTACGAACTTAACACGGTCACATACGGGACAGCTTCCGCGCCGTTTTTGGCAACGAAGGTTCTTTCACAGTTAGGCGAGGATCATGCTGTGACCTTTCCAGCGGCAAGTCGAGCGATAATGAAAGATTTTTACGTTGACGACTTGTTGACGGGCGCGAATACAATTGACGAGGTTAGGATATTACGGCAACAAATTTCGCAGATTTTGAGTACCGCGGGGTTCACGTTGCGAAAATGGGCGTCGAACGATCCGCGTACTTTAGATGACCACGTCGAACGTCCACAACGGGTAGAGATCAAGGCTGACAAGGATCCAAAAACTTTGGGTCTTTTGTGGGTTGTGCAGGATGATTCGTTGCGGTATTCAGTTACGACTTCGTCTCCGCAACGCATCATCAAACGTAGCATCTTGTCAGAAATATCAAAGATTTTTGATCCTCTCGGTTTGGTAGGTCCAGCGACAATTCGCGCAAAAATGATTTTGCAAAGGTTGTGGCAGCTTAGAGTGTCGTGGGATGAATCGCGACCGCAAGATGTGCACACGGAATGAGAAGGGTTTCACCGCCAACTAGCTTCGCTCAATGAAATAAATATTTCGAGACGCGCAATGTTTGGGGTGACAGACAAGGTTGAACTTCATGGATTTTGTGATGCCTCCGAGAAGGCATATGGGGCGTGCATCTACCTGCGATCCGTGGACGAAAGGGGTCAAGGGACTGTTCGCTTGCTATGCGCGAAGATTCGGGTAGCTCCACTCAAGGTAATAATACTACCGCGGCTGGAGTTATGTGGAGCGTTGTTATTGGCACAATTAGCTAGGAAGGTAAAGACCGCATTAGACATTGCATCAATTCGGGAATACTATTGGTGCGATTCGACTATTGTTCTCGCGTGGATTAGGGGTCCGTCAGACAAATGGAAAACGTTCGTTGCGAATCGAACGACAGAGATTCAGCATCTAACTACCGTGAACTGGTTTCATGTTAAGTCGGAAGAAAATCCCGCCGATATCATATCACGGGGTATTCAACCAACGGCATTGCAGGGCACTGGATTGTGGTGGCGCGGTCCATCTTGGTTGTCCGAGGATGCTGGTTGCTGGCCAACTCCAGTTGAAGTATGTGAAGACGCTTCAGAGTTCAAGAAGCCATGTGTGTTGGCCGGAATTGCTCACACCGGGTGCGAATTGTTCGATAGATACTCGTCATATATGCGATTGATACGAGTCACGGCGTATTGTTTGCGTTTCATACGTAATGCACGTGCAACAAAGGCCCAGTTTGAGTCCACGAGTTCGAAGCAAGGGGTTACAAGTACTCAGGATAAACTTCTAACGGTTCAGGAGTTAGAAGACGTACGAATCAGGCTACTGAAACTTGCTCAACGAGACGCGTTTTCTGTGGAATTGCATGATTTACAAAAGGCAGGAATCATACAGAAGTTAAGTAAATTACGGGCATTGAGCCCTTTTCTTGATACAAACGGTATTATTAGGCTAGGCGGTAGATTAGCGAACGCGAGGATCTCGTACGATGAAAGACATCCAATCATTTTACCATCAAAGCATCCGTTCACGAATTTGATCGTTCTGCACGAACATTCGCGATTGCTTCACGCGGGGTGTCAGTCAGTAACTGCGTCTCTTCGTAGGAAGTACTGGCCACTTTCATGCAGGAGCGTTGTAAGGAACCTTTTACGGAAGTGTATAAGGTGTTTTCGTGTCAAACCACACACCGAAAGTTACATGATGGGATCCTTGCCGGCGTCACGAGTGACTCCGTCTAGGGCTTTCTCTATCTGCGGGGTTGACTATGCAGGTCCGTTCTCGATACGGGAGAAATCACGTTGTCGGGTGATAATCAAGGCATATTTATGTGTGTTTGTTTGTTTTGCTACTAAAGCGGTTCATCTTGAATTAGCTTCTGACCTTACTACCGAAGCTTTCCTTAATTCTCTACGCCGATTCATAGCACGTCGGGGTCGATGTAGTCACATTTTTTCGGATAATGGCACCAATTTCGTCGGGGCTCGTAATGAATTAATGGATCTCGGGATTTTATTGTCAGATAATGAGCACCGATCGCGGACGTCCGACTTCTGCAGTACGGAAGGTATTCAATGACACTTTATAACTCCCCACGCACCCCATTTTGGCGGTCTGTGGGAAAGTGCAGTAAAATCGGCAAAGTATCATTTGAGGCGAGTGATCGGACAAACGACTTTAACGTTTGAAGAATTCTATACGGTTTTAACGCAAGTCGAATCGTGCATGAATTCTAGACCTTTGTGTCCATTGACCGACGATCCGTCCGACCTCACTCCTCTCACACCTAGTCATTTCCTTATCGGTGGCTTAATGTCGTCTTTGCCAGACCCTGATCTCCGAGATGTGAAACCAGCTCGATTGATTAGATACCAGCACCTGCAGTATATGTTACAGCATTTTTGGACGAGGTGGCAGAAAGAGTATTTGCATCAACTTCATCAGCGGAACAAATGGCGGATAAGCACTCCAGCTAAATTTGGTCCAGGAACACTGGTGGTCGTCAAGGACGATAACACCCCACCACTCAAATGGCACATGGGGAGGATCGTTGAAATCCATCCTGGCAAGGATGATGTCACACACGTTGTCAGCATCAGGCTATCTGACAGCACTGTCAAGCGACCAGTGACAAAGATTTGCATCTTGCCGTTAGATGACGACGCAGAAGGGCGATCTGAAGAAGCTCCAGCCAGCCATGTAGGGGTCTAGCTGATGAATGAATTGTGTAGTGATATGGACACTTGTAGAACTTTAACATTTCATGGACTAGTTTAATACTCACCTTATATTTACGTGTTACGATGTGTCATGTCAAAAGACATCTAGGCTAAGTTTTTTTTTGTGTGTCTCGTGTATATGACTTGTCATTTTTGTATGTACTCGCCATTTCATATTTAATATTACTCTGGTACGTTAGCATTTTACAATGTCTGTTGAACGCGATGCGTTCAAGGTGGGCGGCATGTTAAGGATTCGAAAGGCCACGGGGTTTATGCTGCGGACGTGCCTTCTTCGCTATTTTTGAGTTAAGAATTTCATTAGTGCAATTATTGGGGCTGCTAAACATCTGGCATCATAAACAGGGAAAAACTCCAAATCCCAGTTATGACGGGTACCCTTGGAGTCTCTCCTGCTCAATAGCGATTGACGCATCATAAACCCCCTGGACAGGTCACGCACGTGAGGGCCGTTTCTGTCCGCGGGACCTTGAGGCCTGTCTCGGGGTCTCGTTGTGGTAGTTTCCCACTGCATTTTGTTTATGCAGAAAGGTGGGCGGAGTGTCGACGGAGTTCGGGAAAGACGCCCAACGTGTCACCTTAAGGACACGGATTGGCAGGCGAATATTTCCACCCTGAACGGACCTCCTTAGCAGAGGTTAGTGGTGGGATCAACCGAGGTCCGAGAGAAGTTGCGCGAAGGAAGGAAGGTTAGAACTCTGACAAAACACCAAAGAAAAGGTTCTCGGCTCCTGTCGGCCTTAGAAACGGCCAAACATATACATTGATAATTGGACTCTTGTCGACCATAGTAACGGTCACTTATATAATAAATTATTATTGTTGTTTAAAATCAAGTGTGATTATTGAACCAGCAGTTATCCAAATAACAATCACGCTAAAAACAGTGTATACGATACCACTGTTGTGCCCTGCGTGATGGCTCGCAAGGCTGGTACGGGATTTGGCAATAATCGTAGGTTCGGGAGTGAACAAAAGATTAGAATCTACTGGGTGAACCAAGTTTGGTTAAATTCAGAGACTAAGTCTTTATTAGAACTAGACTGAGGTTTACAAAAGTTTTAGCCGTGTTAACAGGTCGAGCGTCAAGTCTAGAATCCTCGTTTGTGGAATCGCATTGGTTTTATATCCTTCTTGGGCGTGGTACGTGTTACTATGCCCGGCCGCAGCGATGCGTTCGCATATTGCTGATCTTGTAGAATCGGTCGTTAACGGCTGCCTTAGCACCGAAACGTCTCGAACGTTTCGTAACGTAATATAATATAGCTAACACGTGTGCTTGGGCGTTGCCTGGGCACAAACCACAAAATTACCTTTTTTAAAAAAAAGGTACAAAAAAGAGCGCCAAGTATATGATCCATTAAAAAGAAATCCCATTTAAAAACATTGTCGTAAATTAATAATATAAATTTATTAATGTGCTATATTCAACTTTAGAAAAGTAATGATATACAACAGTTGCGCCAATTATCACACTGGTTATTTACACAAAGAACAAAATGTATTCAATAATATTAAGCAGATATATTTTTATACAAATAAATATTTTATTACAAATAAATATTTTATTCAAAATACTTGGCGCTCTTTTTTGTACCTCTTTTTTAAAAAAGGTAATTTTGTGGCGATTTCACACATTTTGTAGTAGTGTTTATTGATATCAATCACTTTACCACAATGTTTTTAAATGGGATTTTTTTTTATGGGATTATATACTTGGCGCTCTTTTTTGTACCTTTTTTCTAAAAAGGTAATTTTGTGGGGATTTCACAAATTTTGTAGTGTTTATTGATGACTGGATAATTATTTCACTCCCTCGGGGTTATTTAATTAGGAAAAATTGCAGGTGCGATGAGATATTAATGAAATAAGTTTCAGGTAAGGTTGGATTAGCTGATTTACAAGTAAATGATACGCGGCAGCGACAGTCAACATATGCAGGGTGTCGAAACATGTACTGTGTAGTTTTGATTGATGATTGATATGGAGACCAAATGGCAGCATTCTTCTTTCAGCTGTTCCATAGCGTGGTAATTTGTGTAGACTTATTTATTTACTATCATTTTTTTCTAAGAACAAAATATAAAGATCTTTAGCCCCTTTGGGCCATTGCCTTTTGTTGCGCGCTACATGTGTGTAAATATAGGTGAGCTTCCATCGACACCGTAATCGGCCGAAGGCCATATCTTAGTTAAATGTGAATGGCTCGGGAAAGACCATCCGAGGGAAAGCAGTCTTGTAATTTATGAGGCTGCCTGGCAGACCCAGGTCTGCCGTGCGTCCCGCCTGACACTTGGGACCGTTGGAGGGTGGCGAGGAACTAGAGCCTCAATGACTCTTTGTGTAGTCGACTCCGGCGGTCCCGGGGTCCGGTGATATTGGCCAGACGTCTTGTGTCACCTTAGGGCGCCTTGGACGACGTTTCGGAGACGGGCTGTTTACCCGTATTTCATTATATAGACGGCACTACGGTTTCCAGAGTTTTCCTTATCTAGGGGCTGGGTGGGCCGTTCCTTTGGCGATGCAACGACCAATAGGAAGTTCATTCGCTGTGGGGCCCACCAAGGAGTCAGCCTGGAAGGGAGGATTTCTGGCGGTTCACAGGAACGACTCCGTCGTGGAGTCAGACACTGTAAGACACCCAAATACATCGGATACGTTCCGAGACTCCACGGGGGAGTCGGGTATATAGTTTATTCCGGTAATCACGGTCTCCTCCGGAGATGAGGAAGACGTGAACTGTTCAGAGTCGGCTGACAGTTACAGTAATACACTCACTATTCTTGTTACTATTGTTTGTTAACGTTTTGGTTGTTTAAATATATATATTCAGTTCACTGGGTATCCATTATAAGTTACATGCAGTCTATCAATTTATTTACCCTAATCACGGTAACACGTCGTTGGGGTATCGCGTAATTCCCGGTGTCGGCATTACCGTAGCGGGGCCTTACAACCCCCGTTGACCTGCTTCATTCAAGTCGGTCTCATCGAGGTTGCGCGAGAAACACCTTTTTTTAATTTGCACGTCATCAGCTTCAATCCAACTACTAGTCATTCCTTCTTCTTTACATATACTGGTGTTGTTTAGTCGAAGGCCTTAGGAAGGTGGGGTGGATTGCCACTGGTATGGCCAGAGAATGGATGCGCTCCAGCGACGAGAATAAGTCCACCAATTGTTGGGACGGCACGTTTATTTGGCCGGCTGTGGGCGTCGTTACAACAACGGACGAACACTCCACAGAACCAGAGGACGGACACACACGACTTACAACACACGCAGTTACACGAAACAGAGATATATACAAGCTATGTACAGGGGCGCAGGGCGGCAAGGCTCGAAGGGCCGTCTTAAAACGTTCCGTTAGACGTTGCTCGTGGGTTGCAGGACGACAAAAGCCGTTATAATTCGTGCGTGCGGGAGCGTGTTATTGTCGTCAGATGTTCTTGGAAGCGACTAACGGATTACTGGAAGAGCACGCACCGCTCGAATCCATGCAAAAACGTGTGACGTACGTCACCGTCTTACCGGACGGTGTGTCACCAGTGTTGACACGCTCTCGCACGCACGTTTAAATCCGCGCGACAGCTGATCGGCAGATTTCGGCTGCAACAGGTGTAATGACCATCCTCAATACATAAACCACTATGAAATATAGCATTCATAACTTTATATGATTGTCCAGCTATTAATATTTTGGTTGTGGGAATAGTACATATTTTAAATTTACGTATTGCTTTGACTATTTTATCATCTTGTAATGAAAATAATAGTAAACGAATAATAATTATATCTTTCGTCAATATTAATTCATTTTTAAACATAATATCATTTCCTGTACACTGTTCACATGATCCGTTATCTGATTCATACCAATGCGAAAATGTAACGTTTAATAAATCGTTAAGATTATAACTTCTTTTTTTCAAATTGTTAATAGGTATTGAAACAACTAAATTATTAGAAGTAATTCTTTTTGTATAATCACAAGATTTACATCGAGTAGTAGAAGTTACTTGATGCTCTACCAATTGTCTTATATAATCATATTTTGTGAAAAACGTTCTCCTAAACTTCGCCGTATTGCATATGTATTTAAATTGCGCATTCCATTTTCATGTCGATGCAGTAATATCTTCAAAACATTTGATGATTCATTACAATTAAACAATTGTTTTCTAATGACACTCAAATGCATTAAACATTGTAATACTGCATTTGCATAACATGAAGCATTATCTGTATTTTGAAAACCATGTAAAACCCAAGAAACATTTTTTTTTAATAATTTTTGAGTTTGACAATTTTCTTGGACAGAATCAATTACTTTTTTTGACAATATCCATGGAACATCTTTCACTTTCGAATAGCGTTTTTTTGAAACAGTAATTATGTCTGCGTCTGGTTTGTACTTTGATCTTAGCCGATTATATTCCCTAATAGCTTTTTCGTCAGCTGTTACTGACGAAGGATCAAAATTAATCAAATGCAACCCTTCTGAAGACGTTACTCGTGATAATGCAACATAAGTTTGACCACAATTAAATACAGAGTTGCCTATGTCCATAATAGCACTTTGTAAACTTAATCCTTGACTTTTATGAATTGTGATTCCATAACTCAGACACAATGGAAATTGTTTTCTAATAACAAATGTTCTATCCACTACTTCAAATTTAACGCGTACTCTTTCAATGAAATACTCTAATCCTGATGGTAGAAGGAGCTTAATTTTTCTACATAATCAGTAGACATATCTTGTACAACTGAAATTACCTTAGCTATGGTACCATTCACAAGACCCAAAGTAGCATCAATGTTACGCCTTATCATAACATTTGCTCCAATCTTAATTACAATTTCCTTTGAAAGTCCAGCAGTTTTAGAATTATCGTCATCCGTATTGGACAATACTTTTGATACTTTCTTTCTCACATACGAAATACAGTCAATTGTATCTTCGGCAATTAATAATATCTCTTTTGCTGTAATGCGATTTAACATTGCAGCATTAAGAACGTCACACATATTACGAGTAGAATAATGTATTTAAGATATCGACCGTAATTGTAGAAATAACACTAAGATGATAGCGGCGCACTAGTTCGGTCAGTTAAACAAGTTATTTTTTTTTTAATAGCTAATTTGCAATTATTAATATATAACTTCCGACGTTTCGGTCTGTGTTTAGACCATTTTCAAGGAAGATACAAACAAATACTGCTTTCGCTTATTATAAGTCACACGTTATCAAAGTACGTGTAACACGCGAGTCGGTTGGAGCGTGACTGAAGTAAACAGTATGAATCTTAGGAACATTTAAAGGTGAAAACAAACTGTAGCTAAAACAGGAGCCAAAAGTAAGAACGGTTGAATATTACGGACAGATTTTAAACCTCGACGGAAATGACATTTTAAACCCCAACAAACACACAGTCAAAATACCAATGATTGAATTCATGTGGTAAAAGCCCACACTCTTAAGTATATGAAAAATAATTACATAATGTTACTTTATTATGTATTAATGTTTAAATCATATAAAAAGAAATAGATAACTCTATCAGGAGAATTTGCATCATAAACCTTATTGTTTCAATAAAGTTGCGTAATAATTTTGTATTTTAGGTGTTTCATACCTAAGATTTACGCTAGGTTGTTTAATCATATGCAAAGTCTCTAACAGAATTCTGCGACTCCAATTAGTCTCTTTATCAATTATTTTAACATTGTCAAAATCAAATCTATGATCAAATTCAAAAGAGTGTTTCGTTAAAGCAGTGTGTTGGAGGGGAGATAGAAAAATATTTTTTTTTTTATGTTCATAAATCCGTCTTTCTAAATGTCTAGATGTTTGTCCAATATAAACCTGATTGCAACCCAAGCAAGGGATAGAGTAGATGACATTAGAGTTCTTTAACGTAGGTATTTTATCTTTAATTATCGGAAACAAATTTTTAGTATAAACTGGAAGTTTAAATATAGTGTGTATCCCAGTCTTTCTATCCCGGTCTTGAAGTCTGATAAAGGTAACACCACAGTTTTAGTGGAGAAAGAATTTTATATCTCGGAGGTGTTGAAATTGTTGAATGATGAAACCACATACATTGTCAGTAAATTTGAATATACGTGTACCTTTGAGAGAAGATCTAACTCTATTATTTCTAACATGATAAAAAAGAAACAGATAAATGAAGAAACAGGGAAACTTTTAAAAACAAACAATGCTATTATACCCATAGCATATGCGCTTCCAAAAACACATAAGGAAAATTTGTCTTGGAGAATCATCGTTTCTTCTATTGGTGGTCCTACTTATAAATTATCTAGTTTTCTAGCTGGTATACTTTCTAAAATAGTAGGTAAATCTGCATACCACACTGTAGATAGTTGGCAATTCTGTAAATAAATTAGGAAAGTGCATATTGAAGATTCAATGCGATTGGTGTCTTTAGATGTAGTATCTCTTTTTACCAATGTACCTGTGGATTTAGCTATACAGGTATTACACCATCGATGGACAGAAATTGCACAGCACACAAATATCAGTAGGGATGATTTTCTCCAAGCTGTGAAGTTCGTGTTAGAAGCCAACATTTTTTCCTTTAATGGTGTGTTTTACAAGCAAGTATTTGGAACAGCCATGGGATCTCCAATTTCTCCTGTTATTGCCAATTTGGTGATGGAAAGGTTAGAGACAATCTCTCTCTCGAAGGTACCGTTTCAACTTAATTTTTATAAAAGGTATGTGGATGACATTATTATATGCATTAAACTAGAAGATTTGCCAGTATTGCTTGACACTTTTAATGGTTTTCATAACAGACTACAATTCACTTATGAAGTTGAAAAAGATTCTTGTCTAAGTTTTCTCGATACAGTAATTATTAGATCAAATAATAAACTTATCACCAATTGGTATCATAAACCGAGTTGGTCTGGCAGATATATTAACTTTTTTTCGGCTCACCCCATGCAACATAAAGTAGGATTAATAAAAGGATTAATTGATCGTGCCATTTTGCTCTCTGATCCTAAATTTCGACCAGCTAACTTACTCCTCATTAAAGACACGTTGAAACGTAATGGTTATCCCATTGAAATGGTCTCAACAATCATCCGAGACCGCATTTTTGAAATTTATCATCCGATGTTAATTAAAAAACGTAAAGAGGAGAAAGCGAAAAAGATTGGACCAATTAGTTGGAGAAATACGGTAGTCATACCTTTTGTTAATAATATTTCTAATGACATTAAGAGAATTTTTAGAAAGACTGGGATACACACTATATTTAAACTTCCAGTTTATACTAAAAATTTGTTTCCGATAATTAAAGATAAAATACCTACGTTAAAGAACTCTAATGTCATCTACTCTATCCCTTGCTTGGGTTGCAATCAGGTTTATATTGGACAAACATCTAGACATTTAGAAAGACGGATTTATGAACATAAAAAAAAAAAATATTTTTCTATCTCCCCTCCAACACACTGCTTTAACGAAACACTCTTTTGAATTTGATCATAGATTTGATTTTGACAATGTTAAAATAATTGATAAAGAGACTAATTGGAGTCGCAGAATTCTGTTAGAGACTTTGCATATGATTAAACAACCTAGCGTAAATCTTAGGTATGAAACACCTAAAATACAAAATTATTACGCAACTTTATTGAAACAATAAGGTTTATGATGCAAATTCTCCTGATAGAGTTATCTATTTCTTTTTATATGATTTAAACATTAATACATAATAAAGTAACATTATGTAATTATTTTTCATATACTTAAGAGTGTGGGCTTTTACCACATGAATTCAATCATTGGTATTTTGACTGTGTGTTTGTTGGGGTTTAAAATGTCATTTCCGTTGAGGTTTAAAATCTGTCCGTAATATTCAACCGTTCTTACTTTTGGCTCCTGTTTTAGCTACAGTTTGTTTTCACCTTTAAATGTTCCTAAGATTCATACTGTTTACTTCAGTCACGCTCCAACCGACTCGCGTGTTACACGTACTTTGATAACGTGTGACTTATAATAAGCGAAAGCAGTATTTGTTTGTATCTTCCTTGAAAATGGTCTAAACACAGACCGAAACGTCGGAAGTTATATATTAATAATTGCAAATTAGCTATTAAAAAAAAATAACTTGTTTAACTGACCGAACTAGTGCGCCGCTATCATCTTAGTGTTATATTACGAGTAGGTAATAAACAAACAATGTCCAACGGAAAATCATTAATACACTGGCATAATTCGTTTAATCTGAGTTCAAACAAATCCTCAGTAAAAGATATTTTTCTATTCTCAAGAATCTCGCAATCAAGTTTTGTCATTAGACCTATACGAATTCTTGACAACAACTGTCGATAAGAATCATCTCCTTGCTGGCGCATGTTGATCGTTAACTCATCATAATCAAATAATGTAGTCCAGGCCTGGGATTTAAGTGAACACAGCGGCCGATTTTCAGAGGCAACGCCTCCTTTCTCCCGCCGCACGTCTTGGCCCCCGCGGCGGCCCAGCAGCTAAGAGCGTCTCAGGCCCTTACCACGTGAACCGCGCGTAGCGTACTAAGGTGACATTGTATCAATAGGTTTCCACATCGACCCAGAGAGCACGATTGTCGATGCCTTTTTTTTGTCAACGCGCCATGCGCGGTTCATATGGTACGAGAAAGGAGGCGTTGCCTCTGAAAATCGGCCGCTGCGTTCACTTAAATCCCAGGCCTGATGTAGTCCATAAATCAACAGCAATTAAAGAACCGACATATTTGTTAATTTTATCATTTGATAATTATACAAAAATTGGGTCTTCGTGTACAGGGGGTAATTGAAGCAGATCATCAAATAAAAGAACGTGTTTTTGACCAAACCAACCGTCTTCACAATCATTGGTATCAAATATTTCAGACAATCGGAAATGTATATACATAAAAGTTAAATTGGTATCATTGACACTTCATCAATCACAAAAAGAACAACATCTTTAAGATTTGCTCTTAAAACTTTTAATACATGATCAGATAATGGTTTATACTTTGGCGTTAGACCATGTTCAACGGGTAATTGAAGCAATCTATGAACTGTCAAACCGTCTATATTAAACGCTGCTATACCAGTAGGTGCCGCTACAGCGGTATCTTTATTGAGATATTGTTTTATCCAACACTTAATGGATTTAATTAAAAAGCTCTTTCCCGTTCCACCTTCTCCGCTAACAAACAATCGTAATATCGAATTATCTGACCTTACACTATCAATGACTCTGTGGAATACTCTTTTTTGGCCGGCATTTAATTTTGCTATCATTTCAGACACATCAATTTTTTCATTCATTTTATTACCAAGATCCTTAAAATCTTGCATTGCTTCACCAGCTTCTACATTTTGAGCGCCTATCGGATTGTCAGGGTCATCCTGAGACACGTGTTTTAGTAATTCTTCATCTAATTGCCGAACTAACTCTAGTGCAGTTTCAAACGCTTCTTTCAATCCTTCTAGTCTTTCGTGATAGTGTAATGCTTTCGTAAGATGTAGTTTTACATTATGAAATGCTTCCATATAAGTATCACAACTATTTTTAAGATCCTTTAATTCCCGCCATGGTTTAAACATAAGCAATAAAGAAAAGAAATAATCTTCTGGTCGATTATTAACATTATGTCTATAATGATTAATAAGACATCCACGTTGTCGCCGTTTAAGATAATGACTATTATCTAATTTATAATATTCAATATTATTATTTTTCGGTTTGATTGTCGTGACATCATACCATTGTGCGAATTCATAAAGAGACACAGATTCTAATTCTCCAGATCTATTTGGATAATAATTATCTATTAAAGATGGACAAAATATATCTGTAGATTCACCATCAAGAGCTTCAATTTCTTTACGACTTTTTAATTTCCTCTGTCGTATAGGATTAACATCTAACCATTTAATAGTTGTATTTCGATAGTAGTTAAGCTATGCCGATTCTGGACCAAATGGTGGCGAGGGGTGAGGCGGGGCGGGGGGTACCGCGCGATGGGCGAAGGGGAGGTGGGGAGGGGGTACCGCCGCGGTCTTCCGTGAGATGGGTGAGGGGGAGGCGGGGAGGGGGGGTACGCAGTTCGTGGACGAGGGGGATGACGTCACAAGGGGGGGGGGGATTTCAAAATTTTCAAAATGGCGTCGTGCGCGCATGTCGAGTTCGTGGGCGAGGGGGCTGACGTCACAGGAGAGGGGATGAATTTTCAAAATTTCAAAATGGCGTCGCAAGCATTTCGTATTGGCGCCATCTACTGGATGTTTAAGGTACTTTGGGTCCGCGTCGGTATTTGGGCCCGCCTTGGTAAATTTTCCAAGTTTTCCAGACATTTCGTATCGACGCCACCTGTTGGATGTTTAAGGTACTTTGGGCGCGCGTCGCCGCCGCGCAATCTCCGTACGCGTGCGGGGATCGGTGCACAGGCGCGACCGCGACCGATTCGTGGAAATTCGAGTCTTCGATGATTATTTCAGAGAAAATATAAGGTGTCATGGCGTGCAACAGGATTGAACACGTTCTGCCACCCATGTGCACGTTCTTCATGGCGTGTGTTTATGTTTGAATCGTGGGATCGATACCGAACTCGTGCAATGATTTAAACGTAGAGCGATAATTATTGTAAATCAATCGTCGCGATAACCCCTGGAATAAACACGACATTGCATTCGATGGGGACTTCTGAGAAATCATAGACCGAACCGCGCCATGCCGAGTGTTTATATCCGACCATTGACTTTTCCCCAATACCACCGTGTCTCTAAGAAGTTCCCTCGAGAAAACGCAATGTCCCTGAAGCAATAAATTAGATGGCGCGTTCACGCGAGCGACTAAGCGATAATTATTCGGCCTACAGTTCCGAGTATTTTCACGATTGAGAACAGGGCGACGTCTCAAGGGCCCTTCTCGAGGATCTGCGAGTCGAACGTCGTGGGAACGTGTAAGGGTGAAAAGAATTCGTACATAAATTTCATGATTTTAGGCATTTATTTAACTTAGTTATCACACTCCGCAACAGCATCGTTGAATATAACATCGTCAACATCGTTCGTAAAGAATGCATTGTCGGTGATCTCGTTAAATAAATCATCATCGGTAAAAAATGCATCAACATGCGCAGGCGTACTAGTATTAAAATCAGACTCGTCAACCTGAACTGCATTATCGCGAACATCAATCCCTGATATCGCATTAGTATTAACTGCGATCTCGTCGATTTGTTCCACATTAGAACATTTACGCCATACAATACAGTGTGGGGCTTCCTCCCAACTCGACGGTTCCACATCATCTTGATCATCAATACCTATGATGAATGAAGTTTCCCTATGCGCAGCGAACCAATAATACATGTCCCCGTATTTTCCCGACGGTAAGTAGTCATTTTCACCGTTGTCATTATAAAACACCTTCAAATAAGCCTCATAATCGTAAACAGCTTCTGCCTCGTGAAATTCACCATCTCGAATTTCTTCGCATTGCACAGTGACATCCCGACACGTCACATATATTTTGGGTCGTGATGTGTGACTAGGGATCGCAGCGGTAACTTCCCGATTCAAATCCATGGATAGAGACATAATCTGAAACCAATTGTTTCTTTACAACCCTCAAAAGTTGCTAACGCACCCAACACAATGATTCACTAAAAATATAATGATGAAAACTTACGGTATCAATGGATGTATTTTATGTGTGTGACGAAGTCACGTCACGCGCCGTGCGAATCCCGAAACCGAGACAGCGGACTTAGTTCGCGCCGCGGCCGCTGGGCGGCCGCGGCCCCGCGAACTCTCTCGCGAGCGAAAATGAACAGCCTTTCCTTATAAAGGCCGCGGCAAGCGGAATCGGGAGCTCTTGTGCATGTCGCTATACTGCTTCAAGCAATCAACAAGACGCTCAAATTTTTGGTAACCACGGCACGAGAGTGATCTCATGCCAATCCGTGAGGTGTGTCAGTTTCGGCCATAGCCATACTGTACCATTACCAGCCTCTGTCCGAAATAGGCCGAGATTTGTCTTGCGGCCTGCCTTCATCAGAAAGACACCTCCGCGCCCATTAGGCCGGAATCTTATCGCACTCTGAAATTCTATTATACGACTCTCGTACGAACGCGCCCCTTAAGGCCATTCCGAGCAGAACGTTACACAAACCGCATCCAAGCTCCATCCGCTCGCCGCTAAGTCGCCGCCGCCGCGAGACCGACGTGCCGAAACGACTGTAACTCCGTAGCTCTTCCGACGGGTTCGGAATCAAATGTAAACACAATTACAGCTTACAATAAACACTGTTACTGTTTGGAAATACGACTGGAACACATTCGCCGAACCCGGACATACCGACTGAGGCGGCAAATATCCCTTCTCCGTCCCACCGGTAATCGTCTTGCAAACGGAGACCATTACAAAGTGGCGCCCAAACAGGGACTCGAAGAGGAGAAGGGCGAATGAGCGTAAGTGTAAGCTGGGTCTACGAGCTACGGAAGGCCGTACTAGTTCAAGTCGCGGAAAGATACGGTATCGACACCACTGGTAGCCTCGACGAACTACGCCAGCGAGTCACCACGTATTGCAGGGAACAGAAAATGATGGGGCCTCCTCCGATAGCGACCGGTGAAACCACCGATCAACAAGAAACGGCAACCGACACAGGGATCAGCCTAACCGCTCCTGAGGCTACGCCAATGGAGAAGATCAGGAGGTGGGGAACCCGCTATGACGGCGGCGCCGGAGCCGCCGAATTCTTACAACGGCTCGGGGACCTGCAACATAGCTATATGGTCACCCCCACTCAGATCGTTCAGTGCCTGTCCGAGATTCTAAAAGGAAGGGCATTAGGCTGGTATCGCCTCCGCCGTACTGAATGGCGATCGTGGAACGATTTCGTTACCGACTTTCGAGCGTTCTTCCTCGCCGCCGAAGACGAGAACGAGCTGGAGGAAACTATTACCCGGCGCATTCAACGACCAGGAGAAACAGCTACCGACTTTATATTAGATCTCCTACCGTTGATGCAACAGTACGGAAAGTACTCTCTCGAGCAACAGGTAAATCGTGCCTACCGAAATCTCCGACCAGAGTACCGTCGGTACATCAAAAGGACTGAGTTCAAAACTCTGCCAGAGCTGATGAGACTAGCAGCAGATCAGGACAAAGTCACGGCCGAGGAGAAGGAGGCCGCCGGCATCAGAGGAAAGGAAACCGCCAAAGCCGAAAAACGGCCGGAAAAGAAAGCCGAAACAACCCGAAGCAGCGGCCTGGCGGAAGTCCAGGCCGACTACGACCGAGCGACTTGCTGCTGGCGATGCGGCCAACGTGGCCACCGCCGCCCCGAGTGCAAACGAGCGAGCAAGCTGTTCTGCTCTTACTGCGGGACCGCCGGACGCACTTCCAGAGACTGCCAGTGCAACCCCTTTTCGGGAAACGCGGCTGGGCGCGGCAACCGAGGCAACCGACAAAACGCCCAACCGACAACGCCTCAACCGAGCAACTAAACGAGGACCCTCGATTGTACCTCGCCTTCCACGTGGGAAACGTCCGATGGTGGGCACTGGTCGACACCGGAGCGACCCGATCGTTCATACGACCAGATGTCGCCACGGCATGCAAGCGGCAAGGATACACTCTTGCCCCCGCCACATTTACGGCTAGCGTCGCCGACGGCGCCGAGGTACCATTACGAGGCGAAATGACATTACCGGCAGTCATTCACGACCAGAGGGTAAAGCACACATACGCCGTGCTTCCTGGTCTGTCCCATGCAGCTCTGCTGGGAATAGACGTTTTGGGAAAGTTGGGCCTAGAAGTGCAAATCGGTGCCTACCGATGGGCGCGCCACGCCGAAACCGCGGCCGTGGAAGTCCTAGGCATTCGCCAATGCACGCCGGCCCAAGAGACCGCCCTGCAACAACTCCTGGACGAGGAGTTACCGCCACTTCGGAAACTACGAGGCAGGACTAGTCTCGCCGAGCACCGAATACGGCTGAAGACGACCGTACCGATCAAGCAACGGTACATGCCCCGGAACCCGGCCACACAAGCCTCAATTAACGAAGCAGTGGACCAAATGCTGACAGACGGAGTAATCGAACCGTCCAACAGCCCATGGAGTTCACCGGTGGTCATGGTTGCCAAGAAAGGCAAAAAGAAGAAACGATTCTGTATCGACTTCCGCCGAGTAAATGCCGTCACCGAAAAAGACGCCTACCCCCTGCCGCAGGTCCAGGCCACGCTTGACAAATTGCGCGAGGCGCGCTACATCTCAACACTGGACCTCGCGAATGGATATTGGCAAGTACCGCTGGCCGAGGAGAGCCGCCCGATAACGGCCTTCACCGTTCCAGGACGCGGACTATATCAGTTCCGCGTCATGCCGTTCGGCCTCCACTCGGCCCCCGCCACGTTCCAACGGTTACTCGATAGTATCATTGGACCCAGTCTCGAGCCCAGGGCTTTTGCATATCTAGACGACATTATTGTCTTAGGCCGAACCTTTGAAGAACACTTGGAGAACCTCCGAGAAGTACTACGCCGATTGAAACAAGCGGGACTCCGCTTGAACGAAGAAAAATGCCGCTTCTGCCAGACGGAACTACAATACCTCGGCCACGTCATCTCCGACCAAGGAGTCAAGACGGACCCCGAGAAAGTCGAGGCGATTCGTAACACGCCCCCACCGAAAAATTTGCGGGAATTGCGACGCTTCCTGGGGATGGTATCCTGGTACAGGAGATACATTCCCAAATTTTCGGACACGGCGGCGCCGCTGCACCAACTCCTCCAGAAACGTACACGTTGGAGCTGGACCGAAGAAGCCCAGTCCGCCTTCGAGACGCTCCGCCACCAGCTAGCCACAGCGCCGGTGCTAACTTGCCCCGATTTCGACCGACCATTCGTACTGCAAACGGATGCCAGCCAAGGTGGCCTGGGAGCAGTACTTACACAGGACCACGATGGCAAGGAACGCGTAGTGGCATATGCCAGCCGTACGCTCAATTCAGCCGAGCGAAACTACTCAGTTACCGAAAAAGAGTGCCTGGCAGTGGTCTGGGACATTAGAAAGATGCGCCCATACCTGGAAGGGTATTCGTTCACAGTCCTGACCGACCACCAAGCATTAAAGTGGCTGCAGTCAATTGATAGCCCCTCGGGCCGCCTGGCGCGCTGGAGCCTAGAGCTACAGCAGTACGATTTCAAAATAGAGTATCGAAAGGGGGAGAACAATCTCGTAGCAGATGCCCTATCGCGACAAGGCGAGATTGCAGACGTGGACACCGCGATACCCAAAGAATGGTACGACATAAAGAAGCGGGCCGTCGAGGAGACACCGCTCCTTCACCCGGAATACCAGATCCAAGATGGCGAATTATACCGGCACTTCCCGGACACAACCGGTGGCCACCCCGAAGACGAGTGGAAGCAGTGCGTGCGGCGATCCCGGCGGGACGAAATACTAAGGGCAAACCACGATGCCCCCACGGCCGGACATCTCGGAATTAACAAAACTACCACCCGGTTGGCCAGGAAATACTATTGGCCCGGGATGTTCCGAGATGCGGCCCGTTACGTCCGCCAGTGTACCAAATGCCAGGAGTACAAAGTATCGCAACAGGCACCAGCAGGACTCATGCACACCACGCCAGCAGCCTACCCGTGAGATGTTGTATCAGCCGATTTAGTCGGACCGCTCCCACGATCAAAGAAAGGCCACACCGTGGTCGTGGTGATGCAGGATAAATTCACGAAGTGGATTGAGCTGCAGCCGCTTCGACAGGCCACCGCCCCGGCCGTCACGAAAGCATTCCGTGAGCGAGTGGTCATGCGCTTCGGATGCCCACGCCGAGTCATCACTGACAACGGAAAACAGTTTGAAAGCCGAGAATTTACCGGCCTGTTGCGAGAGTATGGCATCAACCACCGAAAAACACCGCCTTATACTCCGCAATGTAACCCGGTGGAAAGAGCCAACCGAGTGATCAAGACAATGATCGCTCAGTTTACCGACGGTGATCACACGACGTGGGATAATTGGCTCCCGGAGATCGCGTTTGCCTACAATACGGCGCGCCACGAAGCCACGGGGAGTACTCCAGCCGCCTTAAATTTTGGCCGCGAACTCACAGCTCCCGGGGACCCGCGCCCAGCCGCGAGCGACCCAACAGAGGAGCCGACGCCAGAGGATACCCGAGGGTGGCAACAGCGACTTGCGAACATCAGAGACAATATCGAACTCGCACGATGGAACCTGGTACGAGCCCACCAGAATCAGAAACGCCATTACGATCTACGCCGGAGAGACTGGCGTCCCGTGATCGGCGATGAAGTAATGAAACGCGAACACCACCTAAGCGCGGCAGCAAAGCAGTTTAATGCGAAGCTGGCTCCAAAATTTGCCGGCCCGTACACCGTTGCCAAATTCACGGGACCCAACATCGTGGTACTGAAGGGTGCGCGCGGTAAGACAATGCGCGCGCACATCAGCGATCTAAAACCGTGCGATGCTCGCCAGCCGATTGGCGCGGACAGCGCCACCATAGCGGCTATAAAAGCCGTGACAAGCGAGCAGTCGAAACAATTGGCAATCAGCATGCCACGGAACAAGTCGTCGCCCGAGAACTCGGGCCGAGCAACCGCCGTACCGCTAGGCTCCACCCCGGTGGGACCACCGGAACACCGGATCCGCAGGCCACAGATCGTGGAAGACCGGCCGTGGCCCGCCGGAGTCTGACTGCAGGAGCAGCCACCTCCACATCGGGGGCCACCACCGCGCCTCCGCGCACCGCCGAGAAGGCTGGACACCCTGGGCAGTCAGGAGGTCTTGATGGTGGAGACTCAGCGAGACAACCCCAGGAGGCCGGAGGCCAAGGATGTCAGGGAGCGACCACCCGACGACGTCGGACCGCCCACACCGGTCTGCAGCCACTGGACCTCCGGCAATTGACCCACCAGCTGCCAACCCCGTCAGCCGAGACAACGACCAGACGGCCGACCACACGAGGGCAGTCCACCCCGCGGACCACCTGCCCGCCACGGGCCCGACCACCACCGGCGGACCGAAAGCGAAAACAGCCGACTTCGGGCGAACTGCGGACGGCGCCAGCCACCGACGCCGTGTCGCTGGTCCCGCCAGGCCCTCACGGCCCGCCAGCAGTCGCACCATCACCGCGGGACACCGCCGGACGAGCGCCACTGGTACAGCTCGGCCGCCAGAGCCCCCCAGTGGCCCCGCCATCACCGCCGAACACCGCCGGACGAGCGCCACTGGTACGGCTCGGCCGTCAGGGCCCCCCAGTGGCCCCGCCATCACCGCTGGACACCACCGGACGAGCGCCACTGGTACAGCTCGGCCGCCAGGGCCCCCCAGTGGCCGCGCCACCGCCGACCGACATTGCCGTAGCAACGTCGCTGGCTCAGCCAGGCCGACAGGGCCCCCCAGCGACCACGCCACCACCGGTTGACCCGCCAACACCTCATCCCCCAGGACCACCCAAACGTCCACCGCAGGGCCAGATGACAACCGCCCGACCCTGGTCTTGGGCCACGGACCGGCCAGGGTTGGTCATCTTCCACCCTCCCGCGATGCGACCCCGCCGCGTGTACGCGGTTACCACCTCGACCGCGGTGGTACTGGGCAGTCGGTTCCGCAATGGGGATCTCGGTATCGAGATCCGGAACCGGCGGCCGACTGCCCCCGCGGAACCGAATCCGCGCGATTAGACGTAAGCTAGATTTAAGTTGGTGATGGATAGGTTAAGTGCGTTGGGTTGCAACCCCTTAAATTAAGTTAGTTATAAGGACACATGTACCTGACGGCCAGAAGCCGAATGTATACCGTTGTCCCCCGAAGTGGGAAGGGGGTGTGACGAAGTCACGTCACGCGCCGTGCGAATCCCGAAACCGAGACAGCGGACTTAGTTCGCGCCGCGAACTCTCTCGCGAGCGAAAATGAACAGCCTTTCCTTATAAAGGCCGCGGCAAGCGGAATCGGGAGCTCTTGTGCATGTCGCTATACTGCTTCAAGCAATCAACAAGACGCTCAAATTTTTGGTAACCACGGCACGAGAGTGATCTCATGCCAATCCGTGAGGTGTGTCAGTGTCGGCCATAGCCATACTGTACCATTACCAGCCTCTGTCCGAAATAGGCCGAGATTTGTCTTGCGCCCTGCCTTCATCAGAAAGACACCTCCGCGCCCATTAGGCCGGAATCTTATCGCACTCTGAAATTCTATTATACGACTCTCGTACGAACGCGCCCCTTAAGGCCATTCCGAGCAGAACGTTACACAAACCGCATCCAAGCTCCATCCGCTCGCCGCTAAGTCGCCACCGCCGCGAGACCGACGTGCCGAAACGACTGTAACTCCGTAGCTCTTCCGACGGGTTCGGAATCAAATGTAAACACAATTACAGCTTACAATAAACACTGTTACTGTTTGGAAATACGACTGGAACACATTCGCCGAACCCGGACATACCGACTGAGTCGGCAAATATCCCTTCTCCGTCCCACCGGTAATCGTCTTGCAAACGGAGACCATTACATGTGCACTGAATGATGTGATCTCGTTTACAATAACAACAATAATTTTTTTAAAAAACAATTCTTGTAGTAACGTATGACCTGACTGATGCAGCAGCATGAAAGAACTGATTTTAACGTACCCGCTCCATGATCCATGAACATAGAGTAATAATTATTCGATGTTGCAATCTCGTAAGCAACCATCGTAAACATACAGCGATAATAATTCGGGGTGGAAAGAGTTCCGAGTATTTTCACGATCAACGAAGCTGTAAGTCAATCGCTACGGCGGTCCATGGAGTAAACATTACATCGCACCGCGCGATACCGCATGTTTATATTGGAACCGTGGGAGTGGTACGGCGACCCCGTATGGGTGAACCGAATTCGAAGATACGTTCGAACCGCAGGATACTTATGCATAGAGCGATGACGACACAAGATCGTGACTAGGGTTGGTGGTTGGTAAGTGTATAGTAACGAGTACGTACCTACTTCATATTGGATTGTTGATGAATATGTTGTTGTTGACGTTTATTTGGATAACTCACATCCTTTTCGGCCGTACCGTTTAAGATGCGTTTTTGATAGTACATTTTAATATGCACTATATACGATTCTCAGCGGACGAAAAAATTAACGGGAACGCTACTTAACACTCAAGCGTACGTGGTTTAATGATGCCCACAAGACAGATCCACAAGAGTATATTATATCATGGATGTGTTATGACACAAACATTAATATGAATAGCGCGCGATAAATTCAAATGGCGTGCGCGGCAGATTCAAATAGCGTACGCGCTATATTCAATATGCACACGTGTCGCAGAAGAGTCGAAGACAATTCACGGTGTGAATCATAAAGAATCACTATAAGCTGAAATAATTAGTATCAAATTATCGAAGAATAAGAATCTGTGATACGGACGCCCCCACACATCACACCCACTCCACGACTACCCCTACTCTGCAACATGCAGGGGTAGCCCTCCAGCCTAGAGAACCGAAATGCATATAAGGACGTCGACCGCCGCCGCACGGACCAGTTTGTTTTACAACCATTTTATACGCATTTTATAAGCATTTTTTAAAAAAAAATATGTCCGCGTTCGATTATATTCGATCACCTGTGAGACGAGGCATGCATGCCGCTATGATGCAGCGATGCATCGTGAGTATAGTTGTGTAAATTGTATTGGTGCGCGTATTTCATTCGACGATATTATATTGAAGTTGGGCATTTGTTACAGCAATGGCATGGAAAAATTGAATGTGCGTGGCAGGAGGAGCGTGATGAAGTGCTCCGAAAAATCGTAAGTATGGTTTTTTTTTTTCTGTTTATGTAAATTGAATTGGTTCGTGCATTCAATTAGGCGGTCTTCTAACGAAGTTATACATTTGTTATAGCATGAGCGTGATAATGTCATGCGGATGTGGCGCGCGGAACGGCGGGAGTTGGTTAGCCTTCTCGTAAGTGATGTTTCAGAAAAATTATATTCGACGATATTATATTGAAGTTGTGCGTTTGTTACAGCAACGGCATGGGGAAATTGAATGTGTGTGTCAGGAGGAGCGTGATGAAGTGCTCCGAAAAATCGTAAGTATGGTTTTTTCTGTTTACGTAAATTGAATTGGTGCGCGCATTCAATTAGGCGGTCTTCTAACGAAGTTATACATTTGTTATAGCATGAGCGTGATAATGTCATGCGGGCGTGGCGCGCGGAACGGCGGGAGTTGGTTAGTCTTCTCGTAAGTGATGTTTCAGCAAAATTATATTGATTCGCGTACACTATTAAACAATGTTTTAGACGATTCATGTGTTTGTTACAGCACGAACGTGAAAACCGAATGGCCGATTGGAGTGTCGAATATCTCGGAACGGTCGGGCGTCTCGTAAGTGATGTTTCGCAAAAATTGTATTGATACACATACATTAATCGACGTTGTTTTAATCGATTCGCATATTTGTTTCAGCATCGAGAAGACATCGAGGCGCACGCACGGGATGGGGACATCGACGTTATAATCCAGCTATTAGTAAGTGATGTTTCGTAAAAATTATATTGGTGTGCACACATCATTCGACGATGTTTTAATCGAGTCATGTGTTTTGTTTCAGCGGTGTGAATACCCGACGAGGCGTGATGGACGGATCTGCCGCGAGTTGCGGCAAAAGATTCAAGAGGCTAGGCGTACGTGGCGGGATGATACCCTCAACATCGAGTTTCTATCGTTCGAGGGAGACTTTTGGGAGTTGCCTCGCCTATTTAAGGAGTGAGTATAAGTGAATTTTAATTGTTCGATGTTTCGCGTGTTATTACCAACGTTTTATATAATAATAGTAATTTTGTGTTTTCTCTGTATGTTGCAGAACGTGACATCACATATAGATTTTTTTTTTAAATAAAGTATTTTTTTATAAATTTAAAATTTTAAAATAAATATTTTTTTATTCAAAACAGTGTGTTGTGACGTCCCACAAAATTTCGCTCGCAGATAAAATAACATTTCTTCATAAACCACTATACAACTCCTCTCAAATCTCCCCAAACACCAAAATACCCCTTCTCCATGACCTCGACCGCCTTGGCGATGTACCTTAGCGGTCCCCATCTCAAGACGGTCAATCAATGAATCTCCCTCACATATTCGCCCAACGCATCACAAACTATTCCCTCCTATCGAATCTAAACAAGTCCCTCGCCCCTTCTATCTCTTAAATCGAGACCACGTCTCAAGCCCACTAAATGACCAAAGAAGTCAAATCCATTATCACCCCTTTCCTATAAAAATACCCAAAACCCATTCGAGGAGTTGAGCATTACCAAATCACATGTATAAGAACCCCAGAAGGATAATCGCGAGGATTATTTGGCGTACGTGCCGAAAATGCGAGTCCAAATATAGACCAACCTTTGGTCCTTACAAAAACCCCGGAAATGTTACTGCGACGCATATGCGTAACTATGTCAAGGTGCGTACTGCGCACCCCCCTTCAAGCCGAAAAGATTGTAATTAGTATAAATACGAGGAACCGCGAGAGCTCGTCCTCGTTCTACGGAAATCAATCAACGATTCGTTCTGCAGAAATCTATCTTACAGAAATCTATATAATTGTCTAAACCAGCGCTGTTCAAGGTCGCTCCCGCGGGAGATTGGGGTTCTCCCACTCTCGTCCGCGTTGTCAGGGATACCGCGCGACGCTAAAGAGGCGACCATGACAGACCAGCGTGTCCGTCGCCGAGCGAACTCGGACGCCCGATACGACATGTGATTAGTGACACGCGGCGTCGCAGCCAGCCAATGCTACTACTTCCCGGTATAAGTTGTCAGTCTTGGTGACCTGTACTTTTCAAACAATTCTAAAACTAGAAATATCATACACAAGCCTGACACATAGGTACGAAAGTCAACGAATTAACCTGAAATGACCCATATCTAAGTGACAGACGGCTCGCCGGACGTGGCAGCTTCTTTAGCGTTGCGCGGTCTCCATGACGACGGAAGGCACGCTGTGCGAGAGAAAGATTGGAAGGGGAAGCAGGCGCGTGAGGGGCCCCTGCACTGGCCAGCGCTGGTCTAAACATAAATTCAGTGTTCAACGGCAACTACCGTAAGAATTTATATTACCATTTAAACTATTGCATATCATCTCCATACATATTATTTTGTATTGCTATTCTAATTGCTATTCATAGTATTTTGTATTTCTACGCTTATTGCGTTCTCCTATTATTTTGCATTACTATTCTTATTGCTATTCATATTATTTTGTCTTGCTATTCTTATTGCTATTCATATTATTTTGTCTCGTTACGCTTAAGTGCTTTTCATATTATATTGTGTTATTAACGCTCATTGCGACCATATTCCATGTTCTTAGCAACGTAAACTGCTTATATTATTCCATCGTAAAACATATACTGTATGTCACGCTCATAATCATTTTATATATATATTGATAATCATTCATATTAATGATCTGTGCCAATTATTAATGTTTAAACGCATTCTATGTATAACAAAGCACTTTCACTAACAGTGCCTATATTTTCGCCTAAACTAATAAACCGCTTTGCTTAGCTAACGTTTCGAGTCATTGTGTTAATCCTTCTGCTACGAAGATCCCGAAATCCAACCAGGCTGCCGGAACAGCTGATTACGGGCAACGACCGCGGAAAGCATTGCAGTGTTTACTAACTTACTTTCGTATAGGTTTCGTATAACCGTATGAATAGCTGATTTTGCGGAATCATTACGAGTGTCTTTTACCTCGATGCAGCGGTAAATCCGATTACCAAAGCCAAACCACAATAAGTGCTCTAACGGGTGTCTCCACAAAAGGTATAAGTTATTAAACCTTCCCTGGTCGATCAGTGTGCAGGATTATAGATTCGCGCCTGACATTCCCTCAAAACGATCAGTGTGCAGGATTATAGATTCGCGCCTGACTCTCCCTTCAAAACGATCAGTGTGCAGGATTATAGATTCGCGCCTGACATTCCCTTAAAATCCTCAGTGTGCTGGATTACAGATTCGCGCCTGATATTCCCTCGAAATCCTCAGTGTGCTGGATTACAGATTCGCGCCTGACATTCCCTTAAAATCCTCAGTGTGCTGGATTACAGATTCGCGCCTGATATTCCCTCAAAATCCTCAATGTGCTGGATTTTAGATTCGTGCCTGACTCTCCCTTCAAAACCCTCAGAGTGTTGGATTATAGATTCGCGCCTGATTTTATTCCCCATGTCATTGTCCCCAAAGACCTCCACCCGGGGCGTGACATAAAAATTGGTGACAGCGGTGGGATCTTCGTTAGCCGTTGTAAAAAAGATATTCTTTAATACGGTGCCCACAAGGTCCCTATATTTAGCATGTGCATTGAGCACCCAAATCGGTGTGAACCAATATATCGAAGCCGCAGACTACAGAGCCTAACTGCCTATTTGCAAGCTCTTACCTGCGTTTCTGGAGGAATCGCTATCACACGAGACGGAAGCGAGGTGTGCGTAAGGTGTTCTCATTTAGCGCCCGAAGACACCGTAGAGATCTATTGGACGCATTATTATTACACATATAACACTCCCGTTTATTGTTCGCGTTGTAAAGACCCAATAATCCCCAAACGCCCCATAAGGGACTGCATCGAATGCACAGAAAGCTACCTACTTACGGGTAAAAGTTACCTAAGGTTCGATAACCGCAATTTATAAAAGCCATAGTTTTACAATATCAAACTTATAATAATTTCTCAAGTACTAAAGTTTCATTAAAACTATTTATGTATATCACGCGTTCACAAACGATCATAGTAGGTCAACGACGTCAAAGGCTACAAGGCACCATTGCGTGCATGCAGAGCTTAGTTTGTCTTAGAGGCCGTTTAGCTAGAACTTTCAACAAGGAAGATATTTGCTTACCCTGCTCCTGGTTGTACCCAGAAAAAGTAAAAAAGGAGCGGCTCCTTCATTATTATCAAGCGCCTTCTACGCTTTCCCCTTGCGAATGGTGTGGCAATCAACTATACCATACTCGCCCCATGCATAGCTGTCCCATATGCGTAGAATTCTATCTCCTTTCTGAAGAAACCTACGACGGATTTGATGAACCAGAAGATCTAGATTTTTAAACGGCGCGACGTAACATTAGTAGCCCAAGGTGGAACGTCTGTTATTTCAGACAGGCAAAGACCTGTCGAGTACTCAACACCAATAATATTTTCCGATTAGCATGTGTGATAAACAACCAAGTATAGACAATTTGTATTACCCAAGCCGTAGATTTAGAGGCGTCTTGTTAGATTCTAACGCGTTAGTTTGTACCTCCGGAGGAGTAGTTACGACCACGGAAGGCGAAGATATTTGTCTAAAATGCTTTAATTTGAATCCGGTAGAAGTAGATGAGATATATCAAGTACATTGTTACCAGCAAAACGATATATTCCCCGAGTGCCCCCGTTGTAGAGACCACTTATTAAGAGCACGTCCCATAAGTAATTGTGCCGCGTGCACAGAAAAATATCATCGTTCGAATAGGAGACGTAACGAAATTAACGTTTACCAGGGTAGAGAACGCCGTGAAGGTTAGATAACGGCTGCCGGAAGCCTAATCTTAGGAAAACCCCTAAAATTATAGAATAAAGTACAAAAAGACGAATTAAACATGTCTGTGTACGGAGAAACCGACGACTCGTGCGTTATAGACCAAGACGTGAACCAATTTACTGATAGAGTAGACACCGCAACTGCCGAAATATTAGAACAGATGCGATTGCTAAAAGAAAAACAAGCAAAAATTGAAGAGATATGCGAAAAATTCGGTATCGGCAAACGATCTACTACACAACTGAGTGTGGAAACCGAAACGGGCGGCCTTACGTTGGAGGGTCTTTCCGGTCAGATACAAGTTATACAAGGGCTAGTAGAAAAACTTCTTGCACCCCCGCCACTCGCGAATAATTTTGCTACACCGGGTTCCTCACGTTTTGATAGAAAACCGGTGTTAAATACTAGTAAAATTCCAGAGGTATCGACTCGTAACAATATTCCGGACCAGGATCCAACACCCCAGATCAAATTAAAAGACGCTATAGAAACCGTCCCTAATTTTAATGGACATAATATACCAGTGGAGCAATTCGCGAGAGCCTGCAATAGGGCTAAAGCTGTGGTTCCCCCGCAAGCTGAGCCCCAGCTGGCGAGGTTGTTACGCAATAAATTACAAGATCACGCCTCCTTGGCCGTTGAGGATAAGGCTTTCGACTCCGTAAATGATTTAATGAAACAACTCAAACGAACTTTTTCCCCCGCGAAAACATCAGATCATTATAGAGGGGAACTGGCTAATATTATCAAAGGAACGAACGAACACGTATTGGAATACATCTCGCGCGTTAAGGATCTTAGATTCGCTATTTTAGAAGAGGATAGGGAATATTATCGTGACTTTGCACGGAATCATCCCGAGGATCTAGACCGTTTGACACTGGACTCATTTGTGGATGGACTTCCTCCCCATATTCGAACAAGATTACTACAACATAACTTCAACACGCTCGATGAAGCTTTCGAGCTAACTGTACTCGTGGATAAGAAAATTGATCGAGACCGCCAGAGATTTTCCGAGCAAAAGACTCCCAAAATAATTTGTCAAGTTTGTAATAAGAAAGGACACGACGCACTGTCCTGCAGAAATAACCAAAATTTAGTTTCTCAACCAACCGAACGAAATACCCAAAATCCCATTGCGGGATATGGTAATCAGGCCCCAAACCTTTTACTCCCCTACTGGGATAAAAACCGACCTCCTCCCCCCAGGCCTACGGAATTGCGTATCTGCGCATATTGTAAAAAACCTGGCCACCTAATCTCCGAATGTAGAAAACGCTTATTCAATCGTAATGAAAGAAACCCTGGAACCTTCCAAGAACGAGACTCGGGAAATGCCCTGCCCCTACGGTCAACTATGGAGGCGTATCGTGGAACGGGCCAAACTGCAGCGCGTCCAATAATAGTAAACCAGGAGGAACAGGGAATGTCAAAACTAGGATCGCCACCGCATGGGTGGACACTGTTGACGAAGCCCCGTCCGTAATTATCCAGTCCCCAGACTTCGAAATGGCCCCAGAATTAATGATTGATACTGGTTCCGAAGTGAATATATTGAAATTTTACGCTGTAAAACAAACTCAAGACATAGATAAGAACACACAATTACAACTGAGGGGCATCGCTAAGGACTTTGTCTCTACACTTGGGACAATAAAAATAACTTTAATGGGCAACGACGTTACGTTCCACGTAGTCGAAAATGACTTTCCTATCAAACCACACGGCATACTAGGAACTGAATTTTTCATAAAACTAAATGCCTCCATACATTATTCGAAGAAGCAGTTAGAATTCAACGGAAAAACCATTCCGTTTGTAAATAGAGCTCAAATTGTGCTACCCGCTAGATCAAAAACCGTTTCCTACGTTAACGTATCAAATTCAGACATAAAGGAAGGGTATTTATCCCTGTTAGATTTAGGCACTGGGATTCATGCTGGTAACGTTCTAGTCAGTAATCAGAACGGTAAAGCGTATTTACAAATAATAAATTCTAATGAAAAGGACACAACAATCACAATTCCTACTGTTGAATTGGAAGAATTTGAAATTGTGACTCCAGAACCCAATCAAAGACGACCAAAAATTTTGCATAATGGCAAATCATCCCTTCCCCTAACTTCCCAAAAGTCTCTCGCTATTGCGTCGGGTGAGGAAATATCAATAAATTCTGAAAAACCTTCAACAAGGATGGAAAAAGTGCTCGAATTAATTTCTACGGAACATATGAATCCGGAGGAAAAACTTCATGTCCAAGGAATAATAAGTAAGAACCATGACCTCTTCCACCTACCTGATGAGAAGTTGGGTCATACGAACGCTATCCAACATGGAATCCGGACGACGGACCCAATGCCTATCAATACTAAACAGTATCGTTTCCCTCCAGTACACAAGAAGGAAATTGAAAATCAAGTACAAAAATTATTAGACCAGGAAATAATAAAACCATCAATGTCACCTTACAATTCACCCATCTGGATAGTATCCAAAAAGCCAGGACCCAACGGGGAATTTCTGTGGCGGGTAGTGATTGATTTTAGAGATATAAACAAAAAGACAGTTCCTGACGCATATCCAATTCCTAATATTAATGAAATATTGGACCAATTGGGAGGAGCTAAGTACTTTTCCGTGTTTGATCTAGCCTCGGGTTTCCACCAAATACCCATGAAATCTGAGGATGCACATAAGACAGCATTTTCAACACCATATGGACACTATGAATTTAAAAGGATGCCATTTGGACTTTGTAATGCTCCAGCTACCTTCCAACGGCTAATGGACCATACCCTTACAGGACTTCAAGGCACGGAAATGTTCGTATATCTGGACGATATCGTCCTTTACGCAAGTTCTCTAACAGAGCACTTAATCAAATTTAAAAAACTCGCTCACCGTTTACGAGAAGCAAATTTAAAGTTACAACCTACAAAATGTAAATTCATACGTAAGGAAGTCGCTTACCTGGGACACGTAATTACCAAGGAAGGGGTAAAACCTGACCAAAACAAAATCCAAGCCATTCAAAACTACCCTGAACATCGTACACCGAAAGGAATTAAGGAATTCCTCGGTCTAACTGGCTATTATAGAAGATTTATCCCCGAATTTTCTAAGACAGCTCGCCCTTTGACTTCCCTATTGAAAAAGGATGTATCTTTCAACTGGGGATCGCCCCAGCAGAATGCGTTCGACCAATTAAGATCAGCATTACTAAAGAAACCTATCCTACAATATCCGAATTTTGACCTGGAATTCCACGTCACTACTGATGCCTCCGAATACGCCATCGGAGGAATATTAAGTCAGGCTATTGACGAAAAGGAGCTACCAATTGCTTACGCGTCCCGTCTTTTGAACAAAGCTGAAACCAATTACGCAACTATAGAAAAAGAACTCCTAGCCATAGTTTATTGTGTCAAATACTTCCGTCCTTACCTTTATGGAAGGAAATTTATTTTATATACCGACCACCAACCTTTAGTTTGGTTACACAGGGTAAAGGACCCGACGTCACGCCTCGTTAGGTGGCGTTTAAAATTAGCTGAATACAATTATGAAATTCGTTATCAACCGGGAAAAAGCAATAAACTTGCCGATGCCTTATCCCGTAATCCACCTACGGTGGAAACATGCCCCATACGACCAAGAGAGGAAGCCGACGATGACTGGGAAGATCTGCCCTCGCCTAAACGACGCCCAGGGAGGCCTCGGGGCTCCCAAGCTTCCACCTCTACGCAAAAATCTACAATTAAAATTCGCCACAGAACGGCGCCTACAAGGACACAACCACGCCGAAAAGTACGCAAGGACCCGACGCCGATAATAGCGCCACCGGATTTCCCCTCGCTAAATCTACCAGAATCAGGAAATATTATAGAAGAGGAAACACAGGCAGCAGAAGAAGAACCTGCAGATGAGCCATATTCGATTATTTCGCTTCCGGAATCGCCAACACCGCCTGAACAAGACGACTCAGATTCCGATGTGGCATCCAATGCTTCTCACGAATCAACGTCGGACTCTGAATCATCGATAATCGGGACGAATGATCCTGCGGAAACAGCCTACGAAGCTGATCCAGACCGAGAAATCATTATAATACCGTCGGTCAGTCGCGACCCATTGTCCCTACGTAAAGAAACGTTAGTCTTCTTTTTAAGTGCCGATGGGAAACCTTGCGACGAAGGAGCTAGACAATTACAGGAAGCAAGAGAACTGACGATAGCAAGTGAACTCACTCTGGGCAGGGCTCATGTATCATATAAAAAGGGACAAATTTTCGTAGGTTTGGTTGTCAAGGAGACGCAAAATATTCCCCTAACCACGACAAATTGGAACGAAGCCCTTTCTTCACTTAAGGATGTAGTACGCGAATTAATTATATATTCTTTCAGCATTGCCAAGACGACAAATATTGATCAGCTAAGTTGGCAAGATATTATAATGGACGTTCTCGAAGCCATTAATGAAGAAGACATCAGTGTCACTATATGCTTACAGCTAGTCCAGATTCCCGAAGAATCAAAAAGACAAAGTATTATTACGGAAAATCACGCGTCTGCATTAGCCGGACACAAAGGAGTAACTAAAACTTATAATAGAATTCGTCACTATTATTTTTGGAAAGGTATGAAGAAAGCAGTGGAAGATTATATACGAAAATGCGAAGATTGTCAGCGGAAAAAACTAGTTCGTGTCAAAACCAAGCAACCGATGATCCTTACCGACACGCCTGGACACGCCTTTGACAAAATTGCATTAGATATAGTAGGACCATTACCTACCACTAGACAAGGAAACACCTATATATTAACAATGCAAGATTTATTAACTAAATACTTCGTGTGCGAACCCATCAAACAATCAACGTCTATAAAAATTGCAGATGCGTTCATAAAGAAATTTATTTGTCAGTCCGGAGCTCCCAGAGCCGTCCTCACGGACCAGGGAGCTAATTTCACTGGTAAATTCATGAAAACTATCACGCAAAAATTTAAAATTGAACAATTTAGAACCACAGCTTTCCACCCACAGACTAATGGTTCTTTAGAGCGATCGCACCTTGTCCTAACGGAATATTTAAAAATGTTTATTAGTAAATATAGCGACTGGGACGAATGGACCGACATGGCCGCGTTTTCCTATAATACCAGCGTCCATGAGGGAACTGGTTACACTCCACACGAGTTAGTATTCGGGAAAATAGCCCGGGTACCCAGTCGAAAAAGGGTGCCCGAAGATTTCGAAAACGAAACTTATACTCGATACCTCTCGAAATTAAGCGTAAGGATGCAGGAGCTGCAAACTGCTGCAGCAGAAAAGTTAAATTTATCCAAAATTCGTTATAAAAAATATTACGATCAACATCTGAACGTAGAGACCTTCAAACCGGGTGACCCGGTCTTTGTTTTAATAGAACCAAAAAAGGGAAAATTTGGCGACCAATACTCTGGTCCCCACACAATATTAGAAGTAATTCCCTCTCAAAACTTAAAGATCTCGTGGAAGGGCAAGACGAAAATCATACATTCAAATAAAGCACGTCTTGGTCGCATACACGAGAATCCCGGTTGATCGTCCTCATAAGAAAAAGTATTAAGATTTTTTTTATCTTAGGAAAATTTTCAAAAAAATGCCACACAAGAGGGCCCAGAAGCCCGACGCTCCAAGGACCAGAGGCGGAGGCCTCACAAGGAAATTGGCGCATTTAAAATGGCTGCGCCGAAGGGCCTAACAGCAGGGAAGGAGTTTATCACCCCTCCTCCCGAAGATAACTTCAAACCTAATCATCCGGGAAGCCGAACCCCAGGTGGAGGTCATCACCCTAGATGACTCCCCCCCACCAACACCTGTCGACTGGGAGACGCTCCAGGAGGCACCAACCCCGTCACCCCCTAATCGCTCATCCCCATTCGAGTGGGTAACTGGGGAAAACTCACTCCCTGAATACCCTCCTCCCCAACTTCCCGAAATCCAAGTCCCTTCCACCATCCCTCCAAATCCAGGAGTAATAGAATTCCTGGACACGGGGTCAGCAACGAAGGTCCCAGACCACACTGAGCTGACGCCCGAGTTCATGCGATGGTTCGATGACCTCTACCAAAGTGGTCAAGACCTAAGCTTCATCCTAGAAGACGACACTTTCCAGACCCTTTCCTATTCTTATCCCCCCTAAAATCCCCTGTAAATAGTCCCCTGTAAATAGTCCCCTGTACATACCCCATACTTATTTTTTTTTTATATATATAAGTTCTTGTTTTATTTTATTTCCATAGGCCCTTTTGGCCAGACAAGTCAGTTTTTTTTCCTCTTTCTTTATTTTCTTTATTTTCCTTTTTCTTTTCTACGGCAAAAATCATTATATTTTATTTTTTTTATAAAAATTATACTGTTTATTTTCTTTAACGCTGCAAAGGGTAGGAAAAAGTAACTTCAAATCCACCCCGCTCCTTACAGGGAAGAAATGCATGCATTTCTTCATATAAGGGGGGAGGTGTGACGTCCCACAAAATTTCGCTCGCAGATAAAATAACATTTCTTCATAAACCACTATACAACTCCTCTCAAATCTCCCCAAACACCAAAATACCCCTTCTCCATGACCTCGACCGCCTTGGCGATGTACCTTAGCGGTCCCCATCTCAAGACGGTCAATCAATGAATCTCCCTCACATATTCGCCCAACGCGGCACAAACTATTCCCTCCTATCGAATCTAAACAAGTCCCTCGCCCCTTCTATCTCTTAAATCGAGACCACGTCTCAAGCCCACTAAATGACCAAAGAAGTCAAATCCATTATCACCCCTTTCCTATAAAAATACCCAAAACCCATTCGAGGAGTTGAGCATTACCAAATCACATGTATAAGAACCCCAGGAGGATAATCGCGAGGATTATTTGGCGTACGTGCCGAAAATGCGAGGCCAAATATAGACCAACCTTTGGTCCTTACAAAAACCCCGGAAATGTTACTGCGACGCATATGCGTAACTATGTCAAGGTGCTTACTGCGCACCCCCCTTCAAGCCGAAAAGATTGTAATTAGTATAAATACGAGGAACCGCGAGAGCTCGTCCTCGGACTCAAAGAGACTCGGTTTTAGATCAGACGTGTTTTGGATCTCCAGATAAATACTCCTTCCTTCATATTTACTGCAGTTGAAAGAGAGATTAAGACATTGAGGTTACGTGCACAGATTTTTCGAGTTTTCGATTAGATCAGTTTTCGTTTAAATCAAAAGATTAGAGACACAGGTCACACACAGAAAAATCGTAACGGAAAAGAATATTCCGCAAGAGGCTAGCCAAGCTACCGCACTTCTGGCTAACCAGAGTGACGGTCAACTAGAGGAAATCATCTGCTCCCAGAAATGCAAAACGGGGACATCCAACCAAAATCCTGAGTAATGGAAAACTCCGGAAAGTCGACCTCTTAAAAGGAAGTCAAGAATAGAAGGGGATTTACGTATATCATCGAGGCCAAGAAGGTCTCTCTCATTGTCAAACTCAAAGGAGGTCACCCTCATCGATTCTAACATACAAGGTATGGACACTAATGTAGTTCCAAACATCCCTACCGCAAATAGATTCAGCATTTTTGCTGATTGTATAATAAACAATGAGGAACCGGAAACCACACCAGGCAACAAAGCATATATGCCTCAGCCATCCCAAGCATCCCAGCCATACCTAGTAAATAACAAGCCTCCTCCGATATACGTTCACGGAACAAATTTAAATTTCCCTAAATTCATTGACAAAATCAAGAACAACTATGGTGATAAATTCAATGTTAAATATAATAAAGATAAAATCAAAATACAGTTTCTTGACGTTGATAAATTCACAGCCTTTAAGGAAACCTGTAAAATGGATAACATACAGTACCATACATACTCCCTTGCTTCGGATAAAATACTGGCAGTCGTATTGAAGGGGCTACCTGGGTTTCCCCAAAAGAAATAACGGAAGAACTACAAAAGCTTGGCTTAAAGGTTCTTAAATGCGTAGAATTATCAAAAGCATCAAATCTCCCAATCTACAAGATTACATTCTCTACCGGAACTACCCTCCCTCAAGTAAGGGCTGTCAGATTTTTGCTCAACGTGAAAGTATATTGGGAAAAATACGAGAGTAGGAAACCAATAATCCAATGCTACAGATGCCAAGCCCACGGGCACACCTCCCAAAACTGTAACAAAGCATTTAAGTGTCTTAAATGTGGAAAGGCTCACGACTCTCGCACTTGCGAGAAAACCCCAGATACCCCTGCCACATGTGCAAACTGTAAAGGAGACCACCCTGCAAATTACAGTAAATGTCCTGCACTACTTGCGTTCCTAAGCAAAAAAAACACGGCTGTGCGCATACCATTCACCAACGCAAAACTAATCACACAAGCACCGCGGGACTTTCCCTCGCTTACAAATTCCTATCCTGCATACAAAAACTTCCGGAACCCTGAAATCACTTACGCACAGGCTACATCTGGTCCTCACGTCAACTCAAGCCCTGAAACCCCCAAACTCAAGACAATGAATTTGAAGGATAATATTCAAAACTTAAATGCCACTGGGGAATTAGAAACCATCCTAAGAATACTAGACTTGATCCAAAAGCTATATATCCCGTGCACATCTAGTATAGATAAAGTCAAAGCAATAATACGCATAGTTCAAGAACTCGATCAAAAATAACCGCCCTTCCAGAAAAAAATACTACTATGGAACGCCACTAGCGTTAAAAACAAAATATCCGAGCTAGAGTTGTTCCTACACAAAAACAACATAAACATAGCTCTAATAACAGAAACTTGGCTTCAAGCAACTGACAATTTCTTTATCAAGGACTATACCACCATTAGAAAGGACAGGCCCACCAGAGGTGGAGGGGTGGCAATTCTCGTACATAAAGCCACCCCCTTTGAAAATATCGCACAAAAATCCACTCAGGAGATAGAACTAATATTAATTAGAACAAAATCAAGCCCTCAACTTGTGATTGGAGCTGCGTACTCCCCCCCAAAACACAAAATGACACCAGCTGACCTTGATCTCTTCACCACTCACAGCCAACACTTCCTGATAGGAGGGGACTTTAACGCCAAACATTCATACTGGAATAACACCTCTCAAAACCAAAATGGGTTTGCACTCAAAAGACATCTAGATCAGAACAACTACAACCTAATTCATCCTCAAACTTATACCTTCAGACAACCCTCAAAGGCTCCATCAATTATAGATATATTTCTCTCAAACATCAACTACTCAACTTCATGTGAAGCCACCCAGGAACTATCGTCTAACCATCTTCCTGTCACCCTCACCATTGATCCGACCAGGAATATCCTCCCAAAATACACTGTCTCAAGCACGGACTGGGAGAAATACAGGCTCCTGGCTAACAAGCATCGACTGAACCCTGCACTCCACACTTGTGATGAACTTGACGAGCAAATAGAGAACCTCACTAAGACAATAAATTTCGCTTACAGGAAAGCCACCACTATAACCCCTGATTCAAAGCTGAATGATGAAAAAGCTCGTCCTCGTTCTACGGAAATCAATCAACGATTCGTTCTGCAGAAATCTATCTTACAGAAATCTATATAATTGTCTAAACATAAATTCAGTGTTCAACGGCAACTACCGTAAGAATTTATATTACCATTTAAACTATTGCATATCATCTCCATACATATTATTTTGTATTGCTATTCTAATTGCTATTCATAGTATTTTGTATTTCTACGCTTATTGCGTTCTCCTATTATTTTGCATTACTATTCTTATTGCTATTCATATTATTTTGTCTTGCTATTCTTATTGCTATTCATATTATTTTGTCTCGTTACGCTTAAGTGCTTTTCATATTATATTGTGTTATTAACGCTCATTGCGACCATATTCCATGTTCTTAGCAACGTAAACTGCTTATATTATTCCATCGTAAAACATATACTGTATGTCACGCTCATAATCATTTTATATATATATTGATAATCATTCATATTAATGATCTGTGCCAATTATTAATGTTTAAACGCATTCTATGTTTAACAAAGCACTTTCACTAACAGTGCCTATATTTTCGCCTAAACTAATAAACCGCTTTGCTTAACTAACGTTTCGAGTCATTGTGTTAATCCTTCTGCTACGAAGATCCCGAAATCCAACCAGGCTGCCGGAACAGCTGATTACGGGCAACGACCGCGGAAAGCATTGCAGTGTTTACTAACTTACTTTCGTATAGGTTTCGTATAACCGTATGAATAGCTGATTTTGCGGAATCATTACGAGTGTCTTTTACCTCGATGCAGCGGTAAATCCGATTACCAAAGCCAAACCACAATAAGTGCTCTAACGGGTGTCTCCACAAAAGGTATAAGTTATTAAACCTTCCCTGGTCGATCAGTGTGCAGGATTATAGATTCGCGCCTGACATTCCCTCAAAACGATCAGTGTGCAGGATTATAGATTCGCGCCTGACTCTCCCTTCAAAACGATCAGTGTGCAGGATTATAGATTCGCGCCTGACATTCCCTTAAAATCCTCAGTGTGCTGGATTACAGATTCGCGCCTGATATTCCCTCGAAATCCTCAGTGTGCTGGATTACAGATTCGCGCCTGACATTCCCTCGAAATCCTCAGTGTGCTGGATTACAGATTCGCGCCTGACATTCCCTTAAAATCCTCAGTGTGCTGGATTATAGATTCGCGCCTGATATTCCCTCAAAATCCTCAGTGTGCTGGATTTTAGATTCGTGCCTGACTCTCCCTTCAAAACCCTCAGAGTGTTGGATTATAGATTCGCGCCTGATTTTATTCCCCATGTCATTGTCCCCAAAGACCTCCACCCGGGACGTGACAGTGTTTTATTCAAAACAGTGTGTTTTATTAATGTACATCCACGCATGCGTACTTAAATTATAAAATCAGTATTTACGAAGAAAAAATAACATTCGTATGGGAGGGATATTCATATTCGTGGCTAGAGGAAGCAGGCACAGTTGTCACCGATCTTATCACCGCCGCCGCCGTCGTGTTCACTATAGAAAACAAAAAAAAAATGATTCTTACATAGATATTCGTTTCTTTGCATATGACGCGTAAAGTAGTAAACTACGTATATAATTCCATATTTTATAGACATTATCCAGCGCGCAAACACCGTAGTTGTTATGAAATGCACATCGAATGACATCCGTTGAAGACATAGACTTTAGGTTAGGAACGTCGGGATCCGCGGTGACATGCATGATTCCACAATAATCAACGTCAACGTCGTAATTTTTATACGCCATGTTTGAATTACATAAAATAAATAAAGTGTCAGTAATTGATTTTTTCTAATGATGTCACCGTTAATTATTATAATTTTACAATAAATATTATTTATTTTAATCGGTATATCATTTAAGTAATTCTTATAGATCGGAATAATTCATTTTATGCAATAGATGGAGGTTGAATAGTAAAATTAAGGCCTGTTCTTTAGTATGATTTCGCCATCACTTCCTACTAACATCGTCGCGTTTTAACACTCAAACGGCACTTTCATTTTACAATATTACTTTTAAGTACTAGGTACATACGAATACATATATTTGTTTTATGAAATTAGAATCTCCGTTTAATAATAACATTTTTGTACATTTTTTATACGCCATGTTTGAATTACATTAAATAAATAAAGTGTCAGTAATTGGAATACTGGCAGTAATTGGGACATCTACCCTAATCTTCTCGACCAGATAGACCTCCAGATTCGCGATCGAATGAAGTTCGTATTCGTAGAATCCACCCAAGATCGGCTCTCCCGCGGAATCGCACAGAATGTGTCAAGGGGCACATGCGTTGTACGGTTACGATTTCGAACACCTCGGTCGACCAGATCGAACTGTACCCCTTCTCAAAGAGAGTTTTGAACTTGCTAACGCGTACCTTGTCATCGACATTGAATTTCGTGCGTAGTCGAACACCTTTCAATACAGAGAGGGATAGGGGCTCATTCGCGGAGAACCGTCAGCGAATCGGGTGTTGATCGTTCGATTATTGCGATGATTGTAGGTGTGTACGAGCGCAGGTAACAGGACACTCGCGAGACTGTGGGAGGGAAAGTGACGAACGCGTAAGAATTCTCGGCAATTTGTCGATATCATGTGTCTTTATTATAGAAGATATGGATCGTCATTGCGCGTGCGATGGATATCCCCACCATGAATCATGCATATCGTAGTCTTTAAGAAAGATTGACACGCCACTGCGAGGAATCATTACACGGTTCAATCAGGATGTGGTGCGACGAAAGCACCGAGATGAAGGAGTATTTGGTAAGTGATATTTGTAGGTAGCGACTATGAGATCTTTTTATAAAAAGCACATGTTTTCTATAGTTTCACATATGTTTCAGCGAACGGAGTATCCATATACGAAGGGATACTACAGCATTAAATGTAGAAAATTAATGCATGGCTTCAGGCAGTTTTGGCGTGAGGTTCGAGACAATTTAGACCGTTGGGCGTTCAATGACGACAACGATGATCCGGACTTTTGGGGGCTACGACGATTGTTCGAGCCGTAAATGTATGTATATGTGTTCAGAGGATTTATTTGATATAATACAATCGCGATTTGATACACGTGCATAATGATTACAATATACTGTATGTGCGTAACTTTGCGTGTTGTAAAGAGTATTAACTCGCAACCAAGACAGTGGACGCATCAGAGGTATCTTCCGATGCAGTCGTAGTTACCGATGCAGCCCCCGACACAACCATCGTTATTGGCGTCGAGACAGTCATCGTTACCGTCTTCGAGATAGTCACCGCTATCGTCAGCGTCATTGACATTGTCGAGACGGTTGTCGTTGTCATCGACGAGGCAGCCGCCGTTACCGACACCGAGACAGTCACCACATGAAGAAGTAGTCCTTACCGATACCGGGGAAGTCCCGATGAACGGAATGCAACACTTTGTAAGACACCATTGAAATCCCGCTCATTTAAGGGCTTTGTTTTCATTTATGATACAGGTGGGTTGAGAAGATGAGGTTTCTTTGTACAGTTGCAATTCCGTTGTTGCGGGTAGTTTGTTTCGAAAAAAAGAAACGTCGGGAGGTACCAAACTTGTTCACCGACATAACGATGCGTATTAAGATTACAATCCATGCTGCGTGATGTAAACCACATACCACTATAGTATGTACATATATGTGTATATGTTTTAATAATAAATGTATGACTTTCACATCAATACCTGTAACGTTTTATTTATAATATCCTTTCAGTAACAATACCAATAACAACATCGATAACAACAACACCAACAACACCGACAACAACATCGACAGCGTCAACAACGTCAACAACATTAACAACAGCAACGCCAACGCCAACACCAGCACCAACACCGACAACAACAACAATAACAACATCAACTCGCGATTATCGGTATGCTCAACAGGCACGTCGCGGCCGTACCCGTGAAAATGAAAAGCGGCCACGACGTGCCTGTTGAGCATACCGATAATCGCGAGTTGATGTTGTTATTGTTGTTGTTGTCGGTGTTGGTGCTGGTGTTGGCGTTGGCGTTGCTGTTGTTAATGTTGTTGACGTTGTTGACGCTGTCGATGTTGTTGTCGGTGTTGTTGGTGTTGTTGTTATCGATGTTGTTATTGGTATTGTTACTGAAAGGATATTATAAATAAAACGTTACAGGTATTGATGTGAAAGTCATACATTTATTATTAAAACATATACACGATCTTGGGTGGATTCTACGAATACGAACTTCATTCGATCGCGAATCTGGAGGTCTATCTGGTCGAGAAGATTAGGGTAGATGTCCCAATTACTGCCAGTATTCCAATTACTGACACTTTATTTATTTAATGTAATTCAAACATGGCGTATAAAAAATGTACAAAAATGTTATTATTAAACGGAGATTCTAATTTCATAAAACAAATATATGTATTCGTATGTACCTAGTACTTAAAAGTAATATTGTAAAATGAAAGTGCCGTTTGAGTGTTAAAACGCGACGATGTTAGTAGGAAGTGATGGCGAAATCATACTAAAGAACAGGCCTTAATTTTACTATTCAACCTCCATCTATTGCATAAAATGAATTATTCCGATCTATAAGAATTACTTAAATGATATACCGATTAAAATAAATAATATTTATTGTAAAATTATAATAATTAACGGTGACATCATTAGAAAAAATCAATTACTGACACTTTATTTATTTTATGTAATTCAAACATGGCGTATAAAAATTACGACGTTGACGTTGATTATTGTGGAATCATGCATGTCACCGCGGATCCCGACGTTCCTAACCTAAAGTCTATGTCTTCAACGGATGTCATTCGATGTGCATTTCATAACAACTACGGTGTTTGCGCGCTGGATAATGTCTATAAAATATGGAATTATATACGTAGTTTACTACTTTACGCGTCATATGCAAAGAAACGAATATCTATGTAAGAATCATTTTTTTTTTGTTTTCTATAGTGAACACGACGGCGGCGGCGGTGATAAGATCGGTGACAACTGTGCCTGCTTCCTCTAGCCACGAATATGAATAACCCTCCCATACGAATGTTATTTTTTCTTCGTAAATACTGATTTTATAATTTAAGTACGCATGCGTGGATGTACATTAATAAAACACACTGTTTTGAATAAAACACTGTCACGTCCCGGGTGGAGGTCTTTGGGGACAATGACATGGGGAATAAAATCAGGCGCGAATCTATAATCCAACACTCTGAGGGTTTTGAAGGGAGAGTCAGGCACGAATCTAAAATCCAGCACACTGAGGATTTTGAGGGAATATCAGGCGCGAATCTGTAATCCAGCACACTGAGGATTTTAAGGGAATGTCAGGCGCGAATCTGTAATCCAGCACACTGAGGATTTCGAGGGAATGTCAGGCGCGAATCTGTAATCCAGCACACTGAGGATTTCGAGGGAATATCAGGCGCGAATCTGTAATCCAGCACACTGAGGATTTTAAGGGAATGTCAGGCGCGAATCTATAATCCTGCACACTGATCGTTTTGAAGGGAGAGTCAGGCGCGAATCTATAATCCTGCACACTGATCGTTTTGAGGGAATGTCAGGCGCGAATCTATAATCCTGCACACTGATCGACCAGGGAAGGTTTAATAACTTATACCTTTTGTGGAGACACCCGTTAGAGCACTTATTGTGGTTTGGCTTTGGTAATCGGATTTACCGCTGCATCGAGGTAAAAGACACTCGTAATGATTCCGCAAAATCAGCTATTCATACGGTTATACGAAACCTATACGAAAGTAAGTTAGTAAACACTGCAATGCTTTCCGCGGTCGTTGCCCGTAATCAGCTGTTCCGGCAGCCTGGTTGGATTTCGGGATCTTCGTAGCAGAAGGATTAACACAATGACTCGAAACGTTAGTTAAGCAAAGCGGTTTATTAGTTTAGGCGAAAATATAGGCACTGTTAGTGAAAGTGCTTTGTTAAACATAGAATGCGTTTAAACATTAATAATTGGCACAGATCATTAATATGAATGATTATCAATATATATATAAAATGATTATGAGCGTGACATACAGTATATGTTTTACGATGGAATAATATAAGCAGTTTACGTTGCTAAGAACATGGAATATGGTCGCAATGAGCGTTAATAACACAATATAATATGAAAAGCACTTAAGCGTAACGAGACAAAATAATATGAATAGCAATAAGAATAGCAAGACAAAATAATATGAATAGCAATAAGAATAGTAATGCAAAATAATAGGAGAACGCAATAAGCGTAGAAATACAAAATACTATGAATAGCAATTAGAATAGCAATACAAAATAATATGTATGGAGATGATATGCAATAGTTTAAATGGTAATATAAATTCTTACGGTAGTTGCCGTTGAACACTGAATTTATGTTTAGACAATTATATAGATTTCTGTAAGATAGATTTCTGCAGAACGAATCGTTGATTGATTTCCGTAGAACGAGGACGAGCTTTTTCATCATTCAGCTTTGAATCAGGGGTTATAGTGGTGGCTTTCCTGTAAGCGAAATTTATTGTCTTAGTGAGGTTCTCTATTTGCTCGTCAAGTTCATCACAAGTGTGGAGTGCAGGGTTCAGTCGATGCTTGTTAGCCAGGAGCCTGTATTTCTCCCAGTCCGTGCTTGAGACAGTGTATTTTGGGAGGATATTCCTGGTCGGATCAATGGTGAGGGTGACAGGAAGATGGTTAGACGATAGTTCCTGGGTGGCTTCACATGAAGTTGAGTAGTTGATGTTTGAGAGAAATATATCTATAATTGATGGAGCCTTTGAGGGTTGTCTGAAGGTATAAGTTTGAGGATGAATTAGGTTGTAGTTGTTCTGATCTAGATGTCTTTTGAGTGCAAACCCATTTTGGTTTTGAGAGGTGTTATTCCAGTATGAATGTTTGGCGTTAAAGTCCCCTCCTATCAGGAAGTGTTGGCTGTGAGTGGTGAAGAGATCAAGGTCAGCTGGTGTCATTTTGTGTTTTGGGGGGGAGTACGCAGCTCCAATCACAAGTTGAGGGCTTGATTTTGTTCTAATTAATATTAGTTCTATCTCCTGAGTGGATTTTTGTGCGATATTTTCAAAGGGGGTGGCTTTATGTACGAGAATTGCCACCCCTCCACCTCTGGTGGGCCTGTCCTTTCTAATGGTGGTATAGTCCTTGATAAAGAAATTGTCAGTTGCTTGAAGCCAAGTTTCTGTTATTAGAGCTATGTTTATGTTGTTTTTGTGTAGGAACAACTCTAGCTCGGATATTTTGTTTTTAACGCTAGTGGCGTTCCATAGTAGTATTTTTTTCTGGAAGGGCGGTTATTTTTGATCGAGTTCTTGAACTATGCGTATTATTGCTTTGACTTTATCTATACTAGATGTGCACGGGATATATAGCTTTTGGATCAAGTCTAGTATTCTTAGGATGGTTTCTAATTCCCCAGTGGCATTTAAGTTTTGAATATTATCCTTCAAATTCATTGTCTTGAGTTTGGGGGTTTCAGGGCTTGAGTTGACGTGAGGACCAGATGTAGCCTGTGCGTAAGTGATTTCAGGGTTCCGGAAGTTTTTGTATGCAGGATAGGAATTTGTAAGCGAGGGAAAGTCCCGCGGTGCTTGTGTGATTAGTTTTGCGTTGGTGAATGGTATGCGCACAGCCGTGTTTTTTTTGCTTAGGAACGCAAGTAGTGCAGGACATTTACTGTAATTTGCAGGGTGGTCTCCTTTACAGTTTGCACATGTGGCAGGGGTATCTGGGGTTTTCTCGCAAGTGCGAGAGTCGTGAGCCTTTCCACATTTAAGACACTTAAATGCTTTGTTACAGTTTTGGGAGGTGTGCCCGTGGGCTTGGCATCTGTAGCATTGGATTATTGGTTTCCTACTCTCGTATTTTTCCCAATATACTTTCACGTTGAGCAAAAATCTGACAGCCCTTACTTGAGGGAGGGTAGTTCCGGTAGAGAATGTAATCTTGTAGATTGGGAAATTTGATGCTTTTGATAATTCTACGCATTTAAGAACCTTTAAGCCAAGCTTTTGTAGTTCTTCCGTTATTTCTTTTGGGGAAACCCAGGTAGCCCCTTCAATACGACTGCCAGTATTTTATCCGAAGCAAGGGAGTATGTATGGTACTGTATGTTATCCATTTTACAGGTTTCCTTAAAGGCTGTGAATTTATCAACGTCAAGAAACTGTATTTTGATTTTATCTTTATTATATTTAACATTGAATTTATCACCATAGTTGTTCTTGATTTTGTCAATGAATTTAGGGAAATTTAAATTTGTTCCGTGAACGTATATCGGAGGAGGCTTGTTATTTACTAGGTATGGCTGGGATGCTTGGGATGGCTGAGGCATATATGCTTTGTTGCCTGGTGTGGTTTCCGGTTCCTCATTGTTTATTATACAATCAGCAAAAATGCTGAATCTATTTGCGGTAGGGATGTTTGGAACTACATTAGTGTCCATACCTTGTATGTTAGAATCGATGAGGGTGACCTCCTTTGAGTTTGACAATGAGAGAGACCTTCTTGGCCTCGATGATATACGTAAATCCCCTTCTATTCTTGACTTCCTTTTAAGAGGTCGACTTTCCGGAGTTTTCCATTACTCAGGATTTTGGTTGGATGTCCCCGTTTTGCATTTCTGGGAGCAGATGATTTCCTCTAGTTGACCGTCACTCTGGTTAGCCAGAAGTGCGGTAGCTTGGCTAGCCTCTTGCGGAATATTCTTTTCCGTTACGATTTTTCTGTGTGTGACCTGTGTCTCTAATCTTTTGATTTAAACGAAAACTGATCTAATCGAAAACTCGAAAAATCTGTGCACGTAACCTCAATGTCTTAATCTCTCTTTCAACTGCAGTAAATATGAAGGAAGGAGTATTTATCTGGAGATCCAAAACACGTCTGATCTAAAACCGAGTCTCTTTGAGTCCGAGGACGAGCTCTCGCGGTTCCTCGTATTTATACTAATTACAATCTTTTCGGCTTGAAGGGGGGTGCGCAGTAAGCACCTTGACATAGTTACGCATATGCGTCGCAGTAACATTTCCGGGGTTTTTGTAAGGACCAAAGGTTGGTCTATATTTGGCCTCGCATTTTCGGCACGTACGCCAAATAATCCTCGCGATTATCCTCCTGGGGTTCTTATACATGTGATTTGGTAATGCTCAACTCCTCGAATGGGTTTTGGGTATTTTTATAGGAAAGGGGTGATAATGGATTTGACTTCTTTGGTCATTTAGTGGGCTTGAGACGTGGTCTCGATTTAAGAGATAGAAGGGGCGAGGGACTTGTTTAGATTCGATAGGAGGGAATAGTTTGTGCCGCGTTGGGCGAATATGTGAGGGAGATTCATTGATTGACCGTCTTGAGATGGGGACCGCTAAGGTACATCGCCAAGGCGGTCGAGGTCATGGAGAAGGGGTATTTTGGTGTTTGGGGAGATTTGAGAGGAGTTGTATAGTGGTTTATGAAGAAATGTTATTTTATCTGCGAGCGAAATTTTGTGGGACGTCACACCTCCCCCCTTATATGAAGAAATGCATGCATTTCTTCCCTGTAAGGAGCGGGGTGGATTTGAAGTTACTTTTTCCTACCCTTTGCAGCGTTAAAGAAAATAAACAGTATAATTTTTATAAAAAAAATAAAATATAATGATTTTTGCCGTAGAAAAGAAAAAGGAAAATAAAGAAAATAAAGAAAGAGGAAAAAAAACTGACTTGTCTGGCCAAAAGGGCCTATGGAAATAAAATAAAACAAGAACTTATATATATAAAAAAAAAATAAGTATGGGGTATGTACAGGGGACTATTTACAGGGGACTATTTACAGGGGATTTTAGGGGGGATAAGAATAGGAAAGGGTCTGGAAAGTGTCGTCTTCTAGGATGAAGCTTAGGTCTTGACCACTTTGGTAGAGGTCATCGAACCATCGCATGAACTCGGGCGTCAGCTCAGTGTGGTCTGGGACCTTCGTTGCTGACCCCGTGTCCAGGAATTCTATTACTCCTGGATTTGGAGGGATGGTGGAAGGGACTTGGATTTCGGGAAGTTGGGGAGGAGGGTATTCAGGGAGTGAGTTTTCCCCAGTTACCCACTCGAATGGGGATGAGCGATTAGGGGGTGACGGGGTTGGTGCCTCCTGGAGCGTCTCCCAGTCGACAGGTGTTGGTGGGGGGGAGTCATCTAGGGTGATGACCTCCACCTGGGGTTCGGCTTCCCGGATGATTAGGTTTGAAGTTATCTTCGGGAGGAGGGGTGATAAACTCCTTCCCTGCTGTTAGGCCCTTCGGCGCAGCCATTTTAAATGCGCCAATTTCCTTGTGAGGCCTCCGCCTCTGGTCCTTGGAGCGTCGGGCTTCTGGGCCCTCTTGTGTGGCATTTTTTTGAAAATTTTCCTAAGATAAAAAAAATCTTAATACTTTTTCTTATGAGGACGATCAACCGGGATTCTCGTGTATGCGACCAAGACGTGCTTTATTTGAATGTATGATTTTCGTCTTGCCCTTCCACGAGATCTTTAAGTTTTGAGAGGGAATTACTTCTAATATTGTGTGGGGACCAGAGTATTGGTCGCCAAATTTTCCCTTTTTTGGTTCTATTAAAACAAAGACCGGGTCACCCGGTTTGAAGGTCTCTACGTTCAGATGTTGATCGTAATATTTTTTATAACGAATTTTGGATAAATTTAACTTTTCTGCTGCAGCAGTTTGCAGCTCCTGCATCCTTACGCTTAATTTCGAGAGGTATCGAGTATAAGTTTCGTTTTCGAAATCTTCGGGCACCCTTTTTCGACTGGGTACCCGGGCTATTTTCCCGAATACTAACTCGTGTGGAGTGTAACCAGTTCCCTCATGGACGCTGGTATTATAGGAAAACGCGGCCATGTCGGTCCATTCGTCCCAGTCGCTATATTTACTAATAAACATTTTTAAATATTCCGTTAGGACAAGGTGCGATCGCTCTAAAGAACCATTAGTCTGTGGGTGGAAAGCTGTGGTTCTAAATTGTTCAATTTTAAATTTTTGCGTGATAGTTTTCATGAATTTACCAGTGAAATTAGCTCCCTGGTCCGTGAGGACGGCTCTGGGAGCTCCGGACTGACAAATAAATTTCTTTATGAACGCATCTGCAATTTTTATAGACGTTGATTGTTTGATGGGTTCGCACACGAAGTATTTAGTTAATAAATCTTGCATTGTTAATATATAGGTGTTTCCTTGTCTAGTGGTAGGTAATGGTCCTACTATATCTAATGCAATTTTGTCAAAGGCGTGTCCAGGCGTGTCGGTAAGGATCATCGGTTGCTTGGTTTTGACACGAACTAGTTTTTTCCGCTGACAATCTTCGCATTTTCGTATATAATCTTCCACTGCTTTCTTCATACCTTTCCAAAAATAATAGTGACGAATTCTATTATAAGTTTTAGTTACTCCTTTGTGTCCGGCTAATGCAGACGCGTGATTTTCCGTAATAATACTTTGTCTTTTTGATTCTTCGGGAATCTGGACTAGCTGTAAGCATATAGTGACACTGATGTCTTCTTCATTAATGGCTTCGAGAACGTCCATTATAATATCTTGCCAACTTAGCTGATCAATATTTGTCGTCTTGGCAATGCTGAAAGAATATATAATTAATTCGCGTACTACATCCTTAAGTGAAGAAAGGGCTTCGTTCCAATTTGTCGTGGTTAGGGGAATATTTTGCGTCTCCTTGACAACCAAACCTACGAAAATTTGTCCCTTTTTATATGATACATGAGCCCTGCCCAGAGTGAGTTCACTTGCTATCGTCAGTTCTCTTGCTTCCTGTAATTGTCTAGCTCCTTCGTCGCAAGGTTTCCCATCGGCACTTAAAAAGAAGACTAACGTTTCTTTACGTAGGGACAATGGGTCGCGACTGACCGACGGTATTATAATGATTTCTCGGTCTGGATCAGCTTCGTAGGCTGTTTCCGCAGGATCATTCGTCCCGATTATCGATGATTCAGAGTCCGACGTTGATTCGTGAGAAGCATTGGATGCCACATCGGAATCTGAGTCGTCTTGTTCAGGCGGTGTTGGCGATTCCGGAAGCGAAATAATCGAATATGGCTCATCTGCAGGTTCTTCTTCTGCTGCCTGTGTTTCCTCTTCTATAATATTTCCTGATTCTGGTAGATTTAGCGAGGGGAAATCCGGTGGCGCTATTATCGGCGTCGGGTCCTTGCGTACTTTTCGGCGTGGTTGTGTCCTTGTAGGCGCCGTTCTGTGGCGAATTTTAATTGTAGATTTTTGCGTAGAGGTGGAAGCTTGGGAGCCCCGAGGCCTCCCTGGGCGTCGTTTAGGCGAGGGCAGATCTTCCCAGTCATCGTCGGCTTCCTCTCTTGGTCGTATGGGGCATGTTTCCACCGTAGGTGGATTACGGGATAAGGCATCGGCAAGTTTATTGCTTTTTCCCGGTTGATAACGAATTTCATAATTGTATTCAGCTAATTTTAAACGCCACCTAACGAGGCGTGACGTCGGGTCCTTTACCCTGTGTAACCAAACTAAAGGTTGGTGGTCGGTATATAAAATAAATTTCCTTCCATAAAGGTAAGGACGGAAGTATTTGACACAATAAACTATGGCTAGGAGTTCTTTTTCTATAGTTGCGTAATTGGTTTCAGCTTTGTTCAAAAGACGGGACGCGTAAGCAATTGGTAGCTCCTTTTCGTCAATAGCCTGACTTAATATTCCTCCGATGGCGTATTCGGAGGCATCAGTAGTGACGTGGAATTCCAGGTCAAAATTCGGATATTGTAGGATAGGTTTCTTTAGTAATGCTGATCTTAATTGGTCGAACGCATTCTGCTGGGGCGATCCCCAGTTGAAAGATACATCCTTTTTCAATAGGGAAGTCAAAGGGCGAGCTGTCTTAGAAAATTCGGGGATAAATCTTCTATAATAGCCAGTTAGACCGAGGAATTCCTTAATTCCTTTCGGTGTACGATGTTCAGGGTAGTTTTGAATGGCTTGGATTTTGTTTTGGTCAGGTTTTACCCCTTCCTTGGTAATTACGTGTCCCAGGTAAGCGACTTCCTTACGTATGAATTTACATTTTGTAGGTTGTAACTTTAAATTTGCTTCTCGTAAACGGTGAGCGAGTTTTTTAAATTTGATTAAGTGCTCTGTTAGAGAACTTGCGTAAAGGACGATATCGTCCAGATATACGAACATTTCCGTGCCTTGAAGTCCTGTAAGGGTATGGTCCATTAGCCGTTGGAAGGTAGCTGGAGCATTACAAAGTCCAAATGGCATCCTTTTAAATTCATAGTGTCCATATGGTGTTGAAAATGCTGTCTTATGTGCATCCTCAGATTTCATGGGTATTTGGTGGAAACCCGAGGCTAGATCAAACACGGAAAAGTACTTAGCTCCTCCCAATTGGTCCAATATTTCATTAATATTAGGAATTGGATATGCGTCAGGAACTGTCTTTTTGTTTATATCTCTAAAATCAATCACTACCCGCCACAGAAATTCCCCGTTGGGTCCTGGCTTTTTGGATACTATCCAGATGGGTGAATTGTAAGGTGACATTGATGGTTTTATTATTTCCTGGTCTAATAATTTTTGTACTTGATTTTCAATTTCCTTCTTGTGTACTGGAGGGAAACGATACTGTTTAGTATTGATAGGCATTGGGTCCGTCGTCCGGATTCCATGTTGGATAGCGTTCGTATGACCCAACTTCTCATCAGGTAGGTGGAAGAGGTCATGGTTCTTACTTATTATTCCTTGGACATGAAGTTTTTCCTCCGGATTCATATGTTCCGTAGAAATTAATTCGAGCACTTTTTCCATCCTTGTTGAAGGTTTTTCAGAATTTATTGATATTTCCTCACCCGACGCAATAGCGAGAGACTTTTGGGAAGTTAGGGGAAGGGATGATTTGCCATTATGCAAAATTTTTGGTCGTCTTTGATTGGGTTCTGGAGTCACAATTTCAAATTCTTCCAATTCAACAGTAGGAATTGTGATTGTTGTGTCCTTTTCATTAGAATTTATTATTTGTAAATACGCTTTACCGTTCTGATTACTGACTAGAACGTTACCAGCATGAATCCCAGTGCCTAAATCTAACAGGGATAAATACCCTTCCTTTATGTCTGAATTTGATACGTTAACGTAGGAAACGGTTTTTGATCTAGCGGGTAGCACAATTTGAGCTCTATTTACAAACGGAATGGTTTTTCCGTTGAATTCTAACTGCTTCTTCGAATAATGTATGGAGGCATTTAGTTTTATGAAAAATTCAGTTCCTAGTATGCCGTGTGGTTTGATAGGAAAGTCATTTTCGACTACGTGGAACGTAACGTCGTTGCCCATTAAAGTTATTTTTATTGTCCCAAGTGTAGAGACAAAGTCCTTAGCGATGCCCCTCAGTTGTAATTGTGTGTTCTTATCTATGTCTTGAGTTTGTTTTACAGCGTAAAATTTCAATATATTCACTTCGGAACCAGTATCAATCATTAATTCTGGGGCCATTTCGAAGTCTGGGGACTGGATAATTACGGACGGGGCTTCGTCAACAGTGTCCACCCATGCGGTGGCGATCCTAGTTTTGACATTCCCTGTTCCTCCTGGTTTACTATTATTGGACGCGCTGCAGTTTGGCCCGTTCCACGATACGCCTCCATAGTTGACCGTAGGGGCAGGGCATTTCCCGAGTCTCGTTCTTGGAAGGTTCCAGGGTTTCTTTCATTACGATTGAATAAGCGTTTTCTACATTCGGAGATTAGGTGGCCAGGTTTTTTACAATATGCGCAGATACGCAATTCCGTAGGCCTGGGGGGAGGAGGTCGGTTTTTATCCCAGTAGGGGAGTAAAAGGTTTGGGGCCTGATTACCATATCCCGCAATGGGATTTTGGGTATTTCGTTCGGTTGGTTGAGAAACTAAATTTTGGTTATTTCTGCAGGACAGTGCGTCGTGTCCTTTCTTATTACAAACTTGACAAATTATTTTGGGAGTCTTTTGCTCGGAAAATCTCTGGCGGTCTCGATCAATTTTCTTATCCACGAGTACAGTTAGCTCGAAAGCTTCATCGAGCGTGTTGAAGTTATGTTGTAGTAATCTTGTTCGAATATGGGGAGGAAGTCCATCCACAAATGAGTCCAGTGTCAAACGGTCTAGATCCTCGGGATGATTCCGTGCAAAGTCACGATAATATTCCCTATCCTCTTCTAAAATAGCGAATCTAAGATCCTTAACGCGCGAGATGTATTCCAATACGTGTTCGTTCGTTCCTTTGATAATATTAGCCAGTTCCCCTCTATAATGATCTGATGTTTTCGCGGGGGAAAAAGTTCGTTTGAGTTGTTTCATTAAATCATTTACGGAGTCGAAAGCCTTATCCTCAACGGCCAAGGAGGCGTGATCTTGTAATTTATTGCGTAACAACCTCGCCAGCTGGGGCTCAGCTTGCGGGGGAACCACAGCTTTAGCCCTATTGCAGGCTCTCGCGAATTGCTCCACTGGTATATTATGTCCATTAAAATTAGGGACGGTTTCTATAGCGTCTTTTAATTTGATCTGGGGTGTTGGATCCTGGTCCGGAATATTGTTACGAGTCGATACCTCTGGAATTTTACTAGTATTTAACACCGGTTTTCTATCAAAACGTGAGGAACCCGGTGTAGCAAAATTATTCGCGAGTGGCGGGGGTGCAAGAAGTTTTTCTACTAGCCCTTGTATAACTTGTATCTGACCGGAAAGACCCTCCAACGTAAGGCCGCCCGTTTCGGTTTCCACACTCAGTTGTGTAGTAGATCGTTTGCCGATACCGAATTTTTCGCATATCTCTTCAATTTTTGCTTGTTTTTCTTTTAGCAATCGCATCTGTTCTAATATTTCGGCAGTTGCGGTGTCTACTCTATCAGTAAATTGGTTCACGTCTTGGTCTATAACGCACGAGTCGTCGGTTTCTCCGTACACAGACATGTTTAATTCGTCTTTTTGTACTTTATTCTATAATTTTAGGGGTTTTCCTAAGATTAGGCTTCCGGCAGCCGTTATCTAACCTTCACGGCGTTCTCTACCCTGGTAAACGTTAATTTCGTTACGTCTCCTATTCGAACGATGATATTTTTCTGTGCACGCGGCACAATTACTTATGGGACGTGCTCTTAATAAGTGGTCTCTACAACGGGGGCACTCGGGGAATATATCGTTTTGCTGGTAACAATGTACTTGATATATCTCATCTACTTCTACCGGATTCAAATTAAAGCATTTTAGACAAATATCTTCGCCTTCCGTGGTCGTAACTACTCCTCCGGAGGTACAAACTAACGCGTTAGAATCTAACAAGACGCCTCTAAATCTACGGCTTGGGTAATACAAATTGTCTATACTTGGTTGTTTATCACACATGCTAATCGGAAAATATTATTGGTGTTGAGTACTCGACAGGTCTTTGCCTGTCTGAAATAACAGACGTTCCACCTTGGGCTACTAATGTTACGTCGCGCCGTTTAAAAATCTAGATCTTCTGGTTCATCAAATCCGTCGTAGGTTTCTTCAGAAAGGAGATAGAATTCTACGCATATGGGACAGCTATGCATGGGGCGAGTATGGTATAGTTGATTGCCACACCATTCGCAAGGGGAAAGCGTAGAAGGCGCTTGATAATAATGAAGGAGCCGCTCCTTTTTTACTTTTTCTGGGTACAACCAGGAGCAGGGTAAGCAAATATCTTCCTTGTTGAAAGTTCTAGCTAAACGGCCTCTAAGACAAACTAAGCTCTGCATGCACGCAATGGTGCCTTGTAGCCTTTGACGTCGTTGACCTACTATGATCGTTTGTGAACGCGTGATATACATAAATAGTTTTAATGAAACTTTAGTACTTGAGAAATTATTATAAGTTTGATATTGTAAAACTATGGCTTTTATAAATTGCGGTTATCGAACCTTAGGTAACTTTTACCCGTAAGTAGGTAGCTTTCTGTGCATTCGATGCAGTCCCTTATGGGGCGTTTGGGGATTATTGGGTCTTTACAACGCGAACAATAAACGGGAGTGTTATATGTGTAATAATAATGCGTCCAATAGATCTCTACGGTGTCTTCGGGCGCTAAATGAGAACACCTTACGCACACCTCGCTTCCGTCTCGTGTGATAGCGATTCCTCCAGAAACGCAGGTAAGAGCTTGCAAATAGGCAGTTAGGCTCTGTAGTCTGCGGCTTCGATATATTGGTTCACACCGATTTGGGTGCTCAATGCACATGCTAAATATAGGGACCTTGTGGGCACCGTATTAAAGAATATCTTTTTTACAACGGCTAACGAAGATCCCACCGCTGTCACCAATTTTTATGTCACGCCCCGGGTGGAGGTCTTTGGGGACAATGACATGGGGAATAAAATCAGGCGCGAATCTATAATCCAACACTCTGAGGGTTTTGAAGGGAGAGTCAGGCACGAATCTAAAATCCAGCACATTGAGGATTTTGAGGGAATATCAGGCGCGAATCTGTAATCCAGCACACTGAGGATTTTAAGGGAATGTCAGGCGCGAATCTGTAATCCAGCACACTGAGGATTTCGAGGGAATATCAGGCGCGAATCTGTAATCCAGCACACTGAGGATTTTAAGGGAATGTCAGGCGCGAATCTATAATCCTGCACACTGATCGTTTTGAAGGGAGAGTCAGGCGCGAATCTATAATCCTGCACACTGATCGTTTTGAGGGAATGTCAGGCGCGAATCTATAATCCTGCACACTGATCGACCAGGGAAGGTTTAATAACTTATACCTTTTGTGGAGACACCCGTTAGAGCACTTATTGTGGTTTGGCTTTGGTAATCGGATTTACCGCTGCATCGAGGTAAAAGACACTCGTAATGATTCCGCAAAATCAGCTATTCATACGGTTATACGAAACCTATACGAAAGTAAGTTAGTAAACACTGCAATGCTTTCCGCGGTCGTTGCCCGTAATCAGCTGTTCCGGCAGCCTGGTTGGATTTCGGGATCTTCGTAGCAGAAGGATTAACACAATGACTCGAAACGTTAGCTAAGCAAAGCGGTTTATTAGTTTAGGCGAAAATATAGGCACTGTTAGTGAAAGTGCTTTGTTATACATAGAATGCGTTTAAACATTAATAATTGGCACAGATCATTAATATGAATGATTATCAATATATATATAAAATGATTATGAGCGTGACATACAGTATATGTTTTACGATGGAATAATATAAGCAGTTTACGTTGCTAAGAACATGGAATATGGTCGCAATGAGCGTTAATAACACAATATAATATGAAAAGCACTTAAGCGTAACGAGACAAAATAATATGAATAGCAATAAGAATAGCAAGACAAAATAATATGAATAGCAATAAGAATAGTAATGCAAAATAATAGGAGAACGCAATAAGCGTAGAAATACAAAATACTATGAATAGCAATTAGAATAGCAATACAAAATAATATGTATGGAGATGATATGCAATAGTTTAAATGGTAATATAAATTCTTACGGTAGTTGCCGTTGAACACTGAATTTATGTTTAGACCAGCGCTGGCCAGTGCAGGGGCCCCTCACGCGCCTGCTTCCCCTTCCAATCTTTCTCTCGCACAGCGTGCCTTCCGTCGTCATGGAGACCGCGCAACGCTAAAGAAGCTGCCACGTCCGGCGAGCCGTCTGTCACTTAGATATGGGTCATTTCAGGTTAATTCGTTGACTTTCGTACCTATGTGTCAGGCTTGTGTATGATATTTCTAGTTTTAGAATTGTTTGAAAAGTACAGGTCACCAAGACTGACAACTTATACCGGGAAGTAGTAGCATTGGCTGGCTGCGACGCCGCGTGTCACTAATCACATGTCGTATCGGGCGTCCGAGTTCGCTCGGCGACGGACACGCTGGTCTGTCATGGTCGCCTCTTTAGCGTCGCGCGGTATCCCTGACAACGCGGACGAGAGTGGGAGAACCCCAATCTCCCGCGGGAGCGACCTTGAACAGCGCTGGTTTAGACAATTATATAGATTTCTGTAAGATAGATTTCTGCAGAACGAATCGTTGATTGATTTCCGTAGAACGAGGACGAGCTCTCGCGGTTCCTCGTATTTATACTAATTACAATCTTTTCGGCTTGAAGGGGGGTGCGCAGTACGCACCTTGACATAGTTACGCATATGCGTCGCAGTAACATTTCCGGGGTTTTTGTAAGGACCAAAGGTTGGTCTATATTTGGACTCGCATTTTCGGCACGTACGCCAAATAATCCTCGCGATTATCCTTCTGGGGTTCTTATACATGTGATTTGGTAATGCTCAACTCCTCGAATGGGTTTTGGGTATTTTTATAGGAAAGGGGTGATAATGGATTTGACTTCTTTGGTCATTTAGTGGGCTTGAGACGTGGTCTCGATTTAAGAGATAGAAGGGGCGAGGGACTTGTTTAGATTCGATAGGAGGGAATAGTTTGTGATGCGTTGGGCGAATATGTGAGGGAGATTCATTGATTGACCGTCTTGAGATGGGGACCGCTAAGGTACATCGCCAAGGCGGTCGAGGTCATGGAGAAGGGGTATTTTGGTGTTTGGGGAGATTTGAGAGGAGTTGTATAGTGGTTTATGAAGAAATGTTATTTTATCTGCGAGAGAAATTTTGTGGGACGTCACAACACACTGTTTTGAATAAAAAAATATTTATTTTAAAATTTTAAATTTATAAAAAAATACTTTATTTAAAAAAAAAATCTATATGTGATGTCACGTTCTGCAACATACAGAGAAAACACAAAATTACTATTATTATATAAAACGTTGGTAATAACACGCGAAACATCGAACAATTAAAATTCACTTATACTCACTCCTTAAATAGGCGAGGCAACTCCCAAAAGTCTCCCTCGAACGATAGAAACTCGATGTTGAGGGTATCATCCCGCCACGTACGCCTAGCCTCTTGAATCTTTTGCCGCAACTCGCGGCAGATCCGTCCATCACGCCTCGTCGGGTATTCACACCGCTGAAACAAAACACATGAATCGTCTAAAACATTGTTTAATAGTGTACGCGAATCAATATAATTTTTCTGAAACATCACTTACGAGAAGACTAACCAACTCCCGCCGTTCCGCGCGCCACGCCCGCATGACATTATCACGCTCATGCTATAACAAATGTATAACTTCGTTAGAAGACCGCCTAATTGAATGCGCGCACCAATTCAATTTACGTAAACAGAAAAAACCATACTTACGATTTTTCGGAGCACTTCATCACGCTCCTCCTGACACACACATTCAATTTCCCCATGCCGTTGCTGTAACAAACGCACAACTTCAATATAATATCGTCGAATATAATTTTTCTGAAACATCACTTACGAGAAGGCTAACCAACTCCCGCCGTTCCGCGCGCCACATCCGCATGACATTATCACGCTCATGCTATAACAAATGTATAACTTCGTTAGGAGACCGCCTAATTGAATGCACGAACCAATTCAATTTACATAAACAGAAAAAAAAAACCATACTTACGATTTTTCGGAGCACTTCATCACGCTCCTCCTGCCACGCACATTCAATTTTTCCATGCCATTGCTGTAACAAATGCCCAACTTCAATATAATATCGTCGAATGAAATACGCGCACCAATTCAATTTACACAACTATACTCACGATGCATCGCTGCATCATAACGGCATGCATGCCTCGTCTCACAGGTGATCGAATATAATCGAACGCGGACATATTTTTTTTTAAAAAATGCTTATAAAATGCGTATAAAATGGTTGTAAAACAAACTGGTCCGTGCGGCGGCGGTCGACGTCCTTATATGCATTTCGGTTCTCTAGGCTGGAGGGCTACCCCTGCATGTTGCAGAGTAGGGGTAGTCGTGGAGTGGGTGTGATGTGTGGGGGCGTCCGTATCACAGATTCTTATTCTTCGATAATTTGATACTAATTATTTCAGCTTATAGTGATTCTTTATGATTCACACCGTGAATTGTCTTCGACTCTTCTGCGACACGTGTGCATATTGAATATAGCGCGTACGCTATTTGAATCTGCCGCGCACGCCATTTGAATTTATCGCGCGCTATTCATATTAATGTTTGTGTCATAACACAACCATGATATAATATACTCTTGTGGATCTGTCTTGTGGGCATCATTAAACCACGTACGCTTGAGTGTTAAGTAGCGTTCCCGTTAATTTTTTCGTCCGCTGAGAATCGTATATAGTGCATATTAAAATGTACTATCAAAAACGCATCTTAAACGGTACGGCCGAAAAGGATGTGAGTTATCCAAATAAACGTCAACAACAACATATTCATCAACAATCCAATATGAGGTAGGTACGTACTCGTTACTATACACTTACCAACCACCAACCCTAGTCACGATCTTGTGTCGTCATCGCTCTATGCATAAGTATCCTGCGGTTCGAACGTATCTTCGAATTCGGTTCACCCATACGGGGTCGCCGTACCACTCCCACGGTTCCAATATAAACATGCGGTATCGCGCGGTGCGATGTAATGTTTACTCCATGGACCGCCGTAGCGATTGACTTACAGCTTCGTTGATCGTGAAAATACTCGGAACTCTTTCCACCCCGAATTATTATCGCTGTATGTTTACGATGGTTGCTTACGAGATTGCAACATCGAATAATTATTACTCTATGTTCATGGATCATGGAGCGGGTACGTTAAAATCAGTTCTTTCATGCTGCTGCATCAGTCAGGTCATACGTTACTACAAGAATTGTTTTTTAAAAAATTTATTGTTGTTATTGTAAACGAGATCACATCATTCAGTGCACATAAAATACATCCATTGATACCGTAAGTTTTCATCATTATATTTTTAGTGAATCATTGTGTTGGGTGCGTTAGCAACTTTTGAGGGTTGTAAAGAAACAATTGGTTTCAGATTATGTCTCTATCCATGGATTTGAATCGGGAAGTTACCGCTGCGATCCCTAGTCACACATCACGACCCAAAATATATGTGACGTGTCGGGATGTCACTGTGCAATGCGAAGAAATTCGAGATGGTGAATTTCACGAGGCAGAAGCTGTTTACGATTATGAGGCTTATTTGAAGGTGTTTTATAATGACAACGGTGAAAATGACTACTTACCGTCGGGAAAATACGGGGACATGTATTATTGGTTCGCTGCGCATAGGGAAACTTCATTCATCATAGGTATTGATGATCAAGATGATGTGGAACCGTCGAGTTGGGAGGAAGCCCCACACTGTATTGTATGGCGTAAATGTTCTAATGTGGAACAAATCGACGAGATCGCAGTTAATACTAATGCGATATCAGGGATTGATGTTCGCGATAATGCAGTTCAGGTTGACGAGTCTGATTTTAATACGAGTACGCCTGCGCATGTTGATGCATTTTTTACCGATGATGATTTATTTAACGAGATCACCGACAATGCATTCTTTACGAACGATGTTGACGATGTTATATTCAACGATGCTGTTGCGGAGTGTGATAACTAAGTTAAATAAATGCCTAAAATCATGAAATTTATGTACGAATTCTTTTCACCCTTACACGTTCCCACGACGCTCGACTCGCAGACCCTCGAGAAGGGCCCTTGAGACGTCGCCCTGTTCTCAATCGTGAAAATACTCGGAACTGTAGGCCGAATAATTATCGCTTAGTCGCTCGCGTGAACGCGCCATCTAATTTATTGCTTCAGGGACATTGCGTTTTCTCGAGGGAACTTCTTAGAGACACGGTGGTATTGGGGAAAAGTCAATGGTCGGATATAAACACTCGGCATGGCGCGGTTCGGTCTATGATTTCTCAGAAGTTCCCATCGAATGCAATGTCGTGTTTATTCCAGGGGTTATCGCGACGATTGATTTACAATAATTATCGCTCTATGTTTAAATCATTGCACGAGTTCGGTATCGATCCCACGATTCAAACATAAACACACGCCATGAAGAACGTGCACATGGGTGGCAGAACGTGTTCAATCCTGTTGCACGCCATGACACCTTATATTTGCTCTGAAATAATCATCGAAGACTCGAATTTCCACGAATCGGTCGCGGTCGCGCCTGCGCACCGATCCCCGCACGCGTACGGAGATTGCGCGGCGGCGACGCGCGCCCAAAGTACCTTAAACATCCAACAGGTGGCGTCGATACGAAATGTCTGGAAAACTTGGAAAATTTACCAAGGCGGGCCCAAATACCGACGCGGACCCAAAGTACCTTAAACATCCAGTAGATGGCGCCAATACGAAATGCTTGCGACGCCATTTTGAAATTTTGAAAATTCATCCCCTCTCCTGTGACGTCACCCCTCGCCCACGAACTCGAACTGTGCGCGCGAAGCCATTTTGAAATTTTTGAAAATCCCCCTCCCCTGTGACGTCATCCCCCTCACCAACAAACTCGACCTGCGCGCGCGACGCCATTTTGAAAATTTTGAAATCCCCCCTCCCCCCTTGTGACGTCATCCCCCTCGTCCACGAACTGCGACCCCCCCCCCCTCCCCGCCTCCCCCTCACCCATCTCACGGAAGACCGCGGCGGTACCCCCTCCCCACCTCCCCCTCGCCCATCGCGCGGTACCCCCCCGCCCCGCCTCACCCCTCGCCCCCATTTGGTCCAGAATCGTCATAACTTAACTACTTTCGATCAGTTCCATATAAAGGCATACCTAACAATGTATCAGCAGCCTCAAGGACTCCACATTCTCTATTGCTTATGGATCGTAAAGCAAAATTCCAAAGAACACTTGCCAATGACTTATTTCTATTATTTACACTATTTGCAAAATCACAATCAGACAGTTCACTTTTCCCTGCTTTATTCAAATATTTAGTAACATACCAAGTGAGCAGTGTCGATTTTTCACCAATAAACTGTATATCCATATTACCTTCCCACGCAGTAAGTATAACAGGATTATAATCATTAATATCAACTTCATTATTTGTTCGAGGAAGATCGTATAATCTACTCTTATGTTTTAATTGTTTTCTACCTGCTATCGAAGTTGCCACGTCTCTCAATATTTAGTGTGTCAGTAACAGGACGAGGAAACCCAAAACGACACCTACGAATAACTTTAGATCCTACTTTTTTAGTACGAAGACAATAATCATTATGTTTGTGTCGTTGGTGCGTATTAACACGTCTGTGCAATAATGGCGAAATATTTTCATGTGGCATTTTGCAGCTTATATATTGTAAAATAAATTTAGAGACTTCTTCAATAGAAGATTCGCCGAAAATTGGTGCACCTTCAATCCAGATTAATAAATGAAAATGTTGTATACCTCTACCTTGATATTCTCGTCGCCAGAAATAGTGTGTTACTTTACCAATCGGAGAATCTTCTGAACAAATAAAGGCAAGCATTGCTTTAAATTTATTCTCAAGAAATCTCGATGTTGATACAGGATCTTTAGCAACAAGTAAACTAGTGGTTAACGAAGAGTCTTGCCACCCATTTGCGTCACGAATATATTCACCTAAATCGTCCCATAACCATTCACTAGGACTTAAAGGCTCGTATAGACTGGGCGATAATCGCCGGCGACTTTGTCGCCGGAGTCGCTGGCGAGTCGGTGGGATAACCGACTTGTCTCCAACGACTTGTCTCCGGCGACAAGTCCCACTTGTGTCCGACAAGTTGTGTCTGGCGACTCGTCCTTTAAAGGCTAAGAGATACGAATATACCTGGGAAAGTCGCCGGATACAAGTTGCCGGCGACTTGCAACAATCGCTGTGGGATACAGCAACTCGACCCTTGCCTTAAACGGCCTTCTAGAAATGACTGTTGGCCACATGTTCCCGAAAAACTGTATTCAAGTGGTCGGTGAGCAACATCGCCCGAGTGTCTAGTGCCTGTATTCTGTTTCCCGTTCCGAATGGGAAACATCGCCGACTCTGTGGCAACACACCACACATATATATGTGTATAGGGTAAGTCGGGGAGAGATGGTCCACTTTTTTAAAAAATCAGCACACCGTAAATTTAGTGGTTTTATAAAGGACAAAAATATATTTGCAAAAGGAGCGTGATCGAGCCATCTCACCCGGAATTACTCTACATAGTATACTAGATGTATACGTTAAAAATTTACTATACGATGTACTTCAATACTTTACAGTTAATTATCAATTTCTTCTTTTTTTTCATCAACACGCCCCGTATTGTTCTTAATCTGTACAATTTCACTAACTTTTTTCTCGATGTAATGCATCGCAACTACGCATCGATGTTTTCTTTAACATCGAATACTTCTGCGTTTTGAATTAATTAACAGGCCATAAGTAGTGCAATAAAATAAAAAACCGAAAAGAATAATTTAGAATAATACCCATTTATTATCATTACAATACCAGTATTTTATTTAAATGTCCCAGGGTTCTTTCTGTAGGCATAGTAACAGTAATAGTTTGCTCAATCGTTTAACCTCCAGCAAAGAAATGGATTGGACGGTAAACGATTCAACAAACTATTACTTTTACTACGTCTACAAAAGGAACACTGGGACATTTAAATAAAATACTGTTATAGAAATGATAATAAATAGATTTGATTCTGAATTGTTCTTTCCATATTATTTTTGCTACAATATCAAACATATCGAATAAAGAGTGACCCGAAAGTGAGGCCTTTTTTAGACTTTTTTATTTTCGAACTGAATTTTGTGCCAAATGATAGCTTATGATGAAACATAAATCACAACAAATTTTCAAATTGAGGTAACAATTAGTTTGTGAGATATGGGAGGTGAAAGAAGTGAAAATTCATTAACGCGTCAGCCCATACGCTTCGATGTATGGACTTTTATGTCATTCCGATAATTTAGATAATTACTTCCATGGGTTTTGCTGACTGCTAACAACGAATTTGAACTTAGTGAGTCAGCGGTTGACAACGCTACCTGTGCGTCCGAAGTCACCATGTATACCACCCATTATCGACATCTGGTAGACAAATGTTTCCCAACGAACACTTCGAGAACAAGCTATTGCCTAGTCGTAAAGAAATGAAGAAATTTCGCTTCAAAATTACTAAATTGCCAGCTTTAAAATATAACTGAATTCAGACGCGCAGGTAGCGTTGTCAACCGCTGACTCACGGGACAATACGGTCATAAACAGTACGCTTCTCGATACCGCTGATTTACGTAGCATTTGCGACGGTAATAATTATCCAGCCTTTGAGGCTGCAACTGCTGGCGTAAACCATTGGTAGGTATCTGTTTCAAGAGGCAGTGGCTACTGCGAGCCACCCGTGGCGCAAACACGACCACGCCCGGTGTTTTCTATTCGAGCAGTTTTCTTCCAGTGGAAATCAGTAAATTTGCAAGCGCAATATCTCGAAAATCAGTTAAAATGAAGTGTACACATTATAGGTTATTGAATTTGTTTAGAAACTTATTATCAAGTGATCTCTAAAAAGAAAATAGTTCCATTTAAAAACCCGAACTTGACCATCCTATCTGTTAAAATAATAATCGAAGAAAAGTATCGTATGCGCTAATAATTTTATCCCCCCCCCCCCCCCCCCGAAGCATGCAGTTGAATATAAACAATTTTTTGTATTTCCAATATGTTGGGAACCATCCAGCTGTTTACTGTTCCCGTGGATACACGTATGACATGCGTGGATACGCATGTTCCACAGCGAATAATCTATAGATTCTTAAAGACTGCGAAGGTACGATCTTAATTGCCCTTTGAAAATCTGGCAACCAGATATTTTAGCTATTGACGGATCCATGGCTACTAAATAAAGTTTGGAATGGATGCCGAAGGGTCTTGGTCATAAGGTGGGGGACACAAGTTGCCGAGTCGCCAGACACAAGTCGCTGGATACCAGCCGCTCGGTAAAAGTCGCTGGAGACAAGCCGATGCATCCCAGCGAGTCGCCAGGCGACCCGCTGGAGTCGCTGGCGACAAAGTTGCCGGCGATTATCGCCCAGTCTATACGAGCCTTTAGAAACCATGTCGCAGGTCCGTAATGTTGTGCCATACAAGATAAATCACTTCTCGGTCTACGCCAATATTGTTGCGTATTTCGAAGTGAAGAAAACATTGAATTTAAGTTGGATTCCAACGCTTCTTTCGACATTGCCTCTAAATACTCCGCAACTGTGTAACGAATTCGTGTATCAGTTATATTCATTTTATGATAAATTCCACGACTCAACTGACGAATATTCGCGTTATTTAATAAATAAAACAAATATTGTTGATTTAATCTAAATTGTGGACGCTTAGATGTCAAGCGACATTTAATAAATTCGTGCTCTTGAAGTTTGATCGGTCTACTTTCATCATATTGCCCAGTAGAACCAAATGGAAATATATCTGGAAAACACATCAAATCTAAATTCTTTTCACGATTATCTAAAGGTATGTCCTGAATTTTTAACATTTGATATAAAGCAGTCGCAGTTTGATTTTCTTTTTTTTTCATGTAGAGGATATATAGTATATTGCTCATAATAGCTATCATCTTTATCTTTTTGAGTGAGCATTGCCTTGCGCTGATCGTTCAATGCAAGTTCTACATGATCTTTTATCTCTTTCACATGTAATTCTAAATTATTTAATGGTTCACAGTCATCTTCGCGTCATTTTCCGATTTTTGCATTTCAAATTCTACATCATCTAAATTCCCCAAAAACAATTTATCATGTATATCGGGCAGTACAATTTCAGAATATAAAGGATTATTGTTTTTCAACCATATTAAAGCTTCAAATACTTTTTTAATATCCACTAAATCTTCCCAGATAATTTTTTTTTTAGTTGGAACATTTCGAACTAAAATAAATTCATGATTTAAATTTATTGGATCAGTGTTAGAACATAACTTATCGAAAGTCTGTTGTAAAGGAAGTGGTAAATGAAATGTTCTACCTTTCACTTTTTGTATCCTTTGTCGTGCAGGTGTTTTTTTATTAACAACTGTTCCCATTTTAACAACAGTTTGAAAAGCTTTAGCTCTCTGTAAAAGCAATTTCTCAAATTCGTTAAGAGATGATATTACCTCAGGCACATCATTTACCGAGAGATTATTTAGAATACAATAAGCAGGCATCAAGCCACTACGAAATTTGTTATCACAATACTTACATATATATTGCGGATCAATTTTTTGTTGCTTTACATACACCATTAAATCTTTCCAAATTCGATTGTCCCTCCGCATTTTTTGTTTACTAATTTTAAAAACACTTCTTCTGTAACAAAGTCTCTCACACGATATACAGCTATACCGCGGGGTGTCCAGTGAACATTTTCTCAGAACCATAAATGCATTATGATATTTTGAAATAATATCATCATCACATAACATTATTTCAGTTTGCTGAAGCTTATACATATCTGCTTTTTCTTGCGCGAAAGTTACAATTTCATTTAATGTATTCAGATCAGCAGAATACAATGCTTTGTCCAGATACAACATTTTTTATAAAAACCTTTAAGTTGATATATAAAACGTCTAATAGTTCTTACTTTGGGGAAATGAGGTGATAATAACTGCATGGGAACAGACATCGCTTTACAAAGATTTAAATCAATATAACAGCCATGCGTATGGCCTATTTTATCATGATTTGAAGTTTTCACAGTACACTCGTGAATGTTTTGCATAAGTTTGGGTAAATTCTTCAATGTACATATATTTACAGCTTCTAGAAATTTATGGCTGTGTTCCGATTCACGCATTATGCGCATAGACCGCAGCGCAGACGCTGCGCGCATGAACCACGTTCCGTTTCCAGCAGCGCATGAACCGCAGTAACGAAACGGAACGGGTTTTGATGCGTCTGATGCTCGTGAGGTTACGCGGGAATGTTCAAACTTACTTACAAATAGCTATGCAGTTGAATGGATTACGATTAATTTAATTCGAGCCTTTTGGACGGTGGTCGAAGCACGCTTCCTAACAACATCGGTTACTTCGTCTTAAGGATCGGAGACCGACTCCTAACGAAATTTGATGGCTTAATTGGTTCCTGGATTTTCTCAACCCTAGTTTTTCTATTCTTCTTGAACAGCGATAATTATTGAAAGCGAAGATCATATTTTATGAGTTTTACAGGACGAAATGCTGCTTACCCAACGTAATTTGGTAAACAGATGTGTAAAGGAAAAATGAAGTTATTTATTATCCGCGTCCGGGGTAAAATCAAGGTTTTGAAGGCTATTGAATAGAACCGCAGGCTCTCGTACGTCTTCTGGATTAGAGTACAGCTGTAAAAATTTTTTAGATGTGTTTCACATTAGCTGTACAATTATAAGTACAGCTGTAAAGTTAGCATTATAAGAGCACCTTCGAAAAACTTAGCAGTAAAAGCCTTTAAGAAATAAATATGCACGCTACGTATTTGCTTCCTTCCTCATCTTTCTTTTCGACCCTGCCTAAAACCTTCTAGGGATGTGTTGTTCGCTTCGAAATTGAGTCCGTTACGTTGGTTGCAATTCATACAGCGAGTGCAGGGATGGCAGTACCAATTTCGTAGAATTCCCTAGAATCCTCCAATTTCTAGCTTATAATGCGTGCAGCAAGTGCAGATGTTACGTGTTATAGCGGGGATTTCGAGATCCGGATGCGGATGGGTTCGCTGCCCGTGGAGCGCTAATGCGCTCTGCTCGCGTTCGCCCTTGGTGTCGGCCTCCAATTTTCTTCCAGCGATGATCAGCAAAGAAGGAAGTTAATAAACTGAGACTAATTTCTGTTGTTACTTAGTTTTAGTTTTAGTTTTATATATTTTAGGTAGGACAATTAAGAAATGCGTCTGATTGCTTTAAACGTTGATCAACGAATCAATGTGTACAAAGATGTCGTCTGTTCTATCTAAATATTAACATGTTTTTGTTAATTAAGATATCCAATAAAATAAAAGGTTTCTTAATTAATTATTTTACGAATTATACGATTGGTCCTTCACTAACTAAAACGAGCGTTTCACATGATATCAATGATTCTATTAGCAAAGCAACCGAAACATTTATTTAATCGATATAATTTAGCGAGCGCCTCTAAGAGGTAAGTATTCCTTGGAAAGTTTGTTCAAATTTCGATTGCTTCGTTTTACAGTTTAAACTTGGCGCGCCTAGAATTCGCTACGCAGAGCCATCTTACATGAAGCTAAGTTCACATGTTACCACGGCATACCGTAACATTCCTTCACCCTTACGGAGAAAAGGTGTTTTTATAAAACAACTTTTCTAATTTTACAATTTGCTGATGATAATACAATTTCGAATATATAAATACTTTAATTAGTAACTTAATAAACATACAAAACTTGAATGAAACATTTAAGAACAACAATAAGAATTATTATAATTTAATTGAGATCTTAAAATCGTAAAGAAATATCTAGAGACGCGGTAGCGTCTCGACGCCAAGTACATGTTTCCTTTACAGAGATTTTTCGGTTAAGAATCGTCAGAAGAGCAGCCCGGCCTAACGCACGCTAATTTGAGTTTATTTGTGTGCACTATTTTAAATTTGTTAGAACCCAACATTATTTCTACAGTTAAATCGTTAATTGCCCTGCTGATCTTGTAGGGACCAATCCAATTACAGTCAAGTTTTGTCCTTGGTTCCTTTTGAAGGTAAACATCATCGCCTACGTTAAATTTACGAGGGTTTGCCCCACGGTCATAATACCTCTTACTCTTCTCCTTAGCTCGTTGTAAATTTTCAGCGGCAAGTGTCTGAGTAGTGGTGATTTTAACAAAAAGGTCGTCGAGGTACTGGACGAAAGTGCGTGGTACTTTCTCTTTGGCAAATTCAGATGGAATTTCTGCTCTCACCCCAAAAACCAATTCGTGTGGTGTAAACCCCGTGGCCTCATGCACCGAAGTATTGTACGAAAACATTCCAAATCGAACCCACTCATCCCAATCATTTTTAGCGCAATAATGCCTTAAATAATCGACAAAAACTCTGTGTGCTCTTTCTAGGGAACCTAAAGACTGGGGATGGAACGCCGTGGAGGTTATCCTTTGTATTCTGAATATTCGACAGAATCTTTTCATTACCTGACCAACGAAGTTTCTACCCTGGTCAGTGTGAATAACCCTTGGACAACCGAACCTGCTAATAAATTGCTCGGCCAGGGCAGTTGCTACAGTTATTGCTTCCATATTAGCTAACGGAATGGCATCGGAGTACTTAGTTAGGTTATCCTGCAAGGTGAGAAGGTACCTATTCCCTTTTGGGGTCAGAGGCAGAGGCCCTACAATGTCCATTTGAACTTTCTCGAAGGCTCGCCTCGGCGTGTCTGTGATACACATTGGTTGTCTGACTTTTGCAGAATGGATCTTGTTTCTCTGACAGGTGGGACAAGAACGGACAAATTCTGAGATTTCCCTCATCATCCCCTGCCAATAGTAATGTTCCCTTACATACTTCTGGAGTTTACCCACACCCCTATGACCACCGGCTGAAGACTCGTGAGATTCTTTGATTATTTTTAAACGGCCAGACTTAGCAGGTGTTATAATTTCGCCAGTGCATATAGTAATTAAAAATTGAGAATCAGTGAAAATTCGCTTAAATAAATCCTCTACTTGTTCCCATTCAAAATCGTTAAAGTTATCAAGATCTTTTGAAATACTAAAGGCCCATGTTTTTAATGAACTCATGAGGTTTTTAAGTGCCCTTAAGGAGGCTTCTATATAACCAAAATTTAAACATTCCTCAGAATTATCCTTGAAGAGTAAAAGAAAAATAGAAAATTGATCACCAGGAAGTGCCATAGCATCGCCAACCTCAAGTTGATATTGCCGCATCTGTTGCAAGGAAAATCTATTTCGTTTTAACAAATCAATCGTAACTTCGGAAGTAATATTGCCATTAAGTGGTAAAAAGTGAGCAAGATTGTCCCTCCGCATGTATAAATGATCTTTTATATACAAGATGGTTGGCAGAAGGGAAAGGTGAATTGTTTGTCTATTTATGTTCACATTATTAGCCATAACTTCACTAATCTCCTTATTGGGTGACTCATTTATTTCATAATCTACTGAGGTCTTTTCAACGAGGGACTCCCGTGCAGCTTTGATCGCAGAACAGTTCGGTAATTCTGCCTCTGGACTTCCAGTTCCAGGCATAACAGTTTCTTTTCGTGTTTCTTCATCCACAGTACAACAACAACAACAACAACAAGGTGCCCCTCTACCTTGACGATCAACACTCTGGAGCCCCATGCAAGTCACCGCAGGGGTCGACGAGTCACAGGGTCTCTTAGGAGCACTGCGAGCCCCGGGCTCATATCGAACACAGGCCGACGCCCTAGTCTCCTGAAGCGCGATCCAGAGGCTTGGAGTCAACGTTTGCCGACAGGAGGTTCGAAACGGCGACACCATGTCCGACTGGGAGAACCCTCTAAAATTCTCAATTTCTCTTTCAAATGTAAGTGATTCTAACATATCAGTTTCCAAATTTAGTGCCTCAGAATTATCAGCTTCTATCTTCTCGCGCGCCAAGAAGACAGATGCTACCATTACTTCTATTTCATTGCTAGTATTCTTGTCATCTGTTTCATCCGCCACAGAATCTGAAAACGGTGTCATGTCTGCACAGACAAGCACCCTCTCCGGATCTACAGAGTCAAAACGGATCGTATCGTCAGTCAGTGCGTTTGGTGATCGGGGGACAATGCTCTGGCAAGGATCAACAGGGTTTCGCGAGAGTGCATCCGCATTAGAATTGGCTTTTCCCGGTTTGTAAGCTATATTGTAATCGTACTCATTTAGACGAATTCGCCATCTCATTAATTTGGATGTGGGGTCCTTAGCGTTATGCAGCCATACTAGAGGGCGATGATCGGTAATCAAGGTAAATTGTTGGCCGTACAGGTAAGGTCGGAAATGCTCTACCCCGAACAATACTGCTAAAAGCTCCTTTTCAATCGTAGAATAATTGGTTTCAGCTTCGTTCAAAGTTCTAGAGGCATACGAGATAGGAAGATCACTACCGACCTGCCCTTGACTCAACACAGCACCTATAGCGTAGTCCGAAGCATCGGTGGTCACGAGGAAAGGCTTGGTAAAATCAGGGTACTGCAGCAGGGGCTCTGAACAAATTACATCTCTCAGTTGCTCAAAAGACTTTTGAACGTCTGACGTCCAACGAAAAGGAATATCTCTCTTTAGTAAGCTAGTCAGGGGTTTGGCAATTTTGGCCATGTTGGGAATGAATCTCCTATAATAGCCCACGAGCCCCAAGAATTGTTTCACATTTTTCCTTGTTTTAGGTATCGGAAATTGCTTTACGGCGGAGACTTTTCCAGGATCCGGTTTCACCCCCGCACTCGAAATTACATGACCCAGGTAAACTATTTCCTTTTGTAAAAATCGGCATTTTTGTGGTTGTAAAGTTAACCCGGAATTTTGTAATCGCGCTAAAAGTACTTTTAATTTCCGATTATGCTCTTCAAGTGAATCCGCGTAGACGACAATATCATCCATGTAGACAAAAAGTTCTATGCCCTGTAACCCCGTTAGTATTAGGTCCATAACTCTTTGAAAGGTTGCGGGCGCGTTCTTTAGCCCGAACGGCATCCTGTTGAACTCAAAATGACCGTGTGGAGTTGAGAAGGCAGTCTTAGGTTTTGATTTCGGGTCCACGGGTATCTGATGGAACCCAGAGGCTAAGTCTAGAGTGCTAAAATACTTAGCCCCTCCTAATTGATCTAAGATCTCAGTAATATTGGGCAAAGGGTAGGCGTCCGAAACGGTCACTTCGTTCAATTTCCGATAATCTATGACCATTCGCCACTTAGGTTTTCCCGAAGAATCCGATTTTTTTGGAACTATCCACACCGGTGAATTATATGGTGAACATGAGGGTTGTATTATTTTGCTGCTCAGTAAGGAATCTACCTGCTTGTTTATTTCATCCTTGTGGACTAGAGGATATCTATACTGCTTGGTCTTAATAGGAATTTCGTCGATAGTAGTTATGGTGTGCTGTGTAACGTTAGTAGACCCTAAATTATCCGACGGGAGATAAAACTGGTATACGAATCTGTTTATAACTTCTAAAATACTACTCTTCTCAATCTCGTTTAAATGGTCTAGTTCGAGCAACCTAATCAACTGGGCTAATCTTTGAGCGCGATCTTTGGATTTGTCAACGTCGGGGTCGGAATTGATTGTTTGCGATAAATCAGAAAAAGGCTTAGAGTCAAATTCTTCTAACTCAATAGGAGGTACCGTCAGGACGATATGGTCGCATGTAGTATTTATAGCATATAGTTTTACAAAGCCATTTCGTTGACTAGCTAGACATTCGCCTAATAAAACACCGGGTCCAGCGTCTAATTGTCGTACGTAACCCGAAGAATTATTACCTATGGCGGGTACAGTAATTAAGGTTTTGGTTCGCGGGGGTAAATTAAGCGGGGTATTGACATTGAGGGAGGTTTCTCCTTTTCCAAATTTTAGCACGCCAGATAAATTTTCTTTAAATTCAATAGTTGCCTCTTGTTTTTGCAGAAACGAGATACCTAAGAGCCCGGCACTCTTAAGGGGAAAATCATCATTTACTATTTGGAAATGGATGGGAGTGTTGTGGATTATAACAACAACCTCGCCCTGCGTTTTGATTATCCCTGCACCAACACCCGTAAGTTCATAGACCTTTCCACTATTAATTCGCAAATCGGAGACTAATCCTGCGCGTTTTATTAGATTGAATTGTGAACCGGTGTCCACCAAGAATTTAGCGGAGCCCTGAGAAAAACGATCGCTCTCAAGGGAGACAACAGGTGGTCGAACGGCATCAATTACATCGAATCTGTGGCAGACACGATAGACACGGCGCGTGCAATTAGGGGTTTGGTCGGCACCGTGCCCTTTTGCTGACTCCCCTTTGAGTTTAAATTTTGATGAGCTTTTAAAGATGTTGGGTCACACTGGTCCGCCCCGAAGGAATAATCGCGTTGATTTTGTCCCGAATTAAAATTTCTCCGGTCATCCCTAGTAGGTGAATAGCGCCGGTTCCTTTTAGAATTAAAGTCCCTCCGTTCTCTACTATGATTTGAGTTACGCCGATCCTCGGGTGTCGCGAATGCAAACGAATTTTGTGAAGGTTGAGGACCCCGTTTATAGCATTGTGCCTCCAGATGACCCGTTTTCCTACAGTAATTACACCTTTTGAAATTACGAGTTGAAGGAACATACTTGTTATTGCTTACCAGCGGGCAATCTGACCGATAATGGCCAAATTGGTTGCAATTAAAACATCTAATGTTTTCATTTGAATTTACCGCGAACACCGTAGACCGATTTGCAGACAATCTGTGACTCACGCTGTTATTCACATTCCTTTTCTGCCTAGCACACCTAGTAGCTAAACGGATAGCGTCTGCTAGTCCTTCCACCTCCTGATTAATAATGGACATCATCATCGCGTCATCACGTAAACCTCCCAGAAATCCCGATACCGCTTCTTCTTCGAGTACTGATTTGACACCCTTAACCTGCTCTAGGTTTGACTTTTCCTGAGCTATCTCTATTCCATTATCCAGAATTTCGTGCACTCTAGCACCAAACTCCTCTATAGTTTCCCCATCCTTACGCTCTATGTTCCTGAGATCGTCTAACGCGGCTTTGACATTGAAACTGTCCTCATACGCGACTTTCATTAAGTTGACCAATTCTTCTACCGTATTCGGCACCGTTCCCCCAGTAATTCTGTTATAGTCACGAATTTGCATCTTATTGCGCATGATAGCCAATAAGTAGTATTTATCCTCCCTTTTCACAAGTGAGTCGGCTAACCTACACTGACTTATAAATTTGCTTACAGATCCCGGTTTCCCGTCGAAGCAAGGAACAAAATCAGCGACCATTTTGAGTGGCATACGCGAAGCTCCGTCTGACGGCCCACGCGAAAAGTTCAGTGCATTATTGTCAATGGACCCAGTATCGTTACCCGAATCAGATACACTATTTTCCAAAGGAGTGGAATTTTGAAACGGCACTACATCTAGGGATGCAGCTGTGGAGCCAGAGGCACCTAAGTTAGGTACAGCCACTACATCTTCCACCACGAAGCAATTACCACTACTCAGACGGTTCTTGCGTTTTTTTACAAATTTTCGTGCGAACGGTGGCATTTTAAACTAACAAATATAACGATTCTAACGGCGATATTAAAATATAGAATTTTGATATGAACTCACAAATACAATGACGTAGATTAATGAATTAAACTGGACTCGCTCAAGTGACTGCTGGTTCGCTCGACTTTCCCGCTCCGAAGATCTGCTGATGTGTCCAGCGACGACTGCGTTGGTTCAGCTGCTCCAGTTGTAAAGTCCACGTTGTTCAATGAAGCCCCAAACAGCGACGGAAGGACGTTGAATGGTGGCTCCGTTGTCTCGTTCAGTTCCCCGTTGTCTCGATCAGCTCCGTTGTCTCGATCAGCTCCGTTGTCTCGATCAGCTCCGTTGTCTCGTTCAGCTCCGTTGTCTCGATCAGCTCCGTTGTCTCGATCAGCTCCGTTGTCTCGATCAGCTCCGTTGTCTCGATCAGCTCCGTTGTCTCGTTCAGCTCCGTTGTAAGGTTTTACGGCCAGGTGCGTGTGACTCCGAAAAGACTGGCACGGACATTCGAAGTCACCCTCCTCTGGTATTCACCCTTGTTCCTGGGGAAACCGTGCCCAAAAACCCAGGAAAGAGGGTTGCACGAACTGGCTAACGTTTCTTCAATTTTTGCGCCCGCGAGCCGGCAAATTTTGATGATCCCACCGCTGTCACCAGAACTGTTACGTGTTATAGCGGGGATTTCGAGATCCGGATGCGGATGGGTTCGCTGCCCGTGGAGCGCTAATGCGCTCTGCTCGCGTTCGCCCTTGGTGTCGGCCTCCAATTTTCTTCCAGCGATGATCAGCAAAGAAGGAAGTTAATAAACTGAGACTAATTTCTGTTGTTACTTAGTTTTAGTTTTAGTTTTATATATTTTAGGTAGGACAATTAAGAAATGCGTCTGATTGCTTTAAACGTTGATCAACGAATCAATGTGTACAAAGATGTCGTCTGTTCTATCTAAATATTAACATGTTTTTGTTAATTAAGATATCCAATAAAATAAAAGGTTTCTTAATTAATTATTTTACGAATTATACGATTGGTCCTTCACTAACTAAAACGAGCGTTTCACATGATATCAATGATTCTATTAGCAAAGCAACCGAAACATTTATTTAATCGATATAATTTAGCGAGCGCCTCTAAGAGGTAAGTATTCCTTGGAAAGTTTGTTCAAATTTCGATTGCTTCGTTTTACAGTTTAAACTTGGCGCGCCTAGAATTCGCTACGCAGAGCCATCTTACATGAAGCTAAGTTCACATGTTACCACGGCATACCGTAACACAGAAAATAAAAGCATGGGCAGTCAATGCGCACAGTATTTTGGTTTTTTATATGAATTGCTAGTTTGAAGTGTCTAATTAGTTTTTATTCTTATAACAGAGAAAGTAAAAATTTACGTTGTAACAAAGTTGGAAGCAATAACATAAAAATGTCCATTTGATTGGAATTACAGAATTAACGTGGGGTAATTCTGGCCATGATTTTTCTTTACAAAAGAAGTGGGAAAACTGTAAAATTAATAAAAAAAATATTATTTTTATGTTTTAAAATTAATTACTATATACATGAATCACAAATGTATTCTTCAGGGGTATTCCATCCTGAACATTCTTCATATTATTATATGCCCATAAAATTGAATTGTTTCATTTTGGGTTTTATGTGGAAGCGTGTAAAGTAATATTCCTGGCTTCATTTTGCCTTATTCGTAATTCTTTTATGTCAGTTGCATTTAAGCCAGAAAAAAGTAATGTTAAAAGCTGGCTACGATTACCCCTCAATTTTGGCCGGTCTTACCTCACAACACATGTTGAAATAATATAGTAATACACTACATTGAATTTTCATATCAATGAAAACAATAATATTTTGGAAGGATGTTAAATTATAAAAAGGTGACAAATATAGCGTAAAAGAACGAAATATCCAATAAGCATTTATTGCCATGTAGCATATATGTAGGTTATATTTTCTGTCACTTCGAGTAGCGGACCACATAATTTCGTGCAGGTTTTTCAAAGCGTACGTAAAGCGACAAATACGCATGCGCGCATGAACTGCACGCTTCATGCGCTAGAAGTGGAGAATTCTAGGGAATGCTATGCGCCACCAACGCAACCAATGCACGCATAGACTGAAGCGGAACGGTTTTCTCTGCAGTCTATGCGCATAATGCGTGAATCGGAACACAGCCTATGATACCGGGCAATTAGAAGCGGATTAATTTTACATAAAGAACTGCACGACCACGATTTTGTTGCTCGTGCTTCAATCAAAGGTAATACATTTTCAGTCTGTCCTTTCATATTTATTATTAATGCCTCCGTTATAGTGACTCCAGATGAATTTATATTGTAATATGTAGAATCAACAAAATAATTTTCTGACGAAGCTGTATGTTTAGATCTGCCACACAGCGCGCATAATTTGTCACCCGCCGTAGAACATTCTGCAAAAACAGTCAAACATGTTTCTGATTTGTTTTTAAGCAGAGTTAACATTTTATTCATATTACGAATGTAACTATGTCTAATGTGTATACACCAGCGTACGACTTTCTCAACTTCTAATCGTTTTTTAATATAACCTTTACCGCAATCTGTAATATTGAACTTGTGTAAAATATTTTTAACGATTACTTCCGCAAAATCGCGAATTTTCATAAAATTTCTAGACCGAAGCATTTTTTTCTAATATTTTTGGCAGTATTGTTCTTAGCAATTGTTAAATTACTTCTTTTCTGATTCTGATAATATCGCTTATTGCAAAGCCTCTTAAACTCCTGTTTATATGGACATCGAAATTTAAAACGGTCATTTTCAATGTCTTGTTGATATCGAAACCGTATTTTAAAAAGAATATTCTCTCGTTCTTTTTTATATCGTTGTACTTGTTTCGCGCGATTTTTTTCCAGATGTTCTTGATATCGTAACCGTTTTTTTTAAAAGAATATTCTCCCGTTTTTTTTTATATCGTTGTACTTGTTTCGCGCGATTATTTTCCAGATGTTCTTGATATAGACACCGTCTTTTAGCATTTTTTTAGCTTTATTGTCTAAATCTGGCTCATCAGATAGACATCGCTTTTTATTATTACTTTCTAAATTACAAATCGCTTTAGCCTGTTTTGTTTTTACTTCTGTTATTGAAAGCACTTCCTGAGGGGCACCACAATTTAAATCTTGAGGAAAATGTTCTACAACATTGCTTTCAAACATTTGTATTAAATGTAGACGCATTAAGCTGTGGTCATACCTTACTTTGTCAGGATTAATGTTAAATAATAATGAAACTGCAAAGGCTATTGCAAAAACATCGCAATCGCTACTATTCGGTTGTTGTTGCACAGTAGGGAATTGAACAGGAATCTGGGTAAAATCATATGTTGGAAATAATTTTTTCAAAAATTCTTCCTGACACTTATTTAACCGTTTTATATTAAAAGAATCATAAATAAATATATTTTTTGTATCATAATAACCGCATGTCCAATGTATTCCCAACGGTGCAGAAGGTAATATCTGTATATGCTTTTTATTCCTCGGCATGGATTGTATTCTATCAAGTGATTGTATCAGATATGTCCCGACAGGTCTATAATCTGAGCAGCTTTTTAAAATATAATTAAAATGATCCATATGCAAATCATTTAACCATCTACCTTCAGCAATAATACTTTTTTGTTCTAATGACAGCGTCATTTTTTGTTGACGTCGGTCAGCTGAGATATTACTATTTAATCCGTTCTCAGATTGCTGAAAATCGCAATTTGTTTGTAATAAGCTCGATTTCAGTCGTTCCATTTTTTTACGTTGACGTATTGTGCGCTTACAAGACGCTTTAACCTCGTTTGCTTTTACTTTTCTTAATGGAAGCACTTTATGAGGAACACTAAATTTTGTATCTTGAGGAAAATGGTCTATAATATTGATTTCAAACATTTTTATCAAGTGCGGTCGCATTAAACTATGGTTATATTGTACTTTTTCAGGTTTAATATTAAATAATAATGAAACAGCAAAGGCTATTGCAAAAACACCACAATCGCTACCGTTCGGTTGTTGTTGTACTGTAGGAAATTGGACAGGATTCTGAATAAAGTCATATGCTGGAAACAACTTTTTCAAAAATTGTTCATGATCCTTCTCTAACCTATTATTATTTAAAGAATCATAAATATATATTTTTTTTGTTGTCGTAATAGCTACATACCCAATGACCTCTTCCGTACAGTAACCAATTATCATTCGCATTATCTCTCGACAACGAACTATATAAAAATTGTATATGCTTTTCATTTGTCGGTATGGGTTGTATTGTATCAAGTAATTGCACTCGCCACGTTTCAACAGGTCTATAATTGGAATGATTTTGTAAAAGGCAATTGAAACGATCCATATCATCATCCCATAACCATTCACCACAAAAAATTTCATTTTTATTTTTTTCGGTAAACATCGATATTCCATCTTTCTTTTCTACCTGTATAGACATTTTAGTAGAAAGAACTAAGACTTAATTTTCCCTTATTGTAACTTTCTTGGAAATTATACTCGCGACACGGCGCAATGCAGCCTGCCTATCGATTGATGTGATATGATAATGTTATCTCAATATTTATTTAGATTAATATATCTGGATTTCCTAGGATTGGTATTGGAACCAGGTATTGGAAGAATAAAAATAAATCTGTTTAGAGTGGCGTTATCAATGGGTACAAAACCCAACTCCTTTTTAATTATAAAATAAGGCGCGATGCAGCCAGTAAAACTTACCCAGATAGCCACGTCCGTATTTGCAGATTTTGCTCAACGCCTGAGTACAAATGTTTGTGGCAGAAAGACTACAGATTTGATACAGTATTTGTTATATTCGATGATGAAAGCAGACTGACAGCAGAAAGCCGACAGATTGTGCTGCCTTAACCTGAGAGCAGATTGGCGGCAGGGTCTGCTGATACAATTTAATGGCAGAAATCGAGCAGACCCTGCGCAGCGCGATCTGATGTCAGATAGGCAGCAGAAATACAGCAGATTCTGCTTACATAGCCTGCGAGCAGTTTGGCGGCAGAATGTAAGGAGAGTCTGCTGGTACAATTTAATGGCACAAATCGAACAGACCCTGCGCACCGCGATCTGACGGCAGATTGGTGTCAGATACAGAGCAGATTCTGTTGACATAGCCTGCGAGCAGTTTGGCGGCAGACACTGCGGAGAATCTGCTAATCCAATTTAATGGCAGAAATCGAGCAGACCCTGCGCTCTGCGATCTGATGTCAGATAGGCAGCAGAAATATAGCAGATTCTGCTTACATAGCCTGCGAGCAGTTTGGCGGCAGAAAGTAAGGAGAGTCTGCTGGTACAATTTAATGGCAGAAATCGAACAGACCCTGCGCACCGCGATCTGACGTCAGATAGACAGCAGAAATGCAGCAGATTCTGTGTACACAGTCTGCGAGCTGTTTGGCGGCAGACACTGCAGAGAATCTGTTGATACAATTTAATGGCAGAAATCGAGCAGACCCTGCGCACCGCGATCTGACGTCAGATAGGCAGCAGAAATACAGCAGATTCTGCTTACATAGCCTGCGAGCAGTTTGGCGGCAGAAAGTAAGGAGAGTCTGCTGGTACAATTTAATGGCAGAAATCGAACAGACCCTGCGCACCGCGATCTGACGTCAGATAGGCAGTAGAAATACAGCAGATTCTGCTTACATAACTTGCCATTTTATTTATATATAAATCAATTGACGGAGACACGCATCGAAATGATAAATCTTTCTACATTTTTCAAAAATATTTTTATTTTCTTTAATACATTTACCATACATATAATTTCAGTTTTTAATTTAATTTCAGTTTACAATTTTTACGAAATAGTGTAAATAGCACATACAAATTGGAAAAAGAACTTTTAATATTCATATTTTATATATATAACATTGTCGTTAAAAAACATTGTCGTATATTGATATCTTTACAAAACTAATGATATACAAAAATGCCGCCAATTATAATAATGGCTATTTATACAAACAATCGGATTTAAATTGAATAAAAAATTCATGATTGGAAGGAACAAAGAAGGTAATAATATTAAGCAGATATATTTTTATAGAACTAAATATTTCAATACCAATATATATTTTATTCAAAATACTTGGCGCTGCGCTCCGAATTGGTGTTGCTAAACTGAATAAATATGTCTTTTTATGTATCTGTTTCTATCTTCCTTGTGTCAGTGGTCTGATGTCTTGTTTTATTTATACCAAGATAATTAACATTATTTTGGTTTCGCAGCGCCAAGTATTTTGAATAAAATATATATTCCCACACAGCACAACGTCTGGCAACGCCTTAAAGACGTCTACAAGGCTTCTCAAAGACGCCTTTAAGGCGTTGCCAGACGTTGTGCTGTGTGGGTTGGTATTGAAATATTTAGTTCTATAAAAATATATCTGCTTAATATTATTACCTTCTTTGTCCTTCCAATGATGAATCTTTTATTCAATTTAAATCCGATTGTTTGCATAAATAGTCACTGTTATAATTGGCGCCATTTTTGTATATCATTAGTTTTGTAAAGATATTAATTTATGACAATGTTTTTAAATGTGCTTATTTCATGTGCTCGTGCAGCAGGGTTACTTTCTTCATCTCTTCTGCTTCGATTATCTGTAAATATATAAGAGCCACATTTTAGTTACAATTTAACATAGAACTTTTTAAGAAGGAGTGGTCTTTTGCTATAGGAAGTATAGAGATTACATAATGTGTCCGAAGGAGGTGAGAGTATATGGCAGAAGGACTTGTTGCTGGAAATTTAAATGGTAATGGTAATTTGTCAAAAATGAATGATGAGACCCAATATATTTTTAACGCACAATGACTATAACCAAATTAATAATATTAATAAAATTAATTTAGTATGTTTATTGGTGTATTGAAATAAGTATATTGTTAATGGGAAACTAATAAAATTAATGAATAGCGTGGCAACTACTGTGGATTTTAAAGTATTACGAATGTCATTCACAATATATTGAAAAGAATGAAGGGAGATGTGTTTTCAGTGTACTTTCTTCATTAATGTGACTTGCTCTACATTGCAAGCAATCGACTATAATTTTCTTAATTAATCTATGTCTTTTGACAAATTTTGTCGATTTACCTTATTTGATAAATTTCCAGAAAATTGGGCGAAAGAAGATGCTTCTCTGTCTACCGTAACTTTCTTCGGACAACCTTCAGGCCTATGCATCCCCTTCATTTCTATCCAAGCCTATGCGTTCCCTTGATTTTTATCCAAGCCTGTGCATCCTATTCATTTCTATAAGCATACATAGAAACTCTATATTAAAAATAGTTTGCTGGTATAAAAATATCTGTCAATTTAAATGCAATTTATTGCAATATATTATTTTGTACATACGTGTTACAAATTTCCAGAAACTTGTAGGGTGGAAGATTTTCTCCGGACAACTTCCAAGTCCGTGCGTCTCCTTCGTTTCTATAAGCTGAACATAAGAAGTCTATTAAAAATTGTTGGCGACTTACCTCGTTAATTGAGACAATAATTCAGTGTCATATATGGTGTAGAAACTTGTGACATTAAAAAAAGTTTGGACAACTCTTACCTTATTTAACACTTGACAGGTTACGATGGATTGAAGCTAGCTATAATGTAGGTCTTTTTCGTGCTGCGTGATTTGGCGATACATTTCTTCACCCTTACTACGCTCCCCTCTTGTCCGTACTTGACGATGACGAACTTTGCATCGAAATATCTCAGCTTATAAGGCACGTAGGAACAAAAGAAAGACACTTTTATAATGCTGATCAAACCTAAGCTATTCATTGAGACCATTACAAAATTAATCGGATCAACCATTATTGAGATTCTATAATTAAAAGGTTCTTGACAGCGTTATAGACACACGGTGTGTCTCGCGCTGCGCGTAAACTTTGGCACGTAAAGTGAGCACTGATAGCGAATTCGGACGATCGCACTCAGTGCGCACTAGTGCAGGTTGCCGAATCTGTTATGAGAAAGCGCTGTTTGGTTTCTTAATTCTTCTGCGTGAAAGTAAAACGAGATACGCATATTCTAATATACACAGGAGCCTATGGATGAACAATTTTAATTTTGGCACTATAACGGTAATCTCGGATAGGCTGCGCCATGTTGCCGAAAATCATGATTGGTCAGGATTGTACTGGACTACAGGGATGCCAGAACTGGGGATACTAAGGGACGACTTACGATGCATGGGGAGTCGTAGAGGGGGCATCCTCGCATGTGTGCATAAATATTATAGTATACATATAGCTACTGCCGGGACACACAGGGACAAGTGAGGACGCACGCGTCCCCAGCTGTGGCAACGCTGCTGGATTGCATATATAGGTGTCAGGCCGTCGGTGTTCTCCCTCCACTACAAATCCTTTCCAGGGACCAACGTTGCGCAGTTTCGAAATTCCAACTGTTCAGAACTGTCTCCAACACTCGGAACTGAACTGCGGTGCAACGCAGAACAAGGAATGTACAGGGATTGTCCAACGTGTTGGACAAGGAATTTACAGTGATTGTCCCACGTGTTGTACCAAGACGTTTACAAACAATTCTAACATCTTCAAACAAGTACAAGAGATACGTAATTATGAACAAATTATAATTTCAAATTGTCTTGTATGCTGCAGACCAGCGGGTTTTGTCGCGCGGGCATTTCTGTCGTGTAACGCTGTGTCCTAATTAGATGTCGCACAGCGACAAAATCGTTGTCGTCCAACCGACCGATTTCAGTCGGTCGTACGACAATGCGACAGTGTCCATATACGGCCGGCTGTAGAGTACTATTTGCAACCAACTTTTACGGTTAGTTTACAAGATGTCTTTGTCGAAGTTGGAGTTGCTTTTTCTTAGTGAAAATTGTTATGTGAAACATATATTACAACGAACAAATACACGGAAGAGAAATCGTCAGTTTATAGACCAGATATATAAAGACAGGATAAATTTCGGCGAATTTCACCACCTTTACTGTCAGCTACGAGAAAACAACAATTTATTTTATCAGTATACTCGAATTCCATAAAATAGGCCGTTTTTTGACTTCAGAAATCAATAATCCCACGAAATCCATTGATTTTTTGGGTCGTCGTGCGTGCGATACGACAAACAACAACAAACTGGTTTGAAATTCAAACAAAACGACCGACATATACGAAGTTGCCGCATCGCATACATTGCCAATTTGGACAAGCCCATAGAAAATCCTTTGTTTGTTTATAGTCGTGTTGGTCGGTCGGTTGGACGACAACGATTTTGTCGCTGTGCGACATCTAATTAGGACATAGCGTAAAACTGAAAGAATAAACCGCAGGACATAATGTTAAAAATGTTATATGTATTTCTTCGATAAAATATAACGATGCGTCGCCGTCGATAACGCCATACGTTCACGAATGCTTCTCGGCATTACAGTTGTTCAAAGCCTGTCTTGTTCAGACCACGACGCAGTTTTCGGAAAGACTTCGTTTATAACAATCTCAAGTGTCGATTCTTCAATATCTAACTTAACGACCGCTAAATGACCGTTTGGGAACTCGCTGGTCTGTCTTGGGCCTAAGGGTGTCCGTTATTTCGATCCTATCTATTTGAAAATTGTACCAGTGGATTGGGGAAGTTTTCCCGACGGAAATAACCCAAAATACGACATAATGTACATTGCACTAGTTTTGATAGTAACCAATTTGAATATATATTACCCTGAATAATGATCGGGGCAAGACGTATGAATTAAAACATTAAATTGTTAAAACTATAGCCCCATTTGCTGTATTTTTCCGCATTATTGGTATTATTTCCAAAAAGATGAAACGAAAATCATAGAAGATTGAAATTTTCATAATTGGATGATACAACATCTCGCTACCCGATATCGCCCGTTTAGCGTTTTTTTAACGAGGAACCTCGCGACCCAGTACCGGCCGTCCGATCATGTAAACAAAATATATACAGTGAGTGTAAAAAGTATTCGTACAGCGAGGGATTCCAAAGGAAACTTTGTATAACTCGGTTTATTAATAAACTTTCTTAATACAAATATTTATACATATTCCTATAAATGTTTAGAATAAATTTCATAAAAAAAGAACCCAAATATTCGCATAGTATTCGAAAATATTCAAGAAACTTCCACATTCGGCAGAAATAACCGCGTAAAAAGTATTCGTACAGTTGCTCTTTTTGAAATATAAAGACGATATTAATATTTTGTAGGATTTCCTTTTGACTGTATAATGACTTCACAACTTCTTGGCATTGAATTAACCAAGTTTGATGCTATATTTGGTGTAATTTTGTACCACTTTTCTATTATTGCGCATTTTAATGTTTCTTTCGAAGAAATATTATGTGTTCTTATTTTTTTTTCTAAATAATCCCATAGGTGCTCGATATGATTAATGACCGGTGACTGTGGCGGGGTTTTCATATACGATGGTGTATTGTACAGAATCCACATTCTAGTATTATAGGATATAATATTTGGGTTCTTTTTTTATGAAATTTATTCTAAACATTTATAGGAATATGAATAAATATTTGTATTAAGAAAGTTTATAAATAAACCGAGTTATACAAAGTTTCTTTTGGAATTCCTCTGTGACGTCCCTATAATTTTCGCCCTACCCTAACTAGCTTCCTCCTTATATGACCTACCCAAGTATCTACTACTATCTATAAACCTCAACTCTTAACCCTTTACCAATCATCAGATCTTGGACGATGTACCTTAGCGGTCCCCATCTCCAGCTGATTCCCCTTCCCCTCTTCGCCTTAGAGGCATGATTCCCTCCTCAATCACGAATTACAACAAGTCCCTCGCCCCAACCTTCTAAATCAAAACCTCTCCCCCCCCCCCCTCTCTTCCAATGTAAACCACAAAAGTCCACCCAACGGATTGAGTGCCCCTTTTCGAAATCCCATGGTCTTACAGCCTAATTATAGATCAACCTTTAATTCTTACAAAAACCCCAGAGTTATTACGACACATACTTTACGGATGACTCATCACGCATACCGCAAATTCCACGCATACTTTGGGCATGAGTCATCACGCATACCTCAAATTCCCCGCATACCTCACATTCCATCAATTTGTATAAATACCGGTGCCGCGTGGCCCACGCCTCATTCATTATTAGTCCTTGCTATCAGTCGCGATCTCTATTCTTTAGTATCTTCACGCATCATTATTATTCCGTGCTATCGCCAAGTCGCGACCATTACTCTATGGTTTTCTTTATTAGTTATATTCTTACATTTCAATTCAGTGTACATCAACCAGCGTCTACATCACTGTAAGCGTTTCCATTTCTTTTATTTTATAATATTGTTTATGCTTTTGTTTACTACATTTCATTGCTACGTTATTTCTTCGTGTTAATTTCTTTGCTTATCGCTTTATATATATATATAGTTTAGTTTGCATTTATATCTTGCTTAAGCTTTAGCCTCATATTATTATATTGCTATCTTTATCATATAATCTCTTATTGTTTAACTCCATTGCTTCTCATCTTTTGCTATTTTTGCCTAACGTTAATTATCTATCATTTACCTTTATATAAATGTTATGTGCCTATGCTAAATGTCCAACGCATAATTATAAGGTGTTTATTACTATCTGTTACGTGTTCTAATAAATAACGCTTTCGCTTTTATCTTTAACCGTCAATTCTCGCTATTTCGCCTCGAATACCTGGAACCATTACGCGCAACGACTACAGCTGATCGGTCTCCGCAAGCGCCGGGAGTTCTTGCCCGTGTTTACTAACGTTCTTTCATATAGAGTCCCGTATGGGTATACCCAAACCTATAGTAAAAACCCTACTATTTACGCCTTTTTCATACGATGCAGTTAGTAAGCCAATTATCGAGCCATAAGTCAAAGCCAGTACTCTCACGTGCGTCACTCGGGTGTACGATCACCATTCAGCCTTCCCTGGTCGATACGAGTCACGAAACATAGCCTTCATAAAGAAGCAGGTCTTCTTACGAAGCAAAGTCTTCGAGCTCTCCTACAAGTCGCGAAGCATAGCCTTCATAAAGAAGCAGGTCTTCTTACGAAGCAAAGTCTTCGAGCTCTCCTAAAAGTCGCGAAGCATAGCCTTCATAAAGAAGCAGGTCTTCTTACGAAGCAGAGTCTTCGAGCTCTCCTACACATATCCGCAAGTTCGGAACCATAGCCTTCATAAAGAAGCAGGTCTTCTTACGAAGCAAGGTCCGCACGCAACCTCCCTACCCCATATATGTCACGATCCAAGTCCCGCCACCCAGGACGTGACATAAATTTGGTGACAGCGGTGGGATTCGTCTACTGTTAATAGAAATAAATTCTATAGCATACGGTACCCACAAAGATCCCGAAAAAATCTAGTATGTGCATTAAGCACCCAAATCGGAGCGCATTGTCTTATCGAAGCCGCAGACTACAGAGTATAACAGCCTATTTGAATGCGCTAACCTGCGTTTTTGGAGGCATAGCTACTACCACGGACGGCAGTGAAATTTGCCTAAGGTGCTCTAGTCTATCGCCCGCAGACACCGTAGAGGTATTTTGGACCCATTTCTACTACACTTATAGAACTTCTGCTTATTGCCCACGGTGCAGAAAAGCTCTGATACCAGTACGCCCCATAAGGGACTGCACCGAGTGTTCGGAAAGCTACCTTCTTGCGAACAAAAGCTACCGACGGTTTGATAATTGTCGTTCATAAGGGTAAAATTACCCCACAGACAACAAAATCACACACTAAACATGTCTGTGTACGGTGAAGCCGACGACCCTCCCGTAAAAGACCAAGACGCGGGCGATCCCATTAACTTGATAGACATCGCGACTGCCGAGTTATTAGAACGAATAGAACTGTTGCGGAAGAAACAGGCCGAAATCGAAAGGTTATATGCGCAGCATGTCGTAAATCCAGAAACTAATACGTGTCCTAGTTCAGTCACCGTTTCTGACAACCCCGCGCTAGAAGGTCTCTCCGGTCAAATCCAATCCATACGCGAAATGATGGAAAAAATTCTTGAACCCTCGCAAACAACGAATAATTTTGCAACTCCCGGTTCTTCTCGCTTTGATAGGAAACCGCTACCTAACCATAATTATGTATCGAATCGGGACCCGTCGCCCCAGATCAAGCTGAAAGACGCAATAGAAACCGTGCCCAAATTCGACGGTCACAATATTCCGGTATTACAATTCGCTAGGGCCTGCAATAGGGCTAAGGCTCTGGTTCCCCCGCACGCTGAACCTCAGCTTGCGAGGTTGTTACGAAACAAATTACAAGACCACGCTTACTTGGCCGTTGAGGATAGGGTCTTCGACTCTGTAAACGATCTTATTAAACAACTTAAACGCACCTTGTCTCCTGCTAAGACATCAGACCATTATCGCGGAGAACTTGCAAATATCATAAAAGGAACGAACGAACACATATTAGAGTATATTTCTCGAGTCAAGGACCTCCGATTCGCCATTCTGGAAGAGGATAAGGAATATTATCGCGATTTTGCACGAGACCATTCCCAAAACCTCGAACGTCTGACTTTAGATTCATTTATTGACGGCCTCCCACCCTACTTAAGAATGAGATTGCAGCAACACCATTTCGAAACGTTAGACGAAGCATTTGATTTGGCCGTCCTCGTAGACAAAAGGATGGACAGGGACAGAGTTAGATTTTCAGAACCAAAAACTCCTAAGGTGACCTGCCAACTGTGCAACAAGACTGGTCATGACGCACGGTCCTGTTGGAGCAACCAAGGCCCGACTGCTCAACCTTCCGAGAGGAACCCTCTAAACTGTGCCACGGAATATGAGTCCCAAGTACCCAAAGCACAGGTCACTTACTGGGACAAATCTCGACCTCCACCTTCCAGGCCTACGGAGCTGCGAAGCTGCGGGTACTGCAAGAAGCCCGGACATGTGACCACGGAATGCAGAAAACGCATCTTCACTATCATGAAAGATCCTAGAGCCTTGTGGGAAACGGAGTCGGGAAATACTCCTCCGAGCGCCGATGGATGCAAACGGTGGAGCGAGCCAAGCAGAAGTGCATCCCAAAGCACTAGCGGTATCATAAGAGTCGCTCCCGTGCAACTAAACCCGGTCGTGCTACGGGCGAGGTCAAAATCCTCTTTTTCCATACATACAGCTAATCCGGACCTAAAGGACTACCCTCAAGTTATAAACGCTAGCGAGATTGACAATCCAAGCACCATGCTCTGCATCGAAGTAAAGGAATCCGACAGACTAACTCCAGAATCCAAACCAAACCGACCCAAAGAGACTACAACGCCTATAGGCATCACTCCCATCCACCCCCTCATAAAAAACAAGTCCCTCTTAGCCCTGGATCCGTCGATCCACCATCTCGAGGCATCCGCGACGGTGCACTCACTCTTACCCCCTGCGCTATATGCCAAATCAATCCTTCCCCTAAACTCCCTAAAGTCTCTTGCGGCTACACCGGAACTGGCAGTATTAAAAATTTCTGCGGAAGCTCCTTCAAGGGCAGAAATTCTACTTAATTCAATCTCCAAAGAGCACCCGATTCATGGGAAAGGCGATAAGTTCGCTGACGCTGTACCTCGCATACCAAAACAAATTAAAGAATCCCTTGGTCTGACCGGATATCACAGAAGATTTATCCCGGAATTTTCCAAAACGGCACCACCGTCAACCCAACTATTAAAGAAGGACCCAGCATTGAACTGGGGACCATCCCAGCAACCTGGTTTCGACCACCTCAAATCAGTATTGCAGAAGGAACTTATCCTGCAATGCCAGAGTTTTGACCTGAGATTCCACCTCACTACAAACACCTTATCCCATACTTCCCCCGCAGTGGAGGCATGCTCCAAACGACTACACGACAAATGTGACGACAACTTAGAGGACTGGCCCAAATGTAGACCAAGCTGTCCCAAGAGGCCTCGGTTCTCAAAATCACCGATCCATGCGCCAACGAATGGCAGCAACCCCATCGACTCTGCAGCACCCACATCCAGCGCTCGCCAGGGAAGGAAATGCAGAAGGACGCAACTACATAGAAAGATGCGCCGGAAGATATCATCTGCAGAAATTCCACCAATTCCCTCACCAGAAATCATACATGAACGACTGCCTACAACAACAGCAGGCTACAATTATAAACTACCCATACAGGGTTTATTTATAAAATATTTTGTGTGCGTGCTTCTCAACCTATACTCATCAATTAAAATTGCTGACATATTTATAAAAAGATTCATTTGTCACTTCGGAGCTCCTAAAGCCATTCTCACCGACCAAGTACCAAATTTTAATAGAAATTTTATAAAACCGGCACCGTGGAAATGGAAAGACCAACAATTCCGAACCACAGCCTTTCACCCACCGTCTAATGGCTCTCTAGAGAGATTGCATCTCGTAATGACCGAATATTTAAAAAGGTTTATCGGTAGATACACTGACTGGGACGACTGGACAGATTTGTTCACGTTTTCTTATAATACCAGTGTTTACGAGGGCACTGGTTATACACCAAATGATTTTGTATTCGGGAAAATAGCTCGGATACCCAGCCGAACTCCGGTAACTGAAGATTTCGAAAATGAAACCTACAATCACTATCGCGCGAAATTAAGTACGAGGGTACAAGAATTGCAAACCGCCGCAGCAAAAAGGTTAGACCAGTTAAAACTTAGATTAACACATAAACGAGGACACCTTCAAATCCGGGGACTTAGTCTACGTCCTAATAGAGCCGCGGAAAGGGAAATTTGGGGATCAGTACACTGGCCCACACCAGATATTGGAAGTAATTCCCTCTCAAACTTAAAAATATCTTGAAAGGACAAGACGAAAATCATACACGCGAACAAAGCGCGCCTTGGTCGTGTGCGCGAGAGTCCCGGTTAACCGTACTACCTAAAGACAATCGGCCTTAATAAGTTCTACTCCTAGATCATTCACCATGACGTCATTATCATGCCCGACGACATGCTCGACGACATGCCCAGCGACATGCCCAATGACATGCCCAACGACATGCCCGAGGACATGCCCATCCCGACGAACCGAAGGAGGCGTCCCAGGAGAAAGCATCGAGGAGGAGGACGTTCCCGGAGGCTAGCCAAGATGCGATGGCTACGACGGGAGGCCAAAAAAGCTGGAAGGAGCCTTACACCCCTACTCCCGAGAGTCGTCTTCTCCGTGATCGTCAGGAAGGCAACGCCAGCTGATCGAGGCATCGCACAGTGGGCCAGATCGAAGAGCTAGCTGTTCACAACTATTCTAACGTTATTTCAAGACTTAAAGACCGCAGTATATAGGTCGTTGAATTTGTCTTGACGTCAGCTATAACATTATTAAGTAAAAAATATATTTTGACAATTAAAAAATCAAGGTGATCTTAATATTTTATTTAAAAAAAAAAATGATTTTGATTTTTCATACTGAGATTTGTAGAAGAGTGAACGGTGATTAATTTTTGATTGGCAACATTTTTTGTCAGAGCATCAGAAATACCTGAAAAATCGCGATGACATGTGAACAGTAATTGAAAAGTAGCTGTTCAGACTTTTCAAACAAGTACAGTTATCCATAATTCTTGAATCAATGAATTTTATTACATTTAATCAGATAACAAGAATGTGTGACTACTTTCTTATTGGAAAAATTAAAAATATTTCAACTAAAACAAGTGTTATATTTTAGAAAGTTAGTGAACATAATAAATTCATCATATGGGGTTTCGGCTTATAAAAAAATCATTGTTATTTTTATTATACTTTCTTCTGCAACTTTTATTTATTATTTACCTATCAATTAACAAAAATGAATACAATGATTAATTTATCGTCTTGGAATTAATCATCATCAATTAATCATTTGAATTAATCGTCATCGTCTTGAGGGTCTTCTTTTAACATTAATCTTTCAATTTCGCAATTAAAAATATCAAAACGTGTATGTTTTTTACCAATTTTGCGGGTTTTCGCTGAGATTGAGGATATAAAAATGTCGGATGTATACAATAACGTGTGAAAAAGGTCTGTCATTGTTTCCTGTCGTGAAAATTTTCTCGCGTGATCGTTTCTAATATTTCTAAAATCTTTATTTCTTGCCTCCATTGCCTCTTCTGAAAACATTCCAATTGGTAAACCAGCAGACTTTATTATGTCTGCACCATGAAATAGAATTTTATGCAAACTTGATGGCATGTAAAACCAATTATATTCTGTAACGTATAGATTAAATGTTTCCATTGCATACTCTTGAAATAAATTGGGACTAATTTGTCTATAACTTGACAAAGCAACTAAAATAACACCAAGTCTTTTAATTAGTTCTTGGTTTACGCCTGTAAAATTATTTATTGTTTATTTTATTATTTTATTATTTAATTATTTATTATGTATTATATAAAATAATAATATACCTGTAATATTAGCTGCTGTAGTATAATTTTGAAAAAATGTTCTCGCTACGTTTCCAGTATTTGTTGTACCAAAACCTGGCTTCGGAATGTCTACTAATATGTTCAGTTCCTCTTTTAGTTTTTTTTGAATCATCTTTTTCCTGTCTTCATATTGGGATTTTTCGGCTACACTTCGCATTTGCCACTTTTTGACTTCCAGGCGGTATGCAATATGCAAAATGCATTCCATGCACCTGATCCAGGCATGAAGATTTGATATTCCATACTGATAAAAATCTATGTTTATTGGTAATGTTTGTAATATATTTAAGTTATTCATCACTCGCGGTGTAGCTTTGCAGATTGAACAGGACTGAGTTGATGATCCAGTAACAGCAGTAAAAGCTTTTCCATCTATCATAGTTAATTTAAAATGATATTTTACAACTATATTTCTATTATTAAATCTAACAGTAAATGGAATCAAATTTGTAATCTGTTGCTCTATTTTTCTGGTTTCGTTTCTAATTAGATCATTTGTTTCGTGTTGAAACATAATCTGTATGGGTCGGCAAAATCTGGTAGAAGAGGGACTCGGATTCATCCATAAAACATTGTCATTTGATTTTAAAATTAAAGGAACCATACATATGGCAAACAAAAATTCATCTGTATTATTATTGTCCAAAAATGCTTGATTATATGTGGAGTGACCGGAACTCCCATCACAGCCCCATTTGAACAAAAAGTTGAGAGATTCCGGTACATTTTCGTAGTCTACACAATTTTCTAAATACTTAAATAACCTGTCTGTTGTGTGATTAGCAAGATATTGAATATTAACTTCTGCAGAAATGTCGGTCACTTTAATAGAAGTTGGATAACATTCTTTCTTTGCCTCACGAATAGAATTATATGCAGGGTAAATATCGGCGTTTCTTTTTTTTGCACCTGTTCGCATGGAATTATATGTCTCCTTAGTGTAATCACCGTCAATGAATAGAGATAACGCTTCCTCTAAAGTGTATTTAATAGGATCCGCTATACGTTTTCCACTAGCGTTAATATATACATCTGCTTTTTGTATCACTTTCGCAGCATTTCGTTTACCACTTTTATACAAGGAAGAAGAAGCTGCATATGTTAACTCCTCAGAAGAAAAATTTTTGATAAGTGGCTCGATTCTTCTTCTTTTGGAACTTATAGAAATATTTCTGAATTCTTTATCGGATGATCTTCCTGGATTGGTACTAGCGGAACTTGCAGATAGAATATTTGCTAACACTGCATTTGGGTATACAAAATCATTTTGTAACCACGCCTGGTTCTGTTTAAGAAATTTTGATTCAGTATAGTTAGCTTTCATCCATCTTTTTTTTAGTGTGGTAGCAAATATTCTTAATTTTGGCCTTAATCTGTTACAATTTTCTTCAGAAAGATTAAATGTCTCACGTATTTTCTCTACTAAGAATGAATAATCATCCATATCTTTTTTTGTGCCCCTTAATGCTAAGAATAAATCTTTATTCTTGCGAAAGCCGTCCATTTTGTTATTTTTAGATAATGTATGTCTAAGTAGTAAAAAGGGTAGCGTTAAATGCAAAATTACTGATATAATAAGTGCTGAAGCATTGTTGCACTTACCAAATATGAGATGAAGATAATACACAGTGAATTTAACTTAACTATATAACATGGGTAAGTAAATAGAATTTATATTATAATATAATAACACACAATATATACGTATAACACAAACTATATATATATACACACGAAGTAACACAAACTAAATATATACGAAACAAAAATAAAATACAAGTTTTCAATCTGGAAAAAGTGCTACGATTCTTTTACGATGCTGATGAGATGCTCTCTCGAATAGAAATGATTCAACTGAGAGCTAACAGAAAGTTCAAATGTTTATCAATGGTCCTACAATGTAAATACTGTAAATATCTCAAACAATGTAAATATCTCTGCACTCTTAAGTTCCGCTGGGTGGTCGGCAACGTGTCTCGTGCGACGCGACTCGTCGCGGAAGTGCGTGTCACGCGACGCTTTAAACAATAATAATTTATCGGGTGGGATGAGGGGGGGAGTGAATCTTGCATGATCTTATAGAGAAATAACGCTAGAAAATGTTCCACTTTGATAGAACGCACAATTCTTTACAACTTTAAAGATATCCCTTGTCAAAGGTGAAAAACTTTGACGATTCTCTTTAGTTCACCGAGTATTATTTTTTTAAATAAATTATGAACAATAATTTTTAATTTCAGGTGCGTTCACAATATAGATATATGCTATTCATAAAAAAAAAAAATGAATACATAATATTTAATAGGTTCTTCGGGGCATCAATATGAAAAAAGGTAATTTTTCCGGTGAAAAACGGTGTTGATAAAAGTCTAATTTTTCAATGCTTGTTTTGACTACAATTTTTAATAAATTTCATTAATGTTATCGTTTTCGAATGTGATAGACATTTAGAAAACAATATACATTTGTTAAACATCGATATGAGGAATTCGATTTTTTTGCAAATGAACAGCTAGCTCTTCGATCTGGCCCACTGTGCATCGGCATCGAGAAGACCCCCGCCACAAACACCCAATCGAGAGCGTGCTCAATCCAGTCAACCCCGCTCTTTAATGTTAAGAAATGCACGCATTTCTTCATATAAGGGGGGAGGTGTGACGTCCCTATAATTTTCGCCCTACCCTAACTAGCTTCCTCCTTATATGACCTACCCAAGTATCTACTACTATCTATAAACCTCAACTCTTAACCCTTTACCAATCATCAGATCTTGGACGATGTACCTTAGCGGTCCCCATCTCCAGCTGATTCCCCTTCCCCTCTTCGCCTTAGAGGCATGATTCCCTCCTCAATCACGAATTACAACAAGTCCCTCGCCCCAACCTTCTAAATCAAAACCTCTCCCCCCCCCCCCTCTCTTCCAATGTAAACCACAAAAGTCCACCCAACGGATTGAGTGCCCCTTTTCGAAATCCCATGGTCTTACAGCCTAATTATAGATCAACCTTTAATTCTTACAAAAACCCCAGAGTTATTACGACACATACTTTACGGATGACTCATCACGCATACCGCAAATTCCACGCATACTTTGGGCATGAGTCATCACGCATACCTCAAATTCCCCGCATACCTCACATTCCATCAATTTGTATAAATACCGGTGCCGCGTGGCCCACGCCTCATTCATTATTAGTCCTTGCTATCAGTCGCGATCTCTATTCTTTAGTATCTTCACGCATCATTATTATTCCGTGCTATCGCCAAGTCGCGACCATTACTCTATGGTTTTCTTTATTAGTTATATTCTTACATTTCAATTCAGTGTACATCAACCAGCGTCTACATCACTGTAAGCGTTTCCATTTCTTTTATTTTATAATATTGTTTATGCTTTTGTTTACTACATTTCATTGCTACGTTATTTCTTCGTGTTAATTTCTTTGCTTATCGCTTTATATATATATATATAGTTTAGTTTGCATTTATATCTTGCTTAAGCTTTAGCCTCATATTATTATATTGCTATCTTTATCATATAATCTCTTATTGTTTAACTCCATTGCTTCTCATCTTTTGCTATTTTTGCCTAACGTTAATTATCTATCATTTACCTTTATATAAATGTTATGTGCCTATGCTAAATGTCCAACGCATAATTATAAGGTGTTTATTACTATCTGTTACGTGTTCTAATAAATAACGCTTTCGCTTTTATCTTTAACCGTCAATTCTCGCTATTTCGCCTCGAATACCTGGAACCATTACGCGCAACGACTACAGCTGATCGGTCTCCGCAAGCGCCGGGAGTTCTTGCCCGTGTTTACTAACGTTCTTTCATATAGAGTCCCGTATGGGTATTCCCAAACCTATAGTAAAAACCCTACTATTTACGCCTTTTTCATACGATGCAGTTAGTAAGCCAATTATCGAGCCATAAGTCAAAGCCAGTACTCTCACGTGCGTCACTCGGGTGTACGATCACCATTCAGCCTTCCCTGGTCGATACGAGTCACGAAGCATAGCCTTCATAAAGAAGCAGGTCTTCTTACGAAGCAGAGTCTTCGAGCTCTCCTACACATATCCGCAAGTTCGGAACCATAGCCTTCATAAAGAAGCAGGTCTTCTTACGAAGCAAGGTCCGCACGCAACCTCCCTACCCCATATATGTCACGATCCAAGTCCCGCCACCCAGGACGTGACACCTCACTGTACGAATACTTTTTACACTCACTGTATTTTGCGTTGTGTCTCTTGTCGTCGAGACCTGTTTCTGTATAATGTATTTCTATACGTTCTTCAGTCGGGTATTACATATTGGAAGCCGTATGTTGATAAATATTGAAGGTACATTTATCCTACACAGTTTTTTCTTTCGTTATGGTAAACGGGCCTGTGGTGGAACAGTTAAGGAAGCAGATGAGATAATTGCAATTTCTTTTATATTTAAACAGTATACAATTATAAGTGAATATGATTATTCGAAAGCGTAAAAGTTCTACTTTCAAATAAACGAACAAGAATTTACATTTGTTAAAGGAAAAGTTTAACTGTACAAACTAGGGCTGGGACTATTTGTCGAATTATTTCGTATTCGAATATTCAAATACTTCAGTTGCTCAATTATTTGACGAATATAATTCGAATATCCAAGTATTCGAATACTATTCAAATACTGATGTATTCGAATAGTATGGTGTGATTTATAAATCAAGTTGTTGAGGTTCATTTATCAGGGTGAAATCTTGTAAGCTAATTTTGACCCACTTCAAAACCATACTGTTCGAATACTGCTCTATTCGAATACACCGATATTCGAATAGTATTCGAATACATCGATATTCGAATAGTATTCGAATAATAATATTCGAATAGTATTCGAATAATAATATTCGAATACTCAAATATTCGAAGTTTATTCGTAGCATTCGAATACTTGTAAAATATTCGAATATTAAATTATTCGAATAATCCCAGCCCTAGTACAAACATAACATCGTGATAGACTTTGTCAGAGTCGGGTCATAATGACCCTACATTCGTTGTACGAGATTCAATTAAAATTCAAGTGAAATTGTTCATACGGCCCAGTAATTGAGGGCTCGGATGCAATAAGGGGACTAGCGCTCGAAAATGGGAAAATTATTGTCTAAACGCTAAGAAATATTGGAAAATTAAATGATGTTAAACTGTATTTAAAAAAATATAGTATTGTACAGCTCGTTGCGACACACACTTTTTCTATTTACAGTTCGTTTATCGAATTATTACTATTCGAGCTAAAAATGATAAACAAATTATAAACAATTTGGACCATAATTTTCCCCATTTTCGAGCGCTAGTCCCCTTGTTGCATCCGAGCCCTCAATTAAACGAAATTTATAGCGCGTCCCAGCCATATTTTGAAATTTTCAGCATTAATACTTATTAGCTCCTTTATGTATTACAAACGCTAAAACAATCTCTACGTCACCATTTTGAATAATTTGGCAATCTTTGTATCTTTTAATTTCAAACCAGGACAAACTAAAAGATATGTATCCATCTTTTACATAACCAACCTATAGGTACATTTGACAAGGGAAGATCTTGACGTGGTTATTGAAACGTGATAACCCAACATACATGAAAATGGTTACTCCTATGAAAAAACTCGTAGGCCTTTTTTGTAGAGAATTTCCTAGGCTATAAATTGTATAATAACTCTTTTTATCGCAAAACTGATAGATAGCGAGATATTTGTGAAAAACAGGTTTTTTTCAACCCTCTGTAAAAGTTTTAGCAGCAGTCGGATTGATGGGGACTTTTGACATAGGGTAAATCCGGGAGACGCGGTCGGGTCGGAGAGTTGGTCGAATCGCTATATTTCAGACTTTGTACGTAAAAATGTGTTAATACGTTGAGCGCGGAGCCAATTTTGCTCTGCTTTCCGTTCAGGCGGCAAACGACGGCGGCGGCGGTGACTCCGCGAGATGTTCGGTTACAATGTATATACAGAATAAAACACACATCGCGGTAGCGATTGTTGGTTGAGTCACTGTTTATCTAGAGACGCGGCAGTGTCTCGAACTGAAAATGTTGAGGTATGAAGGGAGATAGCAATTCATCGAGTGAGTTATTTTTACCATCTAAGCATCGCCCAAACGAAAAGTCCATTCTCGGCCCCCCAGTGGCCGACGCACAGTGGGACGAAACGCCGAAAACGTGAAAACAAATACTTACGCTCACATTTCACCCTTTATCACCATGAAGATGGTCATTCCAGGGGTTTTTGGGGTCGCAGAATCAGATTCCGAGGTCAAAATTGTTGTTAAATTAAAACTAAGCCCTGTAGAAGGGGGAAAATGTTGATAAAATAATGTTACATTTTTTAACAGTACTGTCTGATTCGGTTACGTTACTTCAAGTTAAAAAAAATTAATAGGGATAGCGTTTTTAACTTAGCAAAAGTTATTGAGCGAGCGGAAACTAGAAGGTCAATAAGTTGTATAAATTCACACTTCAGATATTGAAAATGCTTTTATTTATTCATAAGATGAAATTGTGCATTCATTCGATGTTATTAAAATATATAAAAAGTTATAAATAACTGAAATACACGATGGTCGTTTTTAATCGCGTGTAACATTTTTCGAAATCGAGAGGCATCGTTGAAACTTACATTATTTAATAGTCCAATGTTTAACGAATATATGTGCAAAAGGAGAAGTTGCACTTTTTTGCGATTTTCGAGTAATAACCAATTATGTTGGCAGAAATCAGGCCGCTTGCGCGGCACAAGTATCGCCGGAACGAAGACACGTGTCCGCGGTACAAGTGTTCCTAACGTTCAATCATCTATTCGTGTATCTCTACCGTTTGGTAACCGTACTACCCACACAGCACCGTAACATTGCAGCAACGTTTCCGCAATGATGCGGTGCAAGATTGTAATTTTGCACCACAACATTGCAGAGACGTTGCAGGTTCAGTCCTATGTCCGGTTTTGCAATGTTGCAGGTGTGTATTTTTATAAAGTTGCGGCAACATTACAAATATTTAGCCCTGCAACGTTCCGGCAATGATTCTGCAATGAAACTGCAAAATTGTGGCAATGATCCTGCAACTCTTCGGCAATATTGCGGTGCGAGATTGCAATGTTGCACCGCATCATTGCAGAGAAGTTGCTGGTTCACTCCTATGTCCGCCTTCACAATATTGCAGGAGTGTTTTTTTTGCAAAGTTACGGCAACATTACAAATATGTAGTCCTACAACGTTTCGGCAATGATCCTGCAATGAAACTGCAAAATTGTGGCAATGATCCTGCAACTCTTCGCCAATAATGCGGTGCAAAATTGCAATATTGCACCGCAATATTGCAGGTTCAATTCTTTGTTTGCCCTATGCAATAGTGCTGACGTGCAATCCTGCAACGTTTCGGCAATGTGACTACAATATTCCGGAAGCGTTAAAGGGAAATGTAAGGGCAATGAATTAAATTACAATAAACAGTATCAATTAAATATTTATATATTTTTGAATTATATTAAAAGCTAGTAAACCAAATATTCGCGGGTTATGTTTGGGGCAGGTCTGGGGGAGAATCCACAATTAGTGGAATATTATCATTTGTCTCCTTCCCACTTTGCGAAAGACGCGTAGCCCGGGTTTTTGCTTGGGCTAGCCACTTTGCCCCCGCACTGATAATATGTTCATCGCAGCATGTATGACCCCTATCGATGCATGCAGCGTGTACTGATCCTGGAATAATACGGGTAAATTTATTTCACAGTTTGAAGTGCTGAAATTAGATAAATTATAAAGTTACTTACTCAGTACTAATTTGTGAAAATTCACAAAAGATTTAAAAGATTTTTTTGTTTTTTTTCCATGCCAGCTATATTCCATTGCTAAACCCGTCCCTAAAATTTCTGTCAAAATTGACGACGTTGTCATCGCAACGTTCTTCCCACTGCTCCTTTTGAGTAATCCAATCTATAAAAAAAATTAATAAATTATTTCAGTCATGAATATGACTTCATTAAAAGCAGCATTCAGGTAGCGTCAATCACAAAATACATTGAAGCAATGAAAAATAACAAGCACCATTACAATAATTGAACCTAATTCATTGAAATGGATACAAATGTTTCATGCTATCCAAAATAAATTGAAAGTTATACAGTACATGCGTATTTACAACGAAACTGTATGAAAAGTAAAAACTTGTAGCGCCAAACCAAACAAATACAGGGTGTCCTAAAATGTCGAGACTTTCCGGAACATTCAATATCATGATGCAAAAAGACAACGAGAAGTCCTTTACCGTACGATGCTGCGCGTTCAGCTAATTCGACTTTAAACTGAGCAGCCCGGTAGTTACACCGCTAATATTCAAGTTTTAATATTTCAAGAACAAAGCCTCCGATCAGAAAAGGGTAAATGACTTTGAGATGTCTTTTTGCATCAGTATATTGCACGTTACAAGAAGTCCCGCAATTTTGCGACACCCTGCACGTGTAAGAAAATTCCATTCCCGTACAATAGTATAAGTGCAGTTGAGCCGTGCATTTTACAAATTACAACTATGTTGAAACTATTTATAATACTCAAGTAATTTTCCTTCATATGGCTGCAATGCAGTAAGATAAACTAACTGTTGAATACAAAAATAATTAATATAAAGTTAAATTTTTTACTTTATGATACTACTAGAACATTTATTATTCTTACGTCACTTACCATCCCTGATAACCACCCTGCCTGCAGTCTGTCAGCGGATGGACAGCAGGGTCTGACAAGGCAGGGTCTGCCGGCAGATGGACGGCAGATCCGCAGCAGACCCTGCCTTAAAGATGGCGCTATTGGATGTGTCGGACGGGCAGCAGGATCTGCTGCGAATCTGCCGGCAGATGAACGGCAGATCCGCAGCAGATCCTGCCTTATCAGTGTCTGCCGGCAGATCCGTAGTTGAATGCGGACATAAACTGCGCCGGATCTGCCGGCAGACCTGGTTATCAGGGATACTATTCAATACAGACACGTTCTGTAGCATCCCTTCTAACTTTTTCAAATTCTCCTCATCCTCCACAGGCAGAATATTATGAATCCGTTCTAAATCTGGGTCCGAATTATTGTCTCTGACACATACGGTCATATCTGCATGCGTCCGAATCTGCTCTATTTTCTCCAATCTGTCATTCATACTGTCAAGCATCTTACAAATGAATGCTATCTTGTGCCTCATAAATGCATGATAGTCTGAATAAAGATAAGAAGGGTTAATTAACATATGTGATTCTTTAACAAAAATCACATTGAGGATTATATATGTAGTCAATGTGTAAATACTAGGGTGGTTCTTATTTATTCTTTGTAAAAAGTTTTTCAAGATTTTCTTCGGGGCACCCTTCAGAATAGTTCCAAATAATTAAAAAAAAAATTCATGTAAAGTTTGAGCTCGATCGGATAACGGAAAAGTCATTTTTAAAATCATTATTTAACAGCTCGTGAAGTCGATTTTATATATCTTCCAAGTCATTGATTAAATAAAAAAACATGACACACAAAAGTTGTAGATCCGGACAAGAAGCATCTTTTAATTTGTATTACTTTATCTCGTGCGACAAATGTTTTTCGAAAAAAGTTCTCAAATTTTGAAAGTTTAAATGCTTCTAGAACACTTTTTTATTTATGAAGGTGAACAAAAAATGGCATTTTTATTTTCGAGGACTATTCTTTAAACATTTAAGGGGGGGGGGGGCATATACCGAAATATGCGAAAATGATAAAAAAAAATGTCTTATTTTCAGTGTTTGATATGTCATGAATGTATCCTGAAAATTTGGGACCGAAATTCGAACAAATATCTAAGATAAAGACATCATGATTTCTAGAAAAATACATTTAAAATTTTTTTTTAATCATTTTCGCATATTTCGGTATACGCCCCCACCCCTTAAATGTTTAAAGAATAGTCCTCGAAAATAAAAATTCCATTTATTTGTTCGCCTTCATAAATAAAAAAGTGTTCTAGAAGCATTTAAACTTTCAAAATTTGAGGAGTTTTTTCGAAAACCGTTTGTCGCACGAGAAAAAGTAATACAAAATGAAAGATGCTTCTTGTCCGAATCTACAACTTTTGAGTGTCATATTTTTTTATTTAATCAATGACTTGGAGGATATTATATAAAATTGACTTCACGAGCTGTTAAATAATGATTTAAATGTTTAAGGGCCCCGGGGTACCCTTTCCCGTTATCCGATTGAGCTCAAACTTTACATGGATTTATTTTGAATTATTTGGAACTATTCTGGAGGGTGCCCTGAAGAAAATTAAAAATTCGAAAATAAGAGCCACCCTAGTAAAAACCCATTGGGTTGAATGTAATTCTGTACATGCGGAGACGTACTTGATTGACCTTCTGCAATTCCTTGCTGCGCTGATCCTGCTGCTACTACAGCTGGATCCGGAGACTTGCGTGTTTCTACTGCTAGTATACTTGGTTCCGGAGACCTCTGTGGCTCCGATGCTACATACTGTGCATTCAAATCTGAAATTCATTATATAATTATACTATGCTCCGATCATTGTTCATGTAGGTCTTAATGCAAATAGACATCAGAAAGCCCGGGTATTTCATGTTCCGGGAAGTCCCGACATTTTGGAACACCCAGTATATTACTCTACATTTATTTTCTTAATAAATAATGAATGAATAATATAAAAATACCTTCTTGCAAATGTATTTGTGACGGAATATTGGGGAACTCATTTTGCTTATTTTTTTGCTTCTTTTGCTTTTTCGATGGCGGTTCTACCTCCTCACTAGCACTCAGTTCCGCGCTTGGCACCTGAACGCGTGCATGTTTCCTCCTGCGCTCCTTCATTTGCGATCTATGCTCTTCCTCGTTTGAAACAGTCGCCTCAGAATCAAAAATAGTGGAGGTGTCCATAGCTTTGTCCCTCAGTTCAACTGCTCGCTCATAAGTATCTGATAGAGATAATTCATTAATAATACGTAACACATTGAGCCTGATGAATAAAAACTAAGCGATTCCTTACCAGCAAATCCTTATTAGGAAAATCAATTGCTTAAAAAGCAATTACTTAACCCTTCGTGGTCACACGGGGTGTATTGTACCCCAAGAGCAATTTTCGATTTGAAATATCGCACTTTTATATCTTCCAAAGGGGATTTATCGCAAAAAAGAAAATAAAAAAAAAATTTAAAAATCGCGTTTTTCCCACAACCATGGAAAATCCCCCAACTTCAACTACAAATTTTAACATATAAAAATTTACATTTCTAGAAAAAGACTATTAGACCACGATTGTATAATTATTACGAATGTACAATTATCACTGAAAAGTTAAAAGATTCAAAAATATGAAAATGGTAACTCAAAAAATGACGCTGGGGTACAGTGAACCCCGTGTGACCAACTTGTGATTATAAGAAGGTGTGACCACGAAGGGTTAAACAAAAAAGGAATTTCTTATTTTCATATGAATAAAAATCATAAGAAATTACTGGTTTTGCTAGACCGTATAAGTAAATGGTAACTGTCGAACAGTAGTGGCATTACTGACAGCGAGGAATTTGATAAGCAGTTAATTGTTATACAAAAGTTGAAAGAACATTAAGTACTGTTTCATAAATCCCAAATATCTCAAATAAAAAAAAGAAAAATAAATGGCTTTACAAACCTTTACAGAGCATTATGGAAATTTTTTTCGTATTTCGGTAACCACAAAACAAGTTGCCAAAAAAAATTAGTAACATTAGAACCGCGGCTCGCAATCGTTTGCAATCACTCCACAATCACCCATTTTAAGGAACGGAAAATTTTTTGTTACACCCTGTATATTACATACATGAATTCAAAACGGCTGCAATTAATTATCGTTTAAAAAGCTTCATGTATCATTTATTCATACGGTTTCTCTGTAATACTTACATACTGAAGTAATTGCTCCTTTAAGCAAATGTTAGCATGGGGTACAGCAGTCTTAAAAATTCTTAAGGAATTGCTTATTTAGCATAAGCAAATGCTTCTTTTATTCATTCGATTGTAAGCAATTCCTTAAAAAAATTAAGGAAAAGCAATTCCTTTACGCAATTCCTTGGCAGTTTAGGAATTCCTACAAGATAAAGCAAATGCTTGTGTTTTTATTCGCATGAATTTAAGCAATTCCTAGTCAAATATTAAGAAAAAGCAATTGCCTACACTTTATTCATTAGGGTCATTATATACTATTGTGGTTCAATTTATATAGCAATATTGCTTTAATGAAAAAAAAAACATACCTGTTGCGCCAAACCACTTGTCGATAGTGCAAGTTTCCCACTGTGTTCCAACATCCGTAGATGGATCTTTTGCTTCAATAATAATTTTATTGAGTTTGTAAGAACTTTTGATATGTCCCGGCCATGTACATTTAGTTTTATCTACATCCATCCAGCAGGATGGGATCACCTGCACTCCATCTCTGAACTCCACGATGGAATATTTCTTTACCATTTTCACACTAATAATTAATTGACAATTTATTAAAAAAAATTCACAGCATACTAATATTGAATATTGCAGTATGCAGTTACACTTTTACTTACCGCTGATGAAAATTATTTCGAGAAGATATTTAAAGTGTATTCGAAGAACCAATATAACACGCGAACAAAAGTTAAAAAAATAACAGAAAATAAAAAACTAACACGATAACTAAGTATATAATATAAGAATGTAAAAAAAGGAATATATTTAAAAACACACAAAACTAACACGATAACTATATAATATAAGAATGTAAAAAAAAGGAATATATTCTAAAACACACAAAATAACGCGAACTATAAAAATGCGGAAAAAAACGTGATATTTGTTCTTCGAGGGATTACTTCGAACTAACGATGGATCGCATGCAGCATGCTGTGTTTTCCGTAGGGCGGAAAAAACGACCGGGGAGCGGAAGTTGAGTGCTATAGTGGGGGGTATTAGAGGGGGGGGGGGGGGCAGCTATTGGAAACAATTTAATGCAACTTTTAACATAGAACATGTTATTTTAACGGAAGTGACGTAGCGTCGACGATTCCGAGCCGCTAGAGTCCCTCTCCCTCTCCCTCTCCCTCTCCCTCTCCCTCTCCCTCTCCCTCTCCCTCTCCCTCTCCCTCTCCCTCTCCCTCTCCCTCTCCCTCTCCCCTCTCCCTCTCCCTCTCCCTCTCCCTCTCCCTCTCCCTCTCCCTCTCCCTCTCCTCTCCCTCTCCCTCTCCCTCTCCCTCTCCCTCTCCCTCTCCCTCTCCCTCTCCCTCTCCTCTCCCTCTCCCTCTCCCTCTCCCTCTCTCCCTCTCCCTCTCCCTCTCCTCTCCCTCTCCCTCTCCCTCTCCCTCTCCTCCCCCTCTCCCTCTCCCTCTCCCTCTCCCTCTCCCTCTCCCTCTCCCTCTCCTCTCCCTCTCCCTCTCCCTCTCCCTCTCCCTCTCCCTCTCCCTCTCCCTCTCCGTCTCCGTCTCCGTCTCCCTCTCCCTCTCCCTCTCCCTCTCCCTCTCCCTCTCCCTCTCCCTCTCTCTCTCTCTCTCTCTCTCTCTCGAGCGGCATTAGCGGCTCGGAATCGTCGACGCTACGTCACTTCCGTTAAAATAACATGGTCTATGTTAAAAGTTGCATTAAATTGTCTGTGGCAGTTTTTCTTTAATTAATTCTGAAACATTGCCTATTTTTGCGGCCTCTAAATAGAAATATTCCCTTAATAGGCTTCTGCACACAGTCGTGTCGCCGCGTCCGTACACACACATATACCCTTATTCCAATAGCTGCCCCCCCCCCCCCCTTTAATACCCCCCACTATAGCACTCAACTTCCGCTCCCCGGTCGTTTTTTCCGCCCTACGGAAAACACAGCATGCTGCATGCGATCCATCGTTAGTTCGAAGTAATCCCTCGAAGAACAAATATCACGTTTTTTCCGCATTTTTATAGTTCGCGTTATTTTGTGTGTTTTAGAATATATTCCTTTTTTTTACATTCTTATATTATATAGTTATCGTGTTAGTTTTGTGTGTTTTTAAATATATTCCTTTTTTTACATTCTTATATTACATACTTAGTTATCGTGTTAGTTTTTTATTTTTTGTTAATTTTTTTTAACTTTTGTTCGCGTGTCATATTGGTTCTTCGAATACACTTTAAATATCTTCTCGAAATAATTTTCATCAGCGGTAAGTAAGAGTATAACATCACAATACGTACAGACAAAGACAACGCTGTCATACATATTCAATATTAGTTTGCTGTGTAATTTTTTTAATAAATTGTCAATTATTTTTTAGTGAAAAAGTAAAAAAGATTCTGGTATCACTGCGTAGGAAATCAAACTAATTTGCGTGTAAACATCTGCATGGTAAGTACCACTGGTAGAACATCGTAAGATAATGGTCTGGAGTACAGTGCTGTCTCTCAAATGTCACGCGTTTTCGGATTCTCTATAAGCGCGAAGCTATCCCCACTACTTCGTTTGTAGTCGTCGCGCCGCGGCATCGGGTATCGGATGTCAAAGAAAAAGCCGAAGAAGGGTTCATAACATAACTCTGACTGCGTGAAATCAAAGGAAACCGAATAGACTACTCGTCTCTCAAATAGCGTGCGCCCGGTCCCGACACACGCGACTCTAGAGAGACAGAACTGTATATACTTTTTAATAAATTGTTATAATTAACTTTCATTCGTGTATGAAATATGTTCAGGTTATTATGGCGGGCAAAAAACATATCAGGAAAGATTTCAGTTTATGCTCTATTCGACATAAAAGAAGAATTGTCCAACAATATTTAAGGGATGTTGAGAGCAGAAGTAATCAATCAAGGCAATCACCTGAGAACGAAATCGGACAACGCACTGATGAAGATTCGATACTAACAATCAATCAGCATCCAGCACAGTCACATTCCGTAGAATGTGATAGTGAATCGGACAATGAACTCAATAGTTCGCATGAAGTTTATGCGTCCTGCGATGAAGTGTCATGTAGTACTGATAATGACAATTTCAGTAACTCCGATAGCATTGAAAGTGATGAAGAACATCATCAATTAGTTCATGAAGATAATGATTATTATCATTGTGTATTTGATGAGGACTCATTCAATTATGAATCAGACAATGTTGTCGATTATAATGAACCAGACACCAAAACACTAAAAACGGATTTGTCCAACTGGGCACTTGAAAATAACATTACTCACAAAGCTATAAATGAACTTTTTAGGATATTTCTATCATACATACCTGAATGCCTACTTCCAAAGGATGCCAGGACATTACTAAACACGCCCCGTACAATTAATTGTATCAAAGTACAAGGGGGAGATTATCTACATTTTGGTGTAGGGCAAATTCTTAATTCATATGCTGAATTGTACATTCAGGCGAATGTTAGCAAAGAACATATAAATCTGTCCTTAAATATCGATGGTTTGCCTTTATCAAGGGCCTCCTCCAATAGTTTTTGGCCTATTTTAGTAGCGGATAATATATTCACACGGATACAGATAGTTGGTATATACTATGGGTACAAGAAACCAGAATCATCAAACGAGTTTCTGGGAAAATTCATCGATGAGGTGACCTATTACATAACTAATGGGTTTATGTATAATAATAGAAAATTTACTGTAAGTTTTTCGAAAATTATCTGCGATGCTCCAGCCAAATCATTCACATTATGCACAAAAGGCCATACAGGGTTCTCGAGTTGTTCGAAGTGTATAATTCATGGTAAATCGGTTAATAACACAACTTGTTTTCCGTATTCCAAAGTCCCTGCTAAACTTCGAACAGACGAAGATTTTGTACAGCAAAATGACGAAGAGTACCATAGAGGTACAACTTCTTTATTAAAAGTGCCAAATATTGGACTAGTTTCAAACGTGCCGCTAGACTACATGCATTTGGTTTGTTTGGGGGTTGTCAAAAAAATTATATTGTTGTGGATGAAGGGACCGTTGTCCGTAAGAATTGGTGGACAAGCCACAAACTCCATTTCGGATGCGTTAATCTTTGTGGGAAATTCTATACCACGAGAATTTTCGCGTAAACCAAGAAGTTTGATAGAAGTATCATATTGGAAAGCTACCGAATTTCGCCAATTTTTGCTTTATACGGGTCCCATTGTACTACGGCGTGTACTTCGAAAAAATGTTTACGAGTATTTTTTAACTCTACACGTGGCTGTAACTATATTAGTCAGCCCTACACTAATTAACTCTGAAGAAAATATTAAGTATGCAGAGAATTTGCTGAAGTACTTCGTGTAACATTTCGATGAAGTGTATGGGGAACAATACATTTCTCATAATGTGCATAATTTACTTCATCTCTGCAATGATGTAAGAAAATTTGGAGTATTAGATAATTTTAGTGCGTTTCCATATGAAAACTTTTTGGGAAGTTTAAAAAAATTAATACGAAAATCGTAGAAACCATTGCAGCAATTGGCAAGGCGTTTTTGCGAAATACAGCGGGGATCTGTTTCCAAAACATCCCCAGTTTTGAAAAAAATTTTTTTAAAAGATTCCCATCGCAATGGACCACTTGTCCACATTTTTACAAACACAACAGTGAACCAGTATAAAATATTGCAAACTGAGGGATTTTATATAAATTGTGACGATATGAAAAATAATTGTTTCATGCTGAAGGACGGAACGATTATTCGAATTTTAAATATAATCCAAACACGCGCAGAAGGGATATGTAATATAATAGGCCACAAACGCAAAGTAGCAGATAATAACCTATATGAAAAACCCTGTCCATCGTCATTTGTGAAAGTTTTTATTGTTTCGAACGAGACACGATTGTGTCATTGGCCGGTATCACAAATAATGTGTAAAATGTGGAGTATTAGAAGGAACCGAACCCAAGAGTATGTCATGCCATTGCGGCATAAGCATGGTTAACCCCTTTGGTACGAGCGCCGGATATATCCGGCATCCTTCTGATAATTAATCTCAAGTCACCTTATACTTACATATCACGTAACATCGCAATATCTTCCCGCGCAAATTTGTCAACGTGATAGCACGTGAGCTCTCATGAGGTGATAACAGTCTGTTTCCCCCTTAAGGGAGTAGGTATTCTCTTCTCTGCGAAGTGTCCTTTTTATGTGATTTTTGGGATAGAAAACTATCAGATTATTATAGATCAAGGAACTTACTATTTTGCATACATGTTTGGGAATGTTTCTAGAAGACACAGTGTAATTTTTGTGTAATTACCTTTATTATAGTAAATTACTAGTAAATCACAGTGCTGAGATAGCAAAAAAACGTCTTGAACATATCGTAATAAGGTCGTAACACGTTCAGACTAAAAACCGACGTAAAATGCACGTCTTTAAGACATCGTGTGATATTTGGGTCATTTTCTACTTAGCTGTATTAATTCTAAGGAAATGGGTGCGGTTATAATAAATATATTTCACGTATATGTGTATAATATGTATGTACAGACGTGTGAGTGTCTACGCATGAATGTGTTTGCGCGCGGTTATTTCAGTTATATTGGTGAATGAGTGAACTTAGTCCTTACTTTTTACTTTGCGCGCTGTTATTTTATTTATATTTGTGAATGAGTGAAGTTCTTACTTTTTACTATAGTCATAATGCTTATTTTACCCTTAATTTCATATTAAATTTCATATAAATTTGTAGTTCATGTTTTGCACAGAATATAATTATACGTGGCATGAATAAGGCTTGTTTTCCACTATCCTCTACTTCTCCAATTGTCTACACTAATGCTATACAGTAGTATTCTCCCACGAAACGAAAAAAAATTTTTTACCGCTGAAAGAAATTTGAAATTGCTGTACTCTAAAATAAGGTGAACCGGACATATCAGTATTTCAGGAGCGTTGCCACTACAATATTACACGGAAATGTGGGTGCAATCTTGCTGGGGCGTTACCACTGGATCATTGCACATTGATGTGCGCGAAATCTTGCTGGAATTTTGTAGGATCACTGCCACTGGAACATTGCACGGCGATACGCGCGATACGTTGCCGCAATATTGCACGATCGTTGTCAACGAAACATTGCACGATGATGTGCGCGCAATATTGCAGGAATTTTGTAGGATCGTTGCCACTAGATTATTGCACGGCGATACGCGCGCAATATTGCTGGAATTTTGTAGGATCACTGCCACTAGATTATTGCACGGTGATACGCGCGATACGTTGCTGCAGTATTGCACGATCGTTGTCAACGGAACATTGCACGATGATGTGCGCGCAATATTGCAGGAATTTTGTAGGATCGTTGCCACTAGATTATTGCACGGCGATACGCGCGATACGTTGCTACAATGTTGCACGATCGTTGTCAACGGAACATTGCACGACAATATGCGCGCAATATTGCTGGAATTTTGTAGGATCATTGCCACTGGAACATTGCACGGCGATACGCGCGATACGTTGCTGCAATATTGCACGATCGTTGTCAACGGAACATTGCACGATGGTGTGGGTGCAATATTGCAGGAATTTTGTAGGATCGTTGCCACTGGAACATTACACGGCAACGAACTTGCAATATTCCTGTAATATTGTAGGATCGTTGCCAACGAAACGTTGCACGGTAACGAACTGGCAATATTAAGGTAAATGTCCCCATTACTGACCACGTCCCCATTAGTGACCACTTCATTTTGTTATTGTTTATTGCAACACAGAAAGCGAAATATAAGCGAAATATTTCAGTTATTGTTTCATACGTTATTTATGTAGCCGTACATTCATCTTTAAGTAAATTCACATGTAAATTAAGACTTGGTCATTGACATGAAAGTTGACAGATTCTAATACCGCGAGGTTATACTCCAGATATCATTAAACTCGCAAATTTTACAATAAAAATACATGGATCCATGCAGTAACTTACACAAATTAACGAGATATATATACAGAATTATAAAATAAAAAGAAAATATCCATTTTCTTTTATTATTGTAGCAGAAAATCGTGGTATAAAATAGATGGTCACTAAAGGGGACATCAGGTCCAATATAATTTTCGCCATAATTTTTGTGTAAATAGTCAAATATCACTGTAAAACTAATTTGATTGAGAAACTAGAGACTTCAAAAAATACAATGATCCATACTTTACTCAAATATTGTCGTATATTAGTAAAAAATATACTATTTCGAACCAGTCACACTCTTAAACGGTCGCTAATGGGGACATTTACCTTACTGCAATATTGCAAGAGCGTTGCCACTCCAATAATGCAAGGCAATATTGCATCATCGTTCCTGCAATATTACAATGCAACCTGCAACAACGCAATATTGCAGCAACGTTCATGCAATACTGCTGCAACTAGGTGTGCTGTGTGGGTAGCGATACTCGGTATCGTAGGATACAATTTAATAGCTTATCGCTGGGTACAAATGAACGCGACAATTGCTGTATCTTACACAATGGATCTATTTGCATTGTTTCGGAAATTTTCAAGGACAAGGATTTCTGTCGTTTAGCTGTCCAAAAATTTTTAAATGTCGATAATTTCTACGACAATGGCATATTGTCTTCGTCTGTGGGCGTATACAAATGCGCTTTTTTAAGTACCCAGATAATCTACATTTGTCCGGACGAAATTCGTGCAAAGTGTTACAGAATGCATTTCCCGATAGATCCGTGTACGAACGATTGCGATAGTGATGAAGAGCACCCCTCGGAACTTTCTAGATATATCGTCGCTGTTCTTATACACTCGTCACATTAAGAGGGGAAGCCACTATGGAATTTTTTTCCCGATTTTTTGTTTGCATTTTCTTAACCCTCTAGTGCAGGCCTGGGATTTAAGTGAACGCGGCGGCCGATTTTCAGAGGCAACGCCTCCTTTCTCCCGCCTCGCGTCTTGGCCCCGCGGCGGCCCAGCAGCTAGGAGCGCCTCAGGCCCGTAACACGTGAACCGCGCGTGGCGTATTAGCGTGACATTCTATCAATAGGCTTCCATATCATCCCAGAGAGCACGATTGTCGGTGCGTTTTTGTTTTGTCAACGCGCCACACGCGCTTCATATGGTACGGGCCTGAGGCACTCCTAGCTGCTGGCCCGCCGCGGGGGCCAAGACGCGAGGCGGGAGAAAGGAGGCGTTGCCTCTGAAAATCGGCCGCTGCGTTCACTTAAATCCCAGGCCTGCTCTAGTGCATAGATTTTTAATTAATTTAATAATTAATTACGCCTCATTCTTGTAAAGTCAGCATCTTGTTCGTGTGCAGTCACCACACAACGTGCACTGTACTGTCACTTGCGCGGTTTGTGGAACAGATTCGATGCGTTCCTCAGTTCGAAATCTTCGAATAATATCGGTAACAGTGCTTTTACTCATCGTTAAACATAGAACTAATTTGTCTATAGGATTTTCCTTGTTCCCGGTAGAAAATTATGAGCTGACGTATATTAAACGATGTATTCTTGCCTTTGCGAGCCATGTTGACGAACGTCAGAGTTGTTACTGAGGACTAGTGAGAAGGCACGGACCTCTGATATTTGGTTTACAAACATACTCCTCTAATTTTCCGAAACTTCGAGTTCCCAGTAAACAACTTATAAACCTTATAAACAACTGAAATATTAAGTCATAAAGTTAGTCATACTCTAGTGTCTGAATATTTTTGAGAGTCACTCCGTGTACTTGCACTTCCAATAGACGTTCCACAATCAGGAACCGAAGACTTTCTTGCGTCCCAAAAGCTGGGTCAGAGCCGAACATGCAGTTTTTACGTTGCTGATCATAACAAAGAATGGGTGGAATTGCAGTAGTGTGTCTATGAAAGGCTTTCGGGCGCCGTGACACTCCGTCATTTACCTGCGCGACGGGCGTGCGCGATGGTCGCAGGCACATACGGAAGCACGAGACCGCAACGCAAAAACTTGACGCAGGCCCGGCTCAAGTTTTTTTTGCGCCCTAGGCCAACTTTTCAAATTGTTACTATTGCTGAAAATAATCTTTAGAATTAAATATTACAAGTTGTACTATACGTGGATTAAACTACGAATAAAAATTCAAAGTAAGGTTATTAATAATCTCAAACAAATGTATTATAATATAGGGCGTAATTTGAAAAATTTGTCTAGGGCGCAAGAAAGACTTGTGCCGTGCCTGGCTATCTGACCGTCCCGCGCATGCGTTGGGCAGTCACGATTCCATCTGAGTGCTCGCACGCCCGCGCGCAAGAAAACCGGTCCATCTCGCTCACTCCTTCAGCCAGAAAGAAGCGAGAAACGCACACTCGGAATTAGGGATCTGCGCATTCTAAGTACCCAACGCCGGTCTCGACCAGCGGGTACACACGGAGACAATACTGTATTTGTAACACAAACAAGTATACATCATTTTACACTGTGTTTGTTCATATGGTCCAACTGTTTAAATTAAAATGTTGATATTCGATATAAATTTATCTGGAAAACTGTAAACATACAAAAAAGTTAGTGGGACAAAATGATAGGACATGTGTTTAAAAAATGGAATGGACAAAAAGAATTACCAGTTTTGCTTAATATTCAGTACTAGGTAGAGCCTCCTTTATTTTTTATTACGGAAATCGTCCGTTTTGATAGAGATTTATATAACTTTTTAATCGCTTTTCTCCTTAATTGGTGCCATTTGTGTTCAATGCATTGTTTTAACTCGTCTATAGTTATAAATTGTCGATCGTTGGCATATACTGTTCTCGCAAGGTCCGCCCAAATATTTTCGATAATGTTGAGATCGGGTGACTTTGCTGGCCAGTCTAAAATTTTAATTCTTTCATTTGCGAAAAATGCTTTGACTATTTAGCTGTGTGAACGGAGGCATTGTCATGCTGAAAGATGAACTTATTTCCTGCAATTCTTGTAGCATGTTTGTTTATTTGCTCCTTAATCAGATTCAAATATATTTTGCTATTCATGTTGCCAGTAATAAATTTGATATCTGTTTTTCCACGGTAACCAATGCCGGCCCAAACCCTAACTCCACCACCGCCCATTTGACGACGGCTTAACAATTGAGGTTCTTTTATCAAATCATGGTAGTAGTAAGCAAAACCGTCAGGTCCATCCGTATTAAATTTCTTTTCATCGGTAAATATTATTCTGCGCCAGTTTTTTTTAGTTTGATATGATTTTCCGCAAATACCAAACGATCAATTTTATGCTGTTCTGATAACACTGGCTTTCTCTGCAGTTTTTTTCGTTTTAAGTGTTTACACCGTCTTAAAACTTGTCGCACATTTTTTACCTGTGTTGTAACACCAGCTTTTTCCGCAATTTGTCTACCGGTCATCTTCGAATTCGATGCTAATCTTAAAATTGCACGTTTCGCACGCGCTGTTAGAGATGGAGGGCTACCAGAACTCTTTTTTTTTACTGTAATTATCTGGATTTTTTACTAATTTACTTATTACATTCCTACTTCTCTTTAATATTATAGCAATTTTTGCTATCGAATACTTTCCTTTAAATAATTTTAAAGCTGTATGCACTTCACATGCACTCAATTTTTTCCCACGACCCATTCTTTATTGCTGTGTTGCAACTGCACAAATTAAACTGTTTATATTACATAATTTTTAGTGGAGACTTTACACGGCACTCGATGTTTACCCTTCGTGTGTACATTTACAACTGAGAAGTGAAAATACCTCGCATGTCCTATCATTTTCTTCCACGTAAGCACAACAATGTTTACGTTTTCCCTCATACTATTTCTTAGAAACGGATACTACGTATAATCTTCTATATTCACAGTTTTTGGTATGTATGTAGAATGTAGCTGATTTACTAAAATGCACATTTTCTTCAGCTCCTATATCAAAACATAAAGAAACATAAGGTGACCTATCTTTTTGTCCCTGACTGTACTCTGGTTTCGCCCCAACCATACTATGGTTAGCTACATTAAAGGTCTGCGCATACATATCAGTTCTGTGTCAGTACCGTTCCAACGTGCCAGTGGTAAGAAGAAGAGGGGCGTAGAGGGTCTCTTCTTCTTACCACTGGTACCCCGGAACGATACTGACACGGAACTGATATGTGTGCGTCGACCTTAAGATCTGCACGTTTAACTCTGACTCGGCTCCCAGAAGGCAAGGACTTCTTAAGGTATTATTAGGCTCCCAACTGTGAAGGCGTCTGAATAATATATGTAGGTACACATGGAGAGTCGTCCGAAACGTATGATTAACAAACCATCTCGATACGAGACAACGGAGTCTGATGAACCTCCCAAAAAGAAGAAGGTAGCGCCCAACGCTGCAAACAACACGCAGCATTTTAGGGATGATGTCCACCATTTGAAACATGTCTTCGCCAGCACTATGCCAGTGTCTAACTCTGAGGAAGCAATGCATGTCTTGGAACCGTACCCAAGAAGTGGCTTCCACACAGATGCCGAAATGTACAAGATGCAATCTGCAGAGTGTCATTCGACAGGTGCTACTCAGCCCAGAATAATCTCGGATGTAATTATACCTCATGTGGACAATGGTGGACCATTCTGGGCCACGCAAAACCCCGTACAGCCACGATATGGTGTACCTGTCGGGCCATCACAACCGGAGGCAATGTATACTCAACCGGCATATACGGATAATGGGTAAATACACATGCTCCATTCTTCTCATTAAAATATTGATAGTATGCAGCAGAGAAGGGGACAATACATTCTTTTAAATTTTTATGATCGAAGGAGAGTGACGACCCTCCTCACCCTTGTGCAGTCAGAGCCTCTGACCCACGTGAAGTCGCAACCGTTGGAGTCGCGACACATGGAGTCCCGACACATGGAGCCCCGACAAATGGAGTCCCGACACATGGAGTCGCAACACATGGAGTCGCAACACGTGGAGTCGCAACACGTGGAGTCGCAATACTTGCACCGTACGCATTCGCAGCGTACTGACCACGAGGAGTCGCAACGTTTCGACTGTGCGCAATCACAGAGTTCCGGTCACGAGGAGTCGCAACGTTTAGACTGTGCGCAGTCACAGCGTTCCGGCCACGAGGAGTCGCAGCACTTTGATCGTGCGCAGCCAGGACAAATAGAACGCCTGGAGTCAGAAGTGCGGTAAGTATGGAATCTATCCTGTTCATTAGCATGTTAGTCTCCTTGTGTTCTGTTTCCAGACGGTTGACGGCAATGGTACAGACCGTTTATAAATGCGTGAAAGAACAGCATACTGCGCCACAGAAACCGCCTTGCATCCCGATATCCTCCGTAACGGAGATGCGTTCATTCGAGGAAGTAGATGACAGCACTTAATCCAACGTTGTAAATCAATCGTGCATAGTCGGGAATTGAAAAATTTTCTGGATTCAGGGACCCCGGGTCAGGACCGAACACAAAGTTAATACGTTGCTAACCAGAGCATGACGTGGCGGAAATGCCATATGCCAGAGTGTCGGTGACACTATTTATTTACTTTAATTTTTTTTTTTTCAAAGAAGCGTTTGATGCCAGCGCGACTCCTTCGTTCACTTGATTCAGCCGTAAGAAGGGACGAGAACCTCTCTTTAACACTCGGTTGACCCAGGCCATTTATCTTACGAAGCAGTTTTCATCTTTTTACGTGGAATTATTATCACCATTACTCTGCGTTCATTTTTCTTCAGAGGCTATATGCCCGAAACGAATTTCCAAAAAAACAATTCGATCTCTATTCCAAGACCGGATGCGGGAGACTCTCCGAACCGCGAAGCAGAGTACCCACCCCTAATATTGAAGGATTATTTTACTGATTATTGAAACTCACTTTCGATTGACACCACTTTCGCAGTTCTCACTCGATGCAATCCAAAGTTATATTAATCCAAAGCCCGCCAGGCATGTTACAATTCTTCCATTATTTATATATTGCGGACCTCCTGCCGGGGTAATCGCAGGTACAGACATCCTTTGTCTATACAACGCTGTATTTATTGTTTGGATGTTCCTTTTAGTTTTGAAGATATAAGGCGAAACATTATCACCCATTTTTTTCACGATTTTCGACTTTTCGTGCATGTCGCCCAGTACTGTTCCGATTTTAAAGACGAATTCACGTACGAAAAAATCGTGAAATGTGGTACTGTTTTGAGCGTCTCACGGTGGCGTAACCCGTTAACTGAGTGCCAGAATTTGTGGAGTGATGCCCCACCGGCGAGCGAAACTCTAACGCCCAGGGATTCGCAGCCATAAATCATTAAAGTAAATGTTTATTTTCGTGCACATCATTCCTCCTCCAAGAGCCGAATTATGAGCCGGAAAACACTTTGGTCACTTCACATGTTTTCGTTTTGTCGCGAATGCCCCACTCGGGCGCCGTCAGAAGACCTCGACTGCGTACAGTCACTACCTCGTCCATGTACTCAGTCTCCACCTTCTTCCGTGTGCAATTGCTACCTTTTGCTGTGCGGATTTCACTACGCCACGTCCCTGTAGAGTCACCACCTTCTTCTGTGGTGAGTCACAACCTTGTCCGTGTGCAATTGCCACCTTTTGCTGTGCGGATTTCACTACGCCATGTTCGTGTAGAGTGACCACTTTTTCCGTGTGCAGTCATCCCACATCGTGGAATTTCTATACTGTCACTTGCGCGTGGCACACGCGGTGCATAATAATTCTACAGGTACAGTTGGCCCAGAATCGTTCATGATGGACCCACATCTGCTATGGTTAATGGTGCATCATCGTGTGCTATTCAACCCCTGTGCAGCCAACTTATGTCGTACCTGTCGAATCACCAGTTCGGGAAAAACAGTTCTTGTATTCAACTGCAACCGGCATATACGGATAATGGGTAAAAACACATTTTTCATTCTTCTCGTAAAAATATATCGATAGCACGTAGTGGGAAAAGATATAAGAAAAGTAATGTTAGAAATAAATCCGTTACATTTTGAAGAATATTTTCTTATAAATTTTTATGTTCGCAGGAGAGGGTCGTGAACGCCTCACTCATGCGCCGTCAGAAGACATCGACTGCGTGCAGTCAACCACCTCGTCCGTGCACTCAGTCACCACCTTCTTCCGTGTGAAGTCACCACCTCGTCCGTGTGCAATTGCCATCTTTTGCTGTGCGGATTTCACTGCGCCTCGTCCATGTAGAGTCACCACCTTCCGTGGGAAGTCACAACCTTGTCCGTGTGCAATCATCACCTTGCTGTACGGATTTCACTACCTCACGTCCGTGTAGAGTCACCACCTTGACCGTGTGAATCCACCACCTCCTCCGTGCGGAGTTACTACCTCGTCCGTGCACTCAGTCACCACCTTCTTCCGTGTGGATTCACCACCCCTTGACCGAATTGTTGAATAAGAAGCCCAGTAAATGACCGCATACTTTTATTAAGAATTGTATTTATTAATGTTTGTTTAATACGCGTAACTAAAAATATGGGATATTAAAAGTACAACTACAATCCATTTATAAATATACAGTAATTTTTAAATTTATAATTGAGATTTCTCTGCCTAATGGTTATTCACTGGTATGTGGTCAATTAATGGCTGGTGTACCCTACTTAGAATTTGTTTCGCCTATTTATACGAAATGTATAAAGCCGCATGTTATCATTTAACGTTCAAGACAGAAATTGGCTTGAACGTTAAATGATAACCATGCGGCTTTTGAATCTTTTTTAACAGATTCTGGATTATGCAAAAATTTTGTAAGTGACACAATAGTTGTATCTCTTTTCGATATTTCTTGTTTAATAGGAACAAGTCGGTAAGGTGGGTGCCTCCAATTTCTGGTGGGGGGGGGGGGGGGGGGGAGGGAGCAAGTACTACCGAGGTGTTCGCCCAGCCCCCTTGGGCACACATGAGGTGGTACACCTGGAGGGGGTTTTTAGTGGGTAGTCCGCCTATTTGCCTGGGAGTCCCACATAACCCCGGCAGTTATTGCCGGGGTATGCATCAAGCATTTTCTCCCTCCCAAAAAAAAAAAAAAAAAAAAAAAAAATATATATATATATACTGAATTCATCCTAAGAAAAATCCTGTTCCGCACAGGGATGATTCTGAGGAGGCGCTGGTTGGTCCGACCCCCACTTAACCGCCTACGATTTTCTACGTCTTACCGCCTGTTACCTCTCTGTCAATCGCCTGCGTCGGGCCCGTAGGCGGTAGTGGGGGCTGCGCAGAACGGTCACAAAACGGTCTGGACGTAGGATTTTTCTTAGCAGGAATTCAGTATAGCAACAAGAAACTCGTTAACCCTTATCTACGCAACCAAAAATGAACAAAAGTATGAAGCTTTACTATTTAAAATCTTTTGCATAAATTTTTATTTCAAAAACGTATATCCGGGCAAAAGACCTCAAAGAATGGGGATCCGGAGCGGTTTTGCGATATTTTTACCAGAACATAAAAAATTACTAAAGAAAAAATAGAAATGGGTACCCGGTTGCGTACATAAGGGTTAATTCAGTGTACAGTTTTTCTGAAATTTTAAATACGAATTTAAGAGTACCTTCAGCGGTTATTAAGGGGGAAGCCTGGTGTAAGTAGCTGAAAATCGTGGCAAAACTGTCGTTTCGAGAAAAATGCATTTAAAATTTTCTGGCAACCTGGTGCTCTGCGGCAACACCGGCTATATCCGCTTTAATTTTAGGAACTTCGTTTTGCGACTTTAGGAACATATTATCGTTATGTTCAACTATTGATGTATGTAAATAAATACTGTTTCTTCGCCAAGCTACACCACGGGCTACACAATATATGTCAGGCATGGAACTAAAGTGAACGCTGCGGCCGTTTTTCGGAGGCAACGCCTCCTTTCTCCCGCCACGCGTCTTCGCCCCCGCGGCGGGCCTAAGAGCTTCGAGCGCCTCAGACCCGTACCATATGAACCGCGCGTGGTGCATTAGGGCGACACCCGTGTCAATAGATTTCCGCATCACCCATGGGGTACTATTATCGATGCGTTTTTTTTTTGACAGTGGTATCCCCTGTAGGCCTATTCCACTGTGTCGCGCGATAAAAATGGATAGAAGAAACGCGTTTTACTATCAAAATTTTAAATACGTTTGGGAAAACTTAATTTTCGCGCACGTTTAGACGTGCTGGGCATTTCTAAAATATCAACGGGGAGGCTGGTCGACGTTGTACGTATTAAAGTTGAAAGCGAGGAATCGCTTAGCCGTGTGCGCTGTTCTGTCTTAATGGCACGCATTTTTGAGAACGAACATTCGCACAAATATGTTGACCCGAACATGGAAAAAATTTGGAGCGCGAAATTTCTAAGTTTAGGGTATGTCGATTCTTCCAGCGTTTTAAAGAATTCGGCTCCTTTTTCTTCCCTCGTTTTCAAAGAAATGTCGTGCTGAAGATCGCACAGTTCTTCTTGATACTCGAGGGCCTGTTCTTCAATTTTTACGGTGAGGGGATTCTCAAAGAGAATTAGATCATTTCTGAGCGAGTCGAAGTCAGTGAAACGCTCATCGAACTGATCTATCACCGATTGAAGAACGTGTAAATGATTATCAAAATCACACTCATTGCCGAATTCCTCGAAAATTACCCTACACGAGGGAAAAAAGAAAAATTTTTTTTCTTCCAACAGGAGATGATTTTGATACACTAGCAACCTCCTACGAAAAGAATCGACGTGGCTGAACAACTGCGAAATAGTTTGACCGGGCTTCTGCAGTTTTAAATTTAATGTATTTAAATGATTAGTCAGATCTACTATAAGTGAGAGTTCACAAAGGAAACTCGCATCTGTTAATAAGGGGAAATATTCTGCTCCCTTTTTTTCTTGATATTCTTGCAAGAAATGGAAGATCTCTGACTTAGACATTTCGCTGCACTGAGCCAGCGTACTTCGCAATGCAAAGGGACATCAGTGTAAGCAGCGTTATGTGTTTCAAGAAATTCTATGAATTTCCTGTGAGATAGAAATTTATTTCCGCCCTTGATAGAGTTGATTAGTTGCGTCTGTTCGATCTGTACGAATGGAAACGTCTGACCGAAAATACGTGACATACAATGTTGGAAAACAGAAAACAGTCGCTGATACAATGTTGGAAAACAGAAAACAGTCTCTGTAACTGTAACGTATTTTCGTTTCCATTCGTTCAGATGGAACAGACGGCGAAACAGATCAAGATGTCTACAGAGCAAAGGTATTATCAAAATTTTGACAAGGTATGGGAAAACTTTTTTTTCGCTAAAATTAGTGATCGTACGATGTGTCTTCTTTGCGGATTTGAGCCTGCCCTAGTAAAGAAAAATGCTATTGAACGGCACTTTTCAAGTTGTCATGCGCAAAAGTATAACTACATCGTATGAAGGCCGCGAAAAATTTGATTTAATAGAGAGGCTCAAATTAGTATATCAAGAAGGTCGTACGTATGTTCCTGAAGAAGCTTCTTCGGTGGAAAAAGCTCGCATAGCTTCTTACGCCATTTCTCATTTAATAGCAAAGCAGGGTAAACCGTTCATTGAGGGCGATTTCGTAAAGAAATGTCTCATTGAAGCGGTTAAATCCTTCGGGACGTGTATCACTCTTGAAGAAGCTGAGAGTATCGCATTGGGTAGAAAAACTGTGAGCTCCCGAATTTTTTATATAGGCGCATCCACAGAGCAAAAATTAATTGAACTTTTAATTAACTGTCGTTATTTCTCTTTGTGTTTGGATGAAAGCACCGATAACCGGCATACGAGTCAATTGAGCATTTTCGCTCGCATTGTACAAAATGATTTTTCGTATGTCGAGGAGCTTTTGGACTTCGTGCCTTTGCACAATACAACGACAGGACTGGATATTTTTAACGCAGTAGAGAACACTGTTAAAAAATTCCAGGTTGACTTTTCTAAATGCTCTGTAGTGGTAACCGATGGTGCAAAAGCCATGACAGGTGCCAAAATAGGACTGAACGGGCAGTTTAAAAAACGCGGGTTTAAATTCCCAATGATGCACTGCATCATTCATCAGGAAGCGTTATGTGGGAGAGATATAAAATTATCTTCCGCCATGAAGAAGGTTACGCAACTAATCAATTCTATCAAGAGCGGAAATAAATTTCTATCTCACAGGAAATTCATAGAATTTCTTGAAACACATAACGCTGCTTACACTGATGTCCCTTTGCATTGCGAAGTACGCTGGCTCAGTGCAGCGAAATGTCTAAGTCAATTCTTTGCTATAAGAAATGAGATCTTCCATTTCTTGCAAGAATATCAAGAAAAAAAGGGAGCAGAATATTTCCCCTTATTAACAGATGCGAGTTTCCTTTGTGAACTCTCACTTATAGTAGATCTGACTAATCATTTAAATACATTAAATTTAAAACTGCAGAAGCCCGGTCAAACTATTTCGCAGTTGTTCAGCCACGTCGATTCTTTTCGTAGGAGGTTGCTAGTGTATCAAAATCATCTCCTGTTGGAAGAAAAAAAATTTTTCTTTTTTCCCTCGTGTAGGGTAATTTTCGAGGAATTCGGCAATGAGTGTGATTTTGATAATCATTTACACGTTCTTCAATCGGTGATAGATCAGTTCGATGAGCGTTTCACTGACTTCGACTCGCTCAGAAATGATCTAATTCTCTTTGAGAATCCCCTCACCGTAAAAATTGAAGAACAGGCCCTCGAGTATCAAGAAGAACTGTGCGATCTTCAGCACGACATTTCTTTGAAAACGAGGGAAGAAAAAGGAGCCGAATTCTTTAAAACGCTGGAAGAATCGACATACCCTAAACTTAGAAATTTCGCGCTCCAAATTTTTTCCATGTTCGGGTCAACATATTTGTGCGAATGTTCGTTCTCAAAAATGCGTGCCATTAAGACAGAACAGCGCACACGGCTAAGCGATTCCTCGCTTTCAACTTTAATACGTACAACGTCGACCAGCCTCCCCGTTGATATTTTAGAAATGCCCAGCACGTCTAAACGTGCGCGAAAATTAAGTTTTCCCAAACGTATTTAAAATTTTGATAGTAAAACGCGTTTCTTCTATCCATTTTTATCGCGCGACACAGTGGAATAGGCCTACAGGGGATACCACTGTCAAAAAAAAACGCATCGATAATAGTACCCCATGGGTGATGCGGAAATCTATTGATACGGGTGTCGCCCTAATGCACCACGCGCGGTTCATATGGTACGGGTCTGAGGCGCTCGAAGCTCCTAGGCCCGCCGCGGGGGCGAAGACGCGCGGCGGGAGAAGGGAGGCGTTGCCTCCGAAAAACGGCCGCGGCGTTCACTTTAGTTCCATGCCTGATATATGTAAAACTTATGTAATACACATTTATAATGTAATACTCATTTTATTATTAAATAAAAAATTTTAAAATCCTTTAAATTTGTATTTTGAATGAATGGATTACATAACCTGCTCGATTTCTGCCGCCAACCTGCGGTCGGTTTTTGTCAGCAAAATCTGCTCCAAATCTGATATCAATCTGCTGTCAGATCCTGACATCAGAACCTGCTCAATTTCTGCCGCCAATCTGCGGTCGGTGTTTGTCAGCAAAATCTGCTCCAAATCTGACACCAATCTGCCATCAGATCGCGCAGCGCAGGATCTGCTCGATTTCTGCTCTCAATCTGCGGTCAGACCACGGTAGCAAGATCTGATCGAAATCTGACATCAATCTGCGGTCAGATCCTGATGTCAGGCTCTGACCGCAGAACCATAGTCAAATGCGAACATAGTAGGCACCGAATCTGACGTCAGAATCTGCTCTGTATCTGACACCAATCTGCCGTCAGATCGCGCTGCGCAGGATCTGCTCAATTTCTGCTCTCAATCTGCGGTCAGCGACGGCAGCAAGATCTGATCGAAATCTGACATCAATCTGCGATCAGATCCTGATGTCAGGCTCTGACCACAAAACCATAGTCAAATGCGGACATAGTAGGACCCGAATCTGACGTCAGAATATACTCGAATCTGACATCAATCTGCCGTCAGACTGCAGTCAGTTTGTTTACTGGGTAATTAACAATTAATACTCGCAAAAGCGCAAAGCAACTAAGCGAGAGCACTGCAGCTCAGCGAGAGTACTTTACTTTTTCTTGTAATACTCCAACCTGTAAAAAACGAAAAATTTATAAGCTTTGTTATAACCTCGCATTCGCTTTATATGACAAGAAAATGTAATCATATTAAAGCAAAACGTAATGAAGAATTTCGATAGATCGATGTACTTTTTGATCGTCAAATGTCTCGTCCACCTCTACCGGATCCAAATTGAAACAATTTTGACAAATATTGACGCCTTCCGTGGTCGTTACTACGGTCCCAGAAACACAAACCAATGCGTTTGAGTCAGATAATACGCCTCGAAATCTACGGCTTGGATAATACAAATTGTCTATACTTGGGTGTTTATCACACATGCTAATCGGAGAATATTATTGGCGTTGAGTACTCGACAGGTCTTTGCCTGTCTGAAATAACAGACGTTCTACCTTGGGCTACTAAGGTTACGTCGCGCCGTTTAAAAATCTAGTTCTTCTGGTTCATCAAATCCGTCGTAGGTTTCTCCAGAAAGGAGATAGAATTCTACGCATATGGGACAACTATGCATGGGGCGAGTATGGTATAGAAGATTTCCACACCATTCGCAAGGGGCAATCGTAGTTGGCGTTTCGTAATAATGAAGGAGCTGCTCCTTTTCTACTTTTTCTGGGTACAACCAGGAGCAGGGCAAGCAAATATCTTCCTTGTTGTAAGTTTTAGCTGAACGGCCTCTAAGACAAACTACGCTCTGCATGCACGCAATGGTGCACGAAATGGTGCCTTGTAACCTTTGGCGTCGTTGACCTGCTATGATCACTTGTGAACGCGTAATATACATAAGTAAGTTTTAATGAAACTTTGTACTTCAGAATTTATTATAAATTTGAGATTGTACGTCTAGGGTTTTTATAAATTGCTGTTATCGAACCTTAAGTAACTTTTACCCGTGAGAAGATAGCTTGCCGTGCACTCGGTGCAATCTCTTATGGGGCGGTTTGGTAATAGTGATTCCCTACACCGCGGGCAATTAACAGGAGTCCTATAAGTATAATAATAATGCGTCCAATATATTTCTATGGTGTCTGCGGGCGCTACGCTAGAACACCTTAGACAAATTTCGCTTCCGTCCTGTGTGGTAGCGATCCCTCCAGAAACGCACGTCAGTGAATTCAAGTAAGCCGTTAGACTTTGCAGTCGGCGGCTTCTGTAAGTCGGTTCCCACCGATTTGGGTGCTCAATGCACATGAATGCTAAATATAGGGACCTTGTGGGCACCGTATTAAAGAATTTCTTTTTACAACGATTGACGAAGATCCCACCGCTGTCACCAAAATTTTGTCACGTCCCGGGTTAAGGATTTAATGGGACAAATGACATAGGGGTTTTTACATAAATTCCAGGCGCGAATCTATAGTTCAGCGCACCGGGAGGAGAGGAAATCAGGTATTTGACGACGTAATTCTGTACACCAGCCTTTTCGATTGTCAGGCGAGAAATGTGAAATTCTGCACGCTAATCGTCTCGAACGGCCGGGAGAATGTTAGATTCAGGGGATTGAAGATTTAGGGAAGGTCAGGCGAGCAATGTTCAATTCTGCACACTAACCATTTCGAACGTCAGGCGAGAAATGTGAAATTCTGCACACTAATCGTTTCGAATGGCAGGCGAGTAATGTTTAATTCTGCACACTGAAGATTTAGGGAGAAGGCGGGAGAGAAATGCGAAATTCTACGCACTAACGGATTTGGGACTGACAGGCGAGAAATGTTTAATTCTGCACACTAATCGTTTTTTGAACGTCAGGCGAGTAATGTTTAATTCTGCACACTAATCGACCAGGGAAGGTTTAAATGAACTGGTTTGTATTGGGGAGACACCCGTTAGAGCACTTGTTTTGGTTTGCTTAGGTAATCGGATTTACCGCTGCATTATTGTAAAAGACACATGTAATACTTCGCGAAATTCGACTAGTCATACGGTTAAGCGAAACCTATACGAAAGTAAGTTAGTAAACACCGTGACGCTTTCTGCGGTCGTTGCCCGTAATCAGCTGTTCCGGCAGCCTGTTTGGATTTAGGGATCTTCGTAGCCGAAGGATTGACACAATAATTCGTAACTGATTTAAAGTAAAACTGTTTATTCACTTTATAGCTTTTGATAATAGGTAATGCACTATTGTTGTGCAGATCGTTACGGTTTATAATAATGGATTAGAGATGAACATAGCATGTATATAATGGTTATGAATTATGAATATGAACATGAAATACAAGATATATATATATTAATATTAATAAGCTAGGATGATTTACGCAATAGGCGTTAATAAGCAATGCAAATAGCAATACACAATAATATAAGCGCAATAAGCGTTGCAATATGAAACAATATGAAACAATAAGAATGTGAATAATTGATATAGATGATGGTGATATACCGTGGTATTAATAGTAATTATAATCTCTTACGATACTTGATGGTTGATGATAATTGAATTTAAGTTTTAACTAACACTTGGATCGACGAGACCTTAAATGGTTTCGTGCAATGATAGCTTCCTTTCGAACAAGGATATTCGTCGAAAGAGTGTCTTCTCGGTCCTTTTATTTTGGCGAAAGAGGACTTCTGTCTCCGGGCCCTTGTATTTATATGATTTTGCAAGGGGTTGTGGGGTGTACGCGCGGTATGGACTTTGCCCTGCTTATATAATATTTTACAGTATGAAGGGGGTGCGCAGTATGCACCTTGACCTAATTAGGAACATGCGTCGCAGTAACTTTTGGGGGTTTTTGCAGGGAGCAAAGGTTGATCTATATTGGGACTCGCAGTTTTTCTACTAGGGTTTTTATACATGTGATTTTGAATTGCTCAACTCCTCGAATGGATTTTGGGTGTTTTAATAGGAAAGGGACGTCGGTGGGTTTGACTGCTTTGGTCATTGAGAGGGTGTGAGACGTGGTCTCGATTTAAGATATTTGTGGGGCGAGGGACTTGTTTAGATTTGACGTAAGAGAGGAATTTGTGCCGCGTTGGGCGAATAAGGGAAGGAGATTTAATGATTGACCGTCTTGAGATGGGGACCGCTAAGGTACATCGCCAAGGCGGCCGAGGTCATTGGTAAAGGGGTAAGAATTGAGGTTGGGGGAAGATTTGAGCGGATTTGTAGATAGATTTATAAATGAGTTGAAGTAACCGCGCGCGAAAAATCTTGGGGCGTCACAATTTACTAATTATTTATAAATCATCACACGTGCTCAAAATCATTGAATAAATAATTGCGTATGCAAAACCCTACCTGCAAATTTGTGCGTACATAGTCTAACGTAGATCACACAGCATCATCTCCTGCTTCGATTATCTGTAAACATATAAATTCCACATTATAGTTATTTTAGTTATAACTTAACGTAAAACTTATTATATATTGAAATAGAGTGGCATTTTGTTGCAGTAAGTGTAGAGACTACAAAATATGTCCGAAGGAAGTGAGAGCGTATGGCAGAAAGTCTTGTTGCTGGAAATTTAAATACTAATGGTAATAATTTAGCGAAAATGAACGAAGAGATCCAATATTTTCAACGCACAATTTATTGGTTTTGGAATAAAATTACTTTAGTACCTATGTTAATGGGAAACTAAAAAATTAATGAATTAATAAATGCGTGGCAACTACTGTGGATTTTATTAAAGTATTACGAATGTCTTTCACAAAAGATTGAAAAGCATCAAGGGAGATGTGTTTTCAACGTATTTTCTTCACTAATAATGTGACTTAACTTGTGCGAAACAAGATGCTCTGTCTATCTATTTAATCTTCTCCGGACATCCTCCAAGCCTGTGCATTCCCTTCAATTCTGTCCATCCAAGCCTGTGCGTCCCCTTCAATTTTATATCCAAGCCTGTGCGTCCCTTACATTTTTATCCTAGTCTTCTGCGTCTTCTTCATTTCTAAATATAATATATATAAGCTTTACATAAAATCTCTAAATTGCTGGTATAAAAATATCTAGCAATTTAAATGCAATGCAATTTGTTACAATATATATTATTTTGTGCGAAAGAAGATGCTTCTCTGTCGAAGCTTCTCCGGACAACTTCCCAGTCTGCGACTCTACATACTAAATCGATTTAAAAAATTTTGGCGACTTACCTTGTTAATTAAGACAATAATTCAGTCTCCTATTTGGTGTAAAAACTCGTGACATCTCAAAATTTCGGACAATTTATTCGATTTGACATTTAGCACTTGGTTGGTTATAGTATATCTCTGTCTAGCTGTCACAACACAAAATATTTGGTTACACGATTGGCCGAACCCACATCCAATGAACGACGTGCCTGAGAGACATTTCCTCACCCCCTCTTGCCTAGAAGTGTAGGACGATGATGATGAAGATCTTAATTTTACGAACATGAAAATCGGCAAATTGCCACTTTACAACGAAATATCTCAGCTCATAAGACACGTAGGAACAAAACAAAGACACTTTTCTGATGTAAATCATACCCAGGCTATCCATTAAGACCATTCAAAATAGAATCGGATCAGCCGTTATTGAGATTCGGAAATCTCAGGGTTCAGAATAGCGAGTCGTGGCGTAATAGAGATACTCTGTGTCTCGCGCTGCGCATATATATATATATACATTTGGCGCGAGACACTACCGTATCTCTTGATAGGCCTGTCGCTATCCCCACCACTTCTGTCTCACTCTTGTGCGGCGAAGGCGAGAGCGAGATGGAACGAGAGCGAGCGAGAGCCACTAAAAGCGAGCGAGGACGGTACGAGACAGACGCCAGCGTTCATGTTTTGTTCCCCTCCGTCTTTCGGGCACCGTGACACTCCGTCCTTTGTGGGCGCGATGGTCGCAGGCACATACGGAAGCACGAGACCGCAACGCAAATACTTGATGCAGGCCCGGCTCAAGTTTTTTTTGCGCCCTAGGCCAACTTTTCAAATTACGCCCTTTATTATGAAATATATGGAAATAAACTTTAGAATTAAATATTACAAGTTGTACTATAAGTGGATTAAACTACGAATAAAAATTCAAAGTAAGGTTATTAATAATCTCAAATAAATGTATTATAATATAGAGCGTAATTTGATAAGTTTGTCTAGGGCGCAAAAAACGACTTGTGCCGTGCCTGGCTATCTGACCGTCGCGCGCATGCGTTGGGCAGTCACGATTCCATCTGACAGCCCGCGCGCAAGAAAACCGGTCCATCTCGCTCACTCCTTCGGCCAGAAAGAAGCGAGAAACGCACACTCGGAATTAGGGATCTGCGCATTCTGAGTGCCCAACGCCGGTCCCGACCAGTGGGCACATACGGAGACAATACTGTATATTGCAGCCAAAAATAAAATTGACTAGTAATTGATCTATCTTTCTTTTCCTAACATAAACATAGTCTTTTTATTAACTTACTAGTCATGATATATGTTCTCTCCACATAGAGCTACGCTCAGCTGAATGCCCGCCGAGCAAAAATTTTCGGGCGCGTGCGGAAAATGCCGCTGACCGTCAGCAACACTCCTTACAGTTCACACGCATATTACGACAGCCATTGGCCACAGGGTGGGGGAACTGATCACGGCCAGTGATGCCAGAATCGTGGGACGCGGGACCAAACGCTTACCCCCACTATGGCCTACTGTCGACTCCCACTATGGCCTACCGTCGTCCCCCACTTTCTTCTCACCGCACTGCACACAAGCATATTTTTACTCTTGTCCGTGTGAGCTGCCTGTTGGGCTGCTGAGCACATGGACAGGGGTAGGGATATGCTTGTGTGCAGTGCAATGGGAAGAAAGTGGGGGACGACGGTAGGCCATAGTGGGAGACGACGGTAGGTCATGGTGGGGGTAAACGTTTGGTCCCACGTCCCACGATTCTGGCATCACTGATCACGGCGTCGCTCTTCGTTTTGCTCACGAGCAATCGACAGTGCTCTTGCCCGCCACAGCCTTACTGTGCAAGCCTGAGCTACGCCATCATCTCGCATGATCGGAACGAAAAAATGCTCGCACAGACAGAGTATTTCATCAATGGTACTATACATTTTTTTTCTCAGAGCACTATTTGTTCCATCGAAAACTGAAGCTACTGAGCGATTGATCGAATAATGTCTGGGTGACGGCTTAAATAGAGGTGAAATTGCCTCCCCCACCACAGCATTTTATTCTAAAGCTACCAATTTTACCATAATGATTTTGAATCTTAACGTAGCCTGTAACTCGAGTCCCACCCTCAAGGATAAAATCTCGACACGTGTTGAATGTAATATAATACCTGTGGAAGCGTCGAATCTTAGAATTATGCGGTATCAGCAGAAACTATGCCGGACGATTTTGCGCGGTAATTCGTCATACGTGTGAATCATAGAAAGAATTATACTGTATCAGCAGAAACTGCATAGAACCATGTTGGAACAAATCGTCGTTTTTGCATGCAATGCATTCGAAAGAGAGGGAAAAGAGTTAGACACAGATAGCAAATCGTGGTATCAGTCATAAAAGCATGCTCTAAACTGCACAACACCCCAAATCCTTGCAACGTGTTGCGTGGAAGGGACGTTACATATACATTCCATTTACAATCATGGAAGATTTCGCGCAAGTAGAACGTCAATTGTTGTATCAATCTGCACGATTAATCTCGCGGGAAGAATATCTCGCGTGGAAAGAACGGTGCAACGAGTGCATCGAATCGTTGGAAGAACACCGCCGAGTGAAACGTCCTCGATTATCGATCGGCGTTCGACAATCGTTGGTTGCTCGAATTACGCGGCTCGAAGGACTGAAACATTTGTTGCGCGGACGTTTCGTGCGCGAAGGTGCCGGATATTCGGGCACAGGAGTTTTGTGGCGCGAAATAGACACTGCGTTCGATAGTCGCGTATTAACTGGTGCCGTGCTAAATTCGAATTACATCGAGCCGCGCAACTTCCTCCAGAATGCGGCGACCATTGTGCTGGAGCATGTGCGAGGAGCTTTGAGGAAACATCGAAACCTCAAAGTGAACACTGTGTTCAACGGTGAATTTGTAGCGGGCAATAAACGTGCAAGCAAGAGCATCAATACCTGGAACTGCGAACTCTTCCGCACATCCGATCTCGCAGGAACGATGCATCATCGAACTGGAAGGCATCGCTGGAAGAGTTCCAGGAACGCGACAGCGGATGGGCATTGACGAGAATTCTCAACCTGACCGTCAGTGTCAATAAGTACAATCCGCTGCGCGCAGGATGTCGCCACAAGTTACCGCGGAATTTATTCCTGAAGAAAGCAACAATCAACGTGACATCCGAGGATAATGCGCGTTTCGCGTGGGCAGTGGTCGCCGCTCTACATCCTGCGGAAAGTAATGTCAATCGTCCAAGTTCGTACCCCGACTATGCTTCCATTGGAAAGAGCGATATGGCGCGGAGGCAATGATCGCGAAACCGAATTTCCACAACAGATGTGTTTTTTCAGAAAATTTAATAGCTGTTGAATTGCGAAAGCTCGAGGAGAAATTCAACAAACCGATATACGTGGGTATGTGCATTCTGGACATATCAAAAATTTGTTTGTACGAATTTCACCACGAGTACATGTCGCCCAAGCACGGAACAAATTGTAAAATTCTATACACCGACACTGACAGTCTCATTTATCACATTCGATGCGACGATATCTACGAATCCATGAAGCACAATATCGATAGATTCGACACGATTATCCCATCGACAATCCATATAATATGTCACGCGTAAATAAGAAGGTTCCAGGGCTGATGAAGGACGAAAATAACGGTGCGATAATGACCGAATTCGTAGGTCGTAGAGCGAAAATGTACGCACTTCGCGTAGACGGTAAAAAAGATACGAAAAAGGCGAAAGGCGTCAAGACCAACGTCATAGCCAGAACGACAACTTTCGACGACTACGCGCAGTACTTGGAAAGGGAGATCGAAATGGTTCGCAGACAATCATGTATACGGTCTAAATTGCACAAAGTGTACACCATTTCGGAATCCAAAATCGCTCTAAGTCCGCACGACGACAAGCGGTATATCGTACCCGATTCGACCGACACGCTGCCCTGGGGTCATTATAATATACCATTGTGAAATAGAAATTGTATTTATTTTATTTATTGTGTAATATAAATGGTGGAATTATTGTATAAAAAATTGTTCGCACATGTATATGTGTCATTGTATTTATTGAATCATGTATTATTATGCTACAATACATTATTTTTATTTATCCAAGAATTGTGTGATTTATCAAACCCGAACCACTTGACGTACACCTTATCCCCCTTTCTACGCAGCACTTTTTCCACTAGATACAAATCAGGATCGGTGACGTCAGCTTGCCACAGATCGTCGTATCCGTGCACTATGACGCGCCTCCGCGGAAAATGTCTTCGAGCTGGAGCGAGCAATTCATCAACGAGTTGTCGCTTCTTGCAGACCATGATTTTCTTTACTCTTGAATTTCGATAATGGTGGCATGTTTGATCGCAGAGGTGTCTTTGACACAAATAATGCGATAATTATCGTGTACACGCATTATGTGCTCCCCATCGGTGCGGGGGCAAGTTCAACCGTCTCGCATGATTCTCCTTCGCAACGCTGCTACGGGATAGAATTTGACGCCTGTGATATCTTTTGAACGCTGTTTTGCAACGTCAGCATATCTCTCTGAAACAGGATCAGCTTCCTCTCTAATTCTTCCTGTTGCTATCTCAAAAGTTTAATACTCTTTTCCATATACAGTTTATTGACAGCATCGGTGTCAGCCGTGGGTTGCGCTACCCGTCGTATCTTGCGTGATTTTGCATCAAAGTCGACACCGGTCATGCAAAGAGCGTTATCTCGCATGTAATTTCGAAGCAAACTGTTCCATTTGTAGTAGCCCATTCTATCTGTTCCACTCTTCTCGAGCGACACCCCAAATTTGTTGATCGGCATCTCGATGCATACAGTGCGCGTCATCGGCGTGTGGTTTAATTTATGCAATGTGGCCCGCCTCGCGAAGTTTCTCCTCGATGGATGCGATTTCGTTATCGTAACCCATGTGACCTGCCGCGCGCGATTCAATGAGCAATCTAAGTCTATCGACCAGCTCGTTGAGATCGTCCCAGTGCACGTAATCGATCTTGTTATCGTTTACCGCCATGAGTCGTGGTGTCCTTAGATCTTTCCCTGCCCTTCTAGCTGAAGAACGGGGGATTAGCGGCGCAATTACATATTTGTACTTGTATCCCCTGTTGCTCAATATGCGATTGCGAGCACCATGATCGTGTCTGTGAGCGTTCGTCATAAGCAGTATACTTTTGTATTTTTGTTTATCGGCCTCGGTGTATACAGCATCGTCTGGAATACTCTTGAAAATCAGTTCGTAAAGGCCCGGCGTTCCTCTGTATCTTACACCATCGATGAGTTTATCATCATCCTTGTCTATAGCGAAAGCCTTATTCCCAAGCATCATCTTATTATTGGCTAAGTATACACCGTACACATAGTCTATGGTCTTATCTTCATCCCTACTTAGCATTGCATCCATGCATTTTTGCCCCAGCGGACCGAAATGACTGCGAAATGTTTCTTGTCCTTCGGATGTTTGAAGTTGCTGTCTAATAGATGTTACAAACTAGAGCTGTACGAGTACCCGGAAAAAGCAAGCCGAGCCTGGCTCGGCTCGAAAAACCGAGCCGAGCCAGGTACCCGAAAAAACCGAGTGGCTCGAATAGAACCGAGTACTCGAATTTTTCCAAGCTGCCCGAATGAAACCGGGCGGATCGGATAGAACCGAGCGGCTCGAATAGAACCGAGTACTCGAATTTTTCCAAGCTGCCCGAAAGAAACCGGGCGGATTGGATAGAACCAAGCGGCTCGAATTTTTCCAAGTAGCCCGAAAGAAACCGGGCGGCTTGGAAAGTAAGCGAGCGGATCGTAAGAAACCGGGTGGCATGGAATGAAACGAGCGGTCCGATAGAAGTTCGAGCAGATCAAAAACTATTTGTCCGATTTATTTCAAGTTTGGTATATATGTTCTTAATGATATTATCTAAAACGTAGCCTATCATTTTTTTTATACGATAACCCATTCGTATGTAATAAATGTTTTAAGTTTGCCTTGTTAGGTAAAAAATGAATAGTGATATTCACCTTGCTCTCATTTGTAGAATAAATTTTTTCTTCTCAAATCCGTATGCTACATTGTATATATTTTATTAATGAACACTAGAATCATGGTCTTTCTCATGTTAGATAAACCTGGGCATCATAATTTGATACATAGCTCCCGCGCATAATATTTATACAACATATGCCTTAATACATGCTCTGCACATAAGAATTAACGAAATAATTTTCAATCTCATAGTATCTGTAAAAAGAATTCGTCTAGTTTAGTATTGTTTCGAGCGTCTAATAAGTATAACTGAATAAAAAAAAAGAAATAGGTATAATATAGACTGCGGAATTTTATGCAAATACATGTTTTTGTAGTAATGGATTAAACAAGTGGGACTTTGACCGATCTATATTTCAACATTAAGAGGATTTTAAAAATATATTTGTAATTTTGCATATTTCGGGTATTTTTCATGGTTCTCGCATATATGGAATTTGTTTACAAATTAGCTCAAGTAATTGTTAAAAGTTGCTGAACCTCGCTTTTAAAGTTTAATAGCTTCATACCTATGTTAAAAATTTTATGTAAGTGTAATAGTTACATTATATTCAAAAGTTTAGTAATTTGTATTGAAGGGATTGTTGTGCTCTGGAACGCGGCATATCAGACTTGCATTAACTTCCGCAGTCTAGGTGTAAATAAATAAACGAATAATTTTTAAACAATAAACAACTAAAATAACGTCCATTTTTTTATTTAATTAATACAAGGACGCAATACCAATCCGTTTGAATGAGGATGGGGAATACTTCTGCAAGAGCGTATGAAATTACAAGAAATAAAATAATTGTATTTAACATACATTTGCACAGCTTAATTATATTACATGAGGGGGACATATAGTATTGGTATATACGCGACAATCGAAGAACTTTTCAATCCCATTGTAACGTACCTGAAGCTGCAGGACGAGCAATGTTCTTCTAACATTTATTAGGAAATAACAAGTGATTTGGGACAGACTACATTTTTTTATTTCTTTTGCAAACTACTGATACACCCTTTCTTTGAACGGTACAATGCTCGGTGCAACTATTACAGTGCTGTACAATCGAAAAAAATGTTTTTTCAAAAAGGGAGCTACCTTTAAAATTGGTTTTCTCAATTTTTTTCGCAAACGGTTCCAAATTTTTGAAAATTCTCGACAGTACAATGCGGTACAAAACTAGTACAACAATGATTTTTTAATTTCTCAGAAAATGTGGGGCTAACTTCATACACACGAACTATTGTTGTAAAAAATGAAAAATTGTTCTAATAAATGTTAGAAAAACATTGTTCGATATGCAGCTTAAGGCACGTTACAATGGGATCCAAAAGTTCTTCGATTGTCGAGGAGCACAGTTCCGCGATACAACAATAGTTGAAATTTTTTGAAAAAAATTGGATTATGCTGTTTCATAATTATTTAAACCACTGTTACGTGCCGGCTATATTGTTCAGATTTCACGCGAAACAACGGATTGTAAAAAACATTATTAATATTTTTGTTTATAACTTTTTTCTAATTGTTTAAACAATTGATTTAACTTTTACTATTTGATAGATCTAATTAAAAGAAGTAACTTTCGTCTTGAGATTCTTTTTCTATCTCTTACAGTTCGCGAGTTATAACACAAAATCGAAAAGGGGTCGAATCTTCAGGGGTTAATTTCACCCCCTTAGAGTGATTTTGGGCAGCAACAAAAAATTGCGTTGTAATCAGGAGGAAATCCCCTACATATCCACAAAGTTTCAGAATTTTTTGAATTTCCGGGTTCGGGATCTTCCCTTGTTAGTTTCCTTATAAACAATTTTAATATTGTCGAAATCAAGTCTATGATCAAACTCTAATGAATGCTTAGTTAAAGCAGTATGTTGTATAGGGGATACGAAAATATTTCTTTTATGTTCATAAACTCGTCTCTCTAAAAGTCTAGATGTTTGTGCAATGTAAACTTGATTACAACCCAAACAAGGGATAGAATATACAACGTTAGATTGTTTTAAAAGAGGTATTTTGTCTTTAATTAAAGGGAACAATTGTTTCGTGTAAAACGGTAATTTAAAAATAGTATGAATTCCAACTTTTCTAAAGATTCTTCTTATGTCATTGGAGACATTATTACAAAATGGTAAAACAACGGTGTTTCTCCAATTAATTGATCCTATTTCATTTTTCTTTAGTTCTTTCTGTCTTTCTGTTAATAATGGATGGTAAATTTCGAAAGTACGTTCTTTAATAATAGAAGAAACCATATCTATAGGATATCCATTACGTTTTAAGGTGTTTTTTAGAAGAAGCAAATTAGCTGGTCGGAATTCTGGATTCGAAAGTAAAATCGCACGATCAATTAGTCCTTTAATAAGTCGAAAGCTTTTATTATCTATTGCTAAATAGCTTGTGTTTTAATGATTTAAAATTGACCGAACCTGTGCGCCGAAATCAAATAATCATACTAAATATTACGGTCGAAATTATAATTTAAAAAAGTCATCGGAAAGTGAAACAAATACCAATACTATATGTCCCCCTCATGTAATATAATGTAATAGTATATAGTAGCATCTAGTACGTGCGTAGGGCTAACAGTACATTGTATGCCTATACTGTATGTTCCATGCATATAATAAGTAATGTATATGTATAGCATGAATATAGTGTGTATGTAGTATGTACATAGTATGCGTGCATCATGTATGAAGTATGTATGTAATCCAATGTACGAAATATGCTACAGCGTATAATTAAGCTGTGCAAATGTATGTTAAATACAATTATTTTATTTCTTGTAATTTCATACGCTCTTGCAGAAGTATTCCCCATCCTCATTCAAACGGATTGGTATTGCGTCCTTGTATTAATTAAATAAAAAAATGGACGTTATTTTAGTTGTTTATTGTTTAAAAATTATTCGTTTATTTATTTACACCTAGACTGCGGAAGTTAATGCAAGTCTGATATGCCGCGTTCCAGAGCACAACAATCCCTTCAATACAAATTACTAAACTTTTGAATATAATGTAACTATTACACTTACATAAAATTTTTAACATAGGTATGAAGCTATTAAACTTTAAAAGCGAGGTTCAGCAACTTTTAACAATTACTTGAGCTAATTTGTAAACAAATTCCATATATGCGAGAACCATGAAAAATACCCGAAATATGCAAAATTACAAATATATTTTTAAAATCCTCTTAATGTTGAAATATAGATCGGTCAAAGTCCCACTTGTTTAATCCATTACTACAAAAACATGTATTTGCATAAAATTCCGCAGTCTATATTATACCTATTTCTTTTTTTTTATTCAGTTATACTTATTTAGCCATTAACAGGCAACACCCTTTATTAAGGTGTTACGCCAATCTGAGACGCTCGAAACAATACTAAACTAGACGAATTCTTTTTACAGATACTATGAGATTGAAAATTATTTCGTTAATTCTTATGTGCAGAGCATGTATTAAGGCATATGTTGTATAAATATTATGCGCGCGAGCTATGTATCAAATTATGATGCCCAGGTTTATCTAACATGAGAAAGACCATGATTCTAGTGTTCATTAATAAAATATATACAATGTAGCATACGGATTTGAGAAGAAAAAATTTATTCTACAAATGAGAGCAAGGTGAATATCACTATTCATATTTTACCTAACAAGGCAAACTTAAAACATTTATTACATACGAATGGGTTATCGTATAAAAAAAATGATAGGCTACGTTTTAGATAATATCATTAAGAACATATATACCAAACTTGAAATAAATCGGACAAATAGTTTTTGATCTGCTCGAACTTCTATCGGACCGCTCGTTTCATTCCATGCCACCCGGTTTCTTACGATCCGCTCGCTTACTTTCCAAGCCGCCCGGTTTCTTTCGGGCTACTTGGAAAAATTCGAGCCGCTTGGTTCTATCCAATCCGCCCGGTTTCTTTCGGGCAGCTTGGAAAAATTCGAGTACTCGGTTCTATTCGAGGCGCTCGGTTCTATCCGATCCGCCCGGTTTCTTTCGGGCCGCTTGAAAAAAATTCGAGTACTCGGTTCTATTCGAGCCGCTCGGTTTTTTCGGGTACCTGGCTCGGCTCGGAAACCGAGTCCCGGATTGGTTCGGATTTCAAGCTACCCGAATATTCAAGTACTCGTACAGCTCTATTACAAACGACTCATCTGGAATAGTTTCGAAAACGTCATCATCATAATCAACATCATTGGTACACGAGGAATTGTATTTATTGGCGTGGGAGGAATCGGGGGCTCGTTTGGTGCGACATTCTGTTGTTTCCGCTTCGATTGAACTGGTGTGGAGGTTACGAGTGCATAATCCGATGAAATGCGCGATTTCCTCTTTCTCTTCAACGTCGATGTGTTTCGGGTGGATTTTTGTTTTAGGCGTTAATGTTTCACTCCATTCAATGACGATGCTGGTCTGTGGTAATGCGTCTGCCTCTGTGGTATTTTCCGCTATATGTTTCAAGGGCTCGACGATAGGTTTAAAGTATCTCTCCAATGCGATATCTTCCTCCATCTTGCCAGTCTTCAAAGCCTGATGTTCCTTGCGAATGGCTGCACTGGTTTTTGCAATTTCCTTCGCTATCCTCTCGCGATCGTTAATCTCCAGACTATCGATATCAATCATCGTTGTATTGCAGACGTTGCTTTCTCATCGAAGTGTTGGCGGCGATTGACCATCTCACGGTATGGCAAACTCGTTAAATCCCTTTCTATAACGTCCATTTGACATCGTGCTATCCTTGTCCATTACCGCGAAACGATACTCCCGTTGCCAACAATTAAAAGAATCGGCTGTTGCAGCGACTTGGAATACACTACACGTTCTCAAAGCGGACGCTGTGTCGACTTTCCAACAAGCTCATCAGCACGTTGCTTCTTCCACAATTCGATGGGCCGCAAATAACACAGCGGATAGTGTTTGGTAGCATGCTACCGTGTCTACGCTTCGTATTCGGTGACATCATTTCCGATTTATCGTCAAAATTTGTCACGCGTATCGTCACAGGTGATCGCACGAATCGCATCCTCGCTGTGAACTGTGAAAACTGATTTTGATACGTCGCAGCGGTGACGCGCCTTATTTATAGGTCCGCGCCGAGGCGAAAACACCTCAGTATTCAAAATGCTCCTGATCCTGTCGAATAATTGCGATATTCGAGACCTAACCTCTGAGCAGTTGAAATATATACCAAAGATTATTCTACTACGAGAGTTTGAAAGACACATTGATCAGATGTGGGACAAACTCCCCGAGCATATAAAAACCAATTCTGAGGTTCAGCAGTATCGTCGGTGCTTGCAACATTATAATCGCCCTTGGCAGCGAACGCATATCGACGGTCCAGCACCATTGATTAAAAACTGTGGCGAATGTCGCCAACGAGAGTGAAGAAAGGTTCTGGTTTGTTACATCGGGCGATAAACGCGCTACCTTTCGAATTACATATCCCGGGATATCAGTTTTGTGGTCCAGGAATTCATCTGGCAAAACGATTAGCTAGAGGGGATCAAGGTATCGATCCGATGGACGCAGCATGTCGCAAACACGATATTGCGTATTCGCGTAGCAATTACCTCGACGAAAGGCACGCGGCAGATAACGTACTCGCTGACAAAGCGCGAAAACCCATCGTTGCGCGGGACTCGACTCTGGGTGAAAAAGGTGCTGCGACAGCTGTTTGGGCAGCTATGAAGACCAAGACGAAAATCGGAATGGGGGTGAAAACAAAATCCCGCAAAAGTACTACGAAGAGAGCATCGAAAAAGCGGATTCTTCCGGTGGCAAAACGGGGTGGTATATTGTCACTTCTTCCGCTGCTAGGTGTTCTCGGATCATTAGCTGGTGGAGCGGCGGGGATAGCCAAGGTGGTAAACGATAATGAGGCGGCACACATTACATTAGCTGCAGGAAATGCAACGTCATAATCGCTCCATGGAAGGTCGCGGATTTTATCTCACACAGTACAAGCGCGGACAGGGAATATCGAAACGAAAAAAAAAACGTCGAAACGAAAATAAAAATTCCTGTGGGCATAACTACCGATGCGCAATTGGCTGAGTTGGCAAAACGTATGGGTCATTCCACGCGAACTCAGACACTTTTCGGAGTAACATTTTGGTACAACTTGGACATGTTGTAGTCTTTAGGGATATATAAACATATCTCGAAGGTTTTTTGAAAATTTCAAAAATTATGATAGTTACAACTCTTTGAAATATAGTGTTTACTATTTTTCCAAAAATTATAACTGTTGAACTAACAAACCGATAAAAATGACCTTTTGGGTGCTTACAGTGGAGATATAAGAGTACCTAATAAAAATTATTTCACTGAAAAAATACAAATTTTTGACCATTTATTTTGCAATTCTTGTAAACAAATGCAATTTTATAATTGAAGGCAACTTTTTAAAAATTTGAAAAAATAGGAGGATATAGCCCTGTTTGTTCTCTTTATGGATGTATTTGGAAATCGCTGGACACTTTAAAATTGGCCAAATGAAAAATAATTGAATGTAACGCTGCGTCAAATCATACCGGCTCGACTGGCCGAGACGTGCGGTACTCACAGCGGCCAAGCGGCTATATCTGTTTTTCTTATACAGTGTCCTCTAATATGGTAAATATTTGTAAAAAAACTGAAGAAGGAAAACTTTTACTGTTTTTTATACACAACATAATACGATATTTTAATTTATGGTGTTCGCAATGTTTTTCTTGAAACGAGGATGACCTTCAGTTTTTTAAATGGAATGCTATATGTTTGATTATCCAATATGAAAGCGACTGTCAAGACAAATTCAACCATATGGTATACTTTGAGCTTCAAGGCTACACAAAGTTAGGAATGAAAGAAGAAATTCAATCTACTAGATAGATAGTTCGATATATTTATTTCATTCCTAGCCTTGTGTAGCCTTGAAGGTCAAAGTATACCATATGGTTGAATTTTTCTTGACAGTCGCTTTCATATTGGATAATCAAACATTTAGCATTCCATTTAAAAAACTGGAGGTCACCCTCGCTTCAAGAAAAATATTGCGATGTCACGTCCTGGGTGGCGGGTTTTAGGACAGTGACATTGTGGAAGGGTAACGGGAGTCGAACACGAAATCCTGCTTCGCTGCTCCGAGAGGTAAGGAGGATTTAAGCCCGAAATTTTGTTTCGCTGTTCTAAGCGATTGCAAGGTTCAGGCACGGAATCCTGTTTCGCTGCCCCAAACGGTTTGCAAAAGCTAGGCACGAAAATCTTTTCGTTGCTCTATGGAATAGGAAGGATCTAGGCACGAAACCCTGTTTCGCAGTCCTGGTGAATAGGAGGGAATTTAGGCACGAAACCCTGTTTCGCAGTCCTGGTGGATAATAAGGATTTAGGCACGAAACCCTGTTTCGCAGTCCTAATGCGTAGGAAGGTTTTTAAGCACGAAACCCTGTTTCGCAGCCCTAATTGACCAGGGGAGGTTGGGTAATAAGCGCTCACCCGAGTGACACCCGTTAGGTTATTCGCGAAGGAAAACGGTGGTAGAAAGGCCGGTTATGATTTTAAACGTTTGAGTAATAGAACCACTATTTATTGGTAAGCGAGTGAAATAGCAGTGTGCTTCTGATGATATAGCAGTTTACAATAATGCATGAACATAGAGCATTGGGACAACATTTATATAACGGTGATTGAGAATATAATAAACATGTGACAACTTAGTAACGCTAATAATGATTTAGTATAACTAATGAAATTAAGCAATGGTATAATTAGGCAGTAAGCAATTGAAAGTTAAAGAGAAAGCAATACAATTGAGCGATGTACATATAAAGCAATAAGCAAAATCGAAACGAATAATATAAAGTAATAAGCAAAATCAAAGCGAATAATATAAATATAAAGAGTTAAACAATAATGTTGCACGTGAGCAAAAGAAAATAGGATAATGAAAGTTATAATAGTTAAATGCTTACAGTGATATAGAAGAGGTGAAATCCTTATAGCACTTCACTAACAATACAGACACGTGGTGTCGCGAAAGAATCTAGTAACTGAATGGTCGATAGTAACTGACTGAACGATTGTAACAGACTGATGATGCGCGGTCCATGTGGCGCTTGTATTTATACGAAATCAATGGAATGTCTGGTATGCGAGGAATTTACGTTATGCGTGGAATCTGTGGTATGCGTGATGAGTCATACGCGTTGTGTAATCGACGCGTGCCAATGACTCACGCGTAAGGTATGCGTGGAATAGCGGATTTCGGCGGTTCTTTCGGGGTTTTTAGAGATGGGTATTCCACCCGTTGGATGGATTTAGAGGATTTTGATTGGGGTTTTAAGGTGGAGGCTTGAGTATGTTTGTAGGAAAAAAGGGGGGGGGGAAGAGGGGGTACATGGTCTCGAGATGAGCGAGCTTTGGCGAGGGGCTTGTGTTAGATTTGAATGGGGAAGAGTTCGCGCCTCTAAGGCCGAAGAGGGGAAGGGGATTCGAAATTTGGGCGTCTGGAGATGGGGACCGCTAAGGTACATCGTCCAAACAACCCGGAGGTTGGAAAAAGGGGTTTAGCATTTGTGGTTTCGAGAATAGTTGAGTGGATTTATATGGAGGATGCCATTTAGGACCGGCGAAAATTATCGGGACGTCACACCTCCCCCCTTATATGAAGAAATGCGTGCATTTCTTATCATTAAAGAGCGGAGTGTGACTTGATTGAGCATGCTCTCATTGGAGCGTTAGCGATGTTTGTACAAAATAAAGAAAAGTGGATAAAGGAAATAAAAAATTACATGCTTTTGGATAATAGGAGAAAGAGAAAGTAAAATCGTTGTGTGAAAGAAAAATAGAACGTCACTTCTAATCGCGAAGGAAGAAAATAAAAGTAATCTTTGGTAAATAAACGAGATCATGTGAAGAAGAAAAAAAACAAAACAAGGAATGCGTTTGATTAAACTAAATATTAACTAAGTAACTGAGAAAAAAAAAGGAACTATATACAGGGATACTATTTACAAGGAAGGACTGGGAAAGGTCAGGGACTGCTTAATTTAACAGGGACGGGTCGAATCCTTCCAGGAGGATGGTGAGGTCTTGACCGCTCTGACAGAGGTCATCGAACCATCTTAGGAACTCGGGTGACAGTTCCCTATGGTCTGGCACCCTGGTGGCTGTCCCCGTGTCCAAGATTTCCACCACTCCTGGGTTGGGTGGAATCACGGATGGGACTATGGGTGGAAGGTATTGGGGAGGAGATCGGTATGGGGGAGGTGGTGGCGTCAGGGCTTCCTGGAAGTCCTCCAGATCCAGCGGCGTCGGGATCTCCCAGGAGTCCTCCAGATCCAGTGGCGTTGGTGGGGGGGAGTCTCCCGTGGTCACTGCATCGGGTTCCGTCGCTGTCCCCCTTACACTATAGGTCGCCACTATTTTGGGGAACCACGGCGAACTTCCACCTCCTTGTGGCGTCAGGGGTGGTGTCTCCGGCAGCGCAGGCGTTCCCTCCCTTATAACGGCTGAGGAGACAACCTGCGGGAGCAGGGGCGACAGACTCTTTCCGTCTTTGATGGCCTCCCGTCGCAGCCATCGCATCCTGGCGAGCCTCCGGGAACGTCCTCCTCCTCGGTGCTTCCTCCTGGGACGCCTCCTTCGGTTCGTCGGGATGGGCATGTCCTCGGGCATGTCGTTGGGCATGTCGTTGGGCATGTCGTCGGGCATGTCGTCGGGCATGATAATGACGTGATAGTGATTGATCTAGGAGTAGAACTTATTAAGGCCGATTGTCTTTATGTAGTACGGTTAACCGGGACTCTCGCGCACACGACCAAGGCGCGCTTTGTTCGCGTGTATGATTTTCGTCTTGCCTTTTCAAGATATTTTTAAGTTTGAGAGGGAATTACTTCCAATATCTGGTGTGGGCCAGAGTACTGATCCCCAAATTTCTCTTTCCGCGGCTCTATTAGGACGTAGACTAAGTCCCCGGGTTTGAAGGTGTCCTCGTTTATGTGTCAATCTAAGTTTTGACTGGTCTAACCTTTTTGCTGCGGCGGTTTGCAATTCTTGTACCCTCGTACTTAATTTCGCGCGATAGTGATTGTAGGTTTCATTTTCGAAATCTTCAGTTACCGGAGTTCGGCTGGGTATCCGAGCTATTTTCCCGAATACAAAATCATATGGTGTATAACCAGTGCCCTCGTGAACACTGGTATTATAAGAAAACGTGGCCAAATCTGTCCAGTCGTCCCAGTCAGTGTATCTACCGATAAACATTTTTAAATATTCGGTTAAAACGATTTGCAATCTCTCTAAAGAGCCGTTAGTATGTGGGTGAAAGGTGTTGATGGGAAAAGGCCAGGTTTTGGAATACTTGGTCTGTATAAAGAATATATTTATTAGAAACTGAGTCACCGCACAACAGACCACAACAGACCGACTGACACGTTGCGTTCCGCGAGTCTCTAGGAAAAAAAAAAGGACGATCGCGGCGCTCGCGATCCCCAGTGACGGAGCCATTCGTCACTACGTTGGTGCCCCACGCGGGGCGCCCTAAACAGATTACAGAAAGAGCAAGGTTTTTCCTTCAACACTCTCCCTAAAAACCCTGTGCGACGATTACTTACAATCTACCTTAATCGTTTACATTGAGTAGTTGTTTTTTACATACCAGTCCCAATAGTGACTTCATATACTCAAATTTCGGTTTACATAGTGCCTTTGTGAAAATATCAGCGGCCTGATCATTGCTTTGAACATATGTCACATCAAGTACATCCTTTTCATACAAGTCTCGCACAAAATGATATTTTACGTCAATATGCTTACTGCGCTGATGAAATTCCGGATTTTTTATAAGCTTTATTGCGCTCATGTTGTCTATATACAAAGTGTTTTTCTTTGTCTCAATACCAATTTTCATTCATCAAACGCGTTAGCCATACCATCTCCTTAGCCGCTTTTGCCGCACTCACATACTCGGCCTCAGTAGTCGACTGAGCAACACACTGCTGTTTTTTACTCTTCCATACTACCGCCGCGTCACCAAATTTGCACAAGATACCACTGGTCGATTTTCTTGTAGTCTTATCACCCGCGAAATCCGCGTCACTATAAACTTTGAGCTCGCCGCTTGTTTTGTACAGTAAGCCTACGTCTTCTGTACCTTTGACGTACCGCATGATGCGTTTAACGAGTTGCCATTCAGATTTAGTTGGCTTCTCCAAAGCTCTTGAAGCTATATTGATAGCAAATGCGATATCGGGTCTGGTGACTACTTGCAAGTACATTAAATTCCCCACGGCTTCACGATATGGAACACACGGATCTTCATTTGACAAGTCACTTGCTTCCCATCCTGTTTCCATTGGTGTGGAGACTGGTTTCGAGTCAGTCATCTTGTAGCGCTCCAGTATTTTTCGGATATATTTTGCTTGGTTTATGAAAATTGAGCCATCCTGTAGACGGTGCACTTCAATGCCCAAAAAATTCTTAACATCAGTCGTGATTGTTACTTTAAATCGAGCTTTTAAACGTTGGATTAATTCATCTGCATCCCCTTCATGCGATGACGCTATCAGTCCGTCGTCTACCCATAGAGCCAGTAACAGCTCCTTCTTGTTTTGCATCAGGTAGTACAGACACGGGTCAGCACTGCTCTCCCTTAAACCGCAATTTGACAAGAAATTCTTAAAATGTTTGGCCCAACATCTTGGAGCCTGCTTTAGACCATACAAACTTTTTAAAAGTTTGCACACTCGATTCGTGTTGTCCTCAAAACCCCTGGGTTGATTCATATAAATTTCTTCTTGAAGAGTTCCATACAAAAATGCTGACTTTATATCGAACTGGCGTAGATGCATTTTTTTGCGAGCCACAACACTGAATATGACTCTCAAGGTCTCCATGCGTACAACTGGACTAAATGTTTCGGTGTAGTCCGTCCCTTCCATCTGCGAGCACCCTTTGATTACCAGACGAGCCTTGTAACCATCTTCTGCATCATCTGTGCTAGGCTTACGACGATATACCCATCGATTGTTGAGAACTTTTTTTCCTTGTGGTTTTTCGACTAAAACCCATGTTTTGTTTTCTTTCAACGACTGCATTTCCTCGATCATGGCCCTTCTCCAATTTTCAGCTTCATCAGAGATTGTTGCCTCTGCATAATTCATAGGTATGGATTCAGCAAAAACTGCCACTGGACCGCCAAAGAAATTAGGTTTCTTCAGTTTCGTTCTATCCCGGAGTTGCCTCCCGTCGGCGTCGTCGGTCTCGTCGGTCTTCTCCGGATTACCTGCTTCTTGACGCTCGCTGGTTGACATTTTGACCTCAGGTTCCGCTACACCTTTATTTAAGATCGGCCCCGTTTCAATTTCCATTGAAGTGGTAGACAGTCTTTCCTCCTTAAATAGGACATCCCGACTTATAACTACATCACAAAATTCCGGAACCCATACGCGATACCCTTTAACACCGTCAAGATAGCCAACTAAATATCCCTTAAGGGACTTTTTATCTAATTTCCTTCGCTTTTCCTTCGGTATGTGGATGAAACATTCAGTACCGAAAACTTTTAGGTGATCGACACTTGTCTCTTTACCGAACCACAATTCGTACGGCGTTTTGCCAGCTACTTTTGTCGGACCTGTTCTATTTAAGACATAGACAGCAGAATTCATAGCTTCTGCCCACAGGTGCTGAGGCAAGTGCGATCTCGAGTACAACATCGACCGCGCCGCTTCCACAATCGTACGATTTTCGCGCTCCGCGCTCCCATTTTGCTCGGGGGTGTAAGGAACAGTGACCGTATGCTTTATACCTAGCTTACCGAGAAGGAGCGTTATATCTTTATTGACGTATTCACCACCGTTATCCGTAAGCAGCTCTTTAATATTTTCTCCAAATTGTGTTTTAATTTCGTTGCAAAAAAATTCAAGCTTGTCTTTAACTTCCGACTTTTCGCGTAAGAAATAAATTTTGCGATAACCAGTGAAATCGTCTTTAAAGACCACATAATACCTTCGTTTACCGAGCGATTGTACATTCATCGGCCCGCATACATCCGAATGTATTAGCTCCCTCGGTCTTGTCGCGCGATCCCTTCTCTCGCCAAAGCTTAACCTATGATGTTTACCATACGCACACCCATCGCAAAATTCGCGGTCTTCGGTCACATCAATCCCCATTCCGTTTAAAAAGGTTTGGACGTGTCTTTTATTTTGATGGCCTAAGCGCTCATGCCACAACTGTAACGTATCGACTTGATTCGCGACACACATTGTTTTTGGAGGTAAGACTCGCATACTGATACTATACAATCTACCGACCTCCACACCAGTCGCCACTACTGTACCGTTTCTTAGAAATTCACACCGGCGGCCTCTATCGCTTATTACAAAATCTACACCTCTTTTCGCGGCAACTTTTACAGAAAACAGATTTTGTTTCATATCCGGCACGAGCAATACATCATACAGCATACCTGGAATCCACGTTCCGTCGACATACGTTTCAATGAGAATCTCACCTTGTCCAAGCGCTAACAGTTGCTCACCGTTACCTATACTAATTTTTGTAGGCACTGAAAACTGTCGAAACTCGGAGAACCAGCTGCGTTGACTCGTCATGTGGTCGGATGCACCGGAGTCAATCAGCCAGCAGTCTTCACTGCTTCCTTGACCAGCATTGCCCACAAACGCCTGTCGCACGCTCGGTTTGTTGCAGTCTTCTTTCTCCTCCTGCTTCCTCGGACAATTCTTCTTGAGATGTTCCTTTGATCCGCACACGAAACAGCTTAGTTTCCTATTTTTCTTCTTCGGAAACTTTGTCTTTTTCGAAGAATCTGGTTTCACTTTCAAATTTGACATTAAAGCCACGGTTGTTTCTTGCGGCTCGTTTTCTTTCTTCTTCAGTCGAAGCTCTTCAGTCATCAATCTCGATGTAAGGTTAGTCAACGTCCGCCTTGTCGCCTCCGTCGAATCCCATGCGCTGTGAAAATGGCCGAAACCTGGCGGAAGTGTCGACAGGATCCTCGTGATCAACATGGACGACGGTATTTCCCCGCCAAGCGCCCTCATTTTATTTGCCAACTGTTCCAGTTTCGAAATGTGCTGCGCGATTGTATTGTCCGATTCCCATCGAAATTCAAAAAATTGCTTCTGAATTAGCGACAAACTTTCATCAGACTTCATGTCGAACACATTATGCAACTTTTCCCACATATCTTTTGCACTTTCACTTTCACTGTTGATGGGAAAAGGCCAGGTTTTGGAATACTTGGTCTGTATAAAGAATATATTTATTAGAAACTGAGTCACCGCACAACAGACCACAACAGACCGACTGACACGTTGCGTTCCGCGAGTCTCTAGGAAAAAAAAAAAGGACGATCGCGGCGCTCGCGATCCCCAGTGACGGAGCCATTCGTCACTACGTTGGTGCCCCACGCGGGGCGCCCTAAACAGATTACAGAAAGAGCAAGGTTTTTCCTTCAACAAAAGGCTGTGGTTCGGAATTGTTGCACTTTACATTTCCGCGCAACTGCTTTCTTGAAATTACCAGTAAAATTGGCTGCTTGGTCGGTGAGAATGGCTCTAGGAGCTCTGAACTGACAAATCAATCTTTTAATGAGCGCATCTGGTATCTTAATTGATGTGAAAAGGCTAAGGAGCACGCACACAAGGTATTTTGTCAATAAAACTTGCATGGTTAATATGAAAGTGTTGCCTGCTCTACTTGTAGGCAGTCGTTCCCGTATGTTTTCTGGGGAAGACTGTAGTGGAATTTCTACAGATGATATTTTCCGGCGCATCTTTCTGTGTAGTTGAATTCTTCTGGATTTTCTTCCCTGGCGAGCGCTGGATGTGGGTGTTGCAGAGTCGATGGGGTTGCTGCCACTCGTTGGCGCATGGATCGGTGATTTTGAGAACCGAGGCCTCTTGGGACAGCTTGGTCTACATTTGGGCCAGTCCTCCAAGTTGTCGTCACATTTGTCGTGTAGTCGTTTGAAGCATGCCTCCACTGCGGGGGAAGTATGGGATAAGGCGTCTGTAGTGATGTGGTATCCCAGGTCAAACCTCTGGCATTGCAGGATGAGTTCCTTCTGCAATACTGATTTGAAGTGGTCGAAACCAGTTTGCTGGGATGGTCCCCAGTCCAATGCTGTGTCCTTCTTTAATAGTTGGGTTGACGGTGGTGCCGTTTTGGAAAATTCCGGGATAAATCGTCTGTGATATCCGGTCAGACCAAGGGATTCTTTAATTTGTTTTGGTATGCGAGGTACAGCGTCAGCGAACTTATCGCTTTTCCCAGGAATCGGGTAATCTTTGGAGATTGAATTAAGTAGATTTTCTGCCCTTGAAGGAGCTTCCGCAGAAATTTTTAATACTGCCAGTTCCGGTGTAGCCGCAAGAGGCTTTTGGGAGTGTTGGGGAAGGATTGATTTGGCGTATAGCGCAGGGGGTAAGAGTGAGTGCACCGTCGCGGATGCCTCGAGATGGTGGATCGACGGATCCAGGGCTAAGAGGGACTTGTTTTTTATGAGGGGGTGGATGGGAGGTATGCCTACAGGCGTTGTAGTCTCTTTGGGTCGGTTTGGTTTGGATTCTGGAGTTAGTCTGTCGGATTCCTTTACTTCGATGCTGAGCATGGTGCTTGGATTGTCAATCTCGCTAGAGTTTATAATTTGCGGGTAGTCATTTAGGTCCGGATTAGCTGTATGTATGGAAAAAGAGGATTTTGACCTCGCCCGTAGCACGACCGGGTTTAGTTGCACGGGAGCGACTCTTATGATACCGCTAGTGCTTTGGGATGCACTTCTGCTTGGCTCGCTCCACCGTTTGCATCCATCGGCGCTCGGAGGAGTATTTCCCGACTCCGTTTCCCACAAGGCTCTAGGATCTTCCCTGATAGCGAAGATGCGTTTTCTGCATTCCGTGGTCACATGTCCGGGCTTCTTACAGTACCCGCAGCTTCGCAGCTCCGTAGGCCTGGAAGGTGGAGGTCGAGATTTGTCCCAGTAGGTGACCTGTGCTTTGGGTACTTGGGACTCATATGCCGTGGCACAGATTAGAGGGCTCCTCTCGGAAGGTTGAGCTGTCGGGCCTTGGTTGCTCCAACAGGACCGTGCGTCATGACCAGTCTTGTTGCACAGTTGGCAGGTCACCTTAGGAGTTTTTGGTTCTGAAAATCTAACTCTGTCCCTGTCCATCTTTTTGTCCTCGAGGACGACCAAATCAAATGCTTCGTCTAACGTTTGGAAGTGGTGCTGCTGCAATCGCATTCTTAGGTAGGGTGGGAGGCCGTTAATAAATGAATCTAAGGTCAGACGTTCGAGGTCTTGGGGATGGTCTCGTGCAAAGTCACGATAATATTCCCTGTCTTCTTCCAGAATGGCGAATCGGAGGTCCTTGACTCGAGAAATATACTCTAATATGTGTTCGTTCCTTCCTTTTATGATATTTGCAAGTTCTCCGCGATAATGGTCCGATGTCTTAGCAGGAGAAAAGGTGCGTTTAAGTTGTTTAATAAGATCGTTTACAGAGTCGAAGACCCTATCCTCAGCGGCCAAGTAAGCGTGGTCTTGTAATTTGTTTCGTAACAACCTCGCAAGCTGAGATTCAGCGTGCGGGGGAACCAGAGCCTTAGCTCTATTGCAGGCCCTAGCGAATTGTAATACCGGAATATTGTGACCGTCGAATTTGGGCACGGTTTCTATTGCGTCTTTCAGCTTGATCTGGGGCGACGGGTCCCGATTCGATACATAATTATGGTTAGGTAGCGGTTTCCTATCAAAGCGAGAAGAACCGGGAGTTGCAAAATTATTCGTTGTTTGCGAGGGTTCAAGAATTTTTCCTATCATCTCGCGTATGGATTGGATTTGACCGGAGAGACCTTCTAGCGCGGGGTTGTCAGAAACGGTGACTGAACTAGGACGCGTATTAGTTTCTGGATTTACGACATGCTGCGCATATAACCTTTCGATTTCGGCCTGTTTCTTCCGCAACAGTTCTACTCGTTCTAATAGTTCGATAGTCGCGATATCTTTCAATTTAATGTGATCGTCCGCGTCTTGGTCTTTTACGGGAGAGTCGTCGGCTTCACCGTACACAGACATATTTAATTTAAGATTTGATTGCACCGAGGGCAATTGTGGAATGTGTAGGCCGTTTTGGCGGTAATGATTTAAAGATACTGTCACCGTATTTACTGGGTCCAACCGGGAGAGGCACGAGCAATTTCGTTGTCTTGGTTCGTTGTTGCTAAACTCAATTTTACACACTTTAATGTTTGCATATATGTAGTAGTGGTTTCGAGCACGCGGCTTCTATACGCTACCGCGATCTGCTGTGGCCTTGCAATATACATATTAATTGTCGGGACCTTGTGGGTACCGTATGCTAGAGAAATTAATTTTATTAACAGTAGACGTATCCCACCGCTGTCGCCAAAATTTATGTCACGTCCTGGGTGGCGGGTTTTAGGACAGTGACATTGTGGAAGGGTAACGGGAGTCGAACACGAAATCCTGCTTCGCTGCTCCGAGAGGTAAGGAGGATTTAAGCCCGAAATTTTGTTTCGCTGTTCTAAGCGATTGCAAGGTTCAGGCACGGAATCCTGTTTCGCTGCCCCAAACGGTTTGCAAAAGCTAGGCACGAAAATCTTTTCGTTGCTCTATGGAATAGGAAGGATCTAGGCACGAAACCCTGTTTCGCAGTCCTGGTGAATAGGAGGGAATTTAGGCACGAAACCCTGTTTCGCAGTCCTGGTGGATAATAAGGATTTAGGCACGAAACCCTGTTTCGCAGTCCTAATGCGTAGGAAGGTTTTTAAGCACGAAACCCTGTTTCGCAGCCCTAATTGACCAGGGGAGGTTGGGTAATAAGCGCTCACCCGAGTGACACCCGTTAGTTTATTCGCGAAGGAAAACGGTGGTAGAAAGGCCGGTTATGATTTTAAACGTTTGAGTAATAGAACCACTATTTATTGGTAAGCGAGTGAAATAGCAGTGTGCTTCTGATGATATAGCAGTTTACAATAATGCATGAACATAGAGCATTGGGACAACATTTATATAACGGTGATTGAGAATATAATAAACATGTGACAACTTAGTAACGCTAATAATGATTTAGTATAACTAATGAAATTAAGCAATGGTATAATTAGGCAGTAAGCAATTGAAAGTTAAAGAGAAAGCAATACAATTGAGCGATGTACATATAAAGCAATAAGCAAAATCGAAACGAATAATATAAAGTAATAAGCAAAATCAAAGCGAATAATATAAATATAAAGAGTTAAACAATAATGTTGCACGTGAGCAAAAGAAAATAGGATAATGAAAGTTATAATAGTTAAATGCTTACAGTGATATAGAAGAGGTGAAATCCTTATAGCACTTCACTAACAATACAGACACGTGGTGTCGCGAAAGAATCTAGTAACTGAATGGTCGATAGTAACTGACTGAACGATTGTAACAGACTGATGATGCGCGGTCCATGTGGCGCTTGTATTTATACGAAATCAATGGAATGTCTGGTATGCGAGGAATTTACGTTATGCGTGGAATCTGTGGTATGCGTGATGAGTCATACGCGTTGTGTAATCGACGCGTGCCAATGACTCACGCGTAAGGTATGCGTGGAATAGCGGATTTCGGCGGTTCTTTCGGGGTTTTTAGAGATGGGTATTCCACCCGTTGGATGGATTTAGAGGATTTTGATTGGGGTTTTAAGGTGGAGGCTTGAATATGTTTGTAGGAAAAAAGGGGGGGGGGGAAGAGGGGGTACATGGTCTCGAGATGAGCGAGCTTTGGCGAGGGGCTTGTGTTAGATTTGAATGGGGAAGAGTTCGCGCCTCTAAGGCCGAAGAGGGGAAGGGGATTCGAAATTTGGGCGTCTGGAGATGGGGACCGCTAAGGTACATCGTCCAAACAACCCGGAGGTTGGAAAAAGGGGTTTAGCATTTGTGGTTTCGAGAATAGTTGAGTGGATTTATATGGAGGATGCCATTTAGGACCGGCGAAAATTATCGGGACGTCACACCTCCCCCCTTATATGAAGAAATGCGTGCATTTCTTATCATTAAAGAGCGGAGTGTGACTTGATTGAGCATGCTCTCATTGGAGCGTTAGCGATGTTTGTACAAAATAAAGAAAAGTGGATAAAGGAAATAAAAAATTACATGCTTTTGGATAATAGGAGAAAGAGAAAGTAAAATCGTTGTGTGAAAGAAAAATAGAACGTCACTTCTAATCGCGAAGGAAGAAAATAAAAGTAATCTTTGGTAAATAAACGAGATCATGTGAAGAAGAAAAAAAACAAAACAAGGAATGCGTTTGATTAAACTAAATATTAACTAAGTAACTGAGAAAAAAAAAAGGAACTATATACAGGGATACTATTTACAAGGAAGGACTGGGAAAGGTCAGGGACTGCTTAATTTAACAGGGACGGGTCGAATCCTTCCAGGAGGATGGTGAGGTCTTGACCGCTCTGACAGAGGTCATCGAACCATCTTAGGAACTCGGGTGACAGTTCCCTATGGTCTGGCACCCTGGTGGCTGTCCCCGTGTCCAAGATTTCCACCACTCCTGGGTTGGGTGGAATCACGGATGGGACTATGGGTGGAAGGTATTGGGGAGGAGATCGGTATGGGGGAGGTGGTGGCGTCAGGGCTTCCTGGAAGTCCTCCAGATCCAGCGGCGTCGGGATCTCCCAGGAGTCCTCCAGATCCAGTGGCGTTGGTGGGGGGGAGTCTCCCGTGGTCACTGCATCGGGTTCCGTTGCTGTCCCCCTTACACTATAGGTCGCCACTATTTTGGGGAACCACGGCGAACTTCCACCTCCTTGTGGCGTCAGGGGTGGTGTCTCCGGCAGCGCAGGCGTTCCCTCCCTTATAACGGCTGAGGAGACAACCTGCGGGAGCAGGGGCGACAGACTCTTTCCGTCTTTGATGGCCTCCCGTCGCAGCCATCGCATCCTGGCGAGCCTCCGGGAACGTCCTCCTCCTCGGTGCTTCCTCCTGGGACGCCTCCTTCGGTTCGTCGGGATGGGCATGTCCTCGGGCATGTCGTTGGGCATGTCGTTGGGCATGTCGTCGGGCATGTCGTCGGGCATGATAATGACGTGATAGTGATTGATCTAGGAGTAGAACTTATTAAGGCCGATTGTCTTTATGTAGTACGGTTAACCGGGACTCTCGCGCACACGACCAAGGCGCGCTTTGTTCGCGTGTATGATTTTCGTCTTGCCTTTTCAAGATATTTTTAAGTTTGAGAGGGAATTACTTCCAATATCTGGTGTGGGCCAGAGTACTGATCCCCAAATTTCTCTTTCCGCGGCTCTATTAGGACGTAGACTAAGTCCCCGGGTTTGAAGGTGTCCTCGTTTATGTGTCAATCTAAGTTTTGACTGGTCTAACCTTTTTGCTGCGGCGGTTTGCAATTCTTGTACCCTCGTACTTAATTTCGCGCGATAGTGATTGTAGGTTTCATTTTCGAAATCTTCAGTTACCGGAGTTCGGCTGGGTATCCGAGCTATTTTCCCGAATACAAAATCATATGGTGTATAACCAGTGCCCTCGTGAACACTGGTATTATAAGAAAACGTGGCCAAATCTGTCCAGTCGTCCCAGTCAGTGTATCTACCGATAAACATTTTTAAATATTCGGTTAAAACGATTTGCAATCTCTCTAAAGAGCCGTTAGTATGTGGGTGAAAGGTGTTGATGGGAAAAGGCCAGGTTTTGGAATACTTGGTCTGTATAAAGAATATATTTATTAGAAACTGAGTCACCGCACAACAGACCACAACAGACCGACTGACACGTTGCGTTCCGCGAGTCTCTAGGAAAAAAAAAAAGGACGATCGCGGCGCTCGCGATCCCCAGTGACGGAGCCATTCGTCACTACGTTGGTGCCCCACGCGGGGCGCCCTAAACAGATTACAGAAAGAGCAAGGTTTTTCCTTCAACACTCTCCCTAAAAACCCTGTGCGACGATTACTTACAATCTACCTTAATCGTTTACATTGAGTAGTTGTTTTTTACATACCAGTCCCAATAGTGACTTCATATACTCAAATTTCGGTTTACATAGTGCCTTTGTGAAAATATCAGCGGCCTGATCATTGCTTTGAACATATGTCACATCAAGTACATCCTTTTCATACAAGTCTCGCACAAAATGATATTTTACGTCAATATGCTTACTGCGCTGATGAAATTCCGGATTTTTTATAAGCTTTATTGCGCTCATGTTGTGTATATACAAAGTGTTTTTCTTTGTCTCAATACCAATTTCATTCATCAAACGCGTTAGCCATACCATCTCCTTAGCCGCTTTTGCCGCACTCACATACTCGGCCTCAGTAGTCGACTGAGCAACACACTGCTGTTTTTTACTCTTCCATACTACCGCCGCGTCACCAAATTTGCACAAGATACCACTGGTCGATTTTCTTGTAGTCTTATCACCCGCGAAATCCGCGTCACTATAAACTTTGAGCTCGCCGCTTGTTTTGTACAGTAAGCCTACGTCTTCTGTACCTTTGACGTACCGCATGATGCGTTTAACGAGTTGCCATTCAGATTTAGTTGGCTTCTCCAAAGCTCTTGAAGCTATATTGATAGCAAATGCGATATCGGGTCTGGTGACTACTTGCAAGTACATTAAATTCCCCACGGCTTCACGATATGGAACACACGGATCTTCATTTGACAAGTCACTTGCTTCCCATCCTGTTTCCATTGGTGTGGAGACTGGTTTCGAGTCAGTCATCTTGTAGCGCTCCAGTATTTTTCGGATATATTTTGCTTGGTTTATGAAAATTGAGCCATCCTGTAGACGGTGCACTTCAATGCCCAAAAAATTCTTAACATCAGTCGTGATTGTTACTTTAAATCGAGCTTTTAAACGTTGGATTAATTCATCTGCATCCCCTTCATGCGATGACGCTATCAGTCCGTCGTCTACCCATAGAGCCAGTAACAGCTCCTTCTTGTTTTGCATCAGGTAGTACAGACACGGGTCAGCACTGCTCTCCCTTAAACCGCAATTTGACAAGAAATTCTTAAAATGTTTGGCCCAACATCTTGGAGCCTGCTTTAGACCATACAAACTTTTTAAAAGTTTGCACACTCGATTCGTGTTGTCCTCAAAACCCCTGGGTTGATTCATATAAATTTCTTCTTGAAGAGTTCCATACAAAAATGCTGACTTTATATCGAACTGGCGTAGATGCATTTTTTTGCGAGCCACAACACTGAATATGACTCTCAAGGTCTCCATGCGTACAACTGGACTAAATGTTTCGGTGTAGTCCGTCCCTTCCATCTGCGAGCACCCTTTGATTACCAGACGAGCCTTGTAACCATCTTCTGCATCATCTGTGCTAGGCTTACGACGATATACCCATCGATTGTTGAGAACTTTTTTTCCTTGTGGTTTTTCGACTAAAACCCATGTTTTGTTTTCTTTCAACGACTGCATTTCCTCGATCATGGCCCTTCTCCAATTTTCAGCTTCATCAGAGATTGTTGCCTCTGCATAATTCATAGGTATGGATTCAGCAAAAACTGCCACTGGACCGCCAAAGAAATTAGGTTTCTTCAGTTTCGTTCTATCCCGGAGTTGCCTCCCGTCGGCGTCGTCGGTCTCGTCGGTCTTCTCCGGATTACCTGCTTCTTGACGCTCGCTGGTTGACATTTTGACCTCAGGTTCCGCTACACCTTTATTTAAGATCGGCCCCGTTTCAATTTCCATTGAAGTGGTAGACAGTCTTTCCTCCTTAAATAGGACATCCCGACTTATAACTACATCACAAAATTCCGGAACCCATACGCGATACCCTTTAACACCGTCAAGATAGCCAACTAAATATCCCTTAAGGGACTTTTTATCTAATTTCCTTCGCTTTTCCTTCGGTATGTGGATGAAACATTCAGTACCGAAAACTTTTAGGTGATCGACACTTGTCTCTTTACCGAACCACAATTCGTACGGCGTTTTGCCAGCTACTTTTGTCGGACCTGTTCTATTTAAGACATAGACAGCAGAATTCATAGCTTCTGCCCACAGGTGCTGAGGCAAGTGCGATCTCGAGTACAACATCGACCGCGCCGCTTCCACAATCGTACGATTTTCGCGCTCCGCGCTCCCATTTTGCTCGGGGGTGTAAGGAACAGTGACCGTATGCTTTATACCTAGCTTACCGAGAAGGAGCGTTATATCTTTATTGACGTATTCACCACCGTTATCCGTAAGCAGCTCTTTAATATTTTCTCCAAATTGTGTTTTAATTTCGTTGCAAAAAAATTCAAGCTTGTCTTTAACTTCCGACTTTTCGCGTAAGAAATAAATTTTGCGATAACCAGTGAAATCGTCTTTAAAGACCACATAATACCTTCGTTTACCGAGCGATTGTACATTCATCGGCCCGCATACATCCGAATGTATTAGCTCCCTCGGTCTTGTCGCGCGATCCCTTCTCTCGCCAAAGCTTAACCTATGATGTTTACCATACGCACACCCATCGCAAAATTCGCGGTCTTCGGTCACATCAATCCCCATTCCGTTTAAAAAGGTTTGGACGTGTCTTTTATTTTGATGGCCTAAGCGCTCATGCCACAACTGTAACGTATCGACTTGATTCGCGACACACATTGTTTTTGGAGGTAAGACTCGCATACTGATACTATACAATCTACCGACCTCCACACCAGTCGCCACTACTGTACCGTTTCTTAGAAATTCACACCGGCGGCCTCTATCGCTTATTACAAAATCTACACCTCTTTTCGCGGCAACTTTTACAGAAAACAGATTTTGTTTCATATCCGGCACGAGCAATACATCATACAGCATACCTGGAATCCACGTTCCGTCGACATACGTTTCAATGAGAATCTCACCTTGTCCAAGCGCTAACAGTTGCTCACCGTTACCTATACTAATTTTTGTAGGCACTGAAAACTGTCGAAACTCGGAGAACCAGCTGCGTTGACTCGTCATGTGGTCGGATGCACCGGAGTCAATCAGCCAGCAGTCTTCACTGCTTCCTTGACCAGCATTGCCCACAAACGCCTGTCGCACGCTCGGTTTGTTGCAGTCTTCTTTCTCCTCCTGCTTCCTCGGACAATTCTTCTTGAGATGTTCCTTTGATCCGCACACGAAACAGCTTAGTTTCCTATTTTTCTTCTTCGGAAACTTTGTCTTTTTCGAAGAATCTGGTTTCACTTTCAAATTTGACATTAAAGCCACGGTTGTTTCTTGCGGCTCGTTTTCTTTCTTCTTCAGTCGAAGCTCTTCAGTCATCAATCTCGATGTAAGGTTAGTCAACGTCCGCCTTGTCGCCTCCGTCGAATCCCATGCGCTGTGAAAATGGCCGAAACCTGGCGGAAGTGTCGACAGGATCCTCGTGATCAACATGGACGACGGTATTTCCCCGCCAAGCGCCCTCATTTTATTTGCCAACTGTTCCAGTTTCGAAATGTGCTGCGCGATTGTATTGTCCGATTCCCATCGAAATTCAAAAAATTGCTTCTGAATTAGCGACAAACTTTCATCAGACTTCATGTCGAACACATTATGCAACTTTTCCCACATATCTTTTGCACTTTCACTTTCACTGTTGATGGGAAAAGGCCAGGTTTTGGAATACTTGGTCTGTATAAAGAATATATTTATTAGAAACTGAGTCACCGCACAACAGACCACAACAGACCGACTGACACGTTGCGTTCCGCGAGTCTCTAGGAAAAAAAAAAAGGACGATCGCGGCGCTCGCGATCCCCAGTGACGGAGCCATTCGTCACTACGTTGGTGCCCCACGCGGGGCGCCCTAAACAGATTACAGAAAGAGCAAGGTTTTTCCTTCAACAAAAGGCTGTGGTTCGGAATTGTTGCACTTTACATTTCCGCGCAACTGCTTTCTTGAAATTACCAGTAAAATTGGCTGCTTGGTCGGTGAGAATGGCTCTAGGAGCTCTGAACTGACAAATCAATCTTTTAATGAGCGCATCTGGTATCTTAATTGATGTGAAAAGGCTAAGGAGCACGCACACAAGGTATTTTGTCAATAAAACTTGCATGGTTAATATGAAAGTGTTGCCTGCTCTACTTGTAGGCAGTCGTTCCCGTATGTTTTCTGGGGAAGACTGTAGTGGAATTTCTACAGATGATATTTTCCGGCGCATCTTTCTGTGTAGTTGAATTCTTCTGGATTTTCTTCCCTGGCGAGCGCTGGATGTGGGTGTTGCAGAGTCGATGGGGTTGCTGCCACTCGTTGGCGCATGGATCGGTGATTTTGAGAACCGAGGCCTCTTGGGACAGCTTGGTCTACATTTGGGCCAGTCCTCCAAGTTGTCGTCACATTTGTCGTGTAGTCGTTTGAAGCATGCCTCCACTGCGGGGGAAGTATGGGATAAGGCGTCTGTAGTGATGTGGTATCCCAGGTCAAACCTCTGGCATTGCAGGATGAGTTCCTTCTGCAATACTGATTTGAAGTGGTCGAAACCAGTTTGCTGGGATGGTCCCCAGTCCAATGCTGTGTCCTTCTTTAATAGTTGGGTTGACGGTGGTGCCGTTTTGGAAAATTCCGGGATAAATCGTCTGTGATATCCGGTCAGACCAAGGGATTCTTTAATTTGTTTTGGTATGCGAGGTACAGCGTCAGCGAACTTATCGCTTTTCCCAGGAATCGGGTAATCTTTGGAGATTGAATTAAGTAGATTTTCTGCCCTTGAAGGAGCTTCCGCAGAAATTTTTAATACTGCCAGTTCCGGTGTAGCCGCAAGAGGCTTTTGGGAGTGTTGGGGAAGGATTGATTTGGCGTATAGCGCAGGGGGTAAGAGTGAGTGCACCGTCGCGGATGCCTCGAGATGGTGGATCGACGGATCCAGGGCTAAGAGGGACTTGTTTTTTATGAGGGGGTGGATGGGAGTGATGCCTACAGGCGTTGTAGTCTCTTTGGGTCGGTTTGGTTTGGATTCTGGAGTTAGTCTGTCGGATTCCTTTACTTCGATGCTGAGCATGGTGCTTGGATTGTCAATCTCGCTAGAGTTTATAATTTGCGGGTAGTCATTTAGGTCCGGATTAGCTGTATGTATGGAAAAAGAGGATTTTGACCTCGCCCGTAGCACGACCGGGTTTAGTTGCACGGGAGCGACTCTTATGATACCGCTAGTGCTTTGGGATGCACTTCTGCTTGGCTCGCTCCACCGTTTGCATCCATCGGCGCTCGGAGGAGTATTTCCCGACTCCGTTTCCCACAAGGCTCTAGGATCTTCCCTGATAGCGAAGATGCGTTTTCTGCATTCCGTGGTCACATGTCCGGGCTTCTTACAGTACCCGCAGCTTCGCAGCTCCGTAGGCCTGGAAGGTGGAGGTCGAGATTTGTCCCAGTAGGTGACCTGTGCTTTGGGTACTTGGGACTCATATGCCGTGGCACAGATTAGAGGGCTCCTCTCGGAAGGTTGAGCTGTCGGGCCTTGGTTGCTCCAACAGGACCGTGCGTCATGACCAGTCTTGTTGCACAGTTGGCAGGTCACCTTAGGAGTTTTTGGTTCTGAAAATCTAACTCTGTCCCTGTCCATCTTTTTGTCCTCGAGGACGACCAAATCAAATGCTTCGTCTAACGTTTGGAAGTGGTGCTGCTGCAATCGCATTCTTAGGTAGGGTGGGAGGCCGTTAATAAATGAATCTAAGGTCAGACGTTCGAGGTCTTGGGGATGGTCTCGTGCAAAGTCACGATAATATTCCCTGTCTTCTTCCAGAATGGCGAATCGGAGGTCCTTGACTCGAGAAATATACTCTAATATGTGTTCGTTCCTTCCTTTTATGATATTTGCAAGTTCTCCGCGATAATGGTCCGATGTCTTAGCAGGAGAAAAGGTGCGTTTAAGTTGTTTAATAAGATCGTTTACAGAGTCGAAGACCCTATCCTCAGCGGCCAAGTAAGCGTGGTCTTGTAATTTGTTTCGTAACAACCTCGCAAGCTGAGATTCAGCGTGCGGGGGAACCAGAGCCTTAGCTCTATTGCAGGCCCTAGCGAATTGTAATACCGGAATATTGTGACCGTCGAATTTGGGCACGGTTTCTATTGCGTCTTTCAGCTTGATCTGGGGCGACGGGTCCCGATTCGATACATAATTATGGTTAGGTAGCGGTTTCCTATCAAAGCGAGAAGAACCGGGAGTTGCAAAATTATTCGTTGTTTGCGAGGGTTCAAGAATTTTTCCTATCATCTCGCGTATGGATTGGATTTGACCGGAGAGACCTTCTAGCGCGGGGTTGTCAGAAACGGTGACTGAACTAGGACGCGTATTAGTTTCTGGATTTACGACATGCTGCGCATATAACCTTTCGATTTCGGCCTGTTTCTTCCGCAACAGTTCTACTCGTTCTAATAGTTCGATAGTCGCGATATCTTTCAATTTAATGTGATCGTCCGCGTCTTGGTCTTTTACGGGAGAGTCGTCGGCTTCACCGTACACAGACATATTTAATTTAAGATTTGATTGCACCGAGGGCAATTGTGGAATGTGTAGGCCGTTTTGGCGGTAATGATTTAAAGATACTGTCACCGTATTTACTGGGTCCAACCGGGAGAGGCACGAGCAATTTCGTTGTCTTGGTTCGTTGTTGCTAAACTCAATTTTACACACTTTAATGTTTGCATATATGTAGTAGTGGTTTCGAGCACGCGGCTTCTATACGCTACCGCGATCTGCTGTGGCCTTGCAATATACATATTAATTGTCGGGACCTTGTGGGTACCGTATGCTAGAGAAATTAATTTTATTAACAGTAGACGTATCCCACCGCTGTCGCCAAAATTTATGTCACGTCCTGGGTGGCGGGTTTTAGGACAGTGACATTGTGGAAGGGTAACGGGAGTCGAACACGAAATCCTGCTTCGCTGCTCCGAGAGGTAAGGAGGATTTAAGCCCGAAATTTTGTTTCGCTGTTCTAAGCGATTGCAAGGTTCAGGCACGGAATCCTGTTTCGCTGCCCCAAACGGTTTGCAAAAGCTAGGCACGAAAATCTTTTCGTTGCTCTATGGAATAGGAAGGATCTAGGCACGAAACCCTGTTTCGCAGTCCTGGTGAATAGGAGGGAATTTAGGCACGAAACCCTGTTTCGCAGTCCTGGTGGATAATAAGGATTTAGGCACGAAACCCTGTTTCGCAGTCCTAATGCGTAGGAAGGTTTTTAAGCACGAAACCCTGTTTCGCAGCCCTAATTGACCAGGGGAGGTTGGGTAATAAGCGCTCACCCGAGTGACACCCGTTAGTTTATTCGCGAAGGAAAACGGTGGTAGAAAGGCCGGTTATGATTTTAAACGTTTGAGTAATAGAACCACTATTTATTGGTAAGCGAGTGAAATAGCAGTGTGCTTCTGATGATATAGCAGTTTACAATAATGCATGAACATAGAGCATTGGGACAACATTTATATAACGGTGATTGAGAATATAATAAACATGTGACAACTTAGTAACGCTAATAATGATTTAGTATAACTAATGAAATTAAGCAATGGTATAATTAGGCAGTAAGCAATTGAAAGTTAAAGAGAAAGCAATACAATTGAGCGATGTACATATAAAGCAATAAGCAAAATCGAAACGAATAATATAAAGTAATAAGCAAAATCAAAGCGAATAATATAAATATAAAGAGTTAAACAATAATGTTGCACGTGAGCAAAAGAAAATAGGATAATGAAAGTTATAATAGTTAAATGCTTACAGTGATATAGAAGAGGTGAAATCCTTATAGCACTTCACTAACAATACAGACACGTGGTGTCGCGAAAGAATCTAGTAACTGAATGGTCGATAGTAACTGACTGAACGATTGTAACAGACTGATGATGCGCGGTCCATGTGGCGCTTGTATTTATACGAAATCAATGGAATGTCTGGTATGCGAGGAATTTACGTTATGCGTGGAATCTGTGGTATGCGTGATGAGTCATACGCGTTGTGTAATCGACGCGTGCCAATGACTCACGCGTAAGGTATGCGTGGAATAGCGGATTTCGGCGGTTCTTTCGGGGTTTTTAGAGATGGGTATTCCACCCGTTGGATGGATTTAGAGGATTTTGATTGGGGTTTTAAGGTGGAGGCTTGAATATGTTTGTAGGAAAAAAGGGGGGGGGGAAGAGGGGGTACATGGTCTCGAGATGAGCGAGCTTTGGCGAGGGGCTTGTGTTAGATTTGAATGGGGAAGAGTTCGCGCCTCTAAGGCCGAAGAGGGGAAGGGGATTCGAAATTTGGGCGTCTGGAGATGGGGACCGCTAAGGTACATCGTCCAAACAACCCGGAGGTTGGAAAAAGGGGTTTAGCATTTGTGGTTTCGAGAATAGTTGAGTGGATTTATATGGAGGATGCCATTTAGGACCGGCGAAAATTATCGGGACGTCACACCTCCCCCCTTATATGAAGAAATGCGTGCATTTCTTATCATTAAAGAGCGGAGTGTGACTTGATTGAGCATGCTCTCATTGGAGCGTTAGCGATGTTTGTACAAAATAAAGAAAAGTGGATAAAGGAAATAAAAAATTACATGCTTTTGGATAATAGGAGAAAGAGAAAGTAAAATCGTTGTGTGAAAGAAAAATAGAACGTCACTTCTAATCGCGAAGGAAGAAAATAAAAGTAATCTTTGGTAAATAAACGAGATCATGTGAAGAAGAAAAAAAACAAAACAAGGAATGCGTTTGATTAAACTAAATATTAACTAAGTAACTGAGAAAAAAAAAAGGAACTATATACAGGGATACTATTTACAAGGAAGGACTGGGAAAGGTCAGGGACTGCTTAATTTAACAGGGACTGGTCGAATCCTTCCAGGAGGAGGGTGAGGTCTTGACCGCTCTGACAGAGGTCATCGAACCATCTTAGGAACTCGGGTGACAGTTCCCTATGGTCTGGCACCCTGGTGGCTGTCCCCGTGTCCAAGATTTCCACCACTCCTGGGTTGGGTGGAATCACGGATGGGACTATGGGTGGAAGGTATTGGGGAGGAGATCGGTATGGGGGAGGTGGTGGCGTCAGGGCTTCCTGGAAGTCCTCCAGATCCAGCGGCGTCGGGATCTCCCAGGAGTCCTCCAGATCCAGTGGCGTTGGTGGGGGGGAGTCTCCCGTGGTCACTGCATCGGGTTCCGTCGCTGTCCCCCTTACACTATAGGTCGCCACTATTTTGGGGAACCACGGCGAACTTCCACCTCCTTGTGGCGTCAGGGGTGGTGTCTCCGGCAGCGCAGGCGTTCCCTCCCTTATAACGGCTGAGGAGACAACCTGCGGGAGCAGGGGCGACAGACTCTTTCCGTCTTTGATGGCCTCCCGTCGCAGCCATCGCATCCTGGCGAGCCTCCGGGAACGTCCTCCTCCTCGGTGCTTCCTCCTGGGACGCCTCCTTCGGTTCGTCGGGATGGGCATGTCCTCGGGCATGTCGTTGGGCATGTCGTTGGGCATGTCGTCGGGCATGTCGTCGGGCATGATAATGACGTGATAGTGATTGATCTAGGAGTAGAACTTATTAAGGCCGATTGTCTTTATGTAGTACGGTTAACCGGGACTCTCGCGCACACGACCAAGGCGCGCTTTGTTCGCGTGTATGATTTTCGTCTTGCCTTTTCAAGATATTTTTAAGTTTGAGAGGGAATTACTTCCAATATCTGGTGTGGGCCAGAGTACTGATCCCCAAATTTCTCTTTCCGCGGCTCTATTAGGACGTAGACTAAGTCCCCGGGTTTGAAGGTGTCCTCGTTTATGTGTCAATCTAAGTTTTGACTGGTCTAACCTTTTTGCTGCGGCGGTTTGCAATTCTTGTACCCTCGTACTTAATTTCGCGCGATAGTGATTGTAGGTTTCATTTTCGAAATCTTCAGTTACCGGAGTTCGGCTGGGTATCCGAGCTATTTTCCCGAATACAAAATCATATGGTGTATAACCAGTGCCCTCGTGAACACTGGTATTATAAGAAAACGTGGCCAAATCTGTCCAGTCGTCCCAGTCAGTGTATCTACCGATAAACATTTTTAAATATTCGGTTAAAACGATTTGCAATCTCTCTAAAGAGCCGTTAGTATGTGGGTGAAAGGTGTTGATGGGAAAAGGCCAGGTTTTGGAATACTTGGTCTGTATAAAGAATATATTTATTAGAAACTGAGTCACCGCACAACAGACCACAACAGACCGACTGACACGTTGCGTTCCGCGAGTCTCTAGGAAAAAAAAAAAGGACGATCGCGGCGCTCGCGATCCCCAGTGACGGAGCCATTCGTCACTACGTTGGTGCCCCACGCGGGGCGCCCTAAACAGATTACAGAAAGAGCAAGGTTTTTCCTTCAACACTCTCCCTAAAAACCCTGTGCGACGATTACTTACAATCTACCTTAATCGTTTACATTGAGTAGTTGTTTTTTACATACCAGTCCCAATAGTGACTTCATATACTCAAATTTCGGTTTACATAGTGCCTTTGTGAAAATATCAGCGGCCTGATCATTGCTTTGAACATATGTCACATCAAGTACATCCTTTTCATACAAGTCTCGCACAAAATGATATTTTACGTCAATATGCTTACTGCGCTGATGAAATTCCGGATTTTTTATAAGCTTTATTGCGCTCATGTTGTCTATATACAAAGTGTTTTTCTTTGTCTCAATACCAATTTCATTCATCAAACGCGTTAGCCATACCATCTCCTTAGCCGCTTTTGCCGCACTCACATACTCGGCCTCAGTAGTCGACTGAGCAACACACTGCTGTTTTTTACTCTTCCATACTACCGCCGCGTCACCAAATTTGCACAAGATACCACTGGTCGATTTTCTTGTAGTCTTATCACCCGCGAAATCCGCGTCACTATAAACTTTGAGCTCGCCGCTTGTTTTGTACAGTAAGCCTACGTCTTCTGTACCTTTGACGTACCGCATGATGCGTTTAACGAGTTGCCATTCAGATTTAGTTGGCTTCTCCAAAGCTCTTGAAGCTATATTGATAGCAAATGCGATATCGGGTCTGGTGACTACTTGCAAGTACATTAAATTCCCCACGGCTTCACGATATGGAACACACGGATCTTCATTTGACAAGTCACTTGCTTCCCATCCTGTTTCCATTGGTGTGGAGACTGGTTTCGAGTCAGTCATCTTGTAGCGCTCCAGTATTTTTCGGATATATTTTGCTTGGTTTATGAAAATTGAGCCATCCTGTAGACGGTGCACTTCAATGCCCAAAAAATTCTTAACATCAGTCGTGATTGTTACTTTAAATCGAGCTTTTAAACGTTGGATTAATTCATCTGCATCCCCTTCATGCGATGACGCTATCAGTCCGTCGTCTACCCATAGAGCCAGTAACAGCTCCTTCTTGTTTTGCATCAGGTAGTACAGACACGGGTCAGCACTGCTCTCCCTTAAACCGCAATTTGACAAGAAATTCTTAAAATGTTTGGCCCAACATCTTGGAGCCTGCTTTAGACCATACAAACTTTTTAAAAGTTTGCACACTCGATTCGTGTTGTCCTCAAAACCCCTGGGTTGATTCATATAAATTTCTTCTTGAAGAGTTCCATACAAAAATGCTGACTTTATATCGAACTGGCGTAGATGCATTTTTTTGCGAGCCACAACACTGAATATGACTCTCAAGGTCTCCATGCGTACAACTGGACTAAATGTTTCGGTGTAGTCCGTCCCTTCCATCTGCGAGCACCCTTTGATTACCAGACGAGCCTTGTAACCATCTTCTGCATCATCTGTGCTAGGCTTACGACGATATACCCATCGATTGTTGAGAACTTTTTTTCCTTGTGGTTTTTCGACTAAAACCCATGTTTTGTTTTCTTCCAACGACTGCATTTCCTCGATCATGGCCCTTCTCCAATTTTCAGCTTCATCAGAGATTGTTGCCTCTGCATAATTCATAGGTATGGATTCAGCAAAAACTGCCACTGGACCGCCAAAGAAATTAGGTTTCTTCAGTTTCGTTCTATCCCGGAGTTGCCTCCCGTCGGCGTCGTCGGTCTCGTCGGTCTTCTCCGGATTACCTGCTTCTTGACGCTCGCTGGTTGACATTTTGACCTCAGGTTCCGCTACACCTTTATTTAAGATCGGCCCCGTTTCAATTTCCATTGAAGTGGTAGACAGTCTTTCCTCCTTAAATAGGACATCCCGACTTATAACTACATCACAAAATTCCGGAACCCATACGCGATACCCTTTAACACCGTCAAGATAGCCAACTAAATATCCCTTAAGGGACTTTTTATCTAATTTCCTTCGCTTTTCCTTCGGTATGTGGATGAAACATTCAGTACCGAAAACTTTTAGGTGATCGACACTTGTCTCTTTACCGAACCACAATTCGTACGGCGTTTTGCCAGCTACTTTTGTCGGACCTGTTCTATTTAAGACATAGACAGCAGAATTCATAGCTTCTGCCCACAGGTGCTGAGGCAAGTGCGATCTCGAGTACAACATCGACCGCGCCGCTTCCACAATCGTACGATTTTCGCGCTCCGCGCTCCCATTTTGCTCGGGGGTGTAAGGAACAGTGACCGTATGCTTTATACCTAGCTTACCGAGAAGGAGCGTTATATCTTTATTGACGTATTCACCACCGTTATCCGTAAGCAGCTCTTTAATATTTTCTCCAAATTGTGTTTTAATTTCGTTGCAAAAAAATTCAAGCTTGTCTTTAACTTCCGACTTTTCGCGTAAGAAATAAATTTTGCGATAACCAGTGAAATCGTCTTTAAAGACCACATAATACCTTCGTTTACCGAGCGATTGTACATTCATCGGCCCGCATACATCCGAATGTATTAGCTCCCTCGGTCTTGTCGCGCGATCCCTTCTCTCGCCAAAGCTTAACCTATGATGTTTACCATACGCACACCCATCGCAAAATTCGCGGTCTTCGGTCACATCAATCCCCATTCCGTTTAAAAAGGTTTGGACGTGTCTTTTATTTTGATGGCCTAAGCGCTCATGCCACAACTGTAACGTATCGACTTGATTCGCGATACACATTGTTTTTGGAGGTAAGACTCGCATACTGATACTATACAATCTACCGACCTCCACACCAGTCGCCACTACTGTACCGTTTCTTAGAAATTCACACCGGCGGCCTCTATCGCTTATTACAAAATCTACACCTCTTTTCGCGGCAACTTTTACAGAAAACAGATTTTGTTTCATATCCGGCACGAGCAATACATCATACAGCATACCTGGAATCCACGTTCCGTCGACATACGTTTCAATGAGAATCTCACCTTGTCCAAGCGCTAACAGTTGCTCACCGTTACCTATACTAATTTTTGTAGGCACTGAAAACTGTCGAAACTCGGAGAACCAGCTGCGTTGACTCGTCATGTGGTCGGATGCACCGGAGTCAATCAGCCAGCAGTCTTCACTGCTTCCTTGACCAGCATTGCCCACAAACGCCTGTCGCACGCTCGGTTTGTTGCAGTCTTCTTTCTCCTCCTGCTTCCTCGGACAATTCTTCTTGAGATGTTCCTTTGATCCGCACACGAAACAGCTTAGTTTCCTATTTTTCTTCTTCGGAAACTTTGTCTTTTTCGAAGAATCTGGTTTCACTTTCAAATTTGACATTAAAGCCACGGTTGTTTCTTGCGGCTCGTTTTCTTTCTTCTTCAGTCGAAGCTCTTCAGTCATCAATCTCGATGTAAGGTTAGTCAACGTCCGCCTTGTCGCCTCCGTCGAATCCCATGCGCTGTGAAAATGGCCGAAACCTGGCGGAAGTGTCGACAGGATCCTCGTGATCAACATGGACGACGGTATTTCCCCGCCAAGCGCCCTCATTTTATTTGCCAACTGTTCCAGTTTCGAAATGTGCTGCGCGATTGTATTGTCCGATTCCCATCGAAATTCAAAAAATTGCTTCTGAATTAGCGACAAACTTTCATCAGACTTCATGTCGAACACATTATGCAACTTTTCCCACATATCTTTTGCACTTTCACTTTCACTGTTGATGGGAAAAGGCCAGGTTTTGGAATACTTGGTCTGTATAAAGAATATATTTATTAGAAACTGAGTCACCGCACAACAGACCACAACAGACCGACTGACACGTTGCGTTCCGCGAGTCTCTAGGAAAAAAAAAAAGGACGATCGCGGCGCTCGCGATCCCCAGTGACGGAGCCATTCGTCACTACGTTGGTGCCCCACGCGGGGCGCCCTAAACAGATTACAGAAAGAGCAAGGTTTTTCCTTCAACAAAAAGCTGTGGTTCGGAATTGTTGCACTTTACATTTCCGCGCAACTGCTTTCTTGAAATTACCAGTAAAATTGGCTGCTTGGTCGGTGAGAATGGCTCTAGGAGCTCTGAACTGACAAATCAATCTTTTAATGAGCGCATCTGGTATCTTAATTGATGTGAAAAGGCTAAGGAGCACGCACACAAGGTATTTTGTCAATAAAACTTGCATGGTTAATATGAAAGTGTTGCCTGCTCTACTTGTAGGCAGTCGTTCCCGTATGTTTTCTGGGGAAGACTGTAGTGGAATTTCTACAGATGATATTTTCCGGCGCATCTTTCTGTGTAGTTGAATTCTTCTGGATTTTCTTCCCTGGCGAGCGCTGGATGTGGGTGTTGCAGAGTCGATGGGGTTGCTGCCACTCGTTGGCGCATGGATCGGTGATTTTGAGAACCGAGGCCTCTTGGGACAGCTTGGTCTACATTTGGGCCAGTCCTCCAAGTTGTCGTCACATTTGTCGTGTAGTCGTTTGAAGCATGCCTCCACTGCGGGGGAAGTATGGGATAAGGCGTCTGTAGTGATGTGGTATCCCAGGTCAAACCTCTGGCATTGCAGGATGAGTTCCTTCTGCAATACTGATTTGAAGTGGTCGAAACCAGTTTGCTGGGATGGTCCCCAGTCCAATGCTGTGTCCTTCTTTAATAGTTGGGTTGACGGTGGTGCCGTTTTGGAAAATTCCGGGATAAATCGTCTGTGATATCCGGTCAGACCAAGGGATTCTTTAATTTGTTTTGGTATGCGAGGTACAGCGTCAGCGAACTTATCGCTTTTCCCAGGAATCGGGTAATCTTTGGAGATTGAATTAAGTAGATTTTCTGCCCTTGAAGGAGCTTCCGCAGAAATTTTTAATACTGCCAGTTCCGGTGTAGCCGCAAGAGGCTTTTGGGAGTGTTGGGGAAGGATTGATTTGGCGTATAGCGCAGGGGGTAAGAGTGAGTGCACCGTCGCGGATGCCTCGAGATGGTGGATCGACGGATCCAGGGCTAAGAGGGACTTGTTTTTTATGAGGGGGTGGATGGGAGTGATGCCTACAGGCGTTGTAGTCTCTTTGGGTCGGTTTGGTTTGGATTCTGGAGTTAGTCTGTCGGATTCCTTTACTTCGATGCTGAGCATGGTGCTTGGATTGTCAATCTCGCTAGAGTTTATAATTTGCGGGTAGTCATTTAGGTCCGGATTAGCTGTATGTATGGAAAAAGAGGATTTTGACCTCGCCCGTAGCACGACCGGGTTTAGTTGCACGGGAGCGACTCTTATGATACCGCTAGTGCTTTGGGATGCACTTCTGCTTGGCTCGCTCCACCGTTTGCATCCATCGGCGCTCGGAGGAGTATTTCCCGACTCCGTTTCCCACAAGGCTCTAGGATCTTCCCTGATAGCGAAGATGCGTTTTCTGCATTCCGTGGTCACATGTCCGGGCTTCTTACAGTACCCGCAGCTTCGCAGCTCCGTAGGCCTGGAAGGTGGAGGTCGAGATTTGTCCCAGTAGGTGACCTGTGCTTTGGGTACTTGGGACTCATATGCCGTGGCACAGATTAGAGGGCTCCTCTCGGAAGGTTGAGCTGTCGGGCCTTGGTTGCTCCAACAGGACCGTGCGTCATGACCAGTCTTGTTGCACAGTTGGCAGGTCACCTTAGGAGTTTTTGGTTCTGAAAATCTAACTCTGTCCCTGTCCATCTTTTTGTCCTCGAGGACGACCAAATCAAATGCTTCGTCTAACGTTTGGAAGTGGTGCTGCTGCAATCGCATTCTTAGGTAGGGTGGGAGGCCGTTAATAAATGAATCTAAGGTCAGACGTTCGAGGTCTTGGGGATGGTCTCGTGCAAAGTCACGATAATATTCCCTGTCTTCTTCCAGAATGGCGAATCGGAGGTCCTTGACTCGAGAAATATACTCTAATATGTGTTCGTTCCTTCCTTTTATGATATTTGCAAGTTCTCCGCGATAATGGTCCGATGTCTTAGCAGGAGAAAAGGTGCGTTTAAGTTGTTTAATAAGATCGTTTACAGAGTCGAAGACCCTATCCTCAGCGGCCAAGTAAGCGTGGTCTTGTAATTTGTTTCGCAACAACCTCGCAAGCTGAGATTCAGCGTGCGGGGGAACCAGAGCCTTAGCTCTATTGCAGGCCCTAGCGAATTGTAATACCGGAATATTGTGACCGTCGAATTTGGGCACGGTTTCTATTGCGTCTTTCAGCTTGATCTGGGGCGACGGGTCCCGATTCGATACATAATTATGGTTAGGTAGCGGTTTCCTATCAAAGCGAGAAGAACCGGGAGTTGCAAAATTATTCGTTGTTTGCGAGGGTTCAAGAATTTTTCCTATCATCTCGCGTATGGATTGGATTTGACCGGAGAGACCTTCTAGCGCGGGGTTGTCAGAAACGGTGACTGAACTAGGACGCGTATTAGTTTCTGGATTTACGACATGCTGCGCATATAACCTTTCGATTTCGGCCTGTTTCTTCCGCAACAGTTCTACTCGTTCTAATAGTTCGATAGTCGCGATATCTTTCAATTTAATGTGATCGTCCGCGTCTTGGTCTTTTACGGGAGAGTCGTCGGCTTCACCGTACACAGACATATTTAATTTAAGATTTGATTGCACCGAGGGCAATTGTGGAATGTGTAGGCCGTTTTGGCGGTAATGATTTAAAGATACTGTCACCGTATTTACTGGGTCCAACCGGGAGAGGCACGAGCAATTTCGTTGTCTTGGTTCGTTGTTGCTAAACTCAATTTTACACACTTTAATGTTTGCATATATGTAGTAGTGGTTTCGAGCACGCGGCTTCTATACGCTACCGCGATCTGCTGTGGCCTTGCAATATACATATTAATTGTCGGGACCTTGTGGGTACCGTATGCTAGAGAAATTAATTTTATTAACAGTAGACGTATCCCACCGCTGTCGCCAAAATTTATGTCACGTCCTGGGTGGCGGGTTTTAGGACAGTGACATTGTGGAAGGGTAACGGGAGTCGAACACGAAATCCTGCTTCGCTGCTCCGAGAGGTAAGGAGGATTTAAGCCCGAAATTTTGTTTCGCTGTTCTAAGCGATTGCAAGGTTCAGGCACGGAATCCTGTTTCGCTGCCCCAAACGGTTTGCAAAAGCTAGGCACGAAAATCTTTTCGTTGCTCTATGGAATAGGAAGGATCTAGGCACGAAACCCTGTTTCGCAGTCCTGGTGAATAGGAGGGAATTTAGGCACGAAACCCTGTTTCGCAGTCCTGGTGGATAATAAGGATTTAGGCACGAAACCCTGTTTCGCAGTCCTAATGCGTAGGAAGGTTTTTAAGCACGAAACCCTGTTTCGCAGCCCTAATTGACCAGGGGAGGTTGGGTAATAAGCGCTCACCCGAGTGACACCCGTTAGTTTATTCGCGAAGGAAAACGGTGGTAGAAAGGCCGGTTATGATTTTAAACGTTTGAGTAATAGAACCACTATTTATTGGTAAGCGAGTGAAATAGCAGTGTGCTTCTGATGATATAGCAGTTTACAATAATGCATGAACATAGAGCATTGGGACAACATTTATATAACGGTGATTGAGAATATAATAAACATGTGACAACTTAGTAACGCTAATAATGATTTAGTATAACTAATGAAATTAAGCAATGGTATAATTAGGCAGTAAGCAATTGAAAGTTAAAGAGAAAGCAATACAATTGAGCGATGTACATATAAAGCAATAAGCAAAATCGAAACGAATAATATAAAGTAATAAGCAAAATCAAAGCGAATAATATAAATATAAAGAGTTAAACAATAATGTTGCACGTGAGCAAAAGAAAATAGGATAATGAAAGTTATAATAGTTAAATGCTTACAGTGATATAGAAGAGGTGAAATCCTTATAGCACTTCACTAACAATACAGACACGTGGTGTCGCGAAAGAATCTAGTAACTGAATGGTCGATAGTAACTGACTGAACGATTGTAACAGACTGATGATGCGCGGTCCATGTGGCGCTTGTATTTATACGAAATCAATGGAATGTCTGGTATGCGAGGAATTTACGTTATGCGTGGAATCTGTGGTATGCGTGATGAGTCATACGCGTTGTGTAATCGACGCGTGCCAATGACTCACGCGTAAGGTATGCGTGGAATAGCGGATTTCGGCGGTTCTTTCGGGGTTTTTAGAGATGGGTATTCCACCCGTTGGATGGATTTAGAGGATTTTGATTGGGGTTTTAAGGTGGAGGCTTGAATATGTTTGTAGGAAAAAAGGGGGGGGGGAAGAGGGGGTACATGGTCTCGAGATGAGCGAGCTTTGGCGAGGGGCTTGTGTTAGATTTGAATGGGGAAGAGTTCGCGCCTCTAAGGCCGAAGAGGGGAAGGGGATTCGAAATTTGGGCGTCTGGAGATGGGGACCGCTAAGGTACATCGTCCAAACAACCCGGAGGTTGGAAAAAGGGGTTTAGCATTTGTGGTTTCGAGAATAGTTGAGTGGATTTATATGGAGGATGCCATTTAGGACCGGCGAAAATTATCGGGACGTCACACCTCCCCCCTTATATGAAGAAATGCGTGCATTTCTTATCATTAAAGAGCGGAGTGTGACTTGATTGAGCATGCTCTCATTGGAGCGTTAGCGATGTTTGTACAAAATAAAGAAAAGTGGATAAAGGAAATAAAAAATTACATGCTTTTGGATAATAGGAGAAAGAGAAAGTAAAATCGTTGTGTGAAAGAAAAATAGAATGTCACTTCTAATCGCGAAGGAAGAAAATAAAAGTAATCTTTGGTAAATAAACGAGATCATGTGAAGAAGAAAAAAAACAAAACAAGGAATGCGTTTGATTAAACTAAATATTAACTAAGTAACTGAGAAAAAAAAAAGGAACTATATACAGGGATACTATTTACAAGGAAGGACTGGGAAAGGTCAGGGACTGCTTAATTTAACAGGGACGGGTCGAATCCTTCCAGGAGGATGGTGAGGTCTTGACCGCTCTGACAGAGGTCATCGAACCATCTTAGGAACTCGGGTGACAGTTCCCTATGGTCTGGCACCCTGGTGGCTGTCCCCGTGTCCAAGATTTCCACCACTCCTGGGTTGGGTGGAATCACGGATGGGACTATGGGTGGAAGGTATTGGGGAGGAGATCGGTATGGGGGAGGTGGTGGCGTCAGGGCTTCCTGGAAGTCCTCCAGATCCAGCGGCGTCGGGATCTCCCAGGAGTCCTCCAGATCCAGTGGCGTTGGTGGGGGGGAGTCTCCCGTGGTCACTGCATCGGGTTCCGTCGCTGTCCCCCTTACACTATAGGTCGCCACTATTTTGGGGAACCACGGCGAACTTCCACCTCCTTGTGGCGTCAGGGGTGGTGTCTCCGGCAGCGCAGGCGTTCCCTCCCTTATAACGGCTGAGGAGACAACCTGCGGGAGCAGGGGCGACAGACTCTTTCCGTCTTTGATGGCCTCCCGTCGCAGCCATCGCATCCTGGCGAGCCTCCGGGAACGTCCTCCTCCTCGGTGCTTCCTCCTGGGACGCCTCCTTCGGTTCGTCGGGATGGGCATGTCCTCGGGCATGTCGTTGGGCATGTCGTTGGGCATGTCGTCGGGCATGTCGTCGGGCATGATAATGACGTGATAGTGATTGATCTAGGAGTAGAACTTATTAAGGCCGATTGTCTTTATGTAGTACGGTTAACCGGGACTCTCGCGCACACGACCAAGGCGCGCTTTGTTCGCGTGTATGATTTTCGTCTTGCCTTTTCAAGATATTTTTAAGTTTGAGAGGGAATTACTTCCAATATCTGGTGTGGGCCAGAGTACTGATCCCCAAATTTCTCTTTCCGCGGCTCTATTAGGACGTAGACTAAGTCCCCGGGTTTGAAGGTGTCCTCGTTTATGTGTCAATCTAAGTTTTGACTGGTCTAACCTTTTTGCTGCGGCGGTTTGCAATTCTTGTACCCTCGTACTTAATTTCGCGCGATAGTGATTGTAGGTTTCATTTTCGAAATCTTCAGTTACCGGAGTTCGGCTGGGTATCCGAGCTATTTTCCCGAATACAAAATCATATGGTGTATAACCAGTGCCCTCGTGAACACTGGTATTATAAGAAAACGTGGCCAAATCTGTCCAGTCGTCCCAGTCAGTGTATCTACCGATAAACATTTTTAAATATTCGGTTAAAACGATTTGCAATCTCTCTAAAGAGCCGTTAGTATGTGGGTGAAAGGTGTTGATGGGAAAAGGCCAGGTTTTGGAATACTTGGTCTGTATAAAGAATATATTTATTAGAAACTGAGTCACCGCACAACAGACCACAACAGACCGACTGACACGTTGCGTTCCGCGAGTCTCTAGGAAAAAAAAAAAGGACGATCGCGGCGCTCGCGATCCCCAGTGACGGAGCCATTCGTCACTACGTTGGTGCCCCACGCGGGGCGCCCTAAACAGATTACAGAAAGAGCAAGGTTTTTCCTTCAACACTCTCCCTAAAAACCCTGTGCGACGATTACTTACAATCTACCTTAATCGTTTACATTGAGTAGTTGTTTTTTACATACCAGTCCCAATAGTGACTTCATATACTCAAATTTCGGTTTACATAGTGCCTTTGTGAAAATATCAGCGGCCTGATCATTGCTTTGAACATATGTCACATCAAGTACATCCTTTTCATACAAGTCTCGCACAAAATGATATTTTACGTCAATATGCTTACTGCGCTGATGAAATTCCGGATTTTTTATAAGCTTTATTGCGCTCATGTTGTCTATATACAAAGTGTTTTTCTTTGTCTCAATACCAATTTCATTCATCAAACGCGTTAGCCATACCATCTCCTTAGCCGCTTTTGCCGCACTCACATACTCGGCCTCAGTAGTCGACTGAGCAACACACTGCTGTTTTTTACTCTTCCATACTACCGCCGCGTCACCAAATTTGCACAAGATACCACTGGTCGATTTTCTTGTAGTCTTATCACCCGCGAAATCCGCGTCACTATAAACTTTGAGCTCGCCGCTTGTTTTGTACAGTAAGCCTACGTCTTCTGTACCTTTGACGTACCGCATGATGCGTTTAACGAGTTGCCATTCAGATTTAGTTGGCTTCTCCAAAGCTCTTGAAGCTATATTGATAGCAAATGCGATATCGGGTCTGGTGACTACTTGCAAGTACATTAAATTCCCCACGGCTTCACGATATGGAACACACGGATCTTCATTTGACAAGTCACTTGCTTCCCATCCTGTTTCCATTGGTGTGGAGACTGGTTTCGAGTCAGTCATCTTGTAGCGCTCCAGTATTTTTCGGATATATTTTGCTTGGTTTATGAAAATTGAGCCATCCTGTAGACGGTGCACTTCAATGCCCAAAAAATTCTTAACATCAGTCGTGATTGTTACTTTAAATCGAGCTTTTAAACGTTGGATTAATTCATCTGCATCCCCTTCATGCGATGACGCTATCAGTCCGTCGTCTACCCATAGAGCCAGTAACAGCTCCTTCTTGTTTTGCATCAGGTAGTACAGACACGGGTCAGCACTGCTCTCCCTTAAACCGCAATTTGACAAGAAATTCTTAAAATGTTTGGCCCAACATCTTGGAGCCTGCTTTAGACCATACAAACTTTTTAAAAGTTTGCACACTCGATTCGTGTTGTCCTCAAAACCCCTGGGTTGATTCATATAAATTTCTTCTTGAAGAGTTCCATACAAAAATGCTGACTTTATATCGAACTGGCGTAGATGCATTTTTTTGCGAGCCACAACACTGAATATGACTCTCAAGGTCTCCATGCGTACAACTGGACTAAATGTTTCGGTGTAGTCCGTCCCTTCCATCTGCGAGCACCCTTTGATTACCAGACGAGCCTTGTAACCATCTTCTGCATCATCTGTGCTAGGCTTACGACGATATACCCATCGATTGTTGAGAACTTTTTTTCCTTGTGGTTTTTCGACTAAAACCCATGTTTTGTTTTCTTTCAACGACTGCATTTCCTCGATCATGGCCCTTCTCCAATTTTCAGCTTCATCAGAGATTGTTGCCTCTGCATAATTCATAGGTATGGATTCAGCAAAAACTGCCACTGGACCGCCAAAGAAATTAGGTTTCTTCAGTTTCGTTCTATCCCGGAGTTGCCTCCCGTCGGCGTCGTCGGTCTCGTCGGTCTTCTCCGGATTACCTGCTTCTTGACGCTCGCTGGTTGACATTTTGACCTCAGGTTCCGCTACACCTTTATTTAAGATCGGCCCCGTTTCAATTTCCATTGAAGTGGTAGACAGTCTTTCCTCCTTAAATAGGACATCCCGACTTATAACTACATCACAAAATTCCGGAACCCATACGCGATACCCTTTAACACCGTCAAGATAGCCAACTAAATATCCCTTAAGGGACTTTTTATCTAATTTCCTTCGCTTTTCCTTCGGTATGTGGATGAAACATTCAGTACCGAAAACTTTTAGGTGATCGACACTTGTCTCTTTACCGAACCACAATTCGTACGGCGTTTTGCCAGCTACTTTTGTCGGACCTGTTCTATTTAAGACATAGACAGCAGAATTCATAGCTTCTGCCCACAGGTGCTGAGGCAAGTGCGATCTCGAGTACAACATCGACCGCGCCGCTTCCACAATCGTACGATTTTCGCGCTCCGCGCTCCCATTTTGCTCGGGGGTGTAAGGAACAGTGACCGTATGCTTTATACCTAGCTTACCGAGAAGGAGCGTTATATCTTTATTGACGTATTCACCACCGTTATCCGTAAGCAGCTCTTTAATATTTTCTCCAAATTGTGTTTTAATTTCGTTGCAAAAAAATTCAAGCTTGTCTTTAACTTCCGACTTTTCGCGTAAGAAATAAATTTTGCGATAACCAGTGAAATCGTCTTTAAAGACCACATAATACCTTCGTTTACCGAGCGATTGTACATTCATCGGCCCGCATACATCCGAATGTATTAGCTCCCTCGGTCTTGTCGCGCGATCCCTTCTCTCGCCAAAGCTTAACCTATGATGTTTACCATACGCACACCCATCGCAAAATTCGCGGTCTTCGGTCACATCAATCCCCATTCCGTTTAAAAAGGTTTGGACGTGTCTTTTATTTTGATGGCCTAAGCGCTCATGCCACAACTGTAACGTATCGACTTGATTCGCGACACACATTGTTTTTGGAGGTAAGACTCGCATACTGATACTATACAATCTACCGACCTCCACACCAGTCGCCACTACTGTACCGTTTCTTAGAAATTCACACCGGCGGCCTCTATCGCTTATTACAAAATCTACACCTCTTTTCGCGGCAACTTTTACAGAAAACAGATTTTGTTTCATATCCGGCACGAGCAATACATCATACAGCATACCTGGAATCCACGTTCCGTCGACATACGTTTCAATGAGAATCTCACCTTGTCCAAGCGCTAACAGTTGCTCACCGTTACCTATACTAATTTTTGTAGGCACTGAAAACTGTCGAAACTCGGAGAACCAGCTGCGTTGACTCGTCATGTGGTCGGATGCACCGGAGTCAATCAGCCAGCAGTCTTCACTGCTTCCTTGACCAGCATTGCCCACAAACGCCTGTCGCACGCTCGGTTTGTTGCAGTCTTCTTTCTCCTCCTGCTTCCTCGGACAATTCTTCTTGAGATGTTCCTTTGATCCGCACACGAAACAGCTTAGTTTCCTATTTTTCTTCTTCGGAAACTTTGTCTTTTTCGAAGAATCTGGTTTCACTTTCAAATTTGACATTAAAGCCACGGTTGTTTCTTGCGGCTCGTTTTCTTTCTTCTTCAGTCGAAGCTCTTCAGTCATCAATCTCGATGTAAGGTTAGTCAACGTCCGCCTTGTCGCCTCCGTCGAATCCCATGCGCTGTGAAAATGGCCGAAACCTGGCGGAAGTGTCGACAGGATCCTCGTGATCAACATGGACGACGGTATTTCCCCGCCAAGCGCCCTCATTTTATTTGCCAACTGTTCCAGTTTCGAAATGTGCTGCGCGATTGTATTGTCCGATTCCCATCGAAATTCAAAAAATTGCTTCTGAATTAGCGACAAACTTTCATCAGACTTCATGTCGAACACATTATGCAACTTTTCCCACATATCTTTTGCACTTTCACTTTCACTGTTGATGGGAAAAGGCCAGGTTTTGGAATACTTGGTCTGTATAAAGAATATATTTATTAGAAACTGAGTCACCGCACAACAGACCACAACAGACCGACTGACACGTTGCGTTCCGCGAGTCTCTAGGAAAAAAAAAAAGGACGATCGCGGCGCTCGCGATCCCCAGTGACGGAGCCATTCGTCACTACGTTGGTGCCCCACGCGGGGCGCCCTAAACAGATTACAGAAAGAGCAAGGTTTTTCCTTCAACAAAAGGCTGTGGTTCGGAATTGTTGCACTTTACATTTCCGCGCAACTGCTTTCTTGAAATTACCAGTAAAATTGGCTGCTTGGTCGGTGAGAATGGCTCTAGGAGCTCTGAACTGACAAATCAATCTTTTAATGAGCGCATCTGGTATCTTAATTGATGTGAAAAGGCTAAGGAGCACGCACACAAGGTATTTTGTCAATAAAACTTGCATGGTTAATATGAAAGTGTTGCCTGCTCTACTTGTAGGCAGTCGTTCCCGTATGTTTTCTGGGGAAGACTGTAGTGGAATTTCTACAGATGATATTTTCCGGCGCATCTTTCTGTGTAGTTGAATTCTTCTGGATTTTCTTCCCTGGCGAGCGCTGGATGTGGGTGTTGCAGAGTCGATGGGGTTGCTGCCACTCGTTGGCGCATGGATCGGTGATTTTGAGAACCGAGGCCTCTTGGGACAGCTTGGTCTACATTTGGGCCAGTCCTCCAAGTTGTCGTCACATTTGTCGTGTAGTCGTTTGAAGCATGCCTCCACTGCGGGGGAAGTATGGGATAAGGCGTCTGTAGTGATGTGGTATCCCAGGTCAAACCTCTGGCATTGCAGGATGAGTTCCTTCTGCAATACTGATTTGAAGTGGTCGAAACCAGTTTGCTGGGATGGTCCCCAGTCCAATGCTGTGTCCTTCTTTAATAGTTGGGTTGACGGTGGTGCCGTTTTGGAAAATTCCGGGATAAATCGTCTGTGATATCCGGTCAGACCAAGGGATTCTTTAATTTGTTTTGGTATGCGAGGTACAGCGTCAGCGAACTTATCGCTTTTCCCAGGAATCGGGTAATCTTTGGAGATTGAATTAAGTAGATTTTCTGCCCTTGAAGGAGCTTCCGCAGAAATTTTTAATACTGCCAGTTCCGGTGTAGCCGCAAGAGGCTTTTGGGAGTGTTGGGGAAGGATTGATTTGGCGTATAGCGCAGGGGGTAAGAGTGAGTGCACCGTCGCGGATGCCTCGAGATGGTGGATCGACGGATCCAGGGCTAAGAGGGACTTGTTTTTTATGAGGGGGTGGATGGGAGTGATGCCTACAGGCGTTGTAGTCTCTTTGGGTCGGTTTGGTTTGGATTCTGGAGTTAGTCTGTCGGATTCCTTTACTTCGATGCTGAGCATGGTGCTTGGATTGTCAATCTCGCTAGAGTTTATAATTTGCGGGTAGTCATTTAGGTTCGGATTAGCTGTATGTATGGAAAAAGAGGATTTTGACCTCGCCCGTAGCACGACCGGGTTTAGTTGCACGGGAGCGACTCTTATGATACCGCTAGTGCTTTGGGATGCACTTCTGCTTGGCTCGCTCCACCGTTTGCATCCATCGGCGCTCGGAGGAGTATTTCCCGACTCCGTTTCCCACAAGGCTCTAGGATCTTCCCTGATAGCGAAGATGCGTTTTCTGCATTCCGTGGTCACATGTCCGGGCTTCTTACAGTACCCGCAGCTTCGCAGCTCCGTAGGCCTGGAAGGTGGAGGTCGAGATTTGTCCCAGTAGGTGACCTGTGCTTTGGGTACTTGGGACTCATATGCCGTGGCACAGATTAGAGGGCTCCTCTCGGAAGGTTGAGCTGTCGGGCCTTGGTTGCTCCAACAGGACCGTGCGTCATGACCAGTCTTGTTGCACAGTTGGCAGGTCACCTTAGGAGTTTTTGGTTCTGAAAATCTAACTCTGTCCCTGTCCATCTTTTTGTCCTCGAGGACGACCAAATCAAATGCTTCGTCTAACGTTTGGAAGTGGTGCTGCTGCAATCGCATTCTTAGGTAGGGTGGGAGGCCGTTAATAAATGAATCTAAGGTCAGACGTTCGAGGTCTTGGGGATGGTCTCGTGCAAAGTCACGATAATATTCCCTGTCTTCTTCCAGAATGGCGAATCGGAGGTCCTTGACTCGAGAAATATACTCTAATATGTGTTCGTTCCTTCCTTTTATGATATTTGCAAGTTCTCCGCGATAATGGTCCGATGTCTTAGCAGGAGAAAAGGTGCGTTTAAGTTGTTTAATAAGATCGTTTACAGAGTCGAAGACCCTATCCTCAGCGGCCAAGTAAGCGTGGTCTTGTAATTTGTTTCGTAACAACCTCGCAAGCTGAGATTCAGCGTGCGGGGGAACCAGAGCCTTAGCTCTATTGCAGGCCCTAGCGAATTGTAATACCGGAATATTGTGACCGTCGAATTTGGGCACGGTTTCTATTGCGTCTTTCAGCTTGATCTGGGGCGACGGGTCCCGATTCGATACATAATTATGGTTAGGTAGCGGTTTCCTATCAAAGCGAGAAGAACCGGGAGTTGCAAAATTATTCGTTGTTTGCGAGGGTTCAAGAATTTTTCCTATCATCTCGCGTATGGATTGGATTTGACCGGAGAGACCTTCTAGCGCGGGGTTGTCAGAAACGGTGACTGAACTAGGACGCGTATTAGTTTCTGGATTTACGACATGCTGCGCATATAACCTTTCGATTTCGGCCTGTTTCTTCCGCAACAGTTCTACTCGTTCTAATAGTTCGATAGTCGCGATATCTTTCAATTTAATGTGATCGTCCGCGTCTTGGTCTTTTACGGGAGAGTCGTCGGCTTCACCGTACACAGACATATTTAATTTAAGATTTGATTGCACCGAGGGCAATTGTGGAATGTGTAGGCCGTTTTGGCGGTAATGATTTAAAGATACTGTCACCGTATTTACTGGGTCCAACCGGGAGAGGCACGAGCAATTTCGTTGTCTTGGTTCGTTGTTGCTAAACTCAATTTTACACACTTTAATGTTTGCATATATGTAGTAGTGGTTTCGAGCACGCGGCTTCTATACGCTACCGCGATCTGCTGTGGCCTTGCAATATACATATTAATTGTCGGGACCTTGTGGGTACCGTATGCTAGAGAAATTAATTTTATTAACAGTAGACGTATCCCACCGCTGTCGCCAAAATTTATGTCACGTCCTGGGTGGCGGGTTTTAGGACAGTGACATTGTGGAAGGGTAACGGGAGTCGAACACGAAATCCTGCTTCGCTGCTCCGAGAGGTAAGGAGGATTTAAGCCCGAAATTTTGTTTCGCTGTTCTAAGCGATTGCAAGGTTCAGGCACGGAATCCTGTTTCGCTGCCCCAAACGGTTTGCAAAAGCTAGGCACGAAAATCTTTTCGTTGCTCTATGGAATAGGAAGGATCTAGACACGAAACCCTGTTTCGCAGTCCTGGTGAATAGGAGGGAATTTAGGCACGAAACCCTGTTTCGCAGTCCTGGTGGATAATAAGGATTTAGGCACGAAACCCTGTTTCGCAGTCCTAATGCGTAGGAAGGTTTTTAAGCACGAAACCCTGTTTCGCAGCCCTAATTGACCAGGGGAGGTTGGGTAATAAGCGCTCACCCGAGTGACACCCGTTAGTTTATTCGCGAAGGAAAACGGTGGTAGAAAGGCCGGTTATGATTTTAAACGTTTGAGTAATAGAACCACTATTTATTGGTAAGCGAGTGAAATAGCAGTGTGCTTCTGATGATATAGCAGTTTACAATAATGCATGAACATAGAGCATTGGGACAACATTTATATAACGGTGATTGAGAATATAATAAACATGTGACAACTTAGTAACGCTAATAATGATTTAGTATAACTAATGAAATTAAGCAATGGTATAATTAGGCAGTAAGCAATTGAAAGTTAAAGAGAAAGCAATACAATTGAGCGATGTACATATAAAGCAATAAGCAAAATCGAAACGAATAATATAAAGTAATAAGCAAAATCAAAGCGAATAATATAAATATAAAGAGTTAAACAATAATGTTGCACGTGAGCAAAAGAAAATAGGATAATGAAAGTTATAATAGTTAAATGCTTACAGTGATATAGAAGAGGTGAAATCCTTATAGCACTTCACTAACAATACAGACACGTGGTGTCGCGAAAGAATCTAGTAACTGAATGGTCGATAGTAACTGACTGAACGATTGTAACAGACTGATGATGCGCGGTCCATGTGGCGCTTGTATTTATACGAAATCAATGGAATGTCTGGTATGCGAGGAATTTACGTTATGCGTGGAATCTGTGGTATGCGTGATGAGTCATACGCGTTGTGTAATCGACGCGTGCCAATGACTCACGCGTAAGGTATGCGTGGAATAGCGGATTTCGGCGGTTCTTTCGGGGTTTTTAGAGATGGGTATTCCACCCGTTGGATGGATTTAGAGGATTTTGATTGGGGTTTTAAGGTGGAGGCTTGAATATGTTTGTAGGAAAAAAGGGGGGGGGAAGAGGGGGTACATGGTCTCGAGATGAGCGAGCTTTGGCGAGGGGCTTGTGTTAAGGTGGCCGTTCCAATAAGCGGCTACAGCCGCCAGCGACTGCGACCGGCGGCTACAGCCGCCAGCGACTCCAACTGGCGTCGTCGCAAATGGTATTTCCTATATCTAAGCGTCGACGCCATGGCCCCCACCAGTGCAACGATGCGCCGCACAGGTCCTTTTCGAGCACTTGAAAAGAGGGTCTATTGTTGTATGAGGTCTCGAGGACCGTCGAAGATAGTGAAAGACTAGCCATTTTTCTTATATGTACATCGTGTTCTGTTTATCTACCAGATTGAAGAAGTCAATGATATTTGGGTGTTTCTTTTAAAATATCGGAATTCAAATTGTGGCAAAAAATAGGATAAACCTATTCCTTTCTAGTGATGTATAATTTAATATTTTTTACATCTATTAATTTGTTTTTTCTATTTTTTAACTCAATCGTGATAAAAAATTGGAAACTGTTTTTTGGTACTTTATTAGTGGTTTAAGTCACACGCTGGGGAAACGTTCGGTTTTCAAGTTATTATTTCTGCACTTTCCATAGTATGTATTTATCAATTTTTTCTAGTTTTATTGAAATTGTTGACGTTATTTTTTTAAATAACCTCAAACTTTGTTATGAGTTGCATATTAACTCAAATTTTTATGAACTTGCTTAATAATATTCAGCATTTTCAACGCGAAAAATGGAATGTTGCATTTTCCCCTATATCTTGGGATTCAGGCCCACTGTACGATATAGGATACAAGTGATTACTCACAAGGTTGCAAGGACAAATATATATTGATTATACAAGTTCGTGGAATGTAACTAAAAAGTCGAAAAATACTGATATTTTTTCAATGGGTTTCTTATAAAAAAATAAATATATATAACGAATTATTTGCTATTATTTTGCAGAATCGATACTAATTATTTTTTACCCCTTTAACTTTACTTTAACAAACTTTGAAAGAAACTATTTAAATTTTTGCATAAAACAACAAATTTGACATGTGTTTACACGCAGATCAGATGTAGCCGTCATGATATTTTTACATTTTTTTACAAGAGCTCATATTATTAGTTTACAAGATATATATATATATATATATAAAAAAAAACAATTCCATAAGTTATGAATTCTGACTTCTTTCCTTATTTCTGGATAATCTGTCCGAATGTGAGATGGATCGCAGAGCGGCTAGAGTCGCAGAGCGGCTACAGTCGCGATACTGCTTCTGGAGCAGTAGAGCGACAGCCGCTGCGCGACGTGGCGATTCTGCTGTTACGACGGAACACAGACACTCGTGGCATTGTGTAGTGTCTCGAGTAGCCTAGGCTGCTCATGAACCAAACGCGCATAGGCTATAGCAATCCTGGCGCGGCCGCAGCAGTCGCAGCCGCCCATAGGAGTTGGGATGAATGCTTTTCCATTGTACCAGTCATAGCGTCAGCGGCTGTAGCCGCCGGTCGCAGTCGCTGGCGGCTGTAGCCGCTTATTGGAACGGCCACCTTTAGATTTGAATGGGGAAGAGTTCGCGCCTCTAAGGCCGAAGAGGGGAAGGGGATTCGAAATTTGGGCGTCTGGAGATGGGGACCGCTAAGGTACATCGTCCAAACAACCCGGAGGTTGGAAAAAGGGGTTTAGCATTTGTGGTTTCGAGAATAGTTGAGTGGATTTATATGGAGGATGCCATTTAGGACCGGCGAAAATTATCGGGACGTCACACCTCCCCCCTTATATGAAGAAATGCGTGCATTTCTTATCATTAAAGAGCGGAGTGTGACTTGATTGAGCATGCTCTCATTGGAGCGTTAGCGATGTTTGTACAAAATAAAGAAAAGTGGATAAAGGAAATAAAAAATTACATGCTTTTGGATAATAGGAGAAAGAGAAAGTAAAATCGTTGTGTGAAAGAAAAATAGAACGTCACTTCTAATCGCGAAGGAAGAAAATAAAAGTAATCTTTGGTAAATAAACGAGATCATGTGAAGAAGAAAAAAAACAAAACAAGGAATGCGTTTGATTAAACTAAATATTAACTAAGTAACTGAGAAAAAAAAAAGGAACTATATACAGGGATACTATTTACAAGGAAGGACTGGGAAAGGTCAGGGACTGCTTAATTTAACAGGGACGGGTCGAATCCTTCCAGGAGGATGGTGAGGTCTTGACCGCTCTGACAGAGGTCATCGAACCATCTTAGGAACTCGGGTGACAGTTCCCTATGGTCTGGCACCCTGGTGGCTGTCCCCGTGTCCAAGATTTCCACCACTCCTGGGTTGGGTGGAATCACGGATGGGACTATGGGTGGAAGGTATTGGGGAGGAGATCGGTATGGGGGAGGTGGTGGCGTCAGGGCTTCCTGGAAGTCCTCCAGATCCAGCGGCGTCGGGATCTCCCAGGAGTCCTCCAGATCCAGTGGCGTTGGTGGGGGGGAGTCTCCCGTGGTCACTGCATCGGGTTCCGTCGCTGTCCCCCTTACACTATAGGTCGCCACTATTTTGGGGAACCACGGCGAACTTCCACCTCCTTGTGGCGTCAGGGGTGGTGTCTCCGGCAGCGCAGGCGTTCCCTCCCTTATAACGGCTGAGGAGACAACCTGCGGGAGCAGGGGCGACAGACTCTTTCCGTCTTTGATGGCCTCCCGTCGCAGCCATCGCATCCTGGCGAGCCTCCGGGAACGTCCTCCTCCTCGGTGCTTCCTCCTGGGACGCCTCCTTCGGTTCGTCGGGATGGGCATGTCCTCGGGCATGTCGTTGGGCATGTCGTTGGGCATGTCGTCGGGCATGTCGTCGGGCATGATAATGACGTGATAGTGATTGATCTAGGAGTAGAACTTATTAAGGCCGATTGTCTTTATGTAGTACGGTTAACCGGGACTCTCGCGCACACGACCAAGGCGCGCTTTGTTCGCGTGTATGATTTTCGTCTTGCCTTTTCAAGATATTTTTAAGTTTGAGAGGGAATTACTTCCAATATCTGGTGTGGGCCAGAGTACTGATCCCCAAATTTCTCTTTCCGCGGCTCTATTAGGACGTAGACTAAGTCCCCGGGTTTGAAGGTGTCCTCGTTTATGTGTCAATCTAAGTTTTGACTGGTCTAACCTTTTTGCTGCGGCGGTTTGCAATTCTTGTACCCTCGTACTTAATTTCGCGCGATAGTGATTGTAGGTTTCATTTTCGAAATCTTCAGTTACCGGAGTTCGGCTGGGTATCCGAGCTATTTTCCCGAATACAAAATCATATGGTGTATAACCAGTGCCCTCGTGAACACTGGTATTATAAGAAAACGTGGCCAAATCTGTCCAGTCGTCCCAGTCAGTGTATCTACCGATAAACATTTTTAAATATTCGGTTAAAACGATTTGCAATCTCTCTAAAGAGCCGTTAGTATGTGGGTGAAAGGTGTTGATGGGAAAAGGCCAGGTTTTGGAATACTTGGTCTGTATAAAGAATATATTTATTAGAAACTGAGTCACCGCACAACAGACCACAACAGACCGACTGACACGTTGCGTTCCGCGAGTCTCTAGGAAAAAAAAAAAGGACGATCGCGGCGCTCGCGATCCCCAGTGACGGAGCCATTCGTCACTACGTTGGTGCCCCACGCGGGGCGCCCTAAACAGATTACAGAAAGAGCAAGGTTTTTCCTTCAACACTCTCCCTAAAAACCCTGTGCGACGATTACTTACAATCTACCTTAATCGTTTACATTGAGTAGTTGTTTTTTACATACCAGTCCCAATAGTGACTTCATATACTCAAATTTCGGTTTACATAGTGCCTTTGTGAAAATATCAGCGGCCTGATCATTGCTTTGAACATATGTCACATCAAGTACATCCTTTTCATACAAGTCTCGCACAAAATGATATTTTACGTCAATATGCTTACTGCGCTGATGAAATTCCGGATTTTTTATAAGCTTTATTGCGCTCATGTTGTCTATATACAAAGTGTTTTTCTTTGTCTCAATACCAATTTCATTCATCAAACGCGTTAGCCATACCATCTCCTTAGCCGCTTTTGCCGCACTCACATACTCGGCCTCAGTAGTCGACTGAGCAACACACTGCTGTTTTTTACTCTTCCATACTACCGCCGCGTCACCAAATTTGCACAAGATACCACTGGTCGATTTTCTTGTAGTCTTATCACCCGCGAAATCCGCGTCACTATAAACTTTGAGCTCGCCGCTTGTTTTGTACAGTAAGCCTACGTCTTCTGTACCTTTGACGTACCGCATGATGCGTTTAACGAGTTGCCATTCAGATTTAGTTGGCTTCTCCAAAGCTCTTGAAGCTATATTGATAGCAAATGCGATATCGGGTCTGGTGACTACTTGCAAGTACATTAAATTCCCCACGGCTTCACGATATGGAACACACGGATCTTCATTTGACAAGTCACTTGCTTCCCATCCTGTTTCCATTGGTGTGGAGACTGGTTTCGAGTCAGTCATCTTGTAGCGCTCCAGTATTTTTCGGATATATTTTGCTTGGTTTATGAAAATTGAGCCATCCTGTAGACGGTGCACTTCAATGCCCAAAAAATTCTTAACATCAGTCGTGATTGTTACTTTAAATCGAGCTTTTAAACGTTGGATTAATTCATCTGCATCCCCTTCATGCGATGACGCTATCAGTCCGTCGTCTACCCATAGAGCCAGTAACAGCTCCTTCTTGTTTTGCATCAGGTAGTACAGACACGGGTCAGCACTGCTCTCCCTTAAACCGCAATTTGACAAGAAATTCTTAAAATGTTTGGCCCAACATCTTGGAGCCTGCTTTAGACCATACAAACTTTTTAAAAGTTTGCACACTCGATTCGTGTTGTCCTCAAAACCCCTGGGTTGATTCATATAAATTTCTTCTTGAAGAGTTCCATACAAAAATGCTGACTTTATATCGAACTGGCGTAGATGCATTTTTTTGCGAGCCACAACACTGAATATGACTCTCAAGGTCTCCATGCGTACAACTGGACTAAATGTTTCGGTGTAGTCCGTCCCTTCCATCTGCGAGCACCCTTTGATTACCAGACGAGCCTTGTAACCATCTTCTGCATCATCTGTGCTAGGCTTACGACGATATACCCATCGATTGTTGAGAACTTTTTTTCCTTGTGGTTTTTCGACTAAAACCCATGTTTTGTTTTCTTTCAACGACTGCATTTCCTCGATCATGGCCCTTCTCCAATTTTCAGCTTCATCAGAGATTGTTGCCTCTGCATAATTCATAGGTATGGATTCAGCAAAAACTGCCACTGGACCGCCAAAGAAATTAGGTTTCTTCAGTTTCGTTCTATCCCGGAGTTGCCTCCCGTCGGCGTCGTCGGTCTCGTCGGTCTTCTCCGGATTACCTGCTTCTTGACGCTCGCTGGTTGACATTTTGACCTCAGGTTCCGCTACACCTTTATTTAAGATCGGCCCCGTTTCAATTTCCATTGAAGTGGTAGACAGTCTTTCCTCCTTAAATAGGACATCCCGACTTATAACTACATCACAAAATTCCGGAACCCATACGCGATACCCTTTAACACCGTCAAGATAGCCAACTAAATATCCCTTAAGGGACTTTTTATCTAATTTCCTTCGCTTTTCCTTCGGTATGTGGATGAAACATTCAGTACCGAAAACTTTTAGGTGATCGACACTTGTCTCTTTACCGAACCACAATTCGTACGGCGTTTTGCCAGCTACTTTTGTCGGACCTGTTCTATTTAAGACATAGACAGCAGAATTCATAGCTTCTGCCCACAGGTGCTGAGGCAAGTGCGATCTCGAGTACAACATCGACCGCGCCGCTTCCACAATCGTACGATTTTCGCGCTCCGCGCTCCCATTTTGCTCGGGGGTGTAAGGAACAGTGACCGTATGCTTTATACCTAGCTTACCGAGAAGGAGCGTTATATCTTTATTGACGTATTCACCACCGTTATCCGTAAGCAGCTCTTTAATATTTTCTCCAAATTGTGTTTTAATTTCGTTGCAAAAAAATTCAAGCTTGTCTTTAACTTCCGACTTTTCGCGTAAGAAATAAATTTTGCGATAACCAGTGAAATCGTCTTTAAAGACCACATAATACCTTCGTTTACCGAGCGATTGTACATTCATCGGCCCGCATACATCCGAATGTATTAGCTCCCTCGGTCTTGTCGCGCGATCCCTTCTCTCGCCAAAGCTTAACCTATGATGTTTACCATACGCACACCCATCGCAAAATTCGCGGTCTTCGGTCACATCAATCCCCATTCCGTTTAAAAAGGTTTGGACGTGTCTTTTATTTTGATGGCCTAAGCGCTCATGCCACAACTGTAACGTATCGACTTGATTCGCGACACACATTGTTTTTGGAGGTAAGACTCGCATACTGATACTATACAATCTACCGACCTCCACACCAGTCGCCACTACTGTACCGTTTCTTAGAAATTCACACCGGCGGCCTCTATCGCTTATTACAAAATCTACACCTCTTTTCGCGGCAACTTTTACAGAAAACAGATTTTGTTTCATATCCGGCACGAGCAATACATCATACAGCATACCTGGAATCCACGTTCCGTCGACATACGTTTCAATGAGAATCTCACCTTGTCCAAGCGCTAACAGTTGCTCACCGTTACCTATACTAATTTTTGTAGGCACTGAAAACTGTCGAAACTCGGAGAACCAGCTGCGTTGACTCGTCATGTGGTCGGATGCACCGGAGTCAATCAGCCAGCAGTCTTCACTGCTTCCTTGACCAGCATTGCCCACAAACGCCTGTCGCACGCTCGGTTTGTTGCAGTCTTCTTTCTCCTCCTGCTTCCTCGGACAATTCTTCTTGAGATGTTCCTTTGATCCGCACACGAAACAGCTTAGTTTCCTATTTTTCTTCTTCGGAAACTTTGTCTTTTTCGAAGAATCTGGTTTCACTTTCAAATTTGACATTAAAGCCACGGTTGTTTCTTGCGGCTCGTTTTCTTTCTTCTTCAGTCGAAGCTCTTCAGTCATCAATCTCGATGTAAGGTTAGTCAACGTCCGCCTTGTCGCCTCCGTCGAATCCCATGCGCTGTGAAAATGGCCGAAACCTGGCGGAAGTGTCGACAGGATCCTCGTGATCAACATGGACGACGGTATTTCCCCGCCAAGCGCCCTCATTTTATTTGCCAACTGTTCCAGTTTCGAAATGTGCTGCGCGATTGTATTGTCCGATTCCCATCGAAATTCAAAAAATTGCTTCTGAATTAGCGACAAACTTTCATCAGACTTCATGTCGAACACATTATGCAACTTTTCCCACATATCTTTTGCACTTTCACTTTCACTGTTGATGGGAAAAGGCCAGGTTTTGGAATACTTGGTCTGTATAAAGAATATATTTATTAGAAACTGAGTCACCGCACAACAGACCACAACAGACCGACTGACACGTTGCGTTCCGCGAGTCTCTAGGAAAAAAAAAAAGGACGATCGCGGCGCTCGCGATCCCCAGTGACGGAGCCATTCGTCACTACGTTGGTGCCCCACGCGGGGCGCCCTAAACAGATTACAGAAAGAGCAAGGTTTTTCCTTCAACAAAAGGCTGTGGTTCGGAATTGTTGCACTTTACATTTCCGCGCAACTGCTTTCTTGAAATTACCAGTAAAATTGGCTGCTTGGTCGGTGAGAATGGCTCTAGGAGCTCTGAACTGACAAATCAATCTTTTAATGAGCGCATCTGGTATCTTAATTGATGTGAAAAGGCTAAGGAGCACGCACACAAGGTATTTTGTCAATAAAACTTGCATGGTTAATATGAAAGTGTTGCCTGCTCTACTTGTAGGCAGTCGTTCCCGTATGTTTTCTGGGGAAGACTGTAGTGGAATTTCTACAGATGATATTTTCCGGCGCATCTTTCTGTGTAGTTGAATTCTTCTGGATTTTCTTCCCTGGCGAGCGCTGGATGTGGGTGTTGCAGAGTCGATGGGGTTGCTGCCACTCGTTGGCGCATGGATCGGTGATTTTGAGAACCGAGGCCTCTTGGGACAGCTTGGTCTACATTTGGGCCAGTCCTCCAAGTTGTCGTCACATTTGTCGTGTAGTCGTTTGAAGCATGCCTCCACTGCGGGGGAAGTATGGGATAAGGCGTCTGTAGTGATGTGGTATCCCAGGTCAAACCTCTGGCATTGCAGGATGAGTTCCTTCTGCAATACTGATTTGAAGTGGTCGAAACCAGTTTGCTGGGATGGTCCCCAGTCCAATGCTGTGTCCTTCTTTAATAGTTGGGTTGACGGTGGTGCCGTTTTGGAAAATTCCGGGATAAATCGTCTGTGATATCCGGTCAGACCAAGGGATTCTTTAATTTGTTTTGGTATGCGAGGTACAGCGTCAGCGAACTTATCGCTTTTCCCAGGAATCGGGTAATCTTTGGAGATTGAATTAAGTAGATTTTCTGCCCTTGAAGGAGCTTCCGCAGAAATTTTTAATACTGCCAGTTCCGGTGTAGCCGCAAGAGGCTTTTGGGAGTGTTGGGGAAGGATTGATTTGGCGTATAGCGCAGGGGGTAAGAGTGAGTGCACCGTCGCGGATGCCTCGAGATGGTGGATCGACGGATCCAGGGCTAAGAGGGACTTGTTTTTTATGAGGGGGTGGATGGGAGTGATGCCTACAGGCGTTGTAGTCTCTTTGGGTCGGTTTGGTTTGGATTCTGGAGTTAGTCTGTCGGATTCCTTTACTTCGATGCTGAGCATGGTGCTTGGATTGTCAATCTCGCTAGAGTTTATAATTTGCGGGTAGTCATTTAGGTTCGGATTAGCTGTATGTATGGAAAAAGAGGATTTTGACCTCGCCCGTAGCACGACCGGGTTTAGTTGCACGGGAGCGACTCTTATGATACCGCTAGTGCTTTGGGATGCACTTCTGCTTGGCTCGCTCCACCGTTTGCATCCATCGGCGCTCGGAGGAGTATTTCCCGACTCCGTTTCCCACAAGGCTCTAGGATCTTCCCTGATAGCGAAGATGCGTTTTCTGCATTCCGTGGTCACATGTCCGGGCTTCTTACAGTACCCGCAGCTTCGCAGCTCCGTAGGCCTGGAAGGTGGAGGTCGAGATTTGTCCCAGTAGGTGACCTGTGCTTTGGGTACTTGGGACTCATATGCCGTGGCACAGATTAGAGGGCTCCTCTCGGAAGGTTGAGCTGTCGGGCCTTGGTTGCTCCAACAGGACCGTGCGTCATGACCAGTCTTGTTGCACAGTTGGCAGGTCACCTTAGGAGTTTTTGGTTCTGAAAATCTAACTCTGTCCCTGTCCATCTTTTTGTCCTCGAGGACGACCAAATCAAATGCTTCGTCTAACGTTTGGAAGTGGTGCTGCTGCAATCGCATTCTTAGGTAGGGTGGGAGGCCGTTAATAAATGAATCTAAGGTCAGACGTTCGAGGTCTTGGGGATGGTCTCGTGCAAAGTCACGATAATATTCCCTGTCTTCTTCCAGAATGGCGAATCGGAGGTCCTTGACTCGAGAAATATACTCTAATATGTGTTCGTTCCTTCCTTTTATGATATTTGCAAGTTCTCCGCGATAATGGTCCGATGTCTTAGCAGGAGAAAAGGTGCGTTTAAGTTGTTTAATAAGATCGTTTACAGAGTCGAAGACCCTATCCTCAACGGCCAAGTAAGCGTGGTCTTGTAATTTGTTTCGTAACAACCTCGCAAGCTGAGATTCAGCGTGCGGGGGAACCAGAGCCTTAGCTCTATTGCAGGCCCTAGCGAATTGTAATACCGGAATATTGTGACCGTCGAATTTGGGCACGGTTTCTATTGCGTCTTTCAGCTTGATCTGGGGCGACGGGTCCCGATTCGATACATAATTATGGTTAGGTAGCGGTTTCCTATCAAAGCGAGAAGAACCGGGAGTTGCAAAATTATTCGTTGTTTGCGAGGGTTCAAGAATTTTTCCTATCATCTCGCGTATGGATTGGATTTGACCGGAGAGACCTTCTAGCGCGGGGTTGTCAGAAACGGTGACTGAACTAGGACGCGTATTAGTTTCTGGATTTACGACATGCTGCGCATATAACCTTTCGATTTCGGCCTGTTTCTTCCGCAACAGTTCTACTCGTTCTAATAGTTCGATAGTCGCGATATCTTTCAATTTAATGTGATCGTCCGCGTCTTGGTCTTTTACGGGAGAGTCGTCGGCTTCACCGTACACAGACATATTTAATTTAAGATTTGATTGCACCGAGGGCAATTGTGGAATGTGTAGGCCGTTTTGGCGGTAATGATTTAAAGATACTGTCACCGTATTTACTGGGTCCAACCGGGAGAGGCACGAGCAATTTCGTTGTCTTGGTTCGTTGTTGCTAAACTCAATTTTACACACTTTAATGTTTGCATATATGTAGTAGTGGTTTCGAGCACGCGGCTTCTATACGCTACCGCGATCTGCTGTGGCCTTGCAATATACATATTAATTGTCGGGACCTTGTGGGTACCGTATGCTAGAGAAATTAATTTTATTAACAGTAGACGTATCCCACCGCTGTCGCCAAAATTTATGTCACGTCCTGGGTGGCGGGTTTTAGGACAGTGACATTGTGGAAGGGTAACGGGAGTCGAACACGAAATCCTGCTTCGCTGCTCCGAGAGGTAAGGAGGATTTAAGCCCGAAATTTTGTTTCGCTGTTCTAAGCGATTGCAAGGTTCAGGCACGGAATCCTGTTTCGCTGCCCCAAACGGTTTGCAAAAGCTAGGCACGAAAATCTTTTCGTTGCTCTATGGAATAGGAAGGATCTAGACACGAAACCCTGTTTCGCAGTCCTGGTGAATAGGAGGGAATTTAGGCACGAAACCCTGTTTCGCAGTCCTGGTGGATAATAAGGATTTAGGCACGAAACCCTGTTTCGCAGTCCTAATGCGTAGGAAGGTTTTTAAGCACGAAACCCTGTTTCGCAGCCCTAATTGACCAGGGGAGGTTGGGTAATAAGCGCTCACCCGAGTGACACCCGTTAGTTTATTCGCGAAGGAAAACGGTGGTAGAAAGGCCGGTTATGATTTTAAACGTTTGAGTAATAGAACCACTATTTATTGGTAAGCGAGTGAAATAGCAGTGTGCTTCTGATGATATAGCAGTTTACAATAATGCATGAACATAGAGCATTGGGACAACATTTATATAACGGTGATTGAGAATATAATAAACATGTGACAACTTAGTAACGCTAATAATGATTTAGTATAACTAATGAAATTAAGCAATGGTATAATTAGGCAGTAAGCAATTGAAAGTTAAAGAGAAAGCAATACAATTGAGCGATGTACATATAAAGCAATAAGCAAAATCGAAACGAATAATATAAAGTAATAAGCAAAATCAAAGCGAATAATATAAATATAAAGAGTTAAACAATAATGTTGCACGTGAGCAAAAGAAAATAGGATAATGAAAGTTATAATAGTTAAATGCTTACAGTGATATAGAAGAGGTGAAATCCTTATAGCACTTCACTAACAATACAGACACGTGGTGTCGCGAAAGAATCTAGTAACTGAATGGTCGATAGTAACTGACTGAACGATTGTAACAGACTGATGATGCGCGGTCCATGTGGCGCTTGTATTTATACGAAATCAATGGAATGTCTGGTATGCGAGGAATTTACGTTATGCGTGGAATCTGTGGTATGCGTGATGAGTCATACGCGTTGTGTAATCGACGCGTGCCAATGACTCACGCGTAAGGTATGCGTGGAATAGCGGATTTCGGCGGTTCTTTCGGGGTTTTTAGAGATGGGTATTCCACCCGTTGGATGGATTTAGAGGATTTTGATTGGGGTTTTAAGGTGGAGGCTTGAATATGTTTGTAGGAAAAAAGGGGGGGGGGAAGAGGGGGTACATGGTCTCGAGATGAGCGAGCTTTGGCGAGGGGCTTGTGTTAGATTTGAATGGGGAAGAGTTCGCGCCTCTAAGGCCGAAGAGGGGAAGGGGATTCGAAATTTGGGCGTCTGGAGATGGGGACCGCTAAGGTACATCGTCCAAACAACCCGGAGGTTGGAAAAAGGGGTTTAGCATTTGTGGTTTCGAGAATAGTTGAGTGGATTTATATGGAGGATGCCATTTAGGACCGGCGAAAATTATCGGGACGTCACACCTCCCCCCTTATATGAAGAAATGCGTGCATTTCTTATCATTAAAGAGCGGAGTGTGACTTGATTGAGCATGCTCTCATTGGAGCGTTAGCGATGTTTGTACAAAATAAAGAAAAGTGGATAAAGGAAATAAAAAATTACATGCTTTTGGATAATAGGAGAAAGAGAAAGTAAAATCGTTGTGTGAAAGAAAAATAGAACGTCACTTCTAATCGCGAAGGAAGAAAATAAAAGTAATCTTTGGTAAATAAACGAGATCATGTGAAGAAGAAAAAAAACAAAACAAGGAATGCGTTTGATTAAACTAAATATTAACTAAGTAACTGAGAAAAAAAAAAGGAACTATATACAGGGATACTATTTACAAGGAAGGACTGGGAAAGGTCAGGGACTGCTTAATTTAACAGGGACGGGTCGAATCCTTCCAGGAGGATGGTGAGGTCTTGACCGCTCTGACAGAGGTCATCGAACCATCTTAGGAACTCGGGTGACAGTTCCCTATGGTCTGGCACCCTGGTGGCTGTCCCCGTGTCCAAGATTTCCACCACTCCTGGGTTGGGTGGAATCACGGATGGGACTATGGGTGGAAGGTATTGGGGAGGAGATCGGTATGGGGGAGGTGGTGGCGTCAGGGCTTCCTGGAAGTCCTCCAGATCCAGCGGCGTCGGGATCTCCCAGGAGTCCTCCAGATCCAGTGGCGTTGGTGGGGGGGAGTCTCCCGTGGTCACTGCATCGGGTTCCGTCGCTGTCCCCCTTACACTATAGGTCGCCACTATTTTGGGGAACCACGGCGAACTTCCACCTCCTTGTGGCGTCAGGGGTGGTGTCTCCGGCAGCGCAGGCGTTCCCTCCCTTATAACGGCTGAGGAGACAACCTGCGGGAGCAGGGGCGACAGACTCTTTCCGTCTTTGATGGCCTCCCGTCGCAGCCATCGCATCCTGGCGAGCCTCCGGGAACGTCCTCCTCCTCGGTGCTTCCTCCTGGGACGCCTCCTTCGGTTCGTCGGGATGGGCATGTCCTCGGGCATGTCGTTGGGCATGTCGTTGGGCATGTCGTCGGGCATGTCGTCGGGCATGATAATGACGTGATAGTGATTGATCTAGGAGTAGAACTTATTAAGGCCGATTGTCTTTATGTAGTACGGTTAACCGGGACTCTCGCGCACACGACCAAGGCGCGCTTTGTTCGCGTGTATGATTTTCGTCTTGTCTTTTCAAGATATTTTTAAGTTTGAGAGGGAATTACTTCCAATATCTGGTGTGGGCCAGAGTACTGATCCCCAAATTTCTCTTTCCGCGGCTCTATTAGGACGTAGACTAAGTCCCCGGGTTTGAAGGTGTCCTCGTTTATGTGTCAATCTAAGTTTTGACTGGTCTAACCTTTTTGCTGCGGCGGTTTGCAATTCTTGTACCCTCGTACTTAATTTCGCGCGATAGTGATTGTAGGTTTCATTTTCGAAATCTTCAGTTACCGGAGTTCGGCTGGGTATCCGAGCTATTTTCCCGAATACAAAATCATATGGTGTATAACCAGTGCCCTCGTGAACACTGGTATTATAAGAAAACGTGGCCAAATCTGTCCAGTCGTCCCAGTCAGTGTATCTACCGATAAACCTTTTTAAATATTCGGTTAAAACGATTTGCAATCTCTCTAAAGAGCCGTTAGTATGTGGGTGAAAGGTGTTGATGGGAAAAGGCCAGGTTTTGGAATACTTGGTCTGTATAAAGAATATATTTATTAGAAACTGAGTCACCGCACAACAGACCACAACAGACCGACTGACACGTTGCGTTCCGCGAGTCTCTAGGAAAAAAAAAAAGGACGATCGCGGCGCTCGCGATCCCCAGTGACGGAGCCATTCGTCACTACGTTGGTGCCCCACGCGGGGCGCCCTAAACAGATTACAGAAAGAGCAAGGTTTTTCCTTCAACACTCTCCCTAAAAACCCTGTGCGACGATTACTTACAATCTACCTTAATCGTTTACATTGAGTAGTTGTTTTTTACATACCAGTCCCAATAGTGACTTCATATACTCAAATTTCGGTTTACATAGTGCCTTTGTGAAAATATCAGCGGCCTGATCATTGCTTTGAACATATGTCACATCAAGTACATCCTTTTCATACAAGTCTCGCACAAAATGATATTTTACGTCAATATGCTTACTGCGCTGATGAAATTCCGGATTTTTTATAAGCTTTATTGCGCTCATGTTGTCTATATACAAAGTGTTTTTCTTTGTCTCAATACCAATTTCATTCATCAAACGCGTTAGCCATACCATCTCCTTAGCCGCTTTTGCCGCACTCACATACTCGGCCTCAGTAGTCGACTGAGCAACACACTGCTGTTTTTTACTCTTCCATACTACCGCCGCGTCACCAAATTTGCACAAGATACCACTGGTCGATTTTCTTGTAGTCTTATCACCCGCGAAATCCGCGTCACTATAAACTTTGAGCTCGCCGCTTGTTTTGTACAGTAAGCCTACGTCTTCTGTACCTTTGACGTACCGCATGATGCGTTTAACGAGTTGCCATTCAGATTTAGTTGGCTTCTCCAAAGCTCTTGAAGCTATATTGATAGCAAATGCGATATCGGGTCTGGTGACTACTTGCAAGTACATTAAATTCCCCACGGCTTCACGATATGGAACACACGGATCTTCATTTGACAAGTCACTTGCTTCCCATCCTGTTTCCATTGGTGTGGAGACTGGTTTCGAGTCAGTCATCTTGTAGCGCTCCAGTATTTTTCGGATATATTTTGCTTGGTTTATGAAAATTGAGCCATCCTGTAGACGGTGCACTTCAATGCCCAAAAAATTCTTAACATCAGTCGTGATTGTTACTTTAAATCGATCTTTTAAACGTTGGATTAATTCATCTGCATCCCCTTCATGCGATGACGCTATCAGTCCGTCGTCTACCCATAGAGCCAGTAACAGCTCCTTCTTGTTTTGCATCAGGTAGTACAGACACGGGTCAGCACTGCTCTCCCTTAAACCGCAATTTGACAAGAAATTCTTAAAATGTTTGGCCCAACATCTTGGAGCCTGCTTTAGACCATACAAACTTTTTAAAAGTTTGCACACTCGATTCGTGTTGTCCTCAAAACCCCTGGGTTGATTCATATAAATTTCTTCTTGAAGAGTTCCATACAAAAATGCTGACTTTATATCGAACTGGCGTAGATGCATTTTTTTGCGAGCCACAACACTGAATATGACTCTCAAGGTCTCCATGCGTACAACTGGACTAAATGTTTCGGTGTAGTCCGTCCCTTCCATCTGCGAGCACCCTTTGATTACCAGACGAGCCTTGTAACCATCTTCTGCATCATCTGTGCTAGGCTTACGACGATATACCCATCGATTGTTGAGAACTTTTTTTCCTTGTGGTTTTTCGACTAAAACCCATGTTTTGTTTTCTTTCAACGACTGCATTTCCTCGATCATGGCCCTTCTCCAATTTTCAGCTTCATCAGAGATTGTTGCCTCTGCATAATTCATAGGTATGGATTCAGCAAAAACTGCCACTGGACCGCCAAAGAAATTAGGTTTCTTCAGTTTCGTTCTATCCCGGAGTTGCCTCCCGTCGGCGTCGTCGGTCTCGTCGGTCTTCTCCGGATTACCTGCTTCTTGACGCTCGCTGGTTGACATTTTGACCTCAGGTTCCGCTACACCTTTATTTAAGATCGGCCCCGTTTCAATTTCCATTGAAGTGGTAGACAGTCTTTCCTCCTTAAATAGGACATCCCGACTTATAACTACATCACAAAATTCCGGAACCCATACGCGATACCCTTTAACACCGTCAAGATAGCCAACTAAATATCCCTTAAGGGACTTTTTATCTAATTTCCTTCGCTTTTCCTTCGGTATGTGGATGAAACATTCAGTACCGAAAACTTTTAGGTGATCGACACTTGTCTCTTTACCGAACCACAATTCGTACGGCGTTTTGCCAGCTACTTTTGTCGGACCTGTTCTATTTAAGACATAGACAGCAGAATTCATAGCTTCTGCCCACAGGTGCTGAGGCAAGTGCGATCTCGAGTACAACATCGACCGCGCCGCTTCCACAATCGTACGATTTTCGCGCTCCGCGCTCCCATTTTGCTCGGGGGTGTAAGGAACAGTGACCGTATGCTTTATACCTAGCTTACCGAGAAGGAGCGTTATATCTTTATTGACGTATTCACCACCGTTATCCGTAAGCAGCTCTTTAATATTTTCTCCAAATTGTGTTTTAATTTCGTTGCAAAAAAATTCAAGCTTGTCTTTAACTTCCGACTTTTCGCGTAAGAAATAAATTTTGCGATAACCAGTGAAATCGTCTTTAAAGACCACATAATACCTTCGTTTACCGAGCGATTGTACATTCATCGGCCCGCATACATCCGAATGTATTAGCTCCCTCGGTCTTGTCGCGCGATCCCTTCTCTCGCCAAAGCTTAACCTATGATGTTTACCATACGCACACCCATCGCAAAATTCGCGGTCTTCGGTCACATCAATCCCCATTCCGTTTAAAAAGGTTTGGACGTGTCTTTTATTTTGATGGCCTAAGCGCTCATGCCACAACTGTAACGTATCGACTTGATTCGCGACACACATTGTTTTTGGAGGTAAGACTCGCATACTGATACTATACAATCTACCGACCTCCACACCAGTCGCCACTACTGTACCGTTTCTTAGAAATTCACACCGGCGGCCTCTATCGCTTATTACAAAATCTACACCTCTTTTCGCGGCAACTTTTACAGAAAACAGATTTTGTTTCATATCCGGCACGAGCAATACATCATACAGCATACCTGGAATCCACGTTCCGTCGACATACGTTTCAATGAGAATCTCACCTTGTCCAAGCGCTAACAGTTGCTCACCGTTACCTATACTAATTTTTGTAGGCACTGAAAACTGTCGAAACTCGGAGAACCAGCTGCGTTGACTCGTCATGTGGTCGGATGCACCGGAGTCAATCAGCCAGCAGTCTTCACTGCTTCCTTGACCAGCATTGCCCACAAACGCCTGTCGCACGCTCGGTTTGTTGCAGTCTTCTTTCTCCTCCTGCTTCCTCGGACAATTCTTCTTGAGATGTTCCTTTGATCCGCACACGAAACAGCTTAGTTTCCTATTTTTCTTCTTCGGAAACTTTGTCTTTTTCGAAGAATCTGGTTTCACTTTCAAATTTGACATTAAAGCCACGGTTGTTTCTTGCGGCTCGTTTTCTTTCTTCTTCAGTCGAAGCTCTTCAGTCATCAATCTCGATGTAAGGTTAGTCAACGTCCGCCTTGTCGCCTCCGTCGAATCCCATGCGCTGTGAAAATGGCCGAAACCTGGCGGAAGTGTCGACAGGATCCTCGTGATCAACATGGACGACGGTATTTCCCCGCCAAGCGCCCTCATTTTATTTGCCAACTGTTCCAGTTTCGAAATGTGCTGCGCGATTGTATTGTCCGATTCCCATCGAAATTCAAAAAATTGCTTCTGAATTAGCGACAAACTTTCATCAGACTTCATGTCGAACACATTATGCAACTTTTCCCACATATCTTTTGCACTTTCACTTTCACTGTTGATGGGAAAAGGCCAGGTTTTGGAATACTTGGTCTGTATAAAGAATATATTTATTAGAAACTGAGTCACCGCACAACAGACCACAACAGACCGACTGACACGTTGCGTTCCGCGAGTCTCTAGGAAAAAAAAAAAGGACGATCGCGGCGCTCGCGATCCCCAGTGACGGAGCCATTCGTCACTACGTTGGTGCCCCACGCGGGGCGCCCTAAACAGATTACAGAAAGAGCAAGGTTTTTCCTTCAACAAAAGGCTGTGGTTCGGAATTGTTGCACTTTACATTTCCGCGCAACTGCTTTCTTGAAATTACCAGTAAAATTGGCTGCTTGGTCGGTGAGAATGGCTCTAGGAGCTCTGAACTGACAAATCAATCTTTTAATGAGCGCATCTGGTATCTTAATTGATGTGAAAAGGCTAAGGAGCACGCACACAAGGTATTTTGTCAATAAAACTTGCATGGTTAATATGAAAGTGTTGCCTGCTCTACTTGTAGGCAGTCGTTCCCGTATGTTTTCTGGGGAAGACTGTAGTGGAATTTCTACAGATGATATTTTCCGGCGCATCTTTCTGTGTAGTTGAATTCTTCTGGATTTTCTTCCCTGGCGAGCGCTGGATGTGGGTGTTGCAGAGTCGATGGGGTTGCTGCCACTCGTTGGCGCATGGATCGGTGATTTTGAGAACCGAGGCCTCTTGGGACAGCTTGGTCTACATTTGGGCCAGTCCTCCAAGTTGTCGTCACATTTGTCGTGTAGTCGTTTGAAGCATGCCTCCACTGCGGGGGAAGTATGGGATAAGGCGTCTGTAGTGATGTGGTATCCCAGGTCAAACCTCTGGCATTGCAGGATGAGTTCCTTCTGCAATACTGATTTGAAGTGGTCGAAACCAGTTTGCTGGGATGGTCCCCAGTCCAATGCTGTGTCCTTCTTTAATAGTTGGGTTGACGGTGGTGCCGTTTTGGAAAATTCCGGGATAAATCGTCTGTGATATCCGGTCAGACCAAGGGATTCTTTAATTTGTTTTGGTATGCGAGGTACAGCGTCAGCGAACTTATCGCTTTTCCCAGGAATCGGGTAATCTTTGGAGATTGAATTAAGTAGATTTTCTGCCCTTGAAGGAGCTTCCGCAGAAATTTTTAATACTGCCAGTTCCGGTGTAGCCGCAAGAGGCTTTTGGGAGTGTTGGGGAAGGATTGATTTGGCGTATAGCGCAGGGGGTAAGAGTGAGTGCACCGTCGCGGATGCCTCGAGATGGTGGATCGACGGATCCAGGGCTAAGAGGGACTTGTTTTTTATGAGGGGGTGGATGGGAGTGATGCCTACAGGCGTTGTAGTCTCTTTGGGTCGGTTTGGTTTGGATTCTGGAGTTAGTCTGTCGGATTCCTTTACTTCGATGCTGAGCATGGTGCTTGGATTGTCAATCTCGCTAGAGTTTATAATTTGCGGGTAGTCATTTAGGTCCGGATTAGCTGTATGTATGGAAAAAGAGGATTTTGACCTCGCCCGTAGCACGACCGGGTTTAGTTGCACGGGAGCGACTCTTATGATACCGCTAGTGCTTTGGGATGCACTTCTGCTTGGCTCGCTCCACCGTTTGCATCCATCGGCGCTCGGAGGAGTATTTCCCGACTCCGTTTCCCACAAGGCTCTAGGATCTTCCCTGATAGCGAAGATGCGTTTTCTGCATTCCGTGGTCACATGTCCGGGCTTCTTACAGTACCCGCAGCTTCGCAGCTCCGTAGGCCTGGAAGGTGGAGGTCGAGATTTGTCCCAGTAGGTGACCTGTGCTTTGGGTACTTGGGACTCATATGCCGTGGCACAGATTAGAGGGCTCCTCTCGGAAGGTTGAGCTGTCGGGCCTTGGTTGCTCCAACAGGACCGTGCGTCATGACCAGTCTTGTTGCACAGTTGGCAGGTCACCTTAGGAGTTTTTGGTTCTGAAAATCTAACTCTGTCCCTGTCCATCTTTTTGTCCTCGAGGACGACCAAATCAAATGCTTCGTCTAACGTTTGGAAGTGGTGCTGCTGCAATCGCATTCTTAGGTAGGGTGGGAGGCCGTTAATAAATGAATCTAAGGTCAGACGTTCGAGGTCTTGGGGATGGTCTCGTGCAAAGTCACGATAATATTCCCTGTCTTCTTCCAGAATGGCGAATCGGAGGTCCTTGACTCGAGAAATATACTCTAATATGTGTTCGTTCCTTCCTTTTATGATATTTGCAAGTTCTCCGCGATAATGGTCCGATGTCTTAGCAGGAGAAAAGGTGCGTTTAAGTTGTTTAATAAGATCGTTTACAGAGTCGAAGACCCTATCCTCAGCGGCCAAGTAAGCGTGGTCTTGTAATTTGTTTCGTAACAACCTCGCAAGCTGAGATTCAGCGTGCGGGGGAACCAGAGCCTTAGCTCTATTGCAGGCCCTAGCGAATTGTAATACCGGAATATTGTGACCGTCGAATTTGGGCACGGTTTCTATTGCGTCTTTCAGCTTGATCTGGGGCGACGGGTCCCGATTCGATACATAATTATGGTTAGGTAGCGGTTTCCTATCAAAGCGAGAAGAACCGGGAGTTGCAAAATTATTCGTTGTTTGCGAGGGTTCAAGAATTTTTCCTATCATCTCGCGTATGGATTGGATTTGACCGGAGAGACCTTCTAGCGCGGGGTTGTCAGAAACGGTGACTGAACTAGGACGCGTATTAGTTTCTGGATTTACGACATGCTGCGCATATAACCTTTCGATTTCGGCCTGTTTCTTCCTCAACAGTTCTACTCGTTCTAATAATTCGGTAGTCGCGATGTCTATCAATTTAATGTGATCGTCCGCGTCTTGGTCTTTTACGGGAGAGTCGTCGGCTTCACCGTACACAGACATATTTAATTTAAGATTTGATTGCACCGAGGGCAATTGTGGAATGTGTAGGCCGTTTTGGCGGTAATGATTTAAAGATACTGTCACCGTATTTACTGGGTCCAACCGGGAGAGGCACGAGCAATTTCGTTGTCTTGGTTCGTTGTTGCTAAACTCAATTTTACACACTTTAATGTTTGCATATATGTAGTAGTGGTTTCGAGCACGCGGCTTCTATACGCTACCGCGATCTGCTGTGGCCTTGCAATATACATATTAATTGTCGGGACCTTGTGGGTACCGTATGCTAGAGAAATTAATTTTATTAACAGTAGACGTATCCCACCGCTGTCGCCAAAATTTATGTCACGTCCTGGGTGGCGGGTTTTAGGACAGTGACATTGTGGAAGGGTAACGGGAGTCGAACACGAAATCCTGCTTCGCTGCTCCGAGAGGTAAGGAGGATTTAAGCCCGAAATTTTGTTTCGCTGTTCTAAGCGATTGCAAGGTTCAGGCACGGAATCCTGTTTCGCTGCCCCAAACGGTTTGCAAAAGCTAGGCACGAAAATCTTTTCGTTGCTCTATGGAATAGGAAGGATCTAGGCACGAAACCCTGTTTCGCAGTCCTGGTGAATAGGAGGGAATTTAGGCACGAAACCCTGTTTCGCAGTCCTGGTGGATAATAAGGATTTAGGCACGAAACCCTGTTTCGCAGTCCTAATGCGTAGGAAGGTTTTTAAGCACGAAACCCTGTTTCGCAGCCCTAATTGACCAGGGGAGGTTGGGTAATAAGCGCTCACCCGAGTGACACCCGTTAGTTTATTCGCGAAGGAAAACGGTGGTAGAAAGGCCGGTTATGATTTTAAACGTTTGAGTAATAGAACCACTATTTATTGGTAAGCGAGTGAAATAGCAGTGTGCTTCTGATGATATAGCAGTTTACAATAATGCATGAACATAGAGCATTGGGACAACATTTATATAACGGTGATTGAGAATATAATAAACATGTGACAACTTAGTAACGCTAATAATGATTTAGTATAACTAATGAAATTAAGCAATGGTATAATTAGGCAGTAAGCAATTGAAAGTTAAAGAGAAAGCAATACAATTGAGCGATGTACATATAAAGCAATAAGCAAAATCGAAACGAATAATATAAAGTAATAAGCAAAATCAAAGCGAATAATATAAATATAAAGAGTTAAACAATAATGTTGCACGTGAGCAAAAGAAAATAGGATAATGAAAGTTATAATAGTTAAATGCTTACAGTGATATAGAAGAGGTGAAATCCTTATAGCACTTCACTAACAATACAGACACGTGGTGTCGCGAAAGAATCTAGTAACTGAATGGTCGATAGTAACTGACTGAACGATTGTAACAGACTGATGATGCGCGGTCCATGTGGCGCTTGTATTTATACGAAATCAATGGAATGTCTGGTATGCGAGGAATTTACGTTATGCGTGGAATCTGTGGTATGCGTGATGAGTCATACGCGTTATGTAATCGACGCGTGCCAATGACTCACGCGTAAGGTATGCGTGGAATAGCGGATTTCGGCGGTTCTTTCGGGGTTTTTAGAGATGGGTATTCCACCCGTTGGATGGATTTAGAGGATTTTGATTGGGGTTTTAAGGTGGAGGCTTGAGTATGTTTGTAGGAAAAAAGGGGGGGGGGAAGAGGGGGTACATGGTCTCGAGATGAGCGAGCTTTGGCGAGGGGCTTGTGTTAGATTTGAATGGGGAAGAGTTCGCGCCTCTAAGGCCGAAGAGGGGAAGGGGATTCGAAATTTGGGCGTCTGGAGATGGGGACCGCTAAGGTACATCGTCCAAACAACCCGGAGGTTGGAAAAAGGGGTTTAGCATTTGTGGTTTCGAGAATAGTTGAGTGGATTTATATGGAGGATGCCATTTAGGACCGGCGAAAATTATCGGGACGTCACAGCGAACACCATAAATTAAAATATCGTATTATGTTGTGTATAAAAAACAGTAAAAGTTTTCCTTCTTCAGTTTTTTACAAATATTTACCATATTAGAGAACACCGTATAAGAGTAGCAGATATAGCCGCTTGGCGGCTGCGAGTACAGCACGGCTCGGCCAGTCGAGCCGGTGTGATTTGACGCAGCATTACATTCAATTAATTTTCATTTCGCCAATTTTAAAGTGTCCATCGATTTCCAAACACGTCTATAAAGAGGACAAACAGGGCTATATCCTCCTATTATTTCAAATTTTTAAAAAGTTGCCTTCAATTATAAAATTGCATTTGTTTACAAGAATTGCAAAATAAATGGTCAAAAATTTGTATTTTTTCAGTGAAATAATTTTTATTAAGGTCGGTATCATATATATTGGCCGGTGAGTTTCGGAGGGGTATTCTCCCACCACACCGTTTGTTTGCCTCGGTGCTCCTTTTCTCAAAGTTTTCTGACTCGCTCTCGTTCCATCTCGCTCTCGCCTTCACAGAACAAGAGTGAGCCAGAAGTGGTGGGGATAGTGCCAAGATTCTGACGTGTAGGCCAAACCGAGCTGTCAGCATAGAAATACACACATCAGAATAGGTGTGCGTTAGCAACGAAAAAATTCAGGAGCTTTATTGGTTAGAACATTGATTCGTTTTCGATAGCTTGATCTCGTATTGGTCTGCGCATAGCTTCGCAACGCACACAACTATTACGTTAAGGATAAATAACAGCCAACCGGCTAGGTTCAGGCGGAGCCGAGCAGCGTTCCCTTTACCCCACCATACCCAGCGAGGGCCACGCAACTCCAACTGACAAATCAGCGATCGTCAGATGGTGGTGGCTGATTTCTCCTCGATCGCTGCTCGCGAAACCGAATTCAGCGGCCAATATATTTGATACCGACCTTAGGTACTCTTATATCTCCACTGTAAGCACCCAAAAGGTCATTTTTATCGGTTTGTTAGTTCAACAGTTATAATTTTTAGAAAAATAGTAAACACTATATTTCAAAGAGCTATATCTTCCACAATTTTTTAAATTTTCAAAAATCCTTCGAGATATATTTATATATCCCTAAAGACTACAACATATCCAAATTACACCAAAATCCGAAATGTTACTCCGAAAAGTGTCTGAGTTCGCGTGGAATAACCCGTATGCGTATTCCATTCTGGAATACCAAATGAGGTGTTTTTATGCGCAACGCGCTACCAGCCGGAGGAGTACGTCGAAAGGGAAATGTGAAGAGAGGGTGTCGAGCTATATATTTCGACAGCTTTGGGAAGTTTCGGCCGCCTAAGTAATTGGTACAATATCTGGACAAAGATGCTTTGACAATCGAATACAATCGACCGGCTTATCAGAAGTACGATCAGAGCAATTGTGGGCAACTATGTCTATGCTTTCTACAAACGATCGGTGCCAAATTTAAGGATTGACTTCCCACCACTCTGATTCAGTACTAGTCGAGTCGTACAGCTTGGAATATGTCGCTAACATTCACTTTAACCGGCAAGTGTAGCACCCTCGCGGTGAGCTACTTTCCAGCCATAGATTTGAGCGACGATGACTACGAGCTTGGATTAACAACCTTTGAAACTTATCATACAATACCGAACATCGACTCGAGCAACGATAAATTCTACTTCACCGCAAATTATGACATCAGCAACAGCATCGACACCACACATGAATACATTACGATTCCCCACGGCTCCTACGAACTAGACGCCATTGCCAAGTTTTTGAAGCATCGATTACTCGAGCAATATCCTCAAAATTTCAACGGCACCGATGCTAACGATGGCGATGTGTATCCAATAGTGTTGCGCCCCAACAACAACACTATTAAAAGCGAGCTGTACTGCTCGTTCACCGTAGACATTACGAAACGCAATAAGATTGGATCGCTACTAGGAATCTCGACGAATCGGGTGTTGGAACCAGGACGGGGGCACGCATCAGACGATCCGATTAATATCATGAACGTGAACATTATTCGCGTAGAATGCAGCGCGACCAACAATGCACGTACAACAATGGGAATCGCGTACATACGATACATGAATTTTCTCCGAGAGTACCAACAGAATAAAAGATATCGGAAACGCCCGCGCAGATCATTTACCTTCCAATCACCGCACGGGTCGTTACGGATCTAACGATACGGGTTGTGGATCAAGACGGACGGTTGTGGATCAAGACGGTTGCTCGATTTTCGAGGTGAAGAGATTACCATCAGATTGCACGTACGACGGCGACGACGATAATACGTGTGGTGCGAACGAAAGAGATGCTTGTGTTGAACGACTCCAGAAACTCGTTTCATCCAAACGAAACTGTTTACAACAACAACAACTGCGACAACTCTGATCACGCTAAAAAGAAGAGACTCACTGCTGCGAACATTGCATTTTTGAAATCCTTGGGATTCATTGTACGCAGTTAAGTTGACAAAATGACTGGCATTCTAAGCATTGGGGGGAAGCCGACGTTTGATGATCGCATCGTCAAGCTCTAGACTAACACATACAACCCATACGTCAACACAATGTTTGGATACAGCGATGAGATAAGAATACCCATACAACAGCAGGATTTATACACATTGCTGTGTGAAAGTTTCCTCTACGTGGAAGGAAAATTGAAGATAAATAAGCCAAACGATGCATTAACGGTGACATTGAGAAATAATTGCATGGCGTTCTTATTCGATGAGATTCGATACGAGCTGAATGGCGCGAAGATTGATCGCAACAGAAACCTCAGAATAACTAGCACGCTTAAAAACTATGTATCGCTGACATCTGGCGAAGACAAAAATATGGAGAATGCCGGATAGGGCTTGATACAACGCGATGGGCTAAAAGTGAAAAATCATTTCAATTTTTGTATCCCACTGAAATATTAGCTGGGATTTTGCGAGGACTACAAACGCATTATTATTAATGCGCGTCACGAATTGATTTTAATAATCGCGCAACAATAACAATGTTCTAATTGGATCGCCGATGTTGGAACAAGAAAATCAATTAGTTAAAGTACAATGGCCGATGCCTCATGTGACGCAGAACGACGTTAATAAGCTATCGTTGCTACATACTTAGGACAGTAGACGATACCTGAGCATTTATTTCAATCGTGGGATCTGCACGAGTATCCTCTCTTAAGCCGGGTCCAGACCTGAATGCGTATACGCTGAGCAGGCTGTGCGCGCACGAATGACGCATGCGGAGGGGTCGAAAGTGCCATTGTGTCTTTCTTCACCAACTTCTGTGCTTAACTTAGCCCACTCCGCAGTCTTAAAGATGGTGTGATACATAGTTAGCTAAATAAACATACAGCTCAACCCTCCGAGTCATCCCGTTTACCAATACAAGGTGATTGTCCAACGACGCCTGTCAAAGAGTTGCCATCTGGTACCCCGTGGCTAGGACAACCCCCTGCAGTGCGGCTGAGCGTCTATACCTGCCATTTTTATATAGGGTATTAATGAGGACCGCTGCAAGGTTTAATACCGTTAATAGTTACTGGAAAATCACACTCTGTCGATGGCACTTATTGTTTGAAACATTTAAGTTACCATTGTTCAATGGAAACCACGAGAAGGTGGTGAGTATTCTTCCATCGGGAAAGGATAGGATGTGATGGGATTATGTTAAAGGATAATAATTAATTTTTTCGCATTTTTGAGCGTCTTTTGGAATAAATGACCGGTTATGTAATTACTTATTTGATAATTGCTACAACTTTTGATTTGTCACTGTATGAATAGACTTTAGCTTTTAAATGAGACACTGTATCCGTTGGTATAAATGAATGAAAGTTTCGCGTTCCAGAAATTGTTTTTGCAAGTCCACGTCTCTCTAGTAATAATCGTGAATGTTTTTGATATTGTTCTATTGCTCAATAGATTGCAAAAACAATTTCTGGAACGCGAAACTTTCATTCATTTATAATAGTACATTGCGTGACAAGGAAGAGAAGTAAGCGATTGCGGCGAGCGTGAAGTGATTCACGCAATTCACGCGAGGCGAAATCGCGTCTCTCCCTTGTCGCGCACTATATTTTTTTCATCACCTGCATGAAAGGTGTTTTTTTGAAAGCCTGCTGAGCGATTCGCAAAAAAATATGCATGATGATCGAACACTGCATCTTCATACCACAGGGTAACATCAAACTCCAGTTTCGTTGGGAGCAAAGTAAAAAATTGCGAATACGCATGCGCGTAAAGTCTTTTTCCTTTGGGAGAAAAGTAGAAAACGCGAATACGTCTGAAATTGGTCATTTTGCTCCCGCTCAGCAGGCGTAAAAAAACACCCACTTTCATGCAGGTGTTGAAAAAAAAACAACAAAAGACGCTCAAAAATACGAAAAAATAATTATTATCCTTTAACATAATCCCATCACATCCCGTCCTCTCCCGATGGAAGAATACTCACCACCTTCTCGTGGTTTCCATTGAACAATAGTAACTTAAATGTTTCAAACAATAAGTGCCATCGCTAGAGAGAGAGTTTCCAGTAACTATTAACGGTATTAAACCTTGCAGCGGTCCTCATTAATACCTCGGGATGTTATCCTCGTCACGGGGTACGAGGCGGCATCATTTGACGGGCGTTGCTGGTGAATAACCCTGTCTAGTCATTCCAACTAGTCATCCGCGCAATCCTCCACAACATCCTTCAAACTTTGCACCCTTACGCATCAACCCCTCCACCTCTAGCTAGTACCTTAGGCCTAAGACCGTAAGACCGTATATATATAGAAGTCGGTAAGCCGCAGGGCCAGTTCAGTTTAGTCTTTGGTCAACGGACGAACCTCTACTTGTATTAAATATACATATCGTATTCCAAAAGTGTTGTCTTTCGATATTTTCGGTGACTAAAACGTATCGTGAGAATCTAAGATTGCTCGATCTACGACTCTTGTGCGTCCTCACACCCAGACCGTCACAATGACATCGAAGGAGCAACTCATTATTGCGAGCGCAGCTTTTCTGTTAACGTACAAATTATTAAAAGAGAAGCAAACTAAACCAAAAGTAGACAGACGATGGTGGATAACGGAACTATATAAACGCAGAAATGAAGAGGGACACAATATCTTGAACGAATTAAAAGTTGAGCTTGGCACGGGACAGTTTAAAAATTTTGTGCTCATGTCCAGTGAGGATTTCGAAGTGCTCATTCAGTTGATCGGACCAAAAGTGATGAAGAAAGATACTCGGTTCAGGGCCGCTATTCCCGTTTCACTGAGATTGGCGATAACATTACGCTTTCTAGCAACAGGCGATTCCTATACGAGCTTACAATATGTTTTTAAAGTTTCAAAGCAAGCAATATCCACTATAGTAATGGAAGTTTGTCCTGCGCTAATTGAAAGTTTAAGAAGTCATGTAAAGGTAAGTCCAACCTACAAATTTCATTTTATTATTATTATTATTATTATTATTATTATTATTGAAATGACCTTCAAAGAGAAAAAAGCGAGGGGAATAAGTATGGATTAAACTAATGCTTAAAATTTAAAACTTAAACCTAAGTAACACATTAAAACTAAAGATTATAGACCTTAAAGATATTATAGTTTAATACTTTTTATTGCGGTTCTGGGGGGTATCTATTTAATGTGTCAGTTTCTATTTGATTTGTGTTGTCGGATAAAAACATAGTCGGGGGATAATTGTGTGTGGATTGTGATGGGAAAGGGGTTGTGTGAGGGATATAATTATTAATTACATATTGATCATATTGACCCATGTCCGCCTCAAACATAATATTGCTAATGTGGTGTTCCACGATGGATGCGACCTTGACGGAGTATGATCTTAATTTGTGGGCTACATGCTCCCCAAACGACCCGAACCTGTCGCCTTTCGTCGACATATTCAATTGATTATATGTCTCTTGAAGTATGTCGAATGTTTGTTCGATGCGAGGGTCTTCCTCGTTTCTTGACCTTCTTGCTGCTGCTGCTGGTGGTGGTGGTCGTAGTGGTGCTGGTGGTGGTGGTCGTTGTGGTGGTGATGGTTGTTGTGGTGGTGATGGTCGTTGTGGTGGTGGTGGTGTTGGTGGTATTTCTCCGTTGCTGTTTTCATAGATTCTGGACGGTCCAGCAATTTCGCCATCGTCATTTGGCGGAGTGGATACTATTGTTTCACCACACTCTGTCGCCGTCTCCGTATTCAAAAAAGTTTCCGGCAAAAAAAATATATCGAATTAAATTACTTGTTCAATCTCAATTCGTATTCTTAAAATTTGTGTTCTTCCTTTTTTTGGTCATATACACCAGTTTTATATTGATCCTTCCAGATCTTTATACAAGGTCAATTAATAACAACTGTCTCCTGAAATAACTACTTGGTTATTGCTTTTCCGGAATATATTGTATTTGGTCGAGCAGTCACATTTTTTTAAAATTTTATATTGTGTGGGGTATCATGGTGGCCTTCAGTTTTCTAAGTACTATGTTGTAATCGATAATTTTTGCTGAAACCACTAAATAATGAGTTATTTCAGATGGTAGTTGTTATTCATTTACTCTGTACACATACATATATCGCATTTTTTATATAGTTATGTGTTTTTCTAGATGCCTTCAACTACGGAAGAGTGGGAAAACATAGCTTCCCAATTTGAAAAAAAATGGAATTTTCCCCACTGCGTTGGGGCAATGGATGGCAAACACATTATGCTACAATGTCCCGTTAACAGTACCAGTGAATATTACAACTACAAAAACTTTTTTAGCATTGTATTGTTTGCTCTTGTAGATGCAGACTATAATTTTTTATTTGTGGATGTTGGTTGCCAAGGTAGAATTTCGGACAGTGGAGTTTTCAAAAACACCGATTTGTACAAAAAAATTGAAAGAAAAGATTTAGCCTTGCCCGAAGAAACTCCACTGCCTGGAAGGCATATTAACATGCCGTACGTTATACTGGGTGACGAGGCGTTTCCTCTCACAGAAAACATCATGAAACCGTACTCGGGAACTCACAGCAAAGGAAGCAGAGAAAGAATATTTAATTATCGTCTAAGTAGGGCACGAAGAGTGGTAGAGAATGTATTTGGGATATGTTCTTCAGTATTTCGTATTTTGAGAAAACCTATGCTGTTGCAGCCGGAAAAAGCTGAGATTATTGCACTAACAATTGTGTATCTACACAATTTTCTGAGAAAGTCGAAAAGTTCAAGAGCATCCTACTGTCCATCAGGGATGTTGGACAATGACAGTAATGGAGAATTAGTAGCAGGTAGCTGGAGGAGACAAACTACTGTAAACAATTCGTCGTTTCTGCCTCTTAATAATGTACCTCGAAGACCGTCTCAAAAATCAAAAAACATTAGAGAAGAATTTACTAATTATTTTGTTACCAACGGAACTGTCCCTTGGCAGAATGACTATGCGTAACGGAAATTATTTAAATACACCCATTTTACTTACATTGTGTGTATTTACGGTTCGCCTGGGTTGATTTTTGTCCAGTAAGAAATGCATTTGTTTAAATGCGAACCATTTGGACCTATAAACCTCGTTACTTGCTGAAATGTAACAATTATTTGAATAATCAAATATAGATTGTGAATAATGTATTATTTGAATACAGAATGCACTACAATACATTGTAGAAAAACAACAGTTTTTTTCGACGTACCTTTCCCAGTGCCAATAGAACGTTTTCCTTTAGCCTTCTGTTGACGAAAGGATCCTAATAAACTCGTCATCTTCTTACGTAGGTTGTCCTCGTCTATGCCAATTTCTTTGGAAATTGTTTGCCACGCGTCTTTTTTTTTATTTGCGGAGAAATGATTGGGGTGTGAAGGTTTCCATAAAACGGGCTGTCTTTCATATGCCCCTATTAGTTCTAAGCATTGCTCCTCTGACCACTCCAATTCCATTGTTGTATACTGTAGATAAAGATGTGTATATTTCTATTAATAGAATTAAATCGACTTCCTTTTGCTCTAGTTGAGGGGGCAGTCACAATTAGTTTCAAGAATTAATATTGAATATTTTAGAGACTTCAATATCTATATGTGAATATTTAAGAATTAGTTTTATACGATTTTTAATTTCATTAATATTTATTATATGTATTTTAATTAAATTCATTAAAGTTCATAATAATTTTAATATTTAATGCTCAAATTCCATACGATGAATTTATGTACAGACGGTGTACAAAGTATTCGTACAGCAACCAATTTAAAGTAAAACGTTGTATATCCATGTCAGTAATAAATTTTAACGGAAAATAATGATTAATAAATATTCTTCGATGTTTTTATAATACATTTTGTATAACCGAAACTTTATTCCCTTTAACATTTACAAAAATATTATGAAAAACAGATAAACTTGTAGAAATGGACGCGCAAAAAGTATTCGTACAGTTGAATAAAGACTTAATAAACGTTCTTTAGGCCCGGTGCAGACGAGCGGTTTGCGGCAGTCTGCCGCCGCGGAAAATTACGGCCGCGTTTTGCCACAACATACATTTCTATCAAGGTGTTCACACGGGACGCAAATTTTTGCGAACCGCTTCACCACGAATGAACGCTGCCGCGATGCGGCGAAGCAGTACATTGTTTTATATATAAGCAATTCACACGAGCGTTTTGCGTTTATTTAACGCAAGAAAATGTCTCCCTCAAACCCATAAACATAGAAGAAGAAGAAAGCGCAGAACGCGAATCGTAGCGTTACAAAACCGCTCATGTGACCTGGTAGAAAAATTTCATGCGCGTCTCGCGGCGGCAAACTGTCGCAAACCGTTCGTCTGCACCGGGCCTAAAGAACGTTTAAAAGTCACTCCGCCAGAAGAGTAGTGTAAAATATAACATCCAACCTAGTAAATTCCATACCAAGTAGCCTCGAAGCTATTATATAATCAAAAGGCAATCCCACAAATTATCAACACATTAAATATTTAGTTTATGTCCACAGTTTATTAAGTCTTTATTCAACTGTACGAATACTTTTTGCGCATCCATTTCTACAAGTTTATCTGTTTTTCATAATATCTTTGTAAATGTTATTTAATAAGTTAATAGAAAGTATTATTTGCATGATATTGTTCCGGCTATGGGGAGTCAAGGCCCCCCCCCCCCCCCCAATGGACATCGTCGAAAATTTTTAATAACTGAACAAGAAAACACTCAACACAAGTATAATTCACTGTACACGAAGTTAGAATCGATAATTATAAATTGACAAAGGATGTAGAGATATGTAGAAGTAACTATTAATACTTACGATGGAAGTTGATCGCACTTTCAGCAAAAAATATCGAACTTCTGTTCTGCACTGAAGCTTGTAAGAAATCCTACACGCACTGAATACGAACTGTGTGGTGCACTGTTTGCGATGAACTGATCTTGCGATGACACTAATCTTCTTCGCGTTGACAGTAAACTGACGCTATTGGTTTGCATACAAAAATCGGGGGTTGAAATGAGCTTTCTGATTTGTCAGTTCCGAAAGGAGGGGATGAGGAAAAAAGAACTGTCGGTCGCAGAAGGTAGGGGAAAAATTTTGGTTTTTCCCGATCCGCGGTTCCGGTGGATCAGAAAACCGCGTACGGTGCCGAACGGTAAAAATTTCACCCAAACCTGGTCCGCGGTCATTTGGTACGCAGCTGAGCAAGCGAGGTTTATTATACTCTTACCGGCCCTAAAACAATTTACAGAACTGCTTCTCCGTCTATTGTGATGTACAAAAATGACCATAATACATACTATGTCAGGGAAGCCACGGCAGAGAACTTCCTTCATTTCATTTGAAACACAGTTTCCAGTAATCGGTGACCGCGACGTAGTAAAATAATGTTTTTAAATGGGATTCTTTTTGATGGGATTATATACTTGGCGCTTTTTTGTACCTTTTTTAAAAAAAGGTAATTTTGTGGGGGATTTCACACATTTTGTAGTGTTTATTGATGACTAGATAATTTTTTCACCCTTTATTTAGATAAAGAAAACAATATGTAGAAAAGGAAGCTAATATTTCCACTATCTTTAGGTGGAATCAGACGGGTCGTGGCTCCGCGAGCCGGCTCGCCTCGTCTAGCTCGTCAATTTTGCTGGGCGAGCCGAGCCATGACCGATCCACCTTTCGACGTGCGCGTCAAGCATCCGCGTGCACGCCTGGCAGCACGTCGGCCTATTCGAACGCGTCTTTATACTCGAGAGATAAGGGATCCGTTTTTAATTTGAACGTGCAGTCAGCGGACAATACATTTTCTTAGGCCCGGTGCAGACGAGCGGTTTGCGACAATTTGCCGCCGCGGCAAATTACCGCAGCGAGAGGCGCGTGAAATTTTTCTAGCAGTTCACATGAGCGGTTTTGTAACGCCACGATTCGCGTTCTGCGCTTAATTTTTATTTATTTATTATATAAATTATTTTTTGCGTTAAATGATAACCGCTGAAATTTGCGTCCCGTGTGAACTGCTTCATATAAATCTATGTTCTGCCAAATCGCGCGCGGTAGATTGCCGCGGCGGCAAACTGCCGCAAACCGCTCGTCTGCACAGGGCCTTACTGTCTCTGCAGGAGGCGTATTGATAGTGGATAATACTTTGTAGTTGCTATATTGGTGGCACTTTTCTCACGTGCGTCTAGATAAAAGCGGGCTCAGAGCCAGGCAAAAATTCATTCATTCTTTACGATGGGTAATTTATTATTTTTCCAAGAACGGTTCGACAACATCTGTTTGCCAAATTTCTAAAGGGCAATCAATTTTATGGGGTCTTTAAGAATTTTAGACATTGTTCAGTCCGTGTTAATCCGTATACTGTTCTGTCGCCGGGTAGTACGTACGATGGTTTCGGACCCGCACGTAGGTACTGTTGTTAATCGCCACTCCGACTCGAGCGCGGGCGAATACGGCCATAAACCGCGAGCTTAGTGAAACGGTCCGGCCAATCGACCCTGCTAAGTTTTTGGCAACCAGATGTGGCATTTCCCTCCTCTACTTCGTCAAGGATGAGAGGGTTGCTCCTCTACGAACGAATTCACTGAAGGAAGGTCCTCCCTTTTCGAGGAGCGGTGTTCCCAATGTGTGTTTCATAATTATATTAAAACTACAATTACTTCATGCATATGAAAAAGATGTTACCAATATAGCAATTAAAAAGTATGGTCCACCATCAATACGCCACCTGCAGGCTGGAGGGACGCCTGGTTCCCGTCTGCGTCGTTTTCCCTTCTAATTGAAGACGAATCCCATATCTTTCGAGTAACTACGCGCTCCAATATCATAACAAAAACAGGCACCGGCGTATGTACTGCGAGAAAGGATGAGGCGTAGGAGGGAGATTATATTATGACCAATCGGATCTGCATTCGTTGCAGACGCAACGTTTTCACCTCATCATAGTAATGTTTTCTCTTTATGGTCCACGTTGTCTCGCACCGCATATGTCAGTGCGTAGTTTGGTTTTGATATTGTAGCACGTGTTTATACTGAAGAAATAAGGGATCAGTCTCCAATTCGAAGGGAAGACGTCACAGGCGGGATCACGCGCTGTCAGCCGATACCTCATTTTCTACCTGCGTCCCTCCACGAGGCGTATGGCTGCCCCCCGCGAGTAATCTCGTGTGATTTTTTAACACAACAGCGAGTTGGCCTGGCTGTATGAATTAAGAACAATGCAGGGTGTAGTGAAGAAAAGAAAGACAAATTATTCAGTAAAATAGAGCTTTAAAGTCTATCATATGGTAATTGCATTATTATTATTCAAAATGTAATTTTTAAATTTATTTAGTCTATGCCTTCAATAATTTAAGTCATTGAAATTAATTTGTGTAGGCGTTTCGTAAAAATTACCGAAAAATTGCATTATTATTATTCAAAATGTAATTTTTAAATTTATTTAGTCTATGCCTTCAATAATTTAAGTCATTGAAATTAATTTGTGCAGGCGTTTCGTAAAAATTACCGAAAGCGGGCAACTTAGAAAATTTGTATTTTTTAAACAATTTCGAATCTGCAAAAATGAGGACTTAACCCTCCCTAATTTCATATGGGCTACCATATATATATTTCAATATCATGAAAATCCGAGACATCGAGGATTTTAGAAAAGTATCACATCTGCCCCTATCTTCCACGCTGAACGCAATGCACTCCAAACTTCCTTTGATGTGTGGAAGAAAACCGACAACGGTCGGCTCAGGCCATGTGCCTGCGCCGGCATTCGCGAGTCGGGTCGCATGCGCCGAGTCACTACGAATGACCCGTCCACACTAGCATATGCGTTCACGCTCACCCTTTCTGACGTAGAAGCATGCGGCCCTGGCTACCGTTTCACCCGTCCACATCAGAATATTCGTGCCGCGCTCAGCCTGCTCAGCGTATACGCATTCAGGTCTGGACCCGGCTTTACAGAGCATGACCAAGCACTCATGGGCCGTGAAGACATCTGCGCAGCTGGAGAAGCCGCGTGTCATTGAGCCTAATGAATAAAAACTAAGCAATTCCTTACAAGCAATTCCTTATTAGCAAAATCAATTGCTTCAAAAGCAATTACTTAAACAAAAAATGAATTTCTTTTTTTCATATGAATAAAAATCATAAGCAATTGCTGGCTTTGCTAAACCGTAGCGGTGACTGTTCTCACTCTCTCTCTTGGGCGCCCCTGCTGGCTCGCGTTCAGTGCTCCTCACTCGCCTTTGCAGAACAGGAGTGAGCAGGGTTGCCATGAAACATTTTGATAGACAAAAACATTTATTTGCCCATTAATCATGTCGGACAGCAGTGTTAATAATGACAGCGAGGAATCGGATAAGCAATTAATTTTTATACATAAGTTAAAAGAAAACACAGTACTATTTAATAAATCCCAAATACCACAAATAAAGAAAGACAAAGAAATGGCTTTAGAAACTGTTACAGAGCATTATGCAAAAATTTTTAGTACTTCGGTAACCAAGAAACAAGTTTCGAAAAAAATTAGCAACATGAAGGCAGAAGTTAAAAAAAAAATTTGATATGTCAAAAACTGGTAACAAAAAAATTATATACAAACCCTGGGAAAAGATGTTGATGGACATTTTAAACGTCGAAAAAAATCCGGTGTTCACAAAAGTGCCAGGTATAAATATTTGTAAATAGAATGGCATTTCACTTTTAATGGAATTGTATGTATGAGTAATACATATATTTATTTGATATTTAAATGTGTATTTTAAGGTGCAGTATCCGTTGGTGTTAACGAAATATCTGTACTTAACGAGTGTAAAAGTTCAAATGTGCCATCGGAAACTTCTGAGGTGTCATCGGTTACAACATTGAAGAAACGTAAAATATCGACCTCCTTACCGGAAACTTCAGAAACTAAACATTTGTCGAATACGGAATTGCAACGATTGGTGTTGCTGGAGCAATTAGA